>CM060423.1:45732073-46932073 GCA_030545235.1 Helianthus tuberosus | reverse complement strand
TGCGGCAGGTGCATTCGTTAATCCGAAGGGCATGACTGTAAACTCGTAATGACCATACCTAGTTCTGAAAGCAGTTTTAGGTATGTCTTCTTCTTGTACCTTTAATTGATGATATCCAGAGCGTAAGTCAATCTTAGAAAAGTATCTAGCTCCTTTGATCGAATAGATCATCAATCCTAGGTAATGGGTATCGATTCTTAATTGTAACCTTATTCAATTCTCTATAATCAATACACATTCTCATCGAACCATCCTTTTTCTTTACAAACAACACCGGTGCTCCCCACGGGGATGAACTAGGTTGTATGAAACCTTTACTTAGTAATTCATCTAATTGCTTTTTCAATTCTAACATTTCTGTGGGTGCTAACCGATAAGGTGCCTTAGCTATCGGTGTAGTTCCTGGAATTAGATGAATTCTAAATTCTACTTCCCTATCTGGTGGTAATCCTGGTAATTCTTCTGGGAATACATCTGGATATTCTGAGACTACAGGAATCTCCTTAAGTTCTTTACCCTTAGTACTAATGATTACTGAAATCATATATAATATTCCTTGCTTTCGTTCATAACTAGCAACTTTCATTACTGATATGAACTTCATGGGTTTACGTGGTTTATCTCCTGTAATCATAATTACTTCTCCGGTGGGTGTGCGAATTTCTATGGAATTTTTATCACAAAGGATTCGAGCATGATTGGCTACTAACTAATCCATTCCTAACACGACATCAAATCCGGCTAAATTCATTGGCAATAGATTTGCATGAAATTTATGACCTAAAAGTTCTATATTCTCTTTTTGCAAAACCTTATCTATTTTGACAGAATTTCCATCTGCTGTTTCAACTGTAAAAATCTGCCTAAGATTGGTTAAAGGTAAGTTAAGAGCTTGGCAGAATGAAGTATTTATAAAACTTTGGTTTGCACCAGAGTCAAATAATACTTTTGCGTAAATGTTGTGAACTAGGAACGTACCAGCTATCACATCTGGAATGAGTTCTGCTTCTTGAGTAGTCAATTGGAAAGCCCTGGCGTTTCTTTTGGTAGCTCCTTCTGCAGCTTTGGCTTTGTTATTATCAGCTGGTTTAACTAATTTCGGACAATCTGGTCTGAAATGTCCAGCATCTCCACAGTTGTAGCAAACTGTGAATTTCTTCCTCCTGCATTCTTCCTCTTGATGCCCTGGAATTTTGCAAAAACTGCAATATCCTTTACATTTTCCAAAATGCTTTCTTTTGCAATTATTGCAAAATGGACCAGTGGAAGATTGCCCAGTCCCTCTTCTTTTGAAATTGTTACGGTTACCCATACGGAATCATTGGGTAATCTTTTGGGCCACTTCCATTTTTCTATTTTCATCTCTTGTACGTACTAGCTCATCTGTCAGTGTGTTAGCTAAATCTACCGCATCATCAATCGTGCGGGGTTTGGCAGCCTTGACAATATTACGAATTTCACCAATCAGTCCCCAAAGATAGCGGGAAATGAGTACCGGTTCTAGCGAAGCCAGTGTTGGTACCACTCTAGTATATTCAAAGAATGTCGAAGTATACCCACGACAATCTACCCCCACCATTCGATGATTTAGGAATTTATTCGCCATTTGATCTTTTTCATATTCGGGACAGAATTTTCTTTCTACAAGACTCTTAAATTCTTCCCAGTTCATGGCATACGCCCTCATCTTTCCTTTTGCTTGAAGTACTGTATTCCACCATTCTAGCGCCCCTTCTTTGAAAAGATTTGACGCATACATGACCTGGTCTTCTTCAGCACATTTACTTATGGAATTTACTGCCTCGGTTTTCTCTAACCAACGCAGTGTTGCAGTCGCCCCTTCGTTACCTGCAAACTCAGCTGGTTTACAGGCAAGAAATTCTTTGTAAGTGCAACCAGGTGTTGCAGCTTTCATTTTCTTAGGAAGCGGAGCCTGTCGTGGTTCATTATCATGATTAGTATGATTACCGCCTCCGTTTATGCTATTACTGAAGTTATCTTTAGAAATACGTTTACTAGGAATGATTTGTTGAGGTTCCACAGGTTTCTGAGCAGCAGCAATTATTGCTGGAATAGCATTGGCTATCCCTTGAGCAACGATATTTTCTATATCTTGCCTAGTCATAAATTGATCCTCAGGATTTTGCTTAGATTGATTAACCTCGTTAACTGGTTCATTATTAGCGTTTTCCATCTGATAATTAATATATATAATTTATTAGTATCGAATAAATAACAATTATACACAAAACAATCATATCAATTTCACAACACACATATAGCCAAAACTATCGATTTCTCGATTCCCATTTTTATATTTTATAATATGCATCAATACACACCATTTATCTTACAAAGTTTTATTTGTAGTTATTTTACAAGATTATATTTTAGTATTTATTATACAACCACATTTTCACAAACCCACTATCCTTCGTCAGTTGGTATTTCAGTAACGACGTTCCCTCTCGTCGTATTTCCAGGAGATCTGTTCTCCTACTTCCCTGATACTATTTCCTGCATCCACCAGTTCCTCGCCAAAGTGGCGGAGTTCAGCTAAGTTTTCAGTGCTCATGGGTGGATTTGGTATAGGTTTTGGGTCGAACTGAGGAAGAAAGGAATAAGGACTGTTGAGCAGGTTTTGGAACTGCCAATCATTGGTCCACCACTCGTCCATTCCTAGAAGTTGAGTATGAATTATAGGTTCTGGGATTGCTGGTTCCAAGTTTATTGGTAGTTGTGTTTCAGCAGAATAAGGGTATAGATTATTAGTAATAGGCCTGACGACATCACAGCTCGCCAATGCACGATCTAATTCCTCCTGAAAGGGTAACTCCTCAATTTGTCTAGAACTTTCCCCAATTTCTATCTTGGTTTGCCTAGAACCTTCTCCAATCTCCATTTCCATTTGCCTAGAATATTCCCCAAACTGCATTTCCATCTGCCTAGAACCTTCCTCAAACTGCATTTCCATTTGTCTAGAACCTTCCCCGACTTCAATCCTTTTTCCTTTCTCTAAGGGATTTTCTATTTTAGGAATCTTCCTTGTCGCGGGTTTCCTCCTGCGCACACGCCTCCATCCCACGAATCTTCTCCTTTTCTTAGGCTTGGGTTTTTCTGGAGGTGGAGTGTTAAATTCAATAGGTTCCTCTATATCTGGTATATATCTATTAAAATCTCTGGAAACCTCTATTTTCACCGGATAGAGATTTAGGTTTTGAAGGGCTTCAGACAAGTCATTCATGCTGTTTAGCACATATGCAAAATACAAAAAAAAATTACTAAGTTAAAATTTTATAATAAATTTCGTAAATAACCTTTAAATATTATTGCATACCGTGTGACTAATTTAATACAAAGAACAACTGATAATTAAAGCACACCAGGGTTTATTGTAAACTTATTTATTTTACTGGATAAGGTTCCTGGCTTATAGGTGATAAGGGTGCTAAAACTTGAGTCATAGTATTTAAAGATTTGCATTTATTGCTATAGTGGCTAGCATATAGAGATCTGCCCATTTTTCATCTAACTTGTCTTCCCATGGTGGGTTACTGCCTAGTTCTTGGGTTTTCTGATTAACTCTCCCTCCTTTGGATTTCTTTAGTTTCTCTTGACTTTTCCTAATAATCAAAATTCTTTTATTAGGAGAAAGTGGTTCCTCATATTGTGCCTTACGGACAAATATTTCTTCTTCAGGATTTATATAAGGTTTTGAGGAATTTGTTTGGGATGAACTTCCCTTCTCGTTTGATGACATATCTAATTTAAGATAGATGTTTGAAAGCTTTTGCTTACCCATACTGTACACAAATATTCAAATGATAAAACACATAATCACAGAATAGCAATTAGTAAAATTAAGTATTTTCTAAATACTTAATTGGCTTAAATCAGTGGCTTGATCAGTGGCTCTGATACCACATTTTCCTGTCACGGCCCTAGCCCCAGTTTGCCCCAGTCAGGAGCCGCGGGACAGGAACCCGTGGTATTTAATTTATGTGACAGCGGAAGTATTTTAAACAGGATCTTTTAAAAAGCTTGAAATGCCCGATTATTTTATTTCATAATTCGGGATAAACCCCGTAATTTACAATAGAGGAATTTTACTAGGAAATTCCCTGATTTATTAAAACATGTTTATTTTAACTGAGCCACCTCTTTAAGCTTGTTAGTGCTTCGTAGCACGTTTTCCTTGATTTACAGCAGGTTGCTTGAAACATGTTTTAAAAATATTTTTGTCAGCGGGGAAATACTGGTGAATCATTCATTTTAACAAAATGACACGTAGTTATAAATTACAACATAAGAGCGATTACAATGGATTTTATCTTATTGTTATATGGCGCCGTGTCACCTCTTGGTGACGATGGTCATACCACTATTGGGTCCTGTCACCAAAGTAGTGATGATTATCACTGTTAGGGCTTATTTGCCTAACCTCTGTTAGGGCTTATTAGCCTAACCCCGTGAGAAATTAGTAATGTGCACAATACCCCACTAGCCATTGATTAAGATTACCACGACTTACTTCCTGTAATTATAACATTTGAAAATAATTTGAGGTATTGTAAAACAGTTGATAAAAATGGAATGACTCACATTGCAGATTTATATGAGCAGAGCTTAGCCTACTGATTAGCCTTTTAACCTAAATTTAATAACATGCACACGAACTCGGTTAGTAACTAATACAGCATTTACGATAACTCACGAGATTAAAACCTTCACAACGAATGACAAAGTGCGATACTTAAACATCCATCGATTTAACGACGAATGACAAAGCATAAACCCTAATGTGGGCAGCACTTAAACATCCATTGGATAGTTTAATCAATCGGACATTGAATCGTAGCAGCGATCGAGTTAATACCCGGTATCGGAGCAGCGCCTCGCTAATTATATCTGAAATTTCGACTTTAGAGTACTATCAATTCGTTTTTATGAAAAGATTTCGACACCAGTGGATTGTGCAAGTGATGGGCTATTTATAGCTGAATTTAGGGCCTTACGCGGCCCGCGTAACCCATCCCTTATATCTTACGCGACCCGCCTTGCCGCCCAGTCTACGAGTAGGGTTGACTAGTCATACGTAGGTGTACCAGATGGTCGACATGTGGCACAGTTACGCTTATCCGGTCAAACCCAATGTTGACGCGGCCCGCGTAAGACATGCCTTGTCTCTTACGCTGCCCGCCTGAAACCTATAAGTTTTGTTTTTCTTGATTTTTTTTTTATATAGGGTAAGGTTTCAGGGGTCTAGGTTTTCACTTACGGTATTTTTAGGATAACTTTGAGAGTCCTTACATCCTCCCCACCTTATTTAAAATCTCGTCCTCGAGATTCATTGGAATAAGTGAGAATACTTTCGCTTCATCTCAGATTCCAGCTCCCAAGTGTATTTAGGTCCTCTCTTTGAATCCCACTTGACCTTGACAAGTACTAACCGTTTGTGTTTGAGAAACTTCACCTTTTTGTCTTCTATCTGAAGAGGTTTCTCCACAAATTTTAACTTTTCGTTTACCTCTATATCTTGGAGAGGTACTATCAAAGATTCATCTGATAGGCATTTCTTGAGGTTGGATACATGAAATACATCATGTACCCCAGCTAACTCTTCTGGTAGTTGTAAACGATAAGCAACTGGTCCTATACGTTGGATCACTGAAAATGGTCCTACGTATCTTGGACTTAGCTTTCCTTTCTTACCGAATCGAACTACTCCTTTCTAAGGAGAAACTTTCAATAGTACTTTGTCTCCAACTTGGAATTCCAAAGGCTTCCGTTTATTGTCTGCATAAGTTTTCTGGCGATCTCGAGCAGTCTTCAGTTTTTCCTTGATTTGAGTAATCTTGTCGGTTGTTTCTTGCACTATCTCAGGACCTGATAATTGACTTTCTCCTATTTCTGCCCAACAAACGGGAGTTCTGCATTTTCTTCCATACAATGCTTCGAATGGGGCAGCTTCAATGCTTGAATGATAACTATTGTTATAGGAGAATTCGATCAAAGGTAGGTGATCGTCCCAGTTTCCACCAAAATCTATTACACATGCTCTGAGCATGTATTCTAGAGTTTGGATTATCCTTTAGAGTACTATCAATGCGTTATTACGAAAAGATTTCGACACCAGTGGATTGTGCAAGTGACGGGCTATTTATAGCTGAATTTAGGGCCTTACGCGGCCCGCGTAACCCATCCCTTATATCTTACGCGGCCCGCCTTGCCGCCCAGTCTACGAGTAGGGTTGACTAGTCATACGTAGGTGTACCAGATGGTCGACATGTGGCACAGTGACGCTTATCCGGTCAAACCCAATGTTGACGCGGCCCGCATAAGACATGCCTTGTCTCTTACGCGGCCCGCCTGAAACCAATAAGTTTTGTTTTTCTTGATTTTTTTTATATAGGGTAAGGTTTCAGGGGTCCAGGTTTTCACTTACGGTATTTTTAGGATAATTTTGAGAGTCCTTACATTGGGGGTTAATGCGACCGTGTACTGGATATCCTTGGCTCAGCTAATTGCAAATGGCCATGACTTAAGCACGTGGTGTGGCATACACCCGACAGATGCTGATGCTAATGTTATTATAAAATATTTTCTACCCATATTGGGGATACCCTTTATGGGTTAAAGTGGCGTGTCGGTTAATCATGTTATCGGTTTCTGTATCGGGCTCATATGTATTGACAAGCATGTAAAACTGTATACGAGATAATTATTCTTATTGTCCCAAGTTATTTATAAAATACATGTGCTTTTGTGCACTTAAAACAATTTTGAAACATTTTCAAAATGTGTTGGTTATTTGTATTTATCAGTGTAAACTGACGTATCTTCAAAAGACTAAGTAGTAGATTGCAAGGTTACGAAATAGGCTGGAAGTGCCAGTTAATGCTTAAGAGGAATTTGCAACTCCTTGCATAAGAAGCCTAATAGTCTGTTATTTCATTTTTTTGTAAATTTACGATCCGGCTGTGGATCTTTTGATACAATATCCGTCTGTATTATATTTTGAACATTTGGACATTATTATTTGTAATAGTATTTTAAATCCAAGACTTCCGATGTGCTTTATGTGTATTTGATATCAATCTAGTCACGTATACCCCATCCGGGCCCACCGGGTGATATGAAATATCAGGGTGTAACATTAACCGACATGTGTATATATATATATATATATATATAGTTCGGGATCAGGAGAAAATGCCCAAAAAGTGTGAGAACGGTGAGAACGCATCCTGGGCCAACACGTGGCGCGGGACATGATCAAGGTCTGAGGGGTTTCTTTGTCTTTTCAATATTCTTCTTTTTTCCCGATTTTCGCGTGTGACATGCTGATTCATTTTTGGCGTGCAAGATAATTTTGGCGTTAACTAAAATCATTAATTACTTGGCGTTTTACTGTTTTTCCTCGATTTCATCTCGTTGAATTAATTCTTTTTGTGTCACATAGTTAATTTTTTTGGCATTATGGCATTTTCCAAGTCATTTTTTTGGCGTTCGGGGTCTTTTGTTAATAATTGATTACCATAGATTAATATTTTATAAAATTACAATGATATGAAATCAAAATAAACTAATAGTCTTCTGTGGATGGGATTACATCAGAGATGTACCCATCGTTTTGTTCATCACTTTCTTTAGATTCATCATCATCAAATTTTAGATTGGCGTATAACGTCATTAGCTCGTCTCTTCTTTGCTGCAGCCTATTCTTGAATATCATTACAACCCTGGATTTGGCATCGTTCGAAGGTGCTAAATCACAGAGTTGTTCAATGAGAAATAGCTTCCATGTCTTCAACATTTCCTCCATTGGCAATAAATATTGCACCCCATGTTGATAAGTCACTTCAACCGTTCCTGCTTCTTCATGCATCACCCAACTGCTAAGTGTTGGTAGAGGAGTATCGTCAATATCATCATCATCTTCTTCACATCTTCTGCCGGAAATTTTCTCTTCAATCTTCTTATTACAGTTCGAGTTCTTTCACAATCGTTGGCCGTTGGAACCCCAAGGGCCAGAATATCCCTCTGAACCCCTTCATCCATACTAAGTATGGCTTTGATTGTCTTTACCTTCACCCTTCTGCTATCAGAGAACTTTATGATGAATCGTCTCTCCCTCCCTTCAAACCTCCATGCAATAACCTTAGCCATTTTTTTTAAGTTTTTGGCGTTTTGGACAATATGTGGCGTTTTAGGCAATGTTTTTGGTGTGTTTGAGTTTGTGTTCTCATGGTCTACTTTTATAATGACTTTTTTTCCCGCACATGAGAGGTAATTATGGCTTTTTGAAAAAGATAAATAAATTCAATTCCCCAAGTATTTGGCTTTCGATATAATAAATGTTAGTAATAATGTTTCCGTCCTTTAATTTTATTGTTTTGCAGTTACCGTGTTTTGTTTCCAGATTCATCTGTTTTTATGGTGTAACGCGTCTAATCTTGACGGCTGTAATTATGGCGTTTTGTTTTCCAATGGCGTTTAGATAAAGATGAGACGTTTTGTTTTATTCTTTTTGCACATGGTTTTAAGCTTTTTTTTAAGATTTATTGTAATAGTACTTGTTTTAAGTAATTTTATTATAGTTTGGTAGTTTTTGGGGCGTTTTATGGCATGATGGCGTTTCACAAGCATTTGCCCGTTTATCGTTTTATTATATTTTTCATTATAGGATTAATTTATTTGTTGTTCTTAGCTGAAAATTACATAACAAACAACAGAAAAAGAAAATTAAAAAAAAACAAATAGAAGCAATTTATGATCTAAATCTTCAGTGTCATCAGTCTCTTTCTTCTTTTGAAACTACAAGAACTGTCACAAATAAATGGCGTTTTAGGTTTGGCGTGGTTTATTTTCTGTGTTCATGTGTTGAAGTGTCTTTGTGGATGTTGGAGACATAGATCGACTCCGTGTGGGTAGATGCTATCTACCCGTCATCTTCATTATAATCATCGAGGCCAAAGTAGCATTTACACTGGGATAGGTCTTTTCTACTCATCCAAACCTTCTTCAAGAACAAAGAAGACAAAATGACATATGGGTGTCATCAGTCCCTCTTTCTTGAATTTTGTCCATCTCATGCAACAAAATCTTACTCCCCTCACCTAACAAATAATTCAGCGAAACTTCATGCAGAACATTATTGGGTATCAAAGAAAAGCTGTTTGGCATCATTGATTTATGTCAACTTTTTTTTGGCATTTTACATTAAGTTGTGTTTTTTAGGAAGCATTGTGTTTTGTGTGTGTTTTTTTAGTGTGATAAACGGAAGGTGGTGAGACGTTTCTATTTATATGATTTTTTTGGCGCGTAGTTTAGGCGGGATATTATTTTTATAACAATAAATGCAATTAAAATTTATCCGGATGTAAGGCTTGGCGTTTATATATTATGGCGTTTCACATTTGATGGCGTTTTGTAGCCTGAGAGCTTAAATAAAAACACAGCAAAAACTACGCAGTGATAAAATTGGCGTTTTGTATTTATTTGGCGTTTTATATTTCAACGGCGTTTTATGTGAGAAAGGATGTTTTACCTTTTTACCCTTAATGAAGCGCGTCCACGTAATAAAATTGATGTTATTTACAAAAATGCCACCGCGCCAATCTAGTCCATAGATTGTTTTTATCGGACGATCCATAACCGTTCTCATCGTTCTCACACTTTCCACCGTTTTCTCTAAATCCTGACCCTATATATATAGAAAAAGTGCAAAATACAAAAAAAAAAAAACTTAACGTGCGAAGCTTACGCGAGTACAAAATAACATGCGTGATTTTATTTGAAGTTTGTCCAAGCGTGATTAGGTTTCATCATGCGTGATCATGTGATGTTTTGTTCATGCGTGATTAGGTTTTGAGTTTATAACATGTGTAATTATGCCAATATATATATATATATATATATATATATAGGGGGCCGCTAAAATGAAAACCACCTCCAGTTGTAAGAACCGTGAGAACTACACCGTATGGGGCGAGGTGGACCACTTTTTTTTTCATAAACGTAGATGCGTGTATTATAAACACATTTGTAAAAAAAAATTCAAAAAAAAAAAGTCGTGTGTGTTGTTTTGTTTGTGTTTACGGGTACCGTAAATTTTAAACAAAATTTACGGTACCCGTAAACCCAAACTTGTGGTGCTCAAAACTACACACACGACATCTTTTTTTAAAAATTTTTTTACAAATGTGTTTATAATACACGCATCTACGTTTATGAAAAAAAAAATTTGGTCCACCTCGCCCCGTACGGTGTAGTTCTCACGGTTTTTACAACTAGAGGTGGTTTTCATTTTAGCGGTCCCCTATATATATAGGGGACCGCTAGAATGAGAACCACCTCGAGTTATGAGAACCGCGAGAACTACTTGATCCGGGGAGAGGTGGACCAAATTTTTTTTTCAAAAACGTAGATGCATGTATTATAAACACATTCGTAAAAAAAAAAAATTTAAAATGTCGTGTGTGTAGTTTTTTACACCACGAAGTTGTGGTTTACGAGTTCCGTAAATTTACGGAACTCGTAAACCACAAACTTGTGGTGTAAAAAACTACACACACGGCATTTTTTTTAATTCTTTTTTACTAATGTGTTTATAATACATGCATCTACGTTTTTGAAAAAAAAAAATTTCTCTCGGTTCTCATAACTCGAGGTGGTTCTCATTCTAGCGGCCCCCTATATATATATATATAGGGGAACGCTAAAATGAAAACCACCTCCAGTTGTAAGAACCGCGAGAACCACTCTCAACCTATCAGAAAAAGGGGTAGTTTAGTCATTTACACCAAATGTCAAATCCTACCCTCTCTCTTCATTTATATCTTCTCTCTTCTCATTTTGTCTCCATTCATTTCTCTTCTGCGCACACAACCAGACCCACTCTCTTCTCTCTCTCTAACCCTGGTCGCCGGATTTCTCACCGGCGACGTCACCCTGACCTGCCGTTCTCCACTATTAACTCACAACACAACACCCTGACCCCCAGTTCATCTCTCACCCTCGCTTACCAGCGGAGCCGGCGACTGCCGGCATTACGATGACTCTCCGGCGCCCCCTTTTCATGCCGAAAAACGTTCACGCACACCCACACCCACACCCCCTCGTTCTGACAACCCTCATTCTCTCTCACAAATCCTGACCGGACTCTGGCCGGTGATGATATTGACGGTTGATAATGATGTTACTGTTGAAGATGATCGATGATGATTGTGTTGCTATTGTTGAAGGTAATCAGCGATGGCGGTGGGGTTTTGCAGCGGCGGAGCTGCCACACACGACGACCAGTGACGATTTAAGGCCCCGACAAACCCACGACAGGCCCCGACAAGTGCCGATTCTCTTCAAGTTTTGAGTAGTTCGTTTGATTTACATATCACTGATTTGTTTTGGTTTTCCCCGGAGACGAAGCTGATGATGATGATGCTGAAAAATGACGACGATTGGACTGTTTTGGTGGAGTCCGGTGACGGCGGAGAGTCGCCGGCGGCGGCGGAGGGGCCGGCCAGCGGCTGCGGTGATGGTTCTGTTGTTAACTTTTCCTCTTGGTTCAGTCCGTTCGGAACTAAACACAGGTGCCATGTTCGAGTTCGGGTCCATTTTGGGTGAGCTTACGAGAAACAAGGTTTCGGGTTTGAGTCATGGTGTTCAACGAGTCAACTCAGCTTCCGTTCCGGTCAACTGGCGGGTCAAAATCAGTGGTGTGGGTTAACTCAGTTCGAGTCCCGGTTGACTCGTTTCGCGTAAAAAAGTTTTTGTAAAAAAAAAAGTTAAAACCGTAAACTTTTTAACGTAAAAACGTAAAACATAAAAAGTTTAACGTAAAAAGTTTAACGTAAACCGTAAAACGTAAAAAGTTTAACATAAAACGTAAAACGTAAAAAGTTTTACGTAAAGTGTAAAAAGTTTTACGTAAAACGTAAAAAGTTTAACGTAAAACGTAAAATTTTAACGTAAAACGTAAAAAGTAAAACGTAAAACGTAAAAAGTTTAACGTAAAACGTAAAAACGTAAAACATAAAAACGTTAAAACGTAAAAATATTAAAAAATCTGAAAATTAAAAGCTTTTAATAAAAAAAAATCTTAAAAAAAAAACTAATATAATAATACAGAAATAGTAATAAAAAACAATAAAGACAAAAAGACAAAATTGAGTAGATTTACTAAACTAACCTTTTGGATTAAAATATTAAATACATAATAAGACAAAAAAATATTTAATAATACTTTTTAATTGTTTTTAATCTCATCCATTGATCTTGAAGATCTAATGGTTGAAAAGTGGTTCTCTCGGTTCTTACAATTGGAGGTGGTTTTCATTTTAGCGCTCCCCTATATATATATATATATATATATATATATATATATAGGGGAAGGTTTAAATGAGAACGCTAAATATTGTGAGAACCGTGAGAACAAATGAAAAAACCGCGAGAACTTGGTCAAAAACAATTGAAATTCAAAATTTTTTTCTACACTTATCATTATTATTCGAATACAATGTTAGAAATTTAATTTACACGTTTAAATTTACGTGAATTCGTAAACAAAGAAAATTTACACATGTGTAAGTTTGCCATTTACACATGTGTAAATCTGTTATATTTACACATGTGTAAAAAATCTAAAAAGAGTGATTTTGAAAGGAGAAATGAATTATTTGATGTTGTAAATTCTTTTTTTTGATGTTGTATCTTTAATTACAATGAGGTTTGTATTAAAAAAAAATTGGTTTTGATTGGTTTTTCATTCGTTCTCACGGTTCTCGCAATATTTAGCGTTCTCAAGATAACCCTCCCCTATATATATAGAGAGAGAGTAGGGATCCTGCGGAAAGTGTGTTTTTCCTAGAAAGTGTAAGAAGCGATCTGGGCCATTAGAAAGTGTAAGAAGCGATCTGGGCCATTAATGGCTTAGATCAAATGGATGGCATTTTCATAATTTCTGAGTTATATAATTAGAGACTTTTAATATAGTGAGGGTGTTTTGGTAATTGGAAGTGCTTTAAATCAGTTAAGAAACTGCCATATCAATAACCAATCCCTAAATTCATGTGATTTCCCCTCTTTCTCTCTCCCTCTCTAAACCCACCTCCAAAAACCTCAAAACGGTGATGGCCGCAACACACAGTGGCGGGGGGATTTTGTGGGGTTAGGTGGCGACGCAAGATGGCGCTGTGGTGCTCAGCGACCAGAAGGGGGTAGGCAGAGAGGAGCGGCTGGGGTGACGCCGCCGTCGACGATCAGTCAAGGTTTCCGGCGAGCCCTTTTCGAATCCAGGTCAGTCTCATTTAACTCTAGGTTACCCAATTCACTTTCGTATCTTCGTTGTATGATTTAAGGTTGATGTGTTTTACCACTTTAAGGTTGATGTGTTTTACCATTTTAAGGTTGATGATGACAGTGTGTTGAAGAAATCTGCTTGCTGTTAAAACACAATGTTAAGAAATCTGCTTGCTGTTAAAACACAGCGTCAAGAAATCTGCTTGCTGTTAAAACACAATGTCAAGAAATCTGCTTGCTGTTAAAACACAGCGTCAAGAAATCTGCTTGCTGTTAAAACACAATGTCCAGCAATAACGTCAAGGAAATCTGCTTGCTGTTAAAACACAATGTCAAGAAATCTGCTTGCTGTTAAAACACAGCGTCAAGAAATCTGCTTGCTGTGAAAACACAATGGCCAGCAATCTGCTTACTGTTAAAACACAGCGTCAAGAAATCTGCTTGTTGTTAAAACACAATGTCAAGAATCCTCCAGCAATGTTGTAAAATCCTTTTTTACGTATTCCTGTGAATATGTTGTATGGATTGTATGATTTAAATTGAAACTGTCAATTTGAATTAAATGAGATATTTAGTTTCCATAACTTTCTGGTTAGTTAGTTATTTTAATAAAATAATCCATAATTAAAATAATATTCAAATTACACAATTGCCCTTTTAGTTAAAATCCTTCAATGCCACATGTCGTGTTCTTATTGCTTCCTATACTTTCTAGGAAAAACACACTTTCTACCCAACTCCTACTATATATATATATATATATATATAGGGTCAGGATTTAGAGAAAACGGTGGAAAGTGTGAGAACGGTGAGAACGCTTATGGATCGTCCGATCAAAACAATCTATGGACTAGATTGGCGCTGTGGCATTTTCGTAAATAACATGAATTCTATTAAGTGGACGCGTTTCATTAAGGGTAAAATGGTCTTTTACACTTCTCTACCAAAACGTCAAACTAATGAATAAAACGTCATTACGAGCCAAAACACATCCCTATATAAACAAAACATCTCAGACATAAAACACCCCCCCTGGAACCTGAAACGTCATATTTTCTACTATATACCATTCATCTTACAAATGCCAAAAACCCCAAAACTTCAAACACACCTACTCAAAAACGCCATATTTTACTATATACCAATCATCTTAGAAAACGCCAAAACACTCAAACATCAAAGATTCCAAAAAATCGACGTTTCCTTCAGATACACTATTTCCTCAGTAAAACGCAAAAAATGGCAAACATTGTTTCTTGTATATTCAATATTGTTCTACGCGAAGTTTGGCAGAATGCATTCTTCCCTGAGGTGCTATGACTCAATAACATTTGAGATGGACAAATCATAAACAAAAAGATGCTGGTGTCAGACTTATGTCATTTTTTGTGTTTTGTTATTGATGAATATTATAATGACATGAAGAGATGAATGACACTGATGAGTGATTTGAAGATACATATTCAAACAAAAAAATCACGTCATTTTGTCTTTCCAAACGGCCACACAAACACAAGCATGACAAAGTCAAACCGCCAGTGAACATGTTTCGAAGAAGAAAGAGACTGATGACAGTGAAGATTTGGAAGATGAATTGTTTCTATTATTATTTTTTTTAATTTTCTTTTTCTGTTGTTTGTTATGTATTTTTCAGCTAAGAACAATAAAATACATTATATTAATAAACGCCAAACATTCATAATGATTGTGAAACGCCATAATGCAGTAAAACGCAAAAAACTCCCAAACTATAATAAAAGTAATTTGGAGAAGTTTTATTAAAAGCTAAAAATGAAAAAAAAAAAAAAAAGCGCCAAAAACTACTTAAAGTCATTAAAAAACGCCAAACTTGGAGGATGGAACGTCTATCAGCCTAAAAACTCATAAAAAGCAGAACAAAAACAATAAAAATACACACAATAACTGAAAAGAAGGCAACTTTATTAATATCATTTATTATAAATAAAATTTCGCCTAATCTACGCGCCAAAAACATCCTATAAGAGAGACGTCTCTGCACAATCAACTGATCACACACAAAAAACAACGCCATGTTTCCTAGAAACCATTCACTTTAAAAACGCCAAAAAAATAGTTAAGAAAGCCACAGATGGGGAACCTCGTTTCTTCTATATTGAGTATTGTTCTTAATGAAGTTTCACTGAATGAATTCTTCTCTGAGGTGGGTATCTCTATAAACTTTTGCTGAATGAGATGGACAAATATTCATGAAAAAGAGACTGATGACACTGATATGTCATCATGTCACTTTGTTCTTGATGGATATATGGATGGCATAAAGGGATCAATACATTCGAGCAGACGTTGATCTTCAACATGTCACTAAACAAGTATATATCAAACCACAACAAAGGATGCCACAAAAAAGCATATTGTAAAGACGGGCGTTATGTAGGAAAATAAGGATCTACATAAGGTATTCAAAATATGTTCAAAACGCCAAAAAGGTTAAAGTAGAAGAGGCTGATGACAGTGAAGATTTGGATGAGAAATTATATTAGAATTTTTAATCTTTTTTTTTCATTTTCTATTGTTTGTTATCTAATTCTTTGTTGTTTATTATCTAATTCTCTACTAATAAAAAAATTGAGTATAAAACGCCAAAAACTACAAACACCAAAACGCCTGATAGTGTGAAAACTGTGAGAACGGATGCTAGCAAAGCACGTTGTTGCTATATAAAACGCCAAAAAAATGCCAAACAAAGTATTACTAGAAAAAGCAACACTAATTGACAGATGAAATTGAACGAAACAATAATTGCAAAATAGTAAAATGAAGAGACGGTAACATTATTGCCAAATATTTATTATATTAAAAGCCACTGCATGGAAAATTGAATTTGTTTATCTTTTCAAAACGCCGTAATTGTCTGTCACATTATAGGCCTGCATCCTAAATGGCACAACACTTGATAGAAAAAAAAACCATCAAGAAAATTACTAATGTTTTTTACATTATAGGCATGCATCCTACTTGGCACAACAATCAAAACCATACTTAGTTAAAATGACAAAATGTTTACTATGATACTGATCTAAAAACAATAAAAACGCGGCGTATTTGTTAAACGCCAAAAAATGGAAAGCTGATGTGACACTCGTTTAAAAAAGAATATAAAAGGACAAAAAAGCCCCTCTGCCCTTCTCTATGTCGCGTTACACGTGTTGGACCAGGATGCGTTTTCACCGTTCTCACACTTTTGGGTGTTTTCTCCTGATCCCGTTCCTATATATATATATATATATATATATATGTAAGATGGGGTTCTAGAGTGAACACTAGTGTATTTGCGAACTGAGTGAACAAATCCTGGTCATTGATCTACACACGTGTATGGCAAGGATCTCATGATCAAATCGTAAAATACACTAGTGTATTTCAACATCAAATCCTGGCCATTGATCTACACACGTGTATGGCCAGGATTAATTCACTCGGTTCACAGGCTACACTAGTGTTCACTCTTGAACCTAATCCTATATATGTAAGTATAACTAAAATTTGTTTGGAGTCGTTTAGGCTCGCGAGCCTAAATGAGTTGTATTTCGGGTTCGAGCTCGGGCTCGTTAAGGTTCGACTCGTTCGAGTTTTTAGCGGATCCAAGCCGATCCTGAGTAGCTCTCGAGCCTCTAGGCTTGTTTACCCCCTGCATGTGTGTTGACGTCTGATGATGCTATATGAAAGAATAGTTAGGGGCTGTTTGTTTGGCGCTGAATGGTTTCATTCAGAGGAAACCTCTGAATCGGTCAGAGGTTATATGTGTTTGGTTCATTAAAAAGCTCACCTCTTAATGGTTCCATTAAGTCTGAGCCATTCAGCTAATAACACATGCTGAATGAAACATTTGACAAGCATACCCCTCTTCTCCTCATTCACAGCGACGCCATCCATCTCCTCTCCTCCACAACTCCGCCGCCCTTCACCACTCCGCCGCCCTTCACAGTCCTCCATCGCCGACCCTCCACAGCTTCTGAACGGAGTAGTCTTTTCCGGCGGGCTCATGACGGTCCGGCCGCATTCTCTCTTCCCGATCTATCTCTCTCTCTCACTGATCTCTCTCTCTTCTTCCTGCGTCGAACCCGCTGTCCGGAGATGAGCGGTGAACAGATCCAAATCGGGAAACAGATCCAGCCGGGAAACAGATCCAAATCGGGAAACAGATCCAGCCGGCGACCTTCTTGTTCCGAACCACCGCCGCCGCCACCAGCACCGTCCATTTCCGGTGAAACAGATCCAAATCGGGAACTGGGTATTGCAATTGAGACCAAACCCACCTCGAAAACCAGGTCAAAAACTGATCTTACATGAAGAAAAAACTAGGGTTTGTAGAGAGAGAATCATGAAGAAAAAACTGATCTTGTATGATGAGAATGAAGATATAGGGGTTTGTTTTGTGTCTGCATAATATTATTTTGAGCAGAAATATCTAGATGTTTTAAAAAATGCAAATGATTGATTAAATATTTGAAAAAGTTTTCATCTCGAAGAGTGATCTGATCTTGTATGATGATAATTTCATAATTTAAGTTAATTGATGCTATTTTAATAGTTTTGTTTATAGGGGTAAAAATGTCATTTTACAAAGTCATTCAGATGTGTAACCAAACAGTATTTTACTGGTTCAGCACTTACTGGTTCAGAGCCTCTTACCCATTCAGACCTCTTATTCATTCAGCACTTATTGGTTCAGATGTTGCCAAACAGCCCCTTAGTATACGATATAGTGTAGTGTAAAATCAACTTTAATTCCATGTTGTTACAAATATATAACGACTAGATGTAAGACCCGCCGCGTTGCGGCTAGGGTCTTACATATTACGACACAATGAATCAACTTTATACGGTTAGGCCCTTACAAATTACGGTACAATGAATCTATTTTATACTTCTCTATCGACCCACTCGTTGCGTTTTAACCACAAACCTAAGGATTAACTACACACCTTTTTATCAAGTTAGATATCCAAACCATCACATTGTGTTTCCAAATGTCTTGTGGAGGGAAATACAAATACTTGGTGTTGATTAGGGATGAGCACGGTACATGTTCAGTATTGAACCTGTACCGGTACCGGAAAACGGAAAAAGTGGGTACCGGTACCGAATATACCGGTTCAGTACCAGTACCGGTATTTCACCTGTAAATACCGGTACCGTTCCGATATTGGTACCAAAAAGCGGGGAGTTGGCCCAAAACAATAACCCACACCACCTAGTTGTTTTGTAAAAAAAAAACAATGTCCAAGAATATATGCTTAGAGTACAACTTCTAATGCACCATAATGTTAAAAATTAATAGTATATAAATAATTTAATAAAGTGTACAATAAAACTAAGCATGAAACACCATTAATGCAAAAGTTACAACCATTTAAAGCCTAAGTGTATTACAATTTGATATTATATTATATAAATAACAATTTGTCTTTAGTGGTACAAACCACTAAGCATGATGTTACAAATAACAATGCCAACAATTGTTGCAAATTAATATATATATAATATATATATAATGTGTAAGCAAAAGTAGATATGCGACCATTTTTTATGATTAAATAAATAAGAAAACTGAGGAAAAATAAATAAATTAGTTTTGCATTATTAGAAAAAATAATGGGAAAATCACGAAATTGGCCTTTAACGAGTCAAATTTGCAAAACTAACTAACTGTAGCGTCTTCCTGAGCCTTCTCACCGAAATTGAGGCTGCTGTACCGGCTCTACAAAGACTATTCAAATAAACCAACTACGGTCCGCCACGTGTACTATAAAATCTCTAAATGTTGAAGCCTCTCTAGAGCCTTTACAATACACGTGGCGGACCGTGGTTGGATCATTTGAAGAGTCTTTGTAGAGCCGCTACAACAGCTTCGATTTCGGTCAAAAGACTCAGAAAGACGCTTCAGTGGGTTAGTTTTGTAAATTTCCCAAAAATAATTTTGTCTAATTGGGAATTACCGAATTATTGAAAGGGCAACTTTTTTGCCATTTTAAAGGCCGACATTGGTACAAATTCGCATCCAATATTAGATTCTCAAGGGTGATTTTTGACATTACGTGACTATGTTTGTGTGTTTGCATGTGGTTTTTTTTTTTTTTTTTAACTGTGTGAATTATTCGCGAATGTCAGGAGGTTTAGCATATGTTGTCTTAGCTAGGTCCGTGCTAGAGAGCCCCCTCGCACAATAGATCCTCAATTTAAACCCCTCAATGAGAAACCCCTATCACCTAGACTCGAACTTAACCCCTATCACCTAGACTCGAACTTGAGACCTGGAGGGGAAAACTCACCCGAACTCATCATAAGTTGAACTTAAATACACGTGGCCACCACTAGAGCACTAGTGATGGTTTTGTTTGCATGTGTATAACATCAATTTATCAATATTTTGAAACTCGTGCGCTTATTTCTGTCAAGTAGTTAGCATTTTTGTGAAATTAATCCAATAGCATTACATTCGATAAATATATGAATCCTTTATGATCATTGATCAGATACAAAGGTGTGGATAGAAACAAAATGTTGTATTTGAGTATTTGACATATTTATCCTTGTAACTAGTGCACTTAAAAACCTTTCAACCCATTCATATAAAACATATCAAAGGTAAAGTCTAAAAATATACGCTAAAAATACAAAAATTCAAAGATTGCAACTTCCTAAATTGATTTATTTAAGAGAAAATACATTATTATTAATTAGACTAAATCATAATATTAATTACATTATATACTAACAAAACTCAAAAAATGACAAATATGTTGCCTTGTTGGCGGGTCGGTCCGCACCAAAAGGTTACATCTTACAAGTCCAACCCATCCTGCCACCTCTAGAAACAAGAGTAAAGTTTTCTGTAAAAAGAGAAAACATAACCATATTTTATGGGTGTCAAAAATCAATATAATAATTTCAGAACAAAAAAAATATATAAAAACAAGAATAAAAACTAATTACAAGAAGGAAAGAACATATAAATAACTGCAAGATCACCTGAAGTTGGCTTATATGCATTCATGTCTCTTTATGTGTCACTCCAGTTATCTTCTCCATCATCACTTCCTACAGCCTAACAAATTTAACACACAAAAGTTCAATTAGTTAAACCAGATAAACAAAATATTCACTGCAGTTTGAAGGTTAGGATAACAGGTGGCAAATTCGACCAAAAGTATATGAATTGGTCAGTCAAATAAAATATGACAAATGGGTCAAACGGGTTGCAACTTCAAAAATTGTTCTATTTAAAAATCTAGATTATAATTTTCAGTTTTTCACAATACGGTGTTTGTAATCATAACCTAGGCATTAACTCTTTATTATAACAAATATGAAATTGGACAGAGAATTTGACTTCTATTAAAAAAATGACCCATTTAAATCCAAACCTGCTTTGACCCGTTACCCCACCCCAATGCAAAGGAGGAGATAGAGAGAAACCTGGCGGATTGAGGTTGCCTTTTCAAGAATTGTAGTGACTTCAATGCTAGTAGGGCCAGCTGGCGTAGTTGGCTGGGCTTGTGAAATAGGTCTTAGATTGCGCGCCTGTAAATCGTTAATTAACATGTTGGAATTAGATGCAGTATGTGAAAATCCATATATAATTTAAAAAAAAGGCTGATCAATTTGGTACAAAACTGAAAATCCAAAAGGATCATATGATGAGGGGCTACTCACTTTTGTTCTAATCTGCTGTAGAAAATCATCCTTTTCTTCTCCCGCTTTCCTGCGATTATATTCATTCTGAACATGTAAATTCTCCCAGTCTGGCTGCTGCTGCAAACAAAATACAATATTTCTCACCACGTTTGTTTTAGTTACATGTAACATGTTAGATGAAAACATATAAAATACCAAAGCTTACCTGTTTTGCTGAAGCTGGCTTAAATCGTTGAGGGAGTGTAGGCTCTGTCGGTGTCAGATTCAATGAATAAGTCAAGACCTCTGAGAGACCGTCTTCTTTCTCCATTGCCACACAAGGATCTAGCTTAATACCACGCCATTCAAATGGTGGCAGTGGCGGCAGAGGTTGTGCGGGCTCATTGAGATCATTAATTACCTCGTTTTGTGAAGCTTTCATAGAATCAAAGTTTGGAATATCAAATAAAAGACCACGCTGAGAGGATTGCATGCCATCCTCGGTAAATGAACTTTGTTGGAATCTGATTCCATTCACAAGAGAGGTTGAAACTGATTCGGCAGATGAGATCCTGCCAAAAGCATCATCTAACTCACGATCTTTGATTCTGGGAGAGTCGTTGTCATCCCACTGTTCAGAATTCGATCCAGAAGGATTACTACGACAGTCATCTGATGCATACGGAGATGATCTACAAAACGTGTCATCGTCATCTGAGTCTGAATCAAACTCATGTAATGACATTGCAGGCTCTGGCACCAACTGAAATGATGGAAACATATTACTATTATTATTATTTCCATCAGGAAATGCCAATTTCAGTTTAGAAGTCTCGAATCCGTCAATCGGATGAAATGATATCTTCATATGTTCAAGAGGTGGAGAAGAAGGTGAAATGAATGAAGTTCTGTTCCCAAATTGTTCTTTGAACGGTATCCCGGTGACAGTTTGATGCCCTTTTTGGATGCTTGTATCTGCGGGTACGTCACTTTTCACTGAGCTAGCAAGCCTTTCGTTTCCAACTAGTGATATTTGTTTCCTAAAACCATTCACTAATAGTCTATTCCTAAATTCAAGCATCCTAGATGAATTGACAGAATCGTCTTTAGGAACTGCCAAATTAGTTCCAGATGCTTCGGATTTTATACCATTAATGGTGTTTTGCTGACGTGGATGTTGTATCTCATTGGTTTTAGTTTCTTCAATGTGATTGGGTCCCGCAGCAGCTGACAAGCCAAAATCTGGAGGTTTGGAAGGCTCTAATCCCAACAGGCCACCATTTGTCCAGAACATAACTGGATTGCTGACTGTAGTTTGACCACCAGAAGTTGACCAAGATGGCTTCGGAGACTCATGAGTGCTTATAGCTTCTCTAGCAACAGTCTCTGTATTTGTAACATTTCTTTCAACTTCTTCAGATTCTAATTTTTCATCTGTAGTTAAGATATTTGAAGATACGTCAGCCATCTGAGTACTTCGTATCAGATCCAACGTCATAACATCATCATGATTCTCATTGTTAGAGGAACCACTAGCTTCCATATGTGATTCCGGAACATGAAACTCAATATTCATCGACTTGTCATCTAGACGACCTTCTTTATTCGTCTCATCCACATCTTTGTCGTTCACGTTTGACTTTTGCTTCAGTTCTCTCTTTGTGTGACAACCTAAATCATTTTCCGATTCTGATTCAACGGTGTTAAGTGCATCCATGAAAGAATCTGTTTCACTTTCAATCTCATCATGCCGGCCACCGATAATGACCGGTGTTGTACGAGGTAGTTCATCATGAAAGTCAAAGTCAATACGCTCAACAACTCTGGAGTTCAGATCTTCCATCACTTCAGTATCCATCCTCTCATTTGCACAAGGTATCTCTGTCGGTTCATTCGGTCGGCCTGTAGAATCTATGATTTCTAACTTTTCATCCCAGGTAATGTATGTTGACATTGACCCGCTATCCTCCGCTAGATTACTACTGTAGAAATTTTCTTCGTGGGAAGCCGAATCGAGATAAGAATCGTGGTTCACGTTTGAAACATAAGACAGTTCCTTAACATTGTTGTCTTCAGATTGTGCTGAGTGGCTTGGACGAACGATACACTCTATGTAAGGCGACCCGTTCCTTGAGTCAGAAGAAGTCAAATGGTCAACTTCAGGTACAACTTCACATGTTTGTGGCACGTCAATTGTGGAGAGATCTTCAAACGGGGAAGCTTTTTCTTTGAAATTAGAAGAGCCATAATCCATTCTGCAAGAAAAGAATTATAATGTATATTCATCAAGGCTTTACTGCATTCATAATCACAATTAAGTTTAAGAGCATCATACCTTTCATCATGCATCGTTAGAGCCCCCTGTGTGTGTGTCACGTCTCTATACCTCGATGAATATCTCTTTTTCTGCAATAAGTAAACATAATTTGGACATCAAATACTTAATTAACATATTACATTAATTAAATTAAACTTGTAAATACAATGAAACACATCTTGTTTATACTCACCTTCTTTTCTCTCGGGATGCTTTGAAGATGTTCTTCATAAGGTCCAGCTGAAGATCTTTTAAAATACGTTGGATCAGAATATCTTCTAAAGCAAGACCCCGGGCCCCCACTGTCAAATCTGCAAGTCAAAACCATGAAGGTCAACAGTCAACACAACAACCAATCTCATAAACTATAATAAAATATCAAACAGGATATTCATACTTGTCAAGATTGTGCAGACGCGGAGGATCATGGCAGTCTTCGTACGAGTCCATTATACAACATGGCAAGTCACTATATATGAAATGGTTTTGTTCGGTTCTGAGTCGAGTGTGCCATTTAGAACCTGCAAGCGGCATACGGTATAAACGAAAAGTTTACCTAGAAATTGTTTTTTTTTTTATTTATTTACAGTAAAACAAGTATTGCAACTTGCAAGTGTTACCAGCTGTGTAGGCGAAATGCAAGTGACTTCTTTGTCCCAAAATAGCCTTCTCTAGTGGAGGAAGTGCAGCTTCAATGTTATGGACTCTTTCTACCAATTTATGGCTTCTAGAAGATGTAATCAGCACTTGCTCTTGTAATCCATGAAAAACTTCTGCTGCAAATCTATACATGCAAAACATTTTCTCTCAGTTCGCAAAAGCTAGATTAAATATGAACACTAGACAATTACAATTAACAAAAACGTACACCATGTAATTTTATATTTCTTTTAGACATGACAAATTTAGGAGGCTAGGCAGTGGCAAAGTATAGAAGGGGCGGGGAGGGGCGTCCGACCCCCCGAACTTTTCGCTCAGTAGTGTTATATATGTAGTTTTCGTATAGAAATTTTTGGGTATGTACGTTTTCGACCCCCCGGTTCTATAGAAATTTTTTGGTATATACGTGTTCAACCCCCCGTCATTCGGGTCAAGCTTCGCCACTGAGGCTAGGTTCCGTCATTTTTCCTTTTGGTATATAAATCATATAAAAAAGTTACGAGATATAAAGTAGTTAAACGAGTCATTATCATGTTTGATACTTGTGTTAATAGCGTCGTCTCTGATCTGTTTAACACGATTAGACCTGTTTTACCAGCCCTATAAAAACCTAAACCCTGAATCCTAGATCACACATTCATGGAAAAAAATGAAAGGGGACACAACACTTTTTATTCAACACCAGTTATCCAAAAAGTTAAAACACTTTTGGCATAATGGACCACGAAATAAAACCAAATTTCAGAAATCACAAATTTTCTCTATCAATAATTGCAATTAAATCATGTGCTTCTGCTCAGTCAAATTCAAATTAACCTAAAATTAACTCCAATAATCAGAAACTGTCAAATTCAAATTCAAACTCAAATTAAGCTAAAATTAACTCCAATAATCAGAAACTGAAACGAGATAAGTAGTTAATTACTCAGCCAGGTCGCCTAGCTGACGTAAGATTCCGACGAGACCAGCGGCGGCGACACCGTCAAGCACAGCCTTGGGATCTTCTAGGTTAGTTTGGGTGTAGAGCTCCGGCATGCCTAATCTGTACTCGTTTCTAACTTCTACTCTCACCAACGGCATCTTCTTCTTTTGCTTCTGGTATCTGCACCTTACTTACTTTCTCTCTCTAAGATTGTACACTGCAGACTCTGCAAACATGAATGCGATGAGAGAGAGTGTGTGAAAGTGAGTGAGAGGGAGAATTGAATGGGGGATTTTTTAGAGAGAGAGAATTTGAGTGGGGACTGAAGCAGGTTAACTGGAATGGGAGTGAGAGTGAAAGTTGGGTGATGTATAATAAGACCAACTCCAAGACGACGACGTTGCCAACTCGACAAGCCAAATTTTGGTTCCAAGGTGGGTAATCCTTGTTGTTGATGGCTCATTGCTAAATTACTCCTTTGCCCTCATTTTTGCTATTTATGTCTTCAAAACTACATGTAGGAAGACTAGGGCGGGCAATTTTACACGAATACACGACACGAACCTACACGAAGTTAACAGGTATCGTGTATGGCCTTAACAGGTATCGTGTACCAAACAGGTAGACACGAGATTACCTGTTAATTTTCGTGTATAAACAGGTTAAATACTTGTTTAGCTGTTAATACCCGTTAGTACACGATAAGAAATTAAATTAAATAAAACTCATCTGCCATGTGCGTGTGGGCTCCTTAATTCCTTTCTATTTTCATTCCTCATTCAATTAAAAAAAATAAAACCATAAACTCCCTCTATAACTCTCAGATAGCATGTCGTGTTTGTGTTTTTATTCGTGTTAACAAGTATTAACAGGTAATTTTCGTGTACAACAGTCGAACAGTCATGTTAATAGGTATTAACAGGTAATTATCGTGTATATCGTGTCGTGTTCGTGTTCGTGTTTGAAAAAAAGGACACGATAAGTTATCGTGTCGTGTTCGTGTATGTGATTTCGTGTATCGTGTCTTATCGTGTACGGGTATACACGATATGCCAGCCCTAAGGAAGACCAATCGGTACTGGGTATCAAAAAATAACGGTACCGTACCATAATGATCAAATTCGGTACTAATTCAATGCTCATTTTATTGTGTCTTTCGGTAACGGTACTTTTCTGTTTGGTATGGTACGGTATTTTACCTCATTTTTACCTTTGAATATTGTACCATACCGGTATCCATTTTTTGAGATCAATACTTTCGGTACTGGTACCGGTAGATTACTGTCATAGCCCCCGACCACACCCTGGGCGGGAGCTGTGAGACAGATTACATGAGGTATCGGTGTTTATTAAATTCGCAGCGGAAAAAGTTTCATTGGGACCGTAGTTAGGAAAATTTCAGAGTTTGTAAAACACCACATTTTTAATGTTAAACAACTAGGATAAAACCCATATTACAAGCAAAGGTTTTTATAGGGGTAAACCCTATTTTTGACAAAACATAATTTCCTTTCTTTAATCTGGTGACATAGCCACTTTATTTAAGCCTTCAGTGCTTCATAACATGTTTCTTTACTTTAATAGTAAGTTACCTGAAACACGTTTAAAAACTTTTCATCAGCAGAAAATACTGGTGAGTTCATTTATTGGTATAAAACACATTCTTATAATTACAGTATTTAGAGTTTTTACATTTGTTTATCTTACCAAACTACTATTGGCTAACTCATTGTCCAATAGTAAAGAAACTATTTTAAATAGTATTTGTCACTCGGTGGCAGTTCATGTGACTGTGGTCATATCACTCATTGGCTAACCCATTGTCCAATAGTGATGCATAACAAGTAATGTATACAAACCCCACATACTGACAATAGTTTACCAGTAAGAATACAAAGACTTAATCACTGTAATATAAGTAACAATTTGAAAACATTTAGGGTTTTGAAAGCATTTTGATAAAAGAGAATGGCTCGCTTTGTAGATTTAGGGTTTTGATTAGTACAGCCTCTTGGTATTAAGCTTGAGTTCCTAATAAAAACACAATGCAACACATATCAGTGCATCAACCCAAATCATACTTTAACGATACATCACGAGATCAAAACCCCACCGTAGTTAACAAAGTATAGCCTTATCCAGGCAGCACTTTGACATCCGTTGTTGGGTTTCAAATCGATCGGGCAGGGTATCGAATCAGTGGTCTGGGTTAAAATACTTACAACGGGGCAGAGTTTCGCAGTTTAGGGGGGTATTGTTGCAAAGAAAGGCAGAACGAGATATTAGAAGATCACGAAATTCAATGTTAAATGTGCAGAAACTTCAGTCCCAAGCTGTTGCATTTATAGCCCAACTGGGCTTCTCCCGCGTGTCACCAGGAGGGTCGGCCTGGCTTAGACTGTCACATGTCCAACGTAGGTTTGACACGTGGCGCGATGTCGTGACACGTGTCCCTGGCCGCTTTTTTGGTCCAATCGCGTGTTTTCCTCGATTACTGTGCTGATACTTATCGCGTATGCTCGAGTCTTGATCCCAATTGGTTCGGTTTTTAATTGTGAATCTAATAAGGGTACTTTTGTGTGGGTTGGTTCATTAACCGTCAAGTTTTCTTAAGCGCTAAGTTCTCTAATTGAGTATACAAGTTTCATCGCGCGCACTTCTGATTTTGATTAAGGGTTGTCGTTGGGAATATTTTTGAGGGTTGTTACAATTACCGAGCTCATCCCTATTTACATGGCATCACCTGCTCTTTGTTAGTTTGGGGGTGTTGTTTAAAGAGAGGTATGATGTAAAGGAGATAAGGCATGATCTAGTCGATTTTGTATAAGAACACCTTCAAACGGGTTTATGTTAGCAGTGAGAGATGAGCGAGAGTGATTTTGATTTGTCTGATGCAGTTGCTTACGTGGACTCGGTTTTAAGAACCACTATTATGGGTCCTTTATCAAGTAAGTTGATAAAAGCATATGCAACTCATCATAATATCATGGACGGTTGTCAGTTCTCTCTACTCTTCTCTCACAGCCAGCCCTTTTTCTCTTTCACTGACGATCTGTTGCCATGGAGCATGGACCACATCAGGGGCGGACCTAAGCCCAGCCCAAGGTGGGCGGGCGCACCCCCGGGAAAAAAAAAATTAGTGCTAAGTTCCGTCAAAAATCTCGTCCGCACCCCTTGGAATTTTTCGTCCGCACCCCTTGGAATTTTTCGTCCACACCCCTTAGGTAAAAAGTGTTATCAATTTATATTTTAAAAATATTCTTTAGTAAACTCTTATTTTATAAAAAAATACTACCTAAATTATATTACTTTTAATACCTAAATAACTAAACCCAAATACCCAATACATTTAACTAGCCACTACTAAGTCTTAGCCCAATAAACAAACCCAACAAATCAACAATATTTCAAACTAAAATAAAATAAACAACCCCAAAACCCTTACATATTCTATCATGCTCTCTTTATCGTTCTTGCATGCCAGCGATCAGAACATCAACAGCGACAACAGTGAACAGTCAGCAGCCGCATACCACCGTAATCAGCCACCATACCACCGCCGATCAAACACGGGTAAGTTTCTTTGTTATTTTTGATGATTTTTGGTTGATATATCCACCTCCAGCAGCCTATTATAGTCGCATACTAACCATAGTAGACATGTGCTTCGTTTTGTTTTCATTATGTTATGGTGGGTTATATTTTGTTAGTGATGATATTTTGTTTTTTTATAGCCGCATACCACAGTATGTCTGGCTTTTTTTTAGTGAAGAATGTTTGTTTTTTTTTATGGTGTATATGTTGTTTAGATGATTTTTAGGGTGATTTATATTATGATATTTTGGGCTTGAATAGTTGATACATTATGTAATATGTTATGGAGCCATGAACTTATAGATCAATTTGTTTGTGATAGCCGATAGGAACAATGAGCAGGGACGTTATGGCGCGATTTCTCAAGAGGAAAGTTGATACGTCTTCCGGATTCGTTGATGTGGATACTTGCGTAATCAGATTGGCGATGAGAATTTAAGTGAAGGTTGTATATGTTATATAGAGAAAGAGTTGCTTAAGAAAGTAGGTTTAGATGATGTTTTGGATAGATTTCAAAAAATGAAAACCCGTAGGACGACGTTTTAATTATGTTTGTAACAAGGTTTGACGTGTTTTTGATGATTATATAAATTTAGTTCTTTTGTTTTACATGACCCGACTCGACCCGAACCGACCCGATACGAACCGATTTTCTATTTATATACCTTGGGGCCTAAAATTTTTAAAAATGTTCCGCACCCCTATGGAAAAATTCCTAGGTCCGTCACTGGACCACATGCACCCCCCCCCCCCCCCCCCTCTTTACCATGCATACCATCTTGGAGCTAAAAAATCCAACTGTAGATGGTTTAACAAAGGTTATCATTTTGTAGAACGGGGTAAACTTTACAAGAAGAGAATAAAAGTCAACAAAAAATGATAAGTTTTTTAGTCAACATTCTAATATGTTTATCCATTAGTTTCTTGGTTTTTAAAAAATAAATGATTGTTAAACGATTATTTTTTATTGTTTTTTAAAATAAACCACACCTTATTTTAAATAAATTGATTTAAATAAAAATAATGGATAAATGATATTAATATTTTATTGGAATTCAAAAGAATTAGAATTTGAAGGGTTATGGTCTCAAAAACCTTGCGCAAGCACATAGGACCATACCATAACTTCATTCCAAAATCATCTTAAACAAGACCCTGCGCGGCCGCGCAGCGGTTCTAAACAAGATTTGGAAGGATCAGTCTTCGATGACCATTCGCCGGAGAAAGGAAAGACAAATATTCAGCTAACACCCTTGCGCGGGCTCGCGCAAAGGTACAGTTAGGCTGGAAGATGAAGTCCTAAACATATCCGCGCGCATGAAATCGGGACTTGAACAAAAGGAATATTTTCTGTTACAACAGAATGGACACGTGGAAATAATGCAATGGGTTACAGCTGTAGATCTTCTTGAAAGCTTTAAGTGCTCATCGTGAACAGCCTGGTTCGGTTACAATGGAATGTGACGTGGCACAATCCTGAGCCTTCATCTAAATCACGATGATGGCAACAACTTAAAGGTAGATCTACATAAAACCACTTTCCACGTGGCATCTCCCCAGCTGTTGATCAGATCCACGATTCGTGTGCATGGATGTGGAGCTAACTATTAACGGAGAAAGAGATAACTACTAACGAAAAGTAATTTCCGTTATTACCTCCGTAACCTTTTTGGTGCCAAAACCCTGGTTATAAATATGAGAACTCAGGTATGATCTGACAGGCTACTTTCACATACTTTCACTTTTACTACTTCATCTTCTTCTTTGAGATCATTGTACTTATTCTCACACCGGCGGGTGGTCACGGAGAGAACCCCCATTCTCCCCGTGGCGAGTCTAACAGCTTTCTGTTTTGCAGTGTTCTCCGGTGAAGTAGCCCCATCCAGTAATCGACGAGAGGATTAACCCTTTTATGCAGAAACCCTACCCCCAGATCTAATTGATTCCGGTCAATTTAGATCCGGTGTTTCTTCAGAATTATAAAGGATTTTTTTTTTCAAAATTGTGTTTGTTTTATAAGGAATGATATTAATATCAAAAAACATTAATCAAAATTCAACTTTCTCATAAAATTTATAACATTCCACTAATGTTAAAATATAAGACTATGTGTTGTGAGTTAAGTAAATTCATTGTCATGTCATCGTTACGTCATCGCGACATAATCTCTTGACTATTACCTAAATACCTGTTAACAATGTGTTTGTAACAACCCGCACTTTCGCGCCCGTTACTCTCGTTACGCCTAGCACCAGAGATTCGGATCATAATGTAAACTATATCGCTTACCACGCTACATCGCATATTTTCGCACTACATCGCTTATTACACATGCTATATCGCACCACACAACGCTTACAACACTTAAGCTTACACTACTACATCACGTGAGTGTCTAAACTACTCGCTCGCTCTCGCATAAACGCAATGCAAATTCGGAACACAGTTACTTATGCTTGTTATTATTATTATTATTATCTATGTAAATCGAGACTCTAAAACGCAACGTAACGTAACACGTAATACCTTGCTAAAATATTTAAAGTACTCACACTAGCTAATGTAACAAAACGCATCAAACGAGCATCCTATACGCGAAACGGAAACCTTTTACACCAAACTGGTAGCCTCGTACGAAGACACCCGGCTTCATACGAAGCCACTGGCTTCGTACAAAGGCAGGGCCTTCGCACAAGACCACCAGCCCTCTTCTATAAATACCCAGCGACTCCTCATTCATTCTAACTTGCTGTCTTTTACTCCGAAACGCTGTCGAATTGCTGTCTGATTATTTTCAAGTAAGATCTATCATTTTTACATGATTACACAACGTTTTCCACTACGGTCTTCCACAAGATTCACTTCGATTTCATCCAAACTTCAGGGTTTTCATCTAAAACTTCATCTTTTTCATAATAAACTCCAACTTTTTCATCTAAACTCCTTATTTTTACACAAATCTTCATCTTTTTCATCAAGTCGTCTTATATTATCATGGATCTACATTGAACCAAGTGTATTGGGCCTAGCTTCGGCTTCCCAAGTTAGAAATCTACAGATTTCACACTCACAAAGTGTTAGATCTAGGTAAAACCCTTTTAAAAACCCTCTTAAACTTGATTTTCACACAAAAACGGACCTAAAACGACATGTATTTCTTTCACTGGATAGTGGGACGAGGTAGTGTCGAAACCGTCATGAACAGGACTCAAAAACATATCCGATTCAAACGAAAATGCAGCTCCGAACGCCATGAACAGCCACGAATACGAGCTGGACTGTTCTGTGCGAAGCCCAGCTTCGTACGAAGGCACTTTCTTCGTACGAAGACACATGGCTTCGTAAGAAGGCATGCCTTCGTACGAAGCGCACTGACTTCGCACAACCCAGTCCATTTCTCACCCGTGAGTTGAACAAAGACCTCTCCGGCCTAAGTTTAACCAGTGGCTTAAGGTTGGAGGGATGAACACTCGATTTCTCGAAGCACGACGCGAACAACACTCGATTTTGAACACGGAACAAGCCAATTGTACGAAGCCACCACCTTCGTACGAAGGCACCAGCTTCGTACAAGGAGACTGTTAACCACTCGACACTCTGATTCAACCATTTCAGCACTTTGGAGGACTTAAGCGCTTCTGTCCCCGTACGCAGGCTGATCCGGCGCTCTCTCCTCTTCATTCCAGACCGTGTTTACTTGCTAGACACGCACTGTGAGTATACTTGACCCCTTTTTCACTTTAAACACACCTTTTGGGGTGTAACATACGTTCATACATAAACACACTTATCAAAACACATTACATGCTTAAACTGATTATCACACGCGAATGACCAATATACATATTTACACGTGATGCTTGATACATATGTGCTAGGACTTTTATTCGTTGACGTTCCACCTTAGCTAGTATGGTACTATAGTTCGACTCACACCTGACGGGGTCTAGTTAAGGGACTTCACACCTCTCCTTCGCAGTCATCTCGGGACTTAGCTTGAGTGTTTGTCTTGTTAGTATATATGTTGTGTTGTGTATCGTTTATGTATGTGGAAATTCACAATGCTTTTATCTATGTTACTATTATATCAAACATGTATACTCGCCAATACATTTTTGTATTGACAATATTTTAACGTATGTTGCAGGTTGATCGCAGGTTATCTTGAATCAAGATTAGGCTACTTTAGAAACCCATCTAAATCTAAGTTGTCGGATTTGTATTGTTAGAGAGACATGAAATATGTACGACTTTTTGTGAAATATTTCTTTATTAGTATGGGATAATGAACTTGTTAAATATTGTCGCTAAATTAGTCGTTATGGAGTCTCTTGAGCAATCTGATTCACTTAGTGACGCGCCCCGATGATTCCACCATCGGTTGGGGTGTGACAGATTGGTATCAGAGCCATAACTATAGGGAATTAGGTCGAGTCGTGTTAAACAGACCTAGTCTATAGTCTAAGTACCAAACAGACCCTCTCGTACGAACCCACCTATTGCGGCTTCGTACGAACCTATGTGCTACGTGCTGGTGCAAACCCAACTAGTGTGGCTTCATACGAACTCACTTGTTTATACCTTCGAACGAACTCGCAATATTGCATCTTCGTACGAACTCACTAGCTTCGTACGAAGGGAGCCTTTCCTAAGGCTGAAAATTTATTTTTGCCTTTCCTAAGGCTAACACAATACACACGTTTGAAGATACTCGTATAACACAACCGAGTGATTGTGTCGAGATTAGGTGTGAAAACCAAGAACTCTCGATAAGATCACTCACCCCGCGTATTACTCTTAGCATGAGAACCTTTCGTTGAGTGAGGAGTGATATCCATATCTCAACGGAAATCTCCATCTCTATCTAGTGGAACTCCCGAATTTATTCGGTGAGCACAACCACAGCTAGGAACGAAGTTGTTAAGTTAGGGGTGTAACCCGCATCTTAATGACCCATTTCACTCCCTAAAATGATTTTCAAAAGATCTCACCAAAGTCTCAACTGTTCCAATAACTCCGGTCACGTAGTAACTGGAAGGATGAATGCCGTTAGCCGTATTACGGTGAGAGCATAGTCTATTAGGCCAAAGCGTATACTCGAGTTTGTTGGGAATAGTTGAATCAGTTTAGGTAGTCGATGTCTAACATCCAAGGCACTCTATCTATTTTCTAGCCTGTAATCGCCGATTTTACGCGTCATCGAATTTATTGTGTTTATATGTTTTCGATTGAAAATTTTACGCTTTAATGATTTCTCGATCTATCGCTTTTCGCTCCCCGCTTTTATACGCACAACACACACAGCCATCGCAATCTAAAACAAGAGTTGAATGTCCACAACAAAACTAAACCAGAACAACTCTCTTCAACGCGTCCTCGCGCTATTAATACAAGTATGCTTGTATAAATGGATATAATATACGATTACATGTGCTTATGTGAATACGTGAGAACCTAGGAATTTCGCGTCTCCTATGTGTGCCCTATGTGAATACGTATTGCTATATCAACTAGGACAAGTTTTAAATGCGCTAAATCGCACCGCAATTTCAAATCATTATGATCGAATCTCATTCCAAATCTCTCTTTATCTAGATGTCTTCGAACGCCTCCAACTCGCGACGTCAGGCCAGAAGAAACGCCGATAAGAGGATCGCCTCACTCATGGCCAAGGAAATGGCCAAGGTTATTCCTCAAATCGTCACACAGATTCAATCCCTCAACGACTCTCAGACATTGGAAGACTCTAAGCCCAATGAGCCAAAGTCTACTTTCTCCTACAAGCAGTTCAAAGCGTGTGACCCGATGGTCTTCACAGGCGAATGAGGTGTATCTCAGATGCTTCAGTGGTTCGATGCTATCGAGTTTACCTTCCGTCAGAGTGGGTGCCTCGAGCATTTTCATACCACATGCGCTACATGAGTATTTCAACCAATAGCCCTCGACTGGTGGACAGCTGAGCGTAACAAACGTTGGAACGACGAAGCCTACGCGCTCTCCTGGGATGAGCTGAAGGTGCTTATGAAGGAAGAGTATTGCCCTCCTCACGAAGTCCAGAAACTAGAAAATGAGTTTTGGGAAATCAAGAAAGTTGAAGGTGACAACACCGGCCTCACAACAAGGTTCAAATAGCTTAGCGTTATTTGCCCAAGCCAAGTCGACACTCCGAAAAGGCCATCAAGAAATACATCCGTGCCTTGCCTGAGTGTGTGGGCTATTTTGTCGAAGCTGCAAGACCGACTACCATCGAAGAAAGCTATCGCTTGACCGCAGAGATCAACGATAAGCGAATCTTGGCGGGATTCTTCTCCAAGGATTCCACCAAGAAGGCCAACCAAGCAACCACCGAATCATCCGATGACGACACACTGCCGCAAGACACCGACAAGCCCAGCCGCAAGCGAAAGAGATCGAGTCTAAACTACTCAGCAACTGCACCACCCAAACCCGAACCTCTTCAAGCAGTTCCACTTTTCCCAAGGCGTGCCTACACTGGAACTCTTCCCCTGTGTCAGAAGTGTACATATCACCACCATGCAGGAGCAAGCTATCGCTAATGCACAAATTGCAACTGTTATGGTCACTTCACCATCCACTGCCGCACAGGGCCACGACATCAAGGCACACTAGCACTTCCAGCACCACCGACGCAGCCCGCAGCCCCAGCAGCTGCTGCACCAGTAGCTACAGCAGATGTAGCACCAACAGCGGAAGCTCCAACAGCAACCACAACCCAAGCAAGAGTCTTCAACATCAACACCGACCCGGCACAGAACGGCGTTGTTAATGGTAAGATTCTCGATGTTAGTACTTATACCTTATGATTATTCTATCGTTCGATGTTACCTCGATATGCGATGTCGACACACACACACACACACACTCTCTCTCGTCCTTGCACTTAGTCTGAGATCACACACAGACTTTATTACTAGCACTATATAGTATATCACGATATAATATGTTTTTACCCCAACTATGCGCCTTTAGAATAAGTTACGATAACCATACAAGGACCGAACTAATCACGGGTGCACACATGATTATTTTGGTAAGTGCATGCAGATCGTAGTAAGTTCTAATGGTGCCATAACGTAGCGTGGTTAAGCGTGGTGGATACGCCGCTGGTACTTCCTATATATAAGCGTCTTAACCATGTCGACAAAGTGTGACATCTATTCACGGGACGGAGGCGGTGTGGTCGAAGCATGGTGGATACGCCGCTGGTACTTCCTATATATAAGTGCTTTGCCATACTCACAAACTCTCGTGAAGAAAATGCCATGCGGAGTTGAACGTTATTAGACCTCTTAAATTATTGAGACTATTTTCAACACGCTAAACTCCTTCGCAAGGCGTAACATCTCATCGCATCTCAATCGCACCATCGCTAGACTTTTCGTAAGTATACAACAACGCAAACTCACCTTCGCTGGAGTCTCTCTCGCTTCACCCTCGCTTTCCCTCTCAACGCTTCAATGCTTTAACGCTTATCGCATCTATCAATCTCATCGCTTAGATACTCTCATCGCTTCTCCCTCTCAACGCTCTAACGCTTATCGCACCTAGCATTCACGCTGCTTCGGTATTGCAATCGCTGAACCATTCGCGCACACTCTTATCGTTAACTAAGTTCGCAATCAACGTCACCGCTTAGTATATTTAATCTTCCTCTCGAACTTGGTCCAACCATTTATCGCTTAGACTGAGGATACTAAACCCTATCCATACCATGTCGACACACATGACATCGCTCCACGGGACGGAGGAAATATGGCTAAAGCATGGTGGATACGCCGCTGGTACTTCCTATATGTAAGTGTTTTAGCTATATTAACAAACTTTCGTGGAAAGATGCCATGTGGGGCTCGACGCTAATTAAACTTTTGATACTATAGAAACCTGTTTGTCACCGTATGTTTTGAAAATAAATAAAACTTATTCGATACCAAATGTTTTTGAAATAAATGGAAAATTTTTCTGAAATTTTTAATTTAAAAATAAAACCTTTGGACAAACAAAACTTTTCTTACAACGTTGGTTTAAACATCGACTCGGTTTAACACCACGTCTTAAGAAAATTTTCGTAAATCAGGTTTTCCCTAAAACCTTCTTGTAATAACTTAACAAAACTTTTTGAGGACTTAAAACATTCATGGATTGCCAACTCGTGAGTTACTATTCTCTAGTCAAGCAAGTAGCTTTTTCTCAATCGATTTTCCCATGCCACCGAGACGCTCTCACTCGTCAATTCTCGATCGATCGCTCGCTCATCCTCAGCTTGCTCTAACACTTCCATCGCTACTTATTCGTGTCAAATCTCACAGTCTTCCTTTCGAATAAATTTCGGGATGAAATTTCCTAAAGCAGGGGGGACTGTAACAACTCGCACTTTCACGCCCGTTACTCTCGGTACGCCTAGCACCAGAGATTCGGATCATAATGTAAACTATATCGCTTACCACGCTACATCGCATATTTTTGCACTACATCGCTTATTACACATGCTATATCGTACCACACAACGCTTACACTTACACTACTACATCACGTGAGTATCTAAACTACTTGCTCGCTCTCGCATAAATGCAACGCAAACTCGGAACGCAGTTACTTATGCTTGTTATTATTATTATTATTATTATTATCTATATAAATCGAGACTCTAAAATGCAACGTAACGTAACACTTAATACCTTGCTAAAATACTTAAAGTACTCGCACTAGCTAATGCAACAAAACGCACCAAACGAGCATCCTATACGCGAATCGGAAACCTTTACACCAAACTGGTAGCCTTGTACGAAGGCAGGGCCTTCGCACAAGACCACCAACCCTCTTCTATAAATACACAGCCACTCCTCATTCATTCTAACTTGCTGCCTTTTACTCCGAAACGCTGCCGAATTGCTGTCCGATTGTTTTCAAGTATGATCTATCATTTTTACATGATTACACAACGTTTTCCACTACGATTTTCCACAATATTCACTTTGATTTCATCTAAACTTCATGGTTTTCATCTAAAACTTCATCTTTTTCATAATAAACTCCAACTTTCATCTAAACTCCTTATTTTTACACAAATCTTCAACTTTTTCATCAAATCTTCTTATTTTATCATGGATCTACACTGAACTGAGTGTATTGGGCCTAGCTTCGGATTCCCAAGTTAAAAATCTACAGATTTCACACTCACAAAGTGTTAGACCTAGGTAAAACCCTTTTAAAAACCCTCTTAAACTTGATTTTCACACAAAAACGAACCTAAAACGACATGTATTTCGTTCACTGGATAATGGGACGAGGTAGTGTCGAAACCGTCATGAACAGGACTCAAAAACACATCCGATTCAGAGGAAAACACAGCTCCGAACGCCAGGAACAGCCACGAATGCAAGCTGGACTGTACTGTGCGAAGCCCAGCTTCGTACGAAGTCACTAACTTCGCACAACCTAGTCCATTTCTCACCCGTGACTTGAACAAAGACCTCTCGCCTAAGTTTAATCAGTAGCTTAAGGTTGGAGGGATGAACACTCGATTTCTTGAAGCACGACGCGAAGAACACTCGATTTTGAACACGGAACAAGCCAACTGTACGAAGCCATGCCTTCGTACGAAGGCACCAGCTTCGTACAAGGAGACTGTTCACCACTCGACACTCCGATTCGACCATTTCAGCACTTTGAAGGACTTACGCACTTCTGTCCCCGTACGCAGGCTGATCCGGCGCTCTCTCCACTTCATTCCAGACCGTGTTTACTTGCTAGATACGTAATGTGAGTATACTTGACCCATTTTCGCTTTAAACACACGTTTTGGGGTGTAACATACGTTCATACATAAACACACTTATCAAAACACATAACATGATTAAATTGATTATCACACGCGAATGACCAATATACATATTTACACGTGATGCTTGATACATATATGCTAGGACTTTTACTTGTTCACGTTCCACCTTAGCTAGTATGGTACTATAGTTCGACTCACACCCTACGGGGTCTAGTTAAGGGACTTCACACCTCTCCTTCGTAGTCATCTCGGGACTTAGCTTGAGTGTTTGTCTTGTTAGTATATATGTTGTGTCGTGTCTCGTTTATGTATGTGGAAATTCGCAATGCTTTTATCTATGTTACTATTATATCAAACATGTATACTTACCAATACATTTTTGTATTGACAATATTTTAACGTATGTTGCAGGTTGATCGCAGGTTATCTTGAATCAAGATTAGGCTACTTTAGAAACCCAGCTAAATCTAAGTTGTCAGATTTGTATTGTTAGAGAGACATGAAATTTGTACGACTTTTTGTGAAATATTTATTTATTAGTATGGGATAATGAACTTGTTAAATATTGTCGCTAAATTAGTCGTTATGGATTCTCTTGAGCAATCTGATTCGCTTAGTGTCGCGCCCCGATGATTCCGCCATCGGTTGGGGTGTGACAGTGTTGTGGGTTAACTAAACACCCGATACCAATAACTGAAAATAAATTTAAGAAAAAAGAAGAAAGTGGCATGTGATTGGTTCCCACATCCATAGGTCCCACCGTCTTCCCCTCTTCTTCCTTTTAACATCACTCATTGATACGTGGTTGTAAACCGGTGTTCGTAATCGTGTAACGTGATGTTTTTACATGAGTTTTAATCTTGAATGGCCTACTTTTAAATAGATTTGTATTTGTGCAGGTTTAATGAAGTTTAAGGAGCTTTTCGGGAGCTTTACGAAACACTGGGACGAGAACCGATCAACTGGGACGCATTACGGATCAACCGGGAGTGCAAAGTGAAGAAAATAGAGAAATGATGCTAGAGAGGCTGTCGCCGACGGGTTTAGGGCCGCCCCGGACGGGCTCCAGAAACACCCGTCGGCCACTATACCCCGTATCCAGTCATTCAACCCGTCGGCAGAAAAGGCGATCAGGAGAACCCGTCGGCGACGGGGTCAGGCCCGTCGGCGACGGGCAGTGATTTCCTGTTACGCAAATTATTGGGATTTTTGGGGTAAAATCGATTCTTATTGGTCCTTTTGCCATTAACTCGGAGGTTACACTTTGTTTGGAGTTTTGAATCTTCATCTTGGAGCTAATTCTCACCTACCATACCTACCATTCATCTCGAATCCACAATTGATCTTTAATTCATCTACAACATCATCATCATCAACTGAAAAATCACCAAATCACCATTCTTCACAACCATCACTCCACAAACCCTAATCATCCGCCATTCCACCATTGTTCAAGCTTCCAGATGAACCAAGTCAAGTTCCAAACATCCGGTGATCAAGTTTCATCAACCATGAGCGGCTAATCACCTTGGTTTCACCCCCGTGTAGGTAGTTGTTTAATTTAGGGTTTTGAATTGTCTATTGATTCAACTTTGTGACAAATTGTGTTGATTTTTGAAACCACTGACAATAGTTTACATTTGTTTCGTATTCGTAAATTTTTGACGATTATAAAGTTATGACTTTGCGAAATGGTTATGTGTAAGTAGGATCTTTTTCTGACCCAAACGAGTCGATCAGAAGAGTTTTTCTCAATACGAGAGGCGGAAACAAACGTATCAAGTTCAATTCAGCTAGATATACACTTTAAACTGTCTTTTGATTGATTTGACAAAGTTTTACAGCGAGTAGACACTTCGGCAGCACTTCAGTACTGAATCCAGAAAGTTAGAACTCTTCCAAATGAAATCACAAGGCACCTATTTATAGGCAGGCTAATTTCGCATGGACCAGCACAAACGAAATTAATTTCACACGAAATCTAATTTCGTACGAAATCATCATCTACTTTCGTACGAAATTACCTATGTGTAATTTCGTGCGAAATTACCCACAAACACACTTTTTCTCGTTTTGTGTGCCCTGATCTATCTAATACAATATAAGATGAAGTCGACAGACGTATGCACTAACAGACTCCCCCTCGGATGTCGACGAGTCTTCAATACATGTCTTCAACATCTTCAGTCTTTATCAGTCTTCCCGACTTCTCCCGAAATATCTAACAATGTAAAACATCCTCAATCTTCTTTCTCTTCTCTTCTCTTCTCTTTCTTCCAGAATCTCAACCTGGCTCTGTGCTATTCTTGATCAGGTCTCTTGATTTCATAAGTTCATCAGCATCATCAGCTTACGTGAACAACAGGTCCAGGATTAGAACTTGGCTCTCACAGAATCAGGATTGTGACCTGGCTTACATTCTGTTTAGGATCAAGAACCTGGCTAACCTGCACACATCTCTACCTCACAATAAATTTCACAAATATAAAAATTGACAAAATTTATATACCACTTGCAGACACAAATATAATACATCATATGCAAGTATCAAACAATCAATGATTTTACAATTTTAATCTCTGATGAACCACTTGTAGAAATAACATTTTCATTTTAAAATCTTTTCTAATTTCAAACAGACTCCCCCTCACTGATTGTCATCATGTTTAGCACTTGGAATTTTGAAAATCAGCTCTTCAACATCAGTTGTCAAAAATCTTTTTGCATTTTTCGAAAAATATATCCTAAAACACACTGAAAATCTTTTTGGATTTTTGATTTTAAAGAAATGCAGTAAAGAAATATTTACAGACAATATTTTTTAGAGTTTGTGTAAGAGGATCATATCAGTTTTTGAGACAAAACACTAACACCGTTAAGCTTTAAACATTTTAAGTTCTAAACGATTCACTTAGATTGTCAGTATACTTATCCACTTAAATTCTCACACAAAGTTCAAGTGTTTCGAGATACGAGATTAGTGTTTTAGAGACTTAAACTTATTCGCGTGTCCCACCTCAGAATATACTCTCGTATCCAGATCCCAATATTCAGTCTTACAGGTGAGTATACCTAGATGATATCTGTAAAGGGTTAAAATGCGAGGGCCATGAGAGCTCAGGCTATTGCTTCCGCAAAATCAGAGAGATGATGGCTTCGACTTTTGGTGTGTTCCCTTTAGAGAATCTTTTCTTCAACAGCACATGATTAGCATTTTGCAATGTTTCATCATTTTTTGTACTGAGGGTGGTGCTATATTTCAAGCAAGCGAAAAGTATTATACGGGGACTAGGCCATTGCTTCCGCAAAATCAGAAGTCCCAGGATAATACCCCAGATATCACAGAGTATAAAGACCTAGTATCTCAGAAAGAGGGACCTTTCAAACAAGATTTCGGGGGTTACCCATATATCCGAGAGATGTTCCCCACGATATAAGTAAGTTTGAAATTTAGGTTTATATCTCATCACAATCTACTAAATGTGTAAAAACCTACTGACACATCATCAGTGAGACTGTTTATCACATTTTACTTTTCAATTCTTTAGCGTGCTGTGATAGTCCACTGATGTACTATCATTTCCTCTTTTTATACAACAAAACTCATTTTGAATTTTTCATGTTTTTGACTTTTTCAAATTTTCAAATGTTTTTGGATTTTCTGAAATTCTTACTCCCCCTAAAATGCAAAAGCATTTAAAAAATTTTTGAAAACAAACTGTACAAGTAAAGTGACAACTATTGTGAATTGCTTCAAATCGCCATCCACTTAGCATAAACAATCAGAACTCCCCCTGACAACAAACTATTTTCCCATTGTGATTTCAAAACACTTAAGTTTGTTTTAATCAAAGGGTTTTTCCGGAAAATAAGTTTTGTTGATTTCATAAAACTACTTGTAGGTTAGGGGTTCAATTCATCACTTTGTTCTTTCAACCACTTGAAAAAATTTAACAGTTTTAAATAAATCATCAAATACCACTTGTAGAAAATCAAGTACAAATTAACGTCCCTGATTTACCACTTGTAAGAACAAACCAATAACCACTTGTAAGTCGAAATCACTTTCGTGAATTTCTCAAGAAAGATGCCGATTCCTGCTTCACTCTTACCAACCTGGAAGCTCCGGCAAGTCATATTTTTACATGTCATAATAGGTTCCATCCCAGTCACAAACCTGGGATGAACCATCTTTACCTGGTTTCTTTGTTTTCTTCTCATAAAATTCTTTTACCCCTTTGACCTTCCCATCAACCATTTTACCAAAAATATGTTTCACCTTGGGGTTAAAAGCTTTTTCAATATCAAATTCTTTCTTTTCCGAGAAAAATTGATTTGAAATTTCAACTTTACCAACTTTTTGTTTAAAATTCTCAGCCCTCAATGGTGGAAAATTGACATCATCCATTGGTGGAACTGATTTCTCAACTTTTGATTCAACTTGTGGCTCTTCTGACTTTGTGGAATCAGATTCATCGCCTGAAAATAGCTCCTCTGATTTTGACGAATCAGAATCATTGCTCGAACTATCATCAGATTTCTTAACAACCCACTTGCGGTTGTCAAGATTTGCTTTTCTCTTGTAAAACCTTTTTGAACATTCACCAACCTCAAACTTTGAATTTTTGAAAACTGTAAAAGATTTGATTGGTGGTTCATTCTCAACCATCTTTTCTTTCAGTTTATCAGAGACTCCTTGTTTTGTTTGAATTGCCTTTGAACAATTCCTGGCAATATGACCAATTGTTTTGCATTGAAAACAGGTTCTCGTTTCCTTTGTCTGGATAACTTCCTTCTTCATTTCTTCTTGCTTCTTAGCAAGGAATTCTTTATTTGTCTGATTCCTGAACAACTGCTCTTTTTCTTCTTCAGTTGATGTTCCTGAAACAAACACAGTTTTTGTTTTATAAGTTTTCTCATTTTTATAATTTTTCGGTGGAATAAAACCTAAACCCTTCCTTTTGAAATTACCGTTATGGTTTGGTTTCTTTTGAAAACCTGAACCAGAACTGTAACCCTTTTTCTTGTTTAGCCTTTGTTGAACTCTTGAGGTGTAAGGTCTTGGTTTTTCAGAAAGATTTACATCTTTTATTTTAGAAATATTAATTTCTGTTAGTTTGAAAACCTTTTTTATCATTTCTGGTTTAACACCTCTTATTGGAAATTCCTCATCAGAATATAATTTGTCTGAATCATTCAAAGTATATGCCACTTTGATTGTTTCATCATTCAAATTAGATTTTGATAACAAAAACTCTTTATTGTAAACCCGTTTGTCCTTTTTGACTGTTGAACTTGACTTTTCAGACTTTGACTTTGAATTTGACTCCGACTTTGACTCCTTGGTTTCATCGTTATCCAACACCTGATCGACCACTTTCTTTATTATTTCAGACTCATGATCAGTATCAGATGATGTGAAAGTAACATCAATGTTGTCTGACAAATTTTCTGAAGACTCAGACTCCCACTGTAAATTGGTTGCCTTTTTGACTCTTTCTGAATTTGGATTTCGTGGAGAATATCCATTTTCAAGCGGAGGCGGACACTTTGTATAACTGAAACCTTTTTCTTACCAGAATCATTCACTTCAGTATCCTTTTTCTTTTCTTCAGAACTCTTGTCTTCAGATACTTCCTCGTCTTCAAATGCCTTCATGCCTTCCATTGTTGGATAAATCCTGTCAATAACATAAGAAGTACATGAGTAACTTTTTAACAATCTATTAACTCTTTCTGTTTCAATCCTTTGGGCTTCCAGTTTCTGTTCCAGCACAGCACACTTCTCAATATAATTGTTCACCACTTTCTGCTTTGTCATGAAAGCTCCTTGAAGTGTCTTCATTGCTGTTGCTTGCTCACTGCTTAACTGATTGTACTGATTCATTGCTTTGTTTAGAACATCATATGATTCTTTTAATTTGTTCATGTTATGAATCAAAGTACTGTTTTGTTTCTTCACTGCTTCACAATTCTCACATTTCACAGGAATCTTTTGTGCATCAGCTTCTGTATCAACTTTAAAAACTGGAATGCCTTTTATTTTCTTTCTTATCACAGGAACTTCTTCATCATCACTGCAGACTTGTTTCTTAGCTTTTTTCTTTTTCTTTTTAACTTTTCCATCATCACTATCACTCTCCTCCATCAATTTTAAATGCTCTTCCATTCTCCTTGCATAATAATCATCATCATCATCACTATCTTCAGCAACTCTAGCAACAAAAGCTTTGTGTTTTGAAGTTTTGTTAGGATCATAATCATCCCAACTGAAATTTGCCCAGCTAAACCCTTCTGGTAATTTTTCATCATCTTGGTTTATCAGACATGCTTTACTACCAGCTGAAACATATTTGTCCCAATTGAATCCTTTTGTTGACTTTATATCTTCTTGATTCACCATACAAGCTCTCTTTGATAATTCTTCAATCTCCTTCCTGGCATGAGCAGTTTGTGGTTGTTGTTGTTGAGCAACTTGATGATAAATTGCTTTCCGATAGTAGTCATTGTTGTTGAACGGATTTTGAGCTCCACTTGCTTCACGATTTGTGCACTCTTTCTTGAAGTGTCCTTTTTCCCTGCAACAAAAACAAGTAACTTTAGATTTATCAAATCCTAAAGTAGAAACATTTGCATCACGAAAATCATCTCTTCCCGTAATTTGTTTGAACTTTTCAGCTCTTCTTAAAACACTTGCAAGACACCACTTTATATCCATCAATTCCATCTCCTCAGCATCAATCTAATCGTAATCCTCTTTTGTCAACATTGGATTCCCGATCTTTCCTGCTACTAGACTTCCATATGATTCCAGCACAGTTCCCAACAAAGACATGTGTCTTTTTGCAACCTCTTCCGAAAAATTTTGATCATTTTCAAGGTTTAATACAATGTTGCATTGAAACATCTTGCCATTCTTTATTGTTGACAAGTTTGGATCAAATGATGGATATGAAGAAAAACTTGTTTTGCTGTTTGATCCTTTAGATGAACCTCCAGACGAACTCTTAGCATTGAATGCAGTTTCAACCTTTGGTGACATGTTTGTCTTATCACTGATTCCTCCTTTGTAATAAAGACCGATATCTTGTTCACCATCAAAATCTTTCATTCTTGAAATCTTTCTTTGCTCCATCTCTTGAGCTTCAAGTTTTTCAATGAACTTTCCCAGTGTCAAATTCCCAAAATCTTTCTTATTTCTCAACATCATAAGATATGTGCCCCAAGTTTCATGTGGCAATGCATCAGCCAACTTTTCTATCAACTCTTCATTATCTTTAGTGATGCTCACTCTCTTCATTTGGACTAACAAATTGCAGTATCTTTCAATGATCTGCTTTGTGCTCTCAGTTCTCAAACCACGAAATAGATCAAATTCTTTCTTCAAAAGTGATTTCTTGTTTTTAATCATCTCTTTACTTCCAACAAACTTTGATTTTAAAGCTTTCCAGATTGAATAAGCAGTTCCATTGTGTTGCAATAAAACCAAGATATCTTCTTTCACAGCTTGATGCAATAGACTTGTCATCATTTTTTCATCTTTGTATTTCTTTTTATCTTCAGCACTAAGATCTTTAATTGCAATAATCTCCTCATCATCAGTCATTGGTCTAACATATTTCGTTTCAACACATTCCCAAGCATCCAAGTAATTTGCTTGTACCCAATTCTCAAATCGTTCTTCCCATCCTTTATACTCCTCAATGTTCATTAGCTTAGGCGGTTTTTGCATAGTACCCGTTTCGTTTTCCAACATTGTGTTTTGTACAATACTGATTGGAGTAGCAAAGGCGTTGTAAAATTCCTCTTCCATGATTCGGTTTTCAAGAAATCACAAACATTCAATTTCAAACGAAATAACTCCTTCAAACGAAATACCCTTTGGTGCGAAATTACCCTGTCCAAACGAAATACCAATCCTGTGCGAAATCACTAATTTTGTGCGAAATAACACCCTTTCAAACGAAATATGTGATTTCGTGTGGAATACTCAAACGAAATTACTGATTTCGTGTGGACCTCTCAAACGAAATTACAAACTGGTGCGAAATAAGTAATTTCGTGTGGAACTACTCAAGCGAAATACTGTTAATGTCATTATCTCGAGCTGTTTTTGCCAAAATTGATAAGGTTTTTGTCTGATTTTAAGTCTGAAACTTTCAAGGGTTTGTTAAAACACTATTGCGCGTATAATATGTGAATTTCAAGTCATTTTGTCCATGAAAACTTGTTAATTTTGAAAAAGAAGGTGTAGAAATCAGAATTTCAACTGAATTGGTATGAACTCTTCCTCCTGAGCTCTGATACCACTTGTAGGATCGTTTTTCTGACCCAAACGAGTCGATTAGAGAGTTTTTCTCAATACGAGAGGCGGAAATAAACGTATCAAGTTCAATTCAGCTAGATATACACTTTAAACTGTCTTTTGATTGATTTGACAAAGTTTTACAGCGAGTAGACACTTCGGCAGCACTTCAGTACTGAATCCGGAAAGTTAGAACTCTTCCAAACAAAATCACAAGGCACCTATTTATAGGCAGGCTAATTTCGCATGGACCAGCACAAACGAAATTAGTTTCACACGAAATCTAATTTAGTGCGAAATCATCATCTAATTTCGTACGAAATTACCTATGTGTAATTTCGTGCAAAATTACCCACAAACACACTTTTTCTCGTTTTGTGTGCCCTGATCAATCTAATACAATACAAGACTCGATACAAGACGAAGTCGACAGACGTATGCACTAACAGTGTATTTATGCGTTGTCATGGTTAGGTTTTACTTGTGTTGATTACAAAGTGCATTCTTGTCCGTTTTTCGAAACGTTGATAGTTATTGGCACCTAAGTCACGGTACACTAAATCCGCTAATCATATACAATTGAGTTAGATCTAAAACTTGTAGAAACCCTAGGTCGGCAATTACCAAAACCGGGTGTGAATCCTTTTTTATCATTATTGTTTAGTAATCAAATTTTCTTGCAATCGTTAATCATTCGTCTTTAATCAATTAAACCAATTTACATCTCTTTCAACTAAATAAAAACACAAAAACATTATAGCAAGCTTCATAATTTGTGACTTTCATTTTAATTCAATCGAATCCATTCGCAAACCACATACTCTTCGTGGTTCGACTCCTTACTACCACTAACATATAGTTAAGGGTAATTTGGGTTTATAAATATTATCTTTGACCAGAGCGCGACACTCCGATCAAATTTTGGCGCCGTTGCCGGGGAGTGCGTGCGCTTTGTGTTTGGATATTGTTTGAATTTACGTGATTAACTGTTTAATTTGTATAATTTCTTTTCTTGTACTTTGTCTTTTTCCTTGTTACGCGGGGTGTGTTACTTGTGCAGGTTACAGGTAGTGCATGCATACGCGGAACTCCGGGAGGACTTCACCGTTAATCTACGAACCGGAAATCAAAAGAGTTGCAAGAAGGAATTTAGCAAGCCGGTTAGAAGCAACTCTTGCCTTTAATCAAACCACTCAAACACCACAATTCACACCGACCATTGAAGCCGATTCAATGGCAAACCAAAACTTGAACCAAAACCTCAACCAAAACCAAAACCAAAACCAAAACCAAAATCCGAACCAATTCCAATACCGAAGGAACTTCAATCCTGCCCAAAACGTTCAACCTATACCTCAAGAGCAACCGGGTGGTAACACCAACTCTAGACCACCCACACCACCTTTCCAAAACCAAAACCCCAACAACACCCAACGAACACCCCAACAACAAAACCTTCACCGACAAAACTCCTTACCCATTCACCTTGATGATCAGAATGTCAATTCCGACCGTAGAGGCAATCGAGATCGTGGCAATTCCGCGAATGAAGACCCGTTCTTTAATATAGACGATTTGAGAAACGCTACCCCGATGATGAGCCGTTTAGTGTTCCCGGTTACCAATCGCCGAAACATGTGAGTGTTCATACGGAATATTCGGATGATGGGGGATATTACGATGATCGGGCTAATGATGATGAAGATTGGGGGTATGTGAATAGGGGTAACGTCTACAATGCTAGAGGTTTTGAAGATGAAGAGTTTGGTTATCAAAATGCCAATTTCGTGGGGAATGATAACTATGGGTACGGGAATGCGAGAAATGACGGTTACGAAAACAACCGTCAACCAGGAAACAACAACCAAAGGAACCAGAATGATGGGTTTTACAACAACAATAACAACAACAATGCTAACCCTAACCAGATTCCTCATTTCGTGGGAGGAGGTAATCAAAGGGGTAACCAAGGTGGAAACCGAAGAGGTGATATGGGAGGTGATAGAAGGGATAATCGAAGGCCGGTGGATCAAGAAGTTAACGGTCCGCATCGTTGTCAACAACCTCCACGGGGAGTAAATGACCGTTTTAGACCGGTGGTTACTGATAATGACTCTCCAATAGTTTGTGAAAGGAGAATGTTCGATTGCAAGCCCCACTACATCAACATACTTCCCCACTTCAATGGGAGGTCTAATGATGAACCGTACACTCATTTGACGGAGTTTTCCTCCATTTGTAGCACTATCGGGGGGCATAATTTTGCATTGGAGGAAGTCAAGCTTCGATTATTTCAGTTTTCGCTAAAAGATAAAACGAAGCAATGGTTTCTTACACTTCCGGCGAACAGTATTCGGACATGGGCTGAGATGCAACAAGTTTTTCTTGATGAGTACTATTCGATTGCGAAGATCGATGACGCTAGAGACGAAATTAGATCTTTTCGACAATTATCAAGCGAACCGTTGCATGAAGCGTTCACTTGATACAAAGAATTGATTCGGAAATGCCCACATCACCAAATAGAGAAGTGGGAATTGGTTAAGTGTTTTGTACGAGGGTTGGATGATGAGACATGGAATCGCCTCGAGTCAACAAGCAACGAGACCCTATTGAGCAATCATGAATATGATGATTGGGAATTTCTTGAGAGGATGAGTAAACGGTCAAAGGCAAAGGAGTCGGCCGATAGAGCTAAAAAACATCCCGTTTCCCGGTCACTTCCCGATCTTGACTCTAATTCTAAGGATCGGATTTCTACTCTAGAACGGGATTTAGCTCGTATGAAGAAGAAGGAGGTGAATGCGGTTCAATTCGCGGTGTGTGAAGACTGTGGGGAGATTGGTCATCGGACTGATCAATGTCAAACCGGACCGGGTGATTACACCAAAGAGGTAAACCAAGTGTTCGGAGATAGAAAGAACAATGATATGAATTCGAATACTTATCATCCCGGATTGAGGAACCATCCCAACTTCCGATATGGGAATGCCGCGAATCAAATGAACCCGAATTTTAAACCGGGTAATCAAAGCGGGTCATCGTATCAAAATCGTCAAGGTGGTAATCAAGGGAGTTACCAACGTAATTACAACCAAGGGTACCAAGGTCGAGATAATAATTATCAAGGTGGGTATCTAAGGAATTACAACAACTAAGGCGGTAACGGAAGTGGGTCAAACAACCAAGGGGGTGGTAATGAATTGAATGCAAAGATTGATGTGATGCTTTCGATGATGCAGGAGTCCAAGAAAGAGAATGAGATTCGGGACAAAGTACATGAGGCATTAGCAAAACAAGTGGGCCAACTCACGGAGGAAATGACCCAAATGAGAGGAAGCACGGGAAAGCTTCCAAGTGACACAACGGTGAACCCTAAGCATCAAGGGTCAGGCTCGAAGAACACACGTGAGGTACCGATTAATAAAATAAGTTTACGTAGTGGTTGAGTCGTAGATAATGGTTTCAAAATACCATCACCCCAGTTTGTTGAAGGGGTGGTGGAAGATGCCAGTGAGGATGAACATGAGGATGGTCAAACGGGTAAAAATAAAAATGATTTAAAAAAGAATAATAACACTCCCGTTGTGACCATCCCCATCCCTAAGGCTGATGAAAAGGGTGTGGAGGCTAATATCGCCCCTTATCCCGAAGCGTTGAAGGGACCCGTGAAGAAGGTTGTAAACAAAAGAGGTCCACAACAAGAAGAGTTGTTAGAAATTTTCAAACAAGTAAAAATTAATTTACCTCTTTTGGATGCAATCAAACAAGTACCGTCGTATGCTAAGTATTTGAAAGAATTGTGTACCCAGAAATGAACTCATAAATTCCTAAAAAATTAGACTTAACCGAGAATGTGAGTTCGATTCTTTCGGGTGCACTTCCACCTAAGCTCCAAGATCCGGGTGCACCTATCATTTCAATTCAAGTAGGCGATTTTAAAATCAACCGGGCACTTCTAGATCTTGGTGCTAGCGTGAGCATTCTAACGGGTAGTTTGTATGACCAATACGAGTTTGGTCCACTTCAATCGTCAAACACCACCGTGGTGTTAGCCGATTTGACACCCAAACTACCCCGTGGAATTGTCTCGGATGTGATAGTGAAAATTGAGGATTTCTACTATCCGGTGGACTTTTTGGTACTTGATTATGTGGCCAATGACCCAACCAAGCAACCTACGGTGATTTTGGGTCGACCGTTCTTAGCAACTGCGAATTCTCAAATTGATTGCAAAACAGGAACGGTTGACATGACATTTGGAAACCGAAGGTTGAGGTTGCATGTTTTTTCCGGATTGATAAACCCTCCAGTTGATGATGAATGCTATATGGCAGATATTGTTGACACGTGTATACCTCTTTGTGACACAATCGTGGATGGGGAAAACACAATGGAGGATTGTTATATGTTTGACAGGTCACAGGTGGAGATGAATAAGAGCATAGACGAGGAGGTGAAGAGTTTGGATGTCACACCCTGGCTTTGCGGAAGCGTGGTTAATTTGGTGTGACTTCTTAATACCATAGCTTAACCATAACAAAGCTATATGAAATAAAACCATGCAAGATCATCCCTTCGATTAAGTTTTAAAAACCAAATACAATAACATTGTCTTAACGGAAACACATCCTAACGACATAAACATTGTTCAATAAACACAACATAACAGAAGCATAGTTTAAGGACTGTGACTTGTCCAGGAAAGAGTCACATTCCCTAAACCCGGATGACCTCGTAACTAGTGCAGCGGGAAAACGTGTCATACCGCGCCAGATCCTTTAATTCCCTGAAATACATGTAAGTTGAAAAATCAAAAATAATGTTGAGCGAGTTCATGTGTAAGTGAGTAAATAAACCTTTGTAAGTATAAAAATCCTGGTATGTAGCACATAAGGGAATTGAGATCACCAATGGTTTGCAAGGCCACTGATATGTGTGAAGTGCAAGTAGGGAGACTCAAACCTAGCAGATTTATGCGTCGGGCACAAAGTCACCCCGAGGTCCGTTTCTAGTTTGGCCTGGGGCTGGGCTCGCTACACCCAGATAGATCTACCGCTCCTGTCCCTCGGTCCTACCATGAGGACTAATGGCCTCATGTTGCTCCTACCCACTCACATGATCTAAGTAGTAAACCTCCTTACGCTAACCATACCATGTATAAAGTACTTGTAATCAAAGTAACATGTATTTCACCCCCGTAGTTTAGAAAACTGAAAACAGTTAAGAGAAAAGGGGGACATGAACTCACAGTGGTGCGTCTCTACCAAGTATACCTCCAAATCAAGCAGCTGTGTGACGACCTACACGTACTAACTCTATTAGACGGACGGCCGTGCCTTAGCTTAAGGTTTAAGTTTTTGGGAAATAGTTAGGCAACTATTTCGTGTTTATATTTTTGTAAATACTTGGTAATTATTCTCCTTCCCAAGGATGGGGGATTTAATACTTGTGTGTTCGTAACATTCGAATTACACTATTAAGTCTCACTTAATATATTTTATTTCTAACTCCAAAATATAAATATTCTTCCCAAAAATATTATATTTTAATACATGTGATTCTCCCAAAATAATACTTAGTAATATTATTTTTACTCTAAAAATAATATTTACGTAGTTCACAAAATAACCATAAACATTTACACAAGTGATGTTGTGAAAAATATATATTTACTAAATACATATATTTATCACGTTTTATTTTGTGAAATCCCACCTCCGATATTTTGTAAATAAGTCGTGGCGAAACTTGTGTTTTGAAAACAAGTCGAAAAATGTATTTCTAACACTTGTGGTGAAAATATTTCTAAGTGTTAGGTTTTTGGAAAATTTTGCCAGAGTTTCCCCTGTAACTGGAGGTGGCCACGCTTTTAAGCGTATCATTTTCTTTTATAAATCAAACCAACAATCTTCTTATTCAATCAAAACAATGTTCAAAGCATCAACTTGTCAAAATATATATAAATCGCATAAATTACATGAACTTGTGATTTATCCAAAATATGAAGTAAATCCCAATATTTTTAGTGGATCTTTTGTATAAACCAATCCCGGTTTCGTAAAATCCTTGTTTTTAAAACTTCTTGTAAAATTTGACAAAACAATTTCCTTGTCGAAACTTAGTGTTACACAAGTGTTTACACACTTGTGTGTTTACTAAAATCATTCTTGTTTATGAAAGATGCGTCTTTAAAAGTATGTTTTCTCTTGACACGTGGTCCTTTGAAAATACCGTTTGTAGATCCATAGATCTACTAGTTTTAAACACTATTTCATAAGTAAAATCATTTTTACACAAGTTCAAGTTTGATGTGTGGTAGAGTTTCATCACTTAACCCTTGTTACACTTAAACAAGCTTTATGTCATAATCCATGATCATGACCAATCCGGGTTAAACGATGATCCGAGCTACCACAACATAGATCGGGCCTAAATAACCACACAAATCAAATACTACAAGATTTACACAACATTCAAGCTTTTAACCACCATTACTAGCATTTTTAGTAGACTTTTATGCTTCATCTTGTATGTTTACGAGTTTTAACCGTTACATATCATTTTAACCACTTTAAAATAGTTCGAGAGTGTGATTTAAGCAACTTACTACTAGCTCAAGGCTAGGGAAGAATCTAAGCGCAAAATGCGAGGATAAAAGCAATAGAGTGAGGTCCTTTGAGTTCCGAATGCACCAAGCCTCCTTATAGGTGATCCTTAACACTTGAATGATCTTAAAATTGGTTGAAGGAAATCGAAAGATGGATGGTTGAAAGTGTGGGTGTTCGGCCCAGAGCCTTTGAGAGAGAGAGAAGAGTGTTTTGAGTGGTGAGATGTGATGAATGTTATGGAGTGTTAAACCTTGATCTTATAGACAATTATCACCACCATTATCCAAGGGTTCTTGTGCTTTCTTGATATGGGACAAGAGAAAATAAAATAATCAAGTTTAGGACAAAAGATGTCCTCATGGGGACGGTTTGGTTAGAGTGGGGGGGGGGGGGGTAATCCGGTTCCATTTCAACTAAACATTAGGTAATTAGTTAAGTTAAGTTTAGGGATTAACCCGGTTAGTAGTGTGTTGTGCTTTATGACGGGTGTTAGGGTATTCAGGGACCCTAACTGGCTCAGAAAAAGATAAGAAATGTTATTAACAATATTTTTATGTTCCAGGTATAGTCCGGTTGTTCGGTTGGATAGTAATCCGTTAAAGTGCTTAACAAAGCTTTAAAGTGTCATTATACCCTTTTTAGTGACACAACTTATTCCTCCAAAGTGTCGGGAATATTTTCCTCATGTTTTGGCACTTTATTGAGTAGCTAGATGCTGAATCGTTTATTAAAGTGCTGAGTTTTTGTGCTTAGAGCACGTTTTAGGCACATCCAGTCATTGTAACTTATTCCTAGAGACGCAGTTCCACAACCCTTGTATCCCTACACTCACCACTAGTGTGGTAAAATATTTCTGGCTCATACAGGCCTTAGAGGCAGTGTCTGCCCGATGCTGGCTTTACAGCATGTTCAATAGGTTATCCGTTTATAGTGCTACTGTGCTTTTTGTGCATCATGTTTGTCACTAAGGCTCAGCATGTAAATAATGTAGTGACGGTAAGTAAAGTATGATGCAGGTATACGCATGTATCAGAAATCAAGTAGCAGTTCATCAGTAATTTCAAACAAGCACAGTAATTAAGCAGTAATTAATTGTTAATTAAGTCGTACGGATACCTGGTTTAGTGAGGGTTGTCACATTGGAGGTGTTTGCGGTTAAAGAAGGAAAACCGACATGGACGCACCAAGTTGAGAGTTTACCGGAGAGCATTGACACTAAATTGAAGCCGTCATTAGTAGAGCCTCTGGAGGTTGAATTGAAGGTATTGCCGAAGCATCTCAAGTATGCTTATGTTGGTGAAGGCAATACACTCCCGGTTATAATTGCATCAAACTTAACCGAGGGGCAAGAGGAGAAGTTAATGGGTGTTTTGGTCACCAATCGGGCGGCGATTGGATGGACCATTGCTGATTTGAAGGGTATTAGTCCCTCGGTGGTGATGCATAAAATCATCACGGAAGAAAGTGTGACTCCCGTTCGAGATGCACAATGGAGATTGAATCCGAATATGCGGGAGGTGGTGAAAAAGGAAGTGTTGAAATGGCTTGATGCGGGTATTATTTATCTGATCTCGGATAGCCTGGCTATGGGTGAGCCCAACGCAGACGGTTCCAAAGAAAGCGGGTATACAAGTCCTCAAAAATGACGCAGGTGAAGAGGTAGCCACTCAGCCGGTAACCGGGTGGCGAATTTGTATTGATTATAGGAAGTTGAATACCGCAACTTCCAAAGATCATTTTCCTTTACCGTTTATTGACCAAATTGTTGAGAAATTATCGGGGCAACAATTTTATTGCTTCTTAGATGGCTATTCTGGTTATAATCAAATTGCCATCCATCCAGAAGATCAAGCAAAGACAACGTTTACTTGTCCCTACGGCACATTCACATTTAGGCGAATGCCGTTTGGATTATGTAACGCCCCCGCCACCTTCCAAAGGTGCATGATGAGTATCTTCTCAGATATAATGGGGAAGTCTTTGGAAATCTTCATGGATGATTTCTCAATTTTTGGGTCGTCATTCGAGGCTTGTTTGGACCAATTAGACAAAGTACTAAAAAGATGTGTAGAAACTAGTTTGGTCCTAAGTTGGGAAAAGAGCCATTTTATGGTTCAAGAGGGAATCGTGTTGGGACATGTGGTGTCGAGTCGTGGGATAGAGGTCGAGCGTGCAAAGGTACAAGTTATATCCACTTTGCCGTATCCCACGAGTGTTAAAGGTGTTAGGTCATTTTTAGGTCATGCGGGTTTTTATCCACGGTTTATTAAGGGTTTTAGTGACATAACCAAGCCTTTGTGTAACTTGTTGTTAAAAGATCAACCGTTTGATTTTAATGAAATTTGTCAAAACGCGTTTAAGAAGTTAAAAGAAAAGTTAGTTGAGGCCCCAATCTTGCAATCGCCAACTTGGTCTCTACCCTTTGAAATTATGTGCGATGCAAGTGATTATGCGGTGGGGGCCGTGTTGGGACAACGGGTTGACAAGAAACCCGTTGCCATATACTACGCGAGTAAGACTCTTTTGGATGCACAATTGAATTACACTACTACCGAAAAAGAGCTACTCGCGGTGGTATATACATTGGATAAATTTCGGTCATATATATGGGGTAGTGAAGTGATTATTTATTCTGATCACACTGTTGTCAGGTACTTCATGGAGAAAAAGGACGATAAGCTGAGATTAATTCGATGGGTGTTGTTGCTCCAAGAGTTTGATTTGGAGATACGGGACAAAAAGGGTACCGAGAATGAGGTAGCGGACCACTTGTCCTGGTTGATGGTTGAGGAGGATCCTAAATCTTTAGAGATCAATGAATCATTTCCCGATGAGCATATTATGAAATTAGATAAGTTACCTTGGTATGCTAACATTGTGAATTACCTTGTTACAGGTGACTTACCGCCACATTGGGATAGAAGGAGGAGGCAACATTTCATGTCTCAAATCAAGTATTACCGGTTGGAAGAACCGCACTTGTGGAAAGAGTGTGCGGATCAAGTGATTAGAAGATGCATAGACGATGAGGAAATTCCAAGCGTGTTGAAGCATCTACATTCGTTTGCATGTGGTGGCCATTTTAGTGGTCACAAAACGGGTCATAAAGTGTTGAACAGTGGTCTTTATTAGCCAACTATTTTTAAAGATGCATTTGAGTTTTCCAAGAATTGTGTAGAGTGCCAGCAATTAGGGGGTATTTCAAAAAGGGATGATATTCCCATGAAACCAATCCTCGTAGTCGACATTTTCGATGTATGGGGTATTGATTTTATGGGCCCATTCCCCAATTATTATGGCAATTTGTACATCTTGGTGGCCGTTGACTACGTGTCAAAGTGGGTCGAAGCAATAGCCACCAAGACGAACGACCATTCCGTAGTTTGTAATTTTATTCAAACCAATATTTTTCAAGGTTTGGGATCCCTCGTGTCATCATAAGTGACGGAGGATCTCATTTTAAAACTTTCAGTTTGGAAAACTTTTAAAACGGTTTGGTGTTGATCATAGAATTGCTACCCCCTATCACCCGCAAACAAGCGGGCAAGTAGAGGTGTCGAACCGGCAAATCAAAGAGATTTTGCAAAAGACCGTGCAGGCGGACCGTAAGGATTGGTCAATCAAGTTGAACGATGCTTTATGGGCCTACCGTACGGCACATAAGACACCCATTGGCACTACACCTTACCAGTTGGTTTACGGTAAAAATTGTCATTTACCGGTTGAACTTGTACATAAATCATTATGGGCTATTAAAGAAGTTAATGTTCAATATGATGATGCAGGTAAGGAACGGAAACTTAAGCTATGCGAGTTGGAGGAGCTAAGGGAAATGGCATATGAATGCGCGTCCAAGTACAAAGATGGGATGAAGAAGGCGCTTGATGCTAAGTTAAGGAAGAAAGAGTTCGAGATTGGGCAAAAGGTGTGGCTCTACAATTCGAAGCTCAAGTTTTTCCCCGGAAAGCTCCGAAGCAAATGGATGGGACCCTATGTGATCATCCGGGTCGGACAATTGGGTGATGTTACAATCGAGGACCCGAAGGATGGGTCACGGCAAACGGTCAATGGTCATCGGCTAAAACCGTTTCTCGATGGTAACGAAAAGGTGGATGAAAACAAGGAATCGGTGAGCTTCGTGGTAAGCGTTCCGGTTTATGAGGTCGAATGAAAAGGACCGGTAACATTTTGTGTAAAGTTATGTATAATTTATTTAATTGTTTGAGTAATTTGGATATAATCATTTTCGTTCGTACTAACCCCTTGATTGTGTGAGGTCTGAATATTCCAAATGGGTCATGAAGGCACAAGGTACGTTTCTAGACGTTGTTATGTGCATTGAGGACAATACACGACTTTTCGGGGGGTGGTAGGGCCATTAACGGTTTTCGCGTTTTAAAATTTTAACTTATAAAAATTTACAAAAAGATTTTTAATTTTTTTAGGATTTTTAAATGTATATAGTTCCTTTAGAAAAAGTTCATAAATTTCTCTCTATTTTCTTAAAAAAAAAATTTAAGTTGGGAAATTAGAACCCGTCGGCGACGGGTAAGAGGCCGTCCGGGACGGGCATCGGAAAGGGTCGTCGGGTACATTTGCCCATAACCAGTCAATTAAGGCATCGCCACATTGAACCATTTTGTAGAACCCGTCGGCGACGGGTTCATGACCGTCGGCGACGGGCATGTATCTGCTAGCCGAGGTGGCTTCGTTCTTTTATGCATAAACTCGAACCCAAACCTTCTTTTACTTGATAAAACTTAACTAAAACCCATTTTTAGTCACATACAAGACCCGAGACCCCTGTCACATTGATCATAGCTTCAATACACTTTACCAAGCAGATTAAAACTCTCTCCACCTCTCTTATCTCACTTCATCTTCTTCCCTCTCACTCAAGAACCCTAGATCTTCATACTCTCATAACTTCCTCAAATCTTCACCAAATCACCTGATTTTTGAGTCCATCTTGTGTAATTTTTCGAGAGGAACAAAACCCCTATCACGGTTTTCATCAATTCTTGCTAGTTTGCAAGATTTCTGGGCGTGAAATTTTGGGTTTTTGAAGGGTGTTCATCAAGTTACTTGCTTTACATCTTTTTCTTAGTTATTCTTGTCTACAACATCAAAGGTATGGCTTTTACTTAAATTTAAGCTTGATTATCATATGTTAGTTGTTTTTCTTCCGAAATTTTAAACTTGTTAGTTTAAGAGTAGGTTGTTTAAACAATGTATGTTGTTCTAGCATGAGTTTGAGTATGATTGGTTATTTTGGATGGAATTTGAGCATGTTATAACCATAGTGAAGTGATTACACTCGTTATTTACATGATTGAACATGAAGGTGATGTTGAACTTTGTTGAACGTTGTTGAACTTATAAGAAATTGCGAGTTAACAAGTAAAATTGATAGGTATATGATAAAATGAGCCACTTTGGAAGTTTAAAAAGGCGATTTTGCATTTACTTGTTAATTAAAACGTCAACATCATACATCATGTTCAAAGTTTGAGAGTTTATTGAAGGTTGGGTTTATATTGATGCTTTGTTTGTTTTGTGATTGTAGTTATGGCCGGAGGAAGGAAAAAGCAGAAAACTACAGGGCAAGGCTCATCATCTCGAGTGGGATCTTCTTCCGGTTTAATACTGAAGAAGTGGGAGCAACTAAGCTCCGTAGAAGAGGGTGATGCGAGACTTTATAGGCAGGATTGGGCGTGGGAAAAATTCAGGGATAGTAGAAGCGCTCAAGTATGGGATGAGGAGAAAAACAAACCTCTATCAGCTTATCAAGATAGGAAGTTGGAAGCCAAACTTTGGAAGTGGAAGATGGTCAATGGTGTGACCACTTCAGTGCCGGAAAGGGTGGTGTGTGAAAGGGTTGTGAATGTGGAAGAGTTTAGACAAATTAGGATCGTTCAAATGTTTAGCGTCAAGGATGGGAGAGAGTTCTTGATTGGTGTGAAGACAACACCTCTCGGGTGTATTTGGCGGAGGTGTGTGAATGGTTAGCGACATTGAGGTTCATGAATAAGGATGATCCTCCCGCCCAGTGGAAATTGGTTGGTAAGACAAGCCGAGGGAATATGACAATGTCCTTTGAAACGATTAATTGCATTGCGCGCTTTGACTCTTTTGGGTGCAAGCATATGATTATCCGACCATTGAACAATTTTTGGATAATCATATGAACGGTGATGATCCGGAACAAATGACAGCGACTATCTTACCATATAATGACGGGGGAGCGGCCCAAAGAACTCAAATATCAATTGAGGGAAGGATTCTTCAAGGAATTTCCCTAGAGAATGTTTTGGTGAGATTTGATGATAGGGGCGGAGTAAGAGCAAGTGATTGTAGGGTTGTTCATTTCTTGTTGTACGGGACACCTACTTTGTCATGGAGGCATATCATAATGATGAACACATGGTTCACCCGGGAGTCATCTCAAAGGCGTTTTATTCCATATGTACGCCTCATCAGTGCCATGATCCTCCAGCAGAATTGTCTTCCCCCAGAATCGCTTTGGGTATCCAAGCCTCTGGAAGAAATCAACATAGTGGCAATGAAGAAAAATTGGAAGATAGATGTAAAGCTTTCGGGAAACAAATATGTGGTGACCGACAGGTTGGGTCACAGGTATGAGTTTGTTAATCCAGATGCACAGCAAGGAGCTAGGGGAGATGAGGAAATGGTTGATGAAGAAGACGAAACTGAACCTCCTGGTCCACGGGGACCAAAACAGAGGTATATGAGGCCACACAGGGAATTGAATGCCGATGTGGTAAGTTTGGTGAACTTTCGACCGGTACCTTCGTACAAGGAGTTCAACCGGGGCCAACAAGAAACGTTTGACAACGTCGCTGCGTGTATAGGCGAGGGCAGAGAGTATAATAAGAGGAGAGAAAACTGGGAGGAAACACATGGATCCCAGATGCAGGAGCAATGGGCCTTTCAGATGGCCTATCGGGAGAGGATGGAGAAGCATATGGAAGAGCAGCAGCTACAACAAGCACTCCAAAGAAGTCAAATGGAGCGCTTGATAAAGATGCAGGAGGATGAGATAGCCCGAAGACGGGCATGGGAGGCAGACGAGGAGAGGCGTCAAAATGAGCGCAATGAATTGGATCGACGCCGATGGAGCGCTTTATATGTTTCTAATCAAATGGTTATTAATAATGCCAAAATCCTCGATGATCAGGAGAGACATCAAAGAGACTATGAAGTCGGCCTTCCTTATGTCGAGCACTCGGGGTGGACCGATTACCCCAACCTCCCAGTTCCACGAGGCCCATCCGATCCATCCCCTCACTGGCCCGAGGCAGTTGGGTCCAGCTTCATTCCGATACCCTACTAGCCACCACCTCAAGGAGAGCCGAGCCCACTCGATAACTACAGGGAGATGTTTGAGGCCCTCACTGGTTATCCATACCAGCCAAACCCGCCAGTTAACCCCAACGAGAGATATCAGCGGTGAGGGCAAGGTATGTTTTGTGTTGTTGTTGTATATTTTAGCTTCCTTTATTTCTATTTCGTTATAATTTCTTTTTGCCTAGTTAAATGAACGTTGTGGGTGTGTTCCCTATATAACCCTCACGAGATCTACTCGTCCTCCTGAGCTATCGGGAGGTTTAAAGGGCTTGCGTGCATATGCTAAATGCCGTCGTGCTTCCTACGAAAGTGAGTTAGGTTTGTTATTGTTGTACATTATTTTTCCACAAAAATCAAGGTAATTTAACGCATGATTTGGTAACTCTTTCATAAAAAAATGGTAGAACTAAGTAGCTAACAAATTTCAATGGTTGTGAGAAGCATGCTTCTACACAAAGGTTAGAATTTGTAGGTACATTATGTTCGAGGGACGACCGTTTTATGAAGAGAAGAAGAATATATGAGCATCTAGCGACAAAAATCAGGTGCATGCGTTTCCTTTTTACCTTGATTCTTAGTTTAGTAATAAGTGGATTGTATTTTGTATTTTATTTTTCCGGGGTGAAATTTTGGGGAGGTTAGTCGTGTGACATCCCTTGTGCGTTTTAAAACTCTAGTTCTTACACATTGAGGACAATGTTTACCTCAAGTGTGGGGATGGGGGAGTAGTAAAAGTTTTCGATTTTGACCCGTTCATTTAAACACTACACATTGAGGACAATGTTTACCTCAAGTGTGGGGATGGGGGAAAATTTCAAAAAATTTTCAAAAATTTCTTGTTTCAAAAGCGATCTTAAAAGCATAAGTAACTAAGTCAACGAGGGATGGCACAACCCATTTGGTCTTTTTTCATGGTCAGGTTCAAATTAATAGCATGACGGGTATTTAGCGGGTGGTTATTTGGGAATAATTCACCTAAGGAACTAGCATTTTATGCATATCACATACCATACCCTTATACGTGAGGTTTTGAGCCACTTTTATATCATAGATTTACATATACATGTTTCTTTGTTTGAGTGGACCATTAGTCGCGTATTGTAGAACTTGCAACTTCTGATACGTTCGAGACCATAGACCAAATACAAGCACGAGAATGATTAAGGCATTAGGTAAACCTTTTCCTTTTACACCATTTTTATATCCTTACCCAAAAATTATCCCCTAGTAGCCAATTTTGAGCCTAATCCTTTCGTTTGACTACCCTTTAGCCCATAACCTTAAAGCCTTTTTCTTTTAAACTCGTGTGATGGAAATTCGATTATAGGAATAAAGTTTGTATAGTTGTATTTGATTGTTTGCATATAAAAAAACAGAAAATGTTGCGAAAAAGAATAGAAAATCATTGAGAAAAGAACAAAAATATGAAGTTAGTAGTTGTTGAATAAAAGGCTAAAGTTGTTGCCTTGTAGTTGATGTTTATAGTTCAGTTTTGTTTAGAGAAGTTATTTGTAATAAAAAATCGAATTTTCATCACCTTAGCCACTTTAAAATATCCTATTTCCTACCCTTAGCCTAGCCCCGTTACAACCCTTACAAAGACCTTATGACTTGTGCTTGGTATTCGTGATCGGTGGTGGAGAATGATTGAGTTGCAAGCCTATGCGGGTACGTGTTCTAATCAATTTTGAGCGATTAATTATTGAAGTGCTAATACATTATACACATTAGCCAATTTTTAAGCCGAGTGGAGAGAACATTGTGAGGGATATGCATCACTTGTTAGTTTTACGGGCGGGTTAATCTTGGATAACCATTGTATATGTGAATGCTCATTTTACCGTTAAATATGTTGGAAATTGTAAAGAGTTTGAACTTTAGTATGACAATTGACCTTAACCTTCGTCTCGGGAATGGGGAGTGTATTCGTTGTTCGACCCATGTGAAAGTGAAAAACAGATTTGCTTGAGGGCAAGCAAAAGACAAGTGTGGGGATGTGATACGTGGTTGAAAACCGGTGTTCGTAATTGTGTAACGTGATGTTTTTACATGAGTTTTAATCTTGAATGGCCTACTTTTAATTAGATTTGTATTTTTGCAGGTTTAATGAAGTTTAAGGAGCTTTTCGGGAGCTTTACGAAACACCGGGACGAGAACCGATCAACCGGGACGCTACTGGCGTTTTCCAGTCCAGGGCTCTGGACTGGTGGACTGCCGAAAGAAACAAGCGCGAAAATGATGCAGCCTATGGGCTTATGTGGGATGAGCTGAAAGAAATCATGATGAAGGAATTATGCCCTCCCCACGAGCTTCAGAAGCTGGAGAATGAGTTTTGGCACATCAAGCAAGAGAGTGGTGACAACGCTGGTCTAACTGCTCGCTTTAAGCAGCTTAGCATAATCTGTCCTGGCCAAGTCTCTACTCCCGATATCACCACCAAGAAATTCATCCGTGCTTTACCGGATTGTGTTGCTGATTTCGTGCAAGCCGCGAAGACTACGACCATCGAAGTGACCTTTCTGCTCGCTGCCGAGATTAACGGCAAGCGAGTTCGGGCTGGTTACTTTGATAAAACCACCAAAAGTCTTCATCAAGTTACCGCTACTCCCACCGCTGAAACCGCCGCACTGTAAACCTCCAAGTCTACCCGTCGCAAGCGCAAGAACACCACCGACAACAACAAGAACTGTGTTGTCACCACTGCTCCACTCAATCTTGTACCCGTTCTGCCACAAAACCAGAACTGCCAGGTAGCAGCACCGGTGACCAATGCACCACCGGCCAAGCGTGCATATACTGGTCCACACCCGCTGTGCCATACCTGTACTTATCACCATCCTGCTGGAATCGCATGTCGATTTTGTGTTCACTGCAACCTTTACGGCCAATTTACTGCCAACTGCCATACTGGTCCCCACCAAGCACAAGCTCAAGTTCAAGCTCCTGCACTACCAGCTCATCTTCCTGCTCCCCAGGGCCAACAGGCAGCTCCTGCTCACACAAGAGCTTGCTATGTGTGTGGTGATCCCAACCACTTCGCAAATGTCTGCCCCAACAGAGTAGTGAAACAAGATCCACAGCAGCAACCAACACAACAACACCAGCAACAGCCTCAGCAGCAGCAACAGCCAGCAGCCCGCGGACGTGCATTCAACATCAACGCCCGCTAGGCTCAAGCAGACAACAATGTGGTTAATGGTACGTTCCTCGTCAACGGTATATATGCATCGTGTTTATTTGATACTGGAGCCGATAACTATTTTGTGTCGTTTGATTCGAAAAGTACCTAAATCGTAAGCGCGCTCATCTCCCTACGACGTTCGACGTTGAAGTTGCCACTGGAAGAACCGTCACTGTTAGTTCTGTTCTACGTGATTGTACTCTTGAGCTCAACAATCACGTTTTCCCTATCGATCTTATCCCGATGTAGCTTGGTAGTTTTGACATCATAGTAGGCATGGATTTTCTTCGTGAAAATCGTGCCGAGGTCGTTTGTTTTGATAAAATGATTCGTTTCTCTCTTGCTAATGGTGATCAAATCTGTGTGTATGGTGAAACTCCCTCGAAGAATCTCAAACTCATGTCGCGTGTCCAAGCTAGCAAGTATCTCCACAAGGAATACCAAGCTTTCTTGGCACACATCGTAGTAGCGGAGAAGGAAAAGAAAGAGAAGGCAATGGAAAAGGTGCCTGTGGTTTGTGATTTTCCTAACGTCTTTCCTGAAGATTTACCTGGTTTACCGCCTAGTCGTGATATCGACTTTCGAATTGACCTCATTCCTGGAGCAAATCCTGTCGCCAGAGCGCCTTATCGCCTCGCGCCGTCTGAAATGCGCGAACTCTCGAGTCAGCTCCAGGAATTGCTTGATAAAGGCTTTATTCGACCTAGCACCTCTCCTTGGGGCACGCCTGTCCTTTTCGTCAAAAAGAATGACGGATCATTCCGGATGTGCATCGACTACAGGGAATTGAATAAGCTTACCATCAAGAATCGTTATCCCTTACCTCGAATCGATGATTTGTTTGATCAACTACAAGGTGCTACGTGTTTCTCAAAGATTGATTTACACCCAGGTTATCACCAATTACGAATTCAAGAGGAAGATATACCCAAAACCGCTTTTCGAACTCGATACAGTCACTACAAGTTTGTTGTTATGCCCTTTGGTTTAACTAACGCCCCCGCAGTCTTTATGGATCTAATGAATCGTGTGTGTAAACCCTTTCTCGACCGCTTCGTCATCGTGTTTATCGATGATATCCTGATCTAATCCAAGTCAAAAGCCGAACACGCGTGACATCTCAGTTTGGTTCTTGAACTACTCCAGGGAAACCGTCTCTACGTCAAGTTCCCTAAGTGCGAGTTCTGGCTCGAGGAGGTTCAATTCCTCGGTCACACTGTCAATAGTCAAGGTATTCACGTCGATCCCGCAAAGATTGAAGCTGTTAAGAACTGGATTACACCAAAGAACCCATCTGAAGTCTGTTCTTTTCTCGGACTAGCGGGCTATTATCACCGATTTATCGAAGGATTCTCTAAAATCATTGTGCCACTTACTTCTCTCACGCATAAAGACAAGCCTTTTGTTTGGGGAACTGAACAAGAGACTGCCTTTCAAACTCTCAAGCATATAGTCTGCAATGCTCCTGTTCTAGCCTTACCCGACAGAAACGACGACTTTGTAGTCTATTGTGATGCCTCAAACCTCGATCTCGGTTGTGTTCTTATGCAACGAGACAAGGTTATCGCGTACGCCTCTCGTCAGCTCAAGATCCACGAGACGAACTATAAAACCCATGATCTCGAACTGGGTGCAGTTATTTTTGCGTTAAAGATTTGGCAACACTACCTTTACGGTATCAAGTGTACGGTCTTCGCCGACCACATGAGCCTCCAACACATCGTTACCACCCAGGCAAAGCAAACGTCGTAGCCGATGCTCTAAGCCGACAAAGCTATTTGCATAGTGTTCGTAATACCCAAGCCCAGCATAATCTCGAAGCTCTTATACGTGAAGCTCAACATGCTTGTTTTACCGAACGCACTTTGAAGAAGGAAAGGATCATCAACAACGGCGAACAACTAGTGAACAAATCGAATGGTATGTTTCATTATCTCGACCGAATTTGGATTCCCAAACGCACTAATTTACGAGAGATTCTGCTGAACGAAGCCCACAAGTCTCGATATTCTATTCATCCCAGAGCAGATAAGATGTACCAGGACCTTCGCTACAAGTACTGGTGGCCGGGCATGAAGAAGGATATCGCTATCTATGTTTCGAAGTGCCTGACTTGTTCGAAATTCAAGGCCGAGCATCAACACCCCTCTGGCTTGCTCAAACAACCTGAGATCCCCGTGTGGAAGTGGGAGAGTATAACTATGGACTTCATAACGAAACTTCCGCGCACGCCATCAGGTCACGATAGCATCTGGGTTATCGTTGATCGTCTTACTAAATCTGATAATTTTCTGCCGATACGAGAAGACTTTAAGGTAGAACGATTAGCACGGATCTACACCGATGAAATCATATGTCGACACGGGATGCCTCGTGACATCATCTCTGACCGCGATGGTCGGTTTACCTCGCGCCTTTGGGAAACGTTCTAATATGCTCTCGGTACTACTCTTAATCTAAGTACCGCTTTCCATCCCCAAACCGACGGTCAGACTGAAAGAACGATTCGTACCCTTGAAGACATGCTTCGCTCGTTATCATAGATTTCGGTGGTAATTGGGACGCACACTTACCTTTAGTCGAATTCTCGTACAATAACAGTTATCATTCTAGCATTCAAATGGCACCATTCGAGGCATTGTATGGAAGAAAATGCCGATCCCCTATTGTATGGCATGATATCGGAGACGCGCAAATTACCGGTCCTGAGCTATTGCAAGAAACGACTGACAAAATCCTCCAAATCCGAGACAACCAGCTGAAAGCTCAGAGTCGACATAAAAGTTACACCGATAGACGCAGCAAGCCCCTTGAATTTGACGTTGGCGATTACGTACTCCTAAAGGTTTCACCTTGGAAGGGGGTGATCAGATTCAGCTAGAAAGGAAAGCTTGCGCCTTGATATGTTGGACCCTTTAAAATTTTGGAAAGAATTGGCAAAGTGGCCTACAGACTCAAACTATTGGAGGAACTTAGTAACGTCCACCCAATCGAACCTCAAAAAGTGTCTAGCCGAGCTGAATTTACAAGTACCCCTTGAGGATCTACAAGTGGACGAACCATTACACTTCGTGGAAAAGCCTGTCGAGATCATGGATCGAGAAACCAAGCAGCTCTGACGCTCACGCATTCCCAATATGAAGGTTCGCTGGGAAGGCAAACGCGGCGCCGAGTTCACCTGGGAACTTGAAAGTGATATGAAGGCCAAGTATCCACAACCATTCGTTATGCCTGCGCCTTAATTTCGGGACGAAATTCCCTAAAGTAGGGGAGGCTGTAACAACCCGACTTTTGGAAAGTACAAGTCAAAGTCAAAGTCAAAGTCAAAGGAAGAAAAGATTGCTAAACACGATCTGTCACTCCTTGCTTAATAATTGATTGTAGTCCTTGACATATAATCGATACTCTATTTTAAGCTACTTTAGTTGTATTATGTGGAGTAAATGCTAATAATCGCAGTTTATCGCTAATCGACTTATCGCTATCTCACCGCTATCGCATCGCAACTCGAATTTCAGGTTATGGATATTGTTTTACGTGTGTGTGCTATTGTGTGTTGTTTGTGCATGTTTATATTTATTTTAGGATGTTAATCACAACGCAATCGCAACTCTATCACAAAGCAAATCACAACACAAAACGCAGAGTGGGTATGTTTAGGTATATGACTGTTAGATAGGATAATTGTGTAATTAACGTGAATACTATCGCACCGCTTACTCGCATCGCATCGCAACGCTCAACGCATGAAACGAAACATCGACAACCAACTCACCAAACCCATCCGATCGAATGACCATTCGATCGAATGGTCATCCGTCCGGATGACCATCCGATCAGATGGCCATCCGATCGAACCGCCCTTCGTTCCACCTCATTGCACCGCCTTTCCTCTTTTGTCATCTATAAATAGCCTATGTCACATCATGAACAGTGATGTGACAGCCCTCTCGTCTGACCAGCACACTTTGGGCTATTTTCTCTCGATTCCTCGCGATTCATGTAAGTTTCCAACCCAAATCTTGTACTTCTATCATCTACACTCACTTTTACATCATTTTCACCATCAAATCTTCACTTTTCACCATGAAATCCATCTGATTTGGGGTGTTCTAGGGTGATGTCATCATGAGTTCTCATGAACTTCAAAGTGTGGCATCATTCCTCCAAGAACAACTCAGATGTAAAGGATTTCAACATGTTTAAACACTGATTTCGCTATAATCTAAACATTTTCCAACTGATTTCTACTTTTCTTCAACATTCTCAACTTTTCACATAAAATCGATAGAATCTGAGCTTGTTCCGACCTCCTACCCATTCTATAGTGAAGTACTGGACTGAGAATGGATTCTATCAGGGAGATAACCGATTAACGGGTTGAACATTAAAACCGTCATGGACAGTTAACTAATCAGACGGGGTGATTCCCATCCGATCGGACGACTTGGACTTGATGGAATTTCTGTTGTTTAACACTTTGTCATACCGTCTCGGTGCAATTGCTAAACTTTCCAAACTTAACAAATTTTTACAAGTTCTCAAACGAACAGGTTACTGAACGGATCACCGTCCGATTGGATAGCCATTCGATCGAACGGCAATCCGATCGGATGACCCATGATGTTCAACACTTAAACAATTTCAACCAACATACACCTCCACTTGGATTGCCATCCGAGCGGACGGCCATCCGTCCGGATGATCGTCCGACCGGACGACCTGAATGGTAGGATTACTTCTTGTTCTATAAAATGCTACAACGAAAACTTCAAAGTCACATCATACACAAACACATCCATCCCACACGAATGACAAACCGACCGAATGGCCATCCGACAGGATGACCATCCGTCCGGATTGTCATCCGTTCGGATGAACCTTCATCACCCAGTTCACTTGCACCGTTTAACGCATTGCTCATCGCTTATGCTATCATTCTGTAATCAGGCTAATCCCTCAGCGATCCCTTCAATCCAAGAGAGTGTTTATCTACTAAACACAATCTGTGAGTATACTCGATCCCTTTTTGCTTTAAGCACTTTTGGGTGTTACATACGTTACCTATATTGAATCACATCAACCACACAATGCAAACACTTTTATACATTAACCGCTCTGCATGTTATACGTGTTACTCGATGAATGCTTGTATGTTATGTTTACACATTGATTGTTATCTGACACCTTAGCAACGATAGTACTATAGTTTGGACTCAGCACTTGTCGTGGACAGGAGTTGCTAAGGGTATTTCTTCACGTGTTACAGTGGTGATATGTGTTACGCACTCTACAACTCGCAGTCACGTCTGTGCATATTTCATTGTCGACAACGTACTAGCTTCGCATATTACGTGTTACATGCTGGTTATGCGTAACTCGCTTTCGCTGCTATTATACTATTAAACTTGTATGCTCACCTTTACACTATGTGTATTGACTTTTATTTTAACGTATGTGACAGGTGTTTAGGATGCTTGCCTTACTTGTTAGCTGCTATGGAATCAAGCCTATGAGAGTTTAGAAACAAACTAAATAAAATCTGAGTCGTCGGAATGGATTATTTGTCTTTGAGAACAACGTCTGTAATAACTGTTTTTATTTTATATGTTTGTGGTATGGGACATGAACCTTTAATATATTATAATTAATAGTTGTTATGAATTCTCCTGGACAATCTGTTTCGCTCAGTGCCGCGCCCCGATGATTCCGCCATCGGTTGGGGTGTGACAAGTGGTGCCTCTTAATAACGAACGTGCAGCAATGTTTCACACCCAAAGGGTGTAACAACCTGGTATTTCTAATCGAATCCTAGAGTGACACATGTCCTAAAACCCTCCATATAATTGACAATGTTGAAGGAGAGTGATTATAATTACTAAAAAGGGCAAATATAAAGAGTTGAGGTGTTAAAGTGTTAATAAATTTGAAATTTTGGCCACTAGAGGTTCCTTGCGGACCGCATCAACATTCCCTTGTGGTCCGCAAGGGGTGTTTAAATATTATGTGTGCCAAGATCCCTTGTGGACCATATGGGCATCCCTTGCGGTCCGTAAGGGGTCGCTAGACAGTCAGAAACTCGTTGACAGCAACCTATGCTGCATTTTTTACACCTTTCTTTTACATTTTCCACATTAAGTCCAGTTGTGCCACTAATCAGCTCCTTAGGAGCATTAAGGACACTTGTCTTGCTCTCTTGATTCCTTGATCACTATAAATAGCCCTCTAAACTCAAACTCACCATAACTCTCACAACATTTCAAAACACTTAGAAGTCAAAGTGTGAACTCTCCCCTCTTCTGCATTCAAGCTCTATTTTGGGGTGTTCTAAGAAGCTTTCTGAAGCAAGTAAGTTGTCCTACCTTAGCTCTTTCTTTAGAAGTCAATTTCATAGCTTAGTTTTGTCCGAAAGTCTGGAATTGTCAACAATTTAACTTTTCCATTGACTTTCGATTCTGACCACTTTGGTCAAGTCAGTTTCAAATTAAATTCATCCACGTGATCATCATAATATAGGGTGTAATACCCTACATTTATATCACATGATCATCACGTCTAAATGAGCCAAATGACAAGTCAAACCTGTATTTATAAAAAGTCAAACCGTGTTTTTACATAATTATCCAAGAATGGACTTCTAAGCATGTGTATTGTATTATTTGACTCCAAAACAATTTATACAACATTATAAAATATATTTTGACATATCCAACTTGTCACGAACCCATTTTCCTCATCCAAACCCGTATTTATGCGCACGACTCGTTAAAATAGCATAAACCATATAAACGAGTCGTTGCAGGCCAAACCTTTTCAAAATTTTCCAAATCAGAATGTATGGTTATATAAACCATTTACACACTCACTCGTATGGTTATAAACCACATTCCATCCGGTCAACGCTTAATCTAGCGGAACCGAGTGTAAATGCATGTTAACTGGTCAAGTCCAACGGTCTTTTAATGACCCGTAAATAATTCTAATGGATAGATATTTCCATATCATTCTAGACAATAGAGCCCTCTGGAAATCACACCATAAGTTAATAAACTTTGAATTCGGTTATACTACGAGAATTATATACACTGTGAATACAACTAGTACATGTAAATACTTTTTAACCATTTTTATTATAAAAACTTGGGATATGGTATAAAACCACTTCATTCGGGTATTGAAATGGGCAAATGCTTTCAGGATGTTGATAACCTGAGTTTAATCTGTATTGTTTGATTAACATAAAATATTTAGGGGTTAATAGTACTGTATCAAGGCGTCCCGATTCATTAATTGTAATGGCCTTAAAGTGCGGGTGTAGGCATACACCTAACAGACACAAACATTATGGCGTGTATATTGATCCAAAACTAGTTTTGAACACCGGTTCCCGAATATGACATGCATGTAAATCTGGCAACAAGTAAAACTATCCCAAATGTGTGACATATGTGCTTGTAATCATTGTATATACTCTGAATAATTCTTTTATCAATAAAAAAATGTGATTTGACCTCAATTTTTGTTTATTTATGTTTGACATTTTGCACGTTTTGAGTTTTGTTCAATTTCAAACTCCATATCGCTTTCTGGAAAGTTATACGCAAACCGATGCGTAAACGTAATCAGTTTAACGCAACAAACACTCTGGAACATCAACATAAACTTAACATACCTTAAATAACCTTTATATAACTTAGAAATAAGCTTTGGAGGGTTTGGTATGGCAAAATCAAGTTTATTCGCTTACAGGGACTATTTTCGACAAACTGTGAAAGTATGCCGATTCGTACCGTAACGAACATTCCGGAACATGACCATAAGTTAAACATACCATAAATATCCTTTACATAGCTTAGAAATATGCTTTGAGGGGTTCGGTGTGCAAAAATAAACTTTTTGGTCAATCAGGGACTAAAAGCGTCAAAAGGTGCATAAGTTTGCATTTACGCGCATATCTTACGTTCTGAATATGTCCGGACATCCAAAAATTTTTGTAATCATTAAAATATTTTATTTTAGTGATTGGCATGATAAAATTCCATTCGTCGCGTAATTTGGATCGTTTTTCGGTCCGTTCGTGTTTCGTCGTAATTAACCGAATAACGTGATCGTACGACCAAACAAACCGACATCCGACATATTTTCAAGCATATTTCATGTCCCCTACACTTTGGCATCATTGTAGAGCCTTGAAAATGGCTTAACGTGTCACACCCTGACTTTTGCGGAAGCGTGGGTTATTGGTGTGACTTCTTAATACCATAGCATTCAATCATAACATTGCTATATGATAAAAACATGAGATGTTCATCCATTAATTAAGTTTAGAAAATACCACAATACCATTGTCTGAAAACATCAATACCAAATTAAGTTACAAACCATGACGTGTTTAAATGAGTTCCCAAAGACTCAACAAAAGTACTTAAATAAAACCTGAGTTTAGAATTATGTATCCCGTCCAGGAATAGGATACACTCCCTAAACTCGACAACCATGGATAACATCTCTTATTCAAACGCAGCTTGAAGACACATGCATACCCTGCCAGATCCACTAGTTCCCTGAAATACATGTAGTTTGAAAAACATCAACAAAAGTTGAGCGAGTTCATGTGTATGTGTGTATGAATAAACCTTTGAAATATGTCTGTATGTATGAAAGTCCCTGGTATGTAGCAATAAGGAAAAAAAAAGAGATCACCAATGGGTTGCAAAGCCAATGGTATGTGTGAAATGGTGCAGGAAGTACTCAAACCTAGCAAATTTGTACCGGGCCTCCGGCTGGAAGACATAGTCACCACTATGGGCCACCCTGGTCCCCATGGGTGTGGGCTCGCTACACCCAAATAGATCTATCACTCATGTCCCTCGGTCCTACGACGAGGATTAATGGCCTTAAGTGTTATACCCACCTTTCACATGATTTAAGTAGTAAACCCTCCTTAAGCTAACCATACCATGTATAAAAATGTCTGTAATAATTGTAACATGTATTTCACCCCCGAAGTATAAAACTGAAAACAGTTAAAAGAAAAGGGGGAGCATGAACTAACAGTAATGCGTCTTCAGTATCGTCAACTCAAATCTCCGCAGTTAATCACGACTACCTACAGTGTACTAACGTCTATTAAAAGAACGGGCCGTGCCTTGGCTTAGAGTTTAATGTTTTTGAGTTGCGCTTCTTTAATATTATTCCAAGTTATAACTTCTTGTTAAAATAATAATTATTTTAACTTCGATTATATATTTAGGTTTTGGAATAATTATTAAACAATATTCGGTAACAATACTTCCCAATACTTCTCAAGTATTCGCATGTGTATTTCCTTCCCAAGGATGGGGGTATCTTATACATGTACTTTTGTATTCTTGAAATAATATATTTTTAAGTCTAACTTAGAAATATATAAAGCGTATTTGTCAAAAATAATGTATTCCCAAGAAAATATATATTTTCCCAAAATTATATATCTTCTAAATATACTAGAAAAATATATTTTTATCTCCCAAAAATAATATATTTTCTTTTTGTCGAAAATATGATATACTTGGTAATATGTTCAAAAATCATATTTTCACCTCTTGTATCCAAAATAGTATTTACCAAAAATATGTTTGTGAGAGTATTTTCCGGAATATTTTATAAGTTACGTTTTTGCGTTCGGTTTCACAATATCAAGTGTGTAACTTAAATATTTATTCCTTGGAATTTTTGGTATTATTTTGGAGTTGTAAATTCCTTGGTATTGTTAAGTTATATTATTTTACCCTAAAATAATATAACTATTCCACAAAGTAAACAAGTATTCACACAAGTGTCTTAGTATAAAATATATATTCTAAATATATATTTACCCATTTTTATTTACAAAAACCAACCTCCAATACTTTGTATTTTTGTTACAAAAATTATGGCAAAGTTTATATTGAAAGACATGGTTTAAAACATACTTGTAACACTTGTTTAGAAAATATTTTCTAAGTGTTGGAATTTTTGGAAAATTTTGCCATAGTTTCCTTTGTAAATGGAGGTGTCCATGCTATTTAGCATATCATTTTCTTTTCAAAAATCATCCAAACAATCAACACAAATCACAAATCACTAATCATCTTACACTTACCAAGTGCAAAGACTATTCAATTTACAATACAACATGAACTTGATCTTTCACAAAACGCGTAGTAACTTGGTAAAGTGTTCAGTAGCTTCAGTTACCCTCCAAAATATATTTACTACTTGTTAATCTTCTTTCTTGAAGGTTTTTGATGTTTACAACTTGTAAACACATTTTGCAAAAATGTTTATTTATCACATCCTCTTGTTTCAAAAGTATTTCTACACTTATTTTGTCACTAAAATAGTGTAGGTTTAATAAAAACCATGAACTTTCAAAGATCATCTTTTTAAACTTGGTTTTCTTGGAAAATCATTCACAAATCTTGGATTTACAAGATTATTAGCTTACTTTGTTTATTAATTTTTCAAGAAATCATCTTGTTTTCAAGTTCATGTCTAAATAAGAAGATGATCATTTTATGTAAACCCATAATCATCTCCTAACTTGTTAAATCATGTTTTTAATCATAATCTAACAAGTTCCATATGATGATCAATCATCATATTACCAAGAATTCAACAAGCAATCATCAACATATACAAAACAACATCATTTTAACAATACTTCATCATATTTCAAGCTTATGTTTCAAGATTCAAGTTCAAGTCTTTTAGTGTTCTTGTGTTAATCATCAAACAACAACTTTTAACCCCTAAAAATATGAAGTAAACAAGAGATTATAAGGATCTTACAACTAGCTTAAAGCTAGGGAAGAACAATGTTGAATGTGTGGTGGATAAAAGCAAACGAAGGAGGTTCTTGATGATCCGTGAGTTCCAAGCTTCCTAATTCACCTTCTAGCACTCTTGAATGGCCTTGGATTGCAAGACTTGAAATGAAAATGGTGAGTGTGGGGAGGGGGTTGTTCGGCTGTAGCTTAATAAGGGAGAGGAGAGAGTGTGGAGTTGTGAGAATGAAGAAGATGGTTAAGTTCTTATAAGCCATGTTGTTATATTACCCATTGGTTCTAATGTTTCCTAAAGTACATTCAAATCTTTCACAATTCCAAGAGAGATTATGGAGATATAGGAAGATTGAAGAAATCTTGTGGTGGGGACTCATTAGAGCCGATTACCTTCATGGGGGGGGGGGGGTGTTAAATGAAAGTTTAAATGGTAAGTAGGTGATTTAGTGGAGGTGTTAAGTGTAAAAGTCTCGTGTTTATGTATATCATGTATTATGTAATATGCTAGAGTGCTCGGGAACCATAACTAGCTCAGAAAAAGTGAGACAATGCTTCTACCAATATTTTAGTGTTCCGGGTAATGTCCGGTTGTCCGGTTAGATACCGATCCGTTAAAGTGCTAAGTTATACCGTATAGTGTCCTTTATGTAACTTTTTGTGACACTTTTAATTCCTGATACTTAGGAAAGCATACAGGACCATTTTGCCATATTTTTGCATGTTACTAGCATGTTAAAATGCTGATTTTTGATGATTAATGCAGAATTCTGCACTTTGAGTGGGTTTTAGGCACTTTCCGGCACTTAAACTATCACCTAGTGACGCAGTTTTATGGTCCTTACCTCCCTACACTCCATACTAGTGTAGTACCTTGTTTCTGGCTCATACTGGGTCTCAAAACACTGTCTGTCTATGTACTGGCACTGTCAGTATATTTCTGAGTTATCCGCTAACTGTGCTAACTGTGCTTTGTGCATCATGTATGTCACTAAAGTTTGTATGTAATAAATGGTGTTACAGTATGAAATGTGATGCACATGTATGTATGATGCAGTAATTCAGAAAGCAGTTTAAGTCATCAGATGTAATTAAGCACAGTCATTAAGCATAAATCATTATTAATTAATTGTATGGATACCTGGATTTATGAGGGTTGTCACATTCTCCCCCTGTTAAGAAAATTTCGTCCCGAAATTTAAGTTCTGCTACTAGATGCAGGGGTCTTGGGGAACAAATGTGGGTATTTGGCTTTCATACGATCTTCACGTTCCCACGTGAATTCTGGGCCATGATGTGCATTCCATCGAACCTTGACGAGCTTGAAACTACTCCTGCGTGTTTTGTTAACCTTCCAATCAGTGACCTCAACAGGTTCTTCAGTAAAGTGGAGTGTGTCGTCAATATGAACTTCGTCGGCAGGAATGACCACTGTTTCTTGAGTTGGACTCTTTTTCAGATTTGATACATGAAATGTATCATGAACGCCATTTAGCTATGCGGGTAGATCCAACTTGTATGCTACAAGACCAATCCTTTCCAGGATTCTGAAGGGTCCAATGTATCTGGGGTTCAACTTCCCACACTTCCCAAAGCGTGCCACACCCTTCCAGGGTGAAACCTTCAACAAAACCATATCTCCCACTTGAAACTCCAAAGGTTTCCTCCTCTGGTTTGCATAACTCTTCTGTCTATCACGAGTTGCCTTGATGCGCTCTCGAATCTAAAAGATCTTATCGGTTGTCTCTTGAACCAATTCCGGACCAACAAGTTGTCTATCACCCGCATCAGCCCAGCACAGCGGTGATCGACACTTGCATCCGTAAAGAGCTTCGAACGGCGTGGCTTGAATACTCATGTGGTAGCTGTTGTTGTATGAAAATTCAACCAATGGTAGGTGAGTGTCCCAACTTCCACCTAAATCCATTACGCAAGCTCGCAACATGTCTTCCAACGTTTGAATTGTTCGTTCACTTTGTCCGTCTGTCTGCGGATGAAATGCAGTACTCAGATTCAACTGAGAACCAAATGCTTCTTGAAAGGATTGCCAAATCCTTGACACGAATCTTCCATCTCTATCAGAGATAATCAAGAGAGGCACTCCATGTCGTGCAACAATCTCTCTCATGTATAGCTCAGCTAGTTTACTCGTGTTATCTTTTTCTTTGATCGGTAAAAAGTGTGCAGATTTCGTCAAACGGTCTACGATTACCCAAATCGTATCATAACCTCTGGGTGTCCTTGGCAATTTCGTTATAAAATCCATAGAAATTTGTTCCCATTTCCACTTGGGTATTTCTGGTTGTTACAAGAGACCTGAAGGCTTTTGGTATTCGGCTTTTACCTTGGCGCAAGTTAAACATTTGCCAACATATATTGCAACGTCGCCTTTCATCCTTGGCCACCAATAAAAATCCTTTAGATCTTGGTACATTTTATCCGATCCTGGATGGATCGAGTACCTTGATTTGTGCGCTTCGTTGAAAATAACGTCTCTCAAACCACCAAAGAGGGGAACCCAAATTCTTCCCAAGAAACACAATGTTCCATCCTCCTTTGGTACCAATTGCTTCTCCATCCCACGGAGATACTCATTCACAAGGTTTTCCCTTTTGAGAGCTTCTCTCTGCGCGGCACGAATGCGCAATGTGAGGTCCGTCTGAATGATCATTTCCAAAGCCCTAACCCTTATGGGCTTGATTCTTTCCTTCTGACTCAGGGCATCGGCGACCACATTCGCCTTCCCTGGGTGATACTTAATCTCACAATCATAATCGTTCAATAGTTCTACCCAACGTCTCTGTCTCATGTTAAGCTCTTTTTTATCAAATATGTGCTGTAGGCTCTTGTGATCAGTAAAGATTGTGCATCGCGTGCCATATAAGTAATGTCGCCAGATTTCAAAGCAAACACCACAGCGCCTAATTCCAAATCATGCGTGGTGTAATTTTTCTCGTGGACCTTCAATTGGCGAGAAGCATATGCTATAACCTTCTGACGCTGCATTAGCACGCAACCTAAACCTTGACGCGAGGCGTCGCAATATACCACGAAGTCGTCCGTGCCTTCGGGTAGAGATAAAATTGGTGCATCACAAAGCTTGTTCTTTAACAACTGAAATGCTTCTTCTTGCTTGTCTCCCCATTCATACTTTTTGTCTTTTTGTGTGAGGGAGGTCAACGGTTGAGCAATTTTTGAAAAATCCACAATGAACCTGCGATAATATCCTGCCAAACCTAGGAACTGTCGAATCTCGGTTGGCGTCTTCGGAGTCTCCCAGTTCTTGATCTCTTCGATCTTTGTGGGGTCCACATGAATTCCATTTCCATTAACCACGTGACCAAGAAACTGAACTTCTCGTAACCAGAACTCGCACTTCGAGAATTTAGCGTATAACTTTTCTTTCTTAAGCAGCTCTAGAATAGCCCTTAGATGTTGCTCATGTTCTTCCTTTGACTTCGAGTAGATCAAAATGTCATCAATAAACACAATCACAAACTTATCAAGGTACGGCTTGCAGACTCTGTTCATCAAATCCATGAACACGACTGGTGCGTTCGTCAGACCAAACGGCATAACTAGGAACTCGTAATGTCCATAGCGAGTCCTAAAGGCCGTCTTTGGGATACTTTCCTCTTGTATTCTCAACTGGTGATAACCTGATCGAAGATCGATCTTAGAGTAAAAACTTGAACCTTGCAGTTGATCGAACAGGTCATCAATCCTTGGCAAGGGATACCGGTTCTTAATGGTCAACTTGTTTAGCTCCCGGTAGTCGATACACATGCGGAAACTACCATCCTTCTTCTTAACAAACAAAACTGGAGCTCCCCAAGGCGAGAAGCTTGGTCTGATAAATCCCTTGTCTAGCAACTCCTGAAGTTGCATCGACAACTCCTGCATTTCCGAAGGTGCAAGTCTATAAGGTGCCTTAGCCACTGGCGCGGCGCCTGGAACTAAGTCAATATGAAACTCGACTTGTCTTTGTGGCGGTAATCCTGGTAAGTCTTCTAGAAAGACTTCAGGATACTCCTTCACGACTGGAATATCTTCTATCTTTGGTTCAGCGGCTTCTTTATCCACGATGTGTGCCAGGAAGGCAACACATCCCTTCTTCAAACACTTCCTAGCCTTAAAGCAACTAATGATCCTTAAGGGCATATCGTGCTTTTCTCCATGAACTACAATCGTTTCTTCATTCGCCATTGGAATGCGTATGATCTTCTCGTGACATACAATTTCGGCTCTGTTGCTTGACAACCAATCCATCCCCACTACCACGTCGAAGCTTCCCAACTCGACGGGCAGAAGATTAAGCAAAAACTCGTGCTCTCCCAGTTCTATTACGCATCATCTGATGACTTCATTCGTTTCTACTAGCTTTCCATTAGCTAGTTCTATTGAGTACGGAAGGTCTGATTTACTAGCAGTTAACCCAAGCATTTTATTAAACTCTAGCGATACAAAACTATAGTCGGCACCAGTGTCAAATAGTACAGATGCAAAACGTTGATTTATAGGGAACGTACCAGTGACGACATTTGGATCTTGGCGTGCTTCCCTCGAACCGATATTGAAAACTCTTCCTTGTGCTTGATTAAGCTTTGGGCATTCTCGCTTGAAGTGCCCCACGTCTCCACAATTGAAACAACCTGGTCCTCGACCATTTCCGTTCCCATTACCGCCCCGATTGTTGTTCGCTCCCCGGTTACCAGCTTGATTCCCAACATTCCCACGATTTCCATTTCCGCCATTATTTCCTTGCGGACGGTTTCCATTCCCACTTCCATAACCCCTTTGATTTCCACGACCAACACCTGTACCAGCCCAACATGTTTCCTTCGAATGGCCAGTCTTTCCACAAGATTCACATTTCCTTAACCTGCACTGGCCGGAATGATGATACTGGCATACTTCACATTTGGGCAGAGCGCCCATGTATCCTTTACCCTTGACTTTAGCACCAGTTTTAACCTCAGCTGGTGGGTTCACTTCCTTCTTCTTGCTGGCGCTGCTGGTACCCTTCTTAAAGTTGGAGAACTTTCGTTTGTTCTCACCCGACGACTCCACGTCAGTCTCTTTCTTTTTCTGATCAGAAATTGAGAACTTGTTCAATCTGATTGCTTCCTCAGTAAGTGCCACGCTGAGATCAATGGCTTCGGTAATTGTTGGAGGCTTCGATGTTGTTACCATACTCATGATCTGAGGTGCCAATCTCCAGATGAAACGCTCGATGCCTTTGAATTTAGGATCCACCATATACGGCACAACACGTGACAAGTCGTGGAATCTTTGCACATATTCAGCAATTTTGGGCCGTCCATTTTGAGGTTCCAGAATTCAGTTTCTAGCTTCTGTATTTCGGCCCGTGAACAGTATTTCTTCCTCATGAGCTCCTTCAGTTCAGTCCATGTCAATGCGTACGCCGCCGCATCCCCTAGGGTCTGGACTTGAAGATTCCACCAGGATAAAGCACCATCAAGAAAAAACCCTGAGATGTAAGTAACTTGTTGTTCAGGAGCACACTTGCTCATCCTTAAAACAGAATCCGTCTTTTCCGTCCATCTGACGAAAGCAACAGCACCCCCAGTGCCGTTGTAATTTAAGGGCTTACAATCCAGAAATTGTTTGTAGGTACAGCCTGTATAGGTAATAATATTTACAGAAAGATTTAGTGGACGTACAAGGAATATCAAAATGTAACGTAATGTGTCTCAAGCGACTTGAACATTACCATTGGGTGGGTTATTGTTTCTTGAGGTACCTCCGCTAGTTTCAGCGCGCGAGGCCTCATGTTGTGCTATTGCTGCAGAAATTCGCTCCTGTAACTCAGCCTCAGTAGTGGGCAAACGTGTGTCTCGTCGTGGAGGCATCTTCTAAAAGAAGATCATATCGGTCAGGTCATAGTAAGTATAGTAAGTAAGTAATATGCATATGTAATAACATTCATCAACACAAATAACACATAACATCCCATGTCATAACACAAAACAAATAATCCGACAACGCATGTAAGGAGAATGTTGCGATTGAGCTATAACAAGACCACAAGTACAGTTTACATGTTTCACAATTGTATCATACATCAAAAGAGACTAAGGGTCACATCGCCCTTGTCTGAATTGTCTAACAATCTACAACAACCAAAAATCAAATGTCAAAAGTCATAATGTGGTCTTCAAAAGATGTGTAATCTGGCTCAATAGTTGCACTCTCATCAATAGTATACTATCTGCAGAAAACCAAAAACCTCTAAGTTGATGGGGGAGGAGGAGGAGGTGGAGGAATGAAAAGCAAACGGCGCATACGCGCTAACTCCTCCTTGAGCGCATGAACAAGCTGCAACAAACAGGCAATCTGCTGTTCCATAGTCAGAAATCGGATGTCGAAATCCGGATAAGGAAATAGTGGAGCAGGTGGAAAAGCAGACTGTGATGGACCAGCAAAAGGTGGAGGACGCGGGATCCTCTCGAGCTCAGTGACTCTGCGACTCAACATATCCTGTTGTAGCTGCAAGGATAAAAGCAGATCATCCCTCGAATATCCGATATGGAAGGGATGGTATGGATCCGATATAGGCATGACGTTGGGCGGAAACCACATAAATGGCTCACCCGTGGGTGCAGAAGAAGAAGCAGCGTGTGTAAACTGTGGTATGAAATGATCGGCTGCTGACATAAACGGTACGTGACCGGCCTGCTGACTCGAAGGTCCTTCCCCTAGACGGGGAGGAGGGATATCCTGAAGAAATGTAATCAGTAAATCTGTGCGGTGCACGTCTGACACATGAGGGTGAAACTGAGTGATATCAATGGGTGCATGAACAGGTGCAGGAGGGGGAGTAACTGGTCTGACAAAAGGAGGGTAGTCGTCGTCCTCGATCCACCCGTTGTGGGTGTGAGCATATCTGGGGTCTACATGGGTAGCAAAAGGTGTATGATCAATAAATACAGGTATCGGGTCAAGCAGAGGAGGTGCAACAACTGGTACATCAATAGGGATATGGTCATGCACAGGTGGAAGGTCGTGAGCAAGAACATGCTCTGGTGCAATCTCAGGCTCTGGGTCAGCAGGAGCAAGCTCATGATCAGAGGGTATATCAAGGTGCTGATCGACAGGAACTACAGGGGCATCAATGGGCTGCTCAGCAGGAATAAAATCAATCTCCTGCTTAGGATTGAAAACAGGATCAACAGGTGCCTCGAAAGGCTGCTCCACAGGGACAAACTCGATCTCGTGATCAGGGTCGAAATCGTGTGGAAAGACAGGATCAACCTCATCCTCAAACTCAGGATCAAACTCAAAATCGTGTGGCGAACCAGGGGCAGCTAACATAGCGGTGTCGGAATCAGTGTCAGTGGGATAACGCTGTAATCCCAGTGCATGAAGAGTAGAATACGACACGGACTTAAACAAATCGGGACCAGACTGGTCAGATAAAACCTCCACAACAGGAACCTCGACAGGTGGCATAGCAATGACATCGACAACAGGAATCTCGTCAAGAGGGATAGCAACATCATCATCAACCGGAGCCCCACCATCCTGGGCATCCTCAGGGGGACCCTCGATAAAGAGATCGACGTCATCATCAGACATCGCGTCAAGTGGCAGATCCTCAACAAGAAATGCAGCGAGAGGAAAAGGAGCAGGGATCTGAACAAGAAGTAGATCCCCATCAAGAAAACCATCAGCTATAGGTATGTCATCTCCAAAATCTGGTAAGGCGAAGGGCTGAAAGTCATCAGTGTCATCAGATAATATCTCTGGGTCTGTGGCAATCTCGTCGTCCGAGACTATAGCTATAGGATCTATCGTGTCTGATACTCCACTCTCAGAGGAAGATGACATAGTGTCTGTAACAAATAATCACAAGTATGCACATATATCAACAATTATCAAATAAACATGTAAGTAGTAACAATGTAAGCATATATGCAATCCTAGTCTTCCCAAGACTATCCCACCCAGCCTCTCAGACTGAACTACTTAGTTTCTTAGACTAAACCTCCCAGTTTCCAAAACTGAACTACCCAGCCTCTCAGGCTAAACCTCCCAGTTTCCCAAACTAAACTACCCAGCCTCTCAGGCTAAACCTTCCAGTTTCCCAAACTGAACTACCTAGCCTCTCAGGCTAAACCTCCCAGTCTCTCAGACTGCCTCAACTAGTCTCTCAGACTACCCAGTCTCTCAGACTGAACTACCCAGCCTCTCAGGCTAAATCCCCCAGTCTCTCAGACTGAACCCCCAGTCTCTCAGACTGAACCCTCAGTCTCTCAGACTGAATCCCCCTGTCTCACAGACTGAATTTATAAACGGATTCTTTGAAATGTATTTTGTGTCTTTTATTTGTAAAAATGTTTGTTTCATGGATCTGGACACTTTGTGTATGCAATGAAAATATGTTGAAAATGTTTTCGTGAGAGCCCTGATGATCATAGTCTAGACTCGAGAAAGAATCCTAGTTCGCTATGATCGAAGCTCTGATACCAAGCTGTCACACCCTGACTTTTGCGGAAGCGTGGGTTATTGGTGTGACTTCTTAATACCATAGCATTCAATCATAACATTGCTATATGATAAAAACATGAGATGTTCATCCATTAATTAAGTTTAGAAAATATCACAATACCATTGTCTGAAAACATCAATACCAAATTAAGTTACAAACCATGACGTGTTTAAATGAGTTCCCAAAGACTCAACAAAAGTATTTAAATAAAACCTGAGTTAAGAATTATGTATCCCGTCCGGGAATAGGATACACTCCCTAAACTCGACAACCATGGATAACATATCTTATTCAAACGCAGCTTGAAGACACATGCATACCCTGCCAGATCCACTAGTTCCCTGAAATACATGTAGTTTGAAAAACATCAACAAAAGTTGAGCGAGTTCATGTGTATGTGTGTATGAATAAACCTTTGAAATATGTCTGTATGTATGAAAGTCCCTGGTATGTAGCAATAAGGAAAAAAAAAGAGATCACCAATGGGTTGCAAAGCCAATGGTATGTGTGAAATGGTGCAGGAAGTACTCAAACCTAGCAAATTTGTACCGGGCCTCCGGCTGGAAGACATAGTCACCACCATGGGCCACCCTGGTCCACATGGGTGTGGGCTCGCTACACCCAAATAGATCTATCACTCATGTCCCTCGGTCCTACAACGAGGATTAATGGCCTTAAGTGTTATACCCACCTTTCACATTATCTAAGTAGTAAACCCTCCTTAAGCTAACCATACCATGTATAAAAATGGATGTAATAATTGTAACATTTATTTCACCCCCGAAGTATAAAACTGAAAACAGTTAAAAGAAAAGGGGGAGCATGAACTCACAGTAATGCGTCTTCAGTATCGTCAACTCAAATCTCCGCAGCTAATCACGACTACCTACAGTGTACTAACGTCTATTAGACGAACGGGCCGTGCCTTGGCTTAGAGTTTAATGTTTTTGAGTTGCGCTTCTTTAATATTATTCCAAGTTATAACTTCTTGTTAAAATAATAATTATTTTAACTTCAATTATATATTTAGGTTTTGGAATAATTATTAAACAATATTCGGTAACAATACTTCCCAATACTTCTCAAGTATTCGCATGTGTATTTCCTTCCCAAGGATGGGGGTATCTTATACATGTACTTTTGTATTCTTGAAATAATATATTTTTAAGTCTAACTTAGAAATATATATAGCGTATTTGTCAAAAATAATGTATTCCCAAGAAAATATATATTTTCCCAAAATTATATATCTTCTAAATATACTAGAAAAATATATTTTTATCTCCCAAAAATAATATATTTTCTTTTTGTCGAAAATATGATATACTTGGTAATATGTTCAAAAATCATATTTTCACCTCTTGTATCCAAAATAGTATTTACCAAAAATATGTTTGTGAGAGTATTTTCCGGAATATTTCATAAGTTACGTTTTTGCGTTCGGTTTCACAATATCAAGTGTGTAACTTAAATATTTATTCCTTGGAATTTTTGGTATTATTTTGGAGTTGTAAATTCCATGGTATTGTTAAGTTATATCATTTTACCCTAAAATAATATAACTATTCCACAAAGTAAACAAGTATTCACACAAGTGTCTTAGTATAAAATATATATTCTAAATATATATTTACCCATTTTTATTTACAAAAACCAACCTCCAATACTTTGTATTTTTGTTACAAAAATTATGGCAAAGTTTATATTGAAATACATGGTTTAAAACATACTTGTAACACTTGTTTAGAAAATATTTTCTAAGTGTTGGAATTTTTAGAAAATTTTGCCATAGTTTCCTTTGTAAATGGAGGTGTCCATGCTATTTAGCATATCATTTTCTTTTCAAAAATCATCCAAACAATCAACACAAATCACTAATCATCTTACACTTACCAAGTGCAAAGACTATTCAATTTACAATACAACATGAACTTGATCTTTCACAAAACGCGTAGTAACTTGGTAAAGTTTTCAGTAGCCTTAGTTACCCTCCAAAATATATCTACTTGTTAATCTTCTTTCTTGAAGGTTTTTGATGTTTTCAACTTGTAAACACATTTTGCAAAAATGTTTATTTATCACATCCTCTTGTTTCAAAAGTATTTCTACACTTATTTTGTCACTAAAATAGTGTAGGTTTAATAAAAACCATGATCTTTCAAAGATCATCTTTTTAAACTTGGTTTTCTTGGAAAATCATTCACAAATCTTGGATTTACAAGATTATTAGCTTACTTTGTTTATTAATTTTTCAAGAAATCATCTTGTTTTCAAGTTCATGTCTAAATAAGAAGATGATCATTTTATGTAAACCCATAATCATCTCCTAACTTGTTAAATCATGTTTTTAATCATAATCTAACAAGTTCCATATGATGATCAATCATCATATTACCAAGAATTCAACAAGCAATCATCAACATATACAAAACAACATCATTTTAACAATACTTCATCATATTTCAAGCTTATGTTTCAAGATTCAAGTTCAAGTCTTTTAGTGTTCTTGTGTTAATCATCAAACAACAACTTTTAACCACTAAAATATGAAGTAAACAAGAGATTATAAGGATCTTACAACTAGCTTAAAGCTAGGGAAGAACAATGTTGAATGTGTGGTGGATAAAAGCAAACGAAGGAGGTTCTTGATGATCCGTGAGTTCCAAGCTTCCTAATTCACCTTCTAGCACTCTTGAATGGCCTTGGATTGCAAGACTTGAAATGAAAATGGTGAGTGTGGGGAGGGGGTTGTTCGGCCGTAGCTTAATAAGGGAGAGGAGAGAGTGTGGAGTTGTGAGAATGAAGAAGATGGTTAAGTTCTTATAACCCATGTTGTTATATTACCCATTGGTCCTAATGTTTCCTAAAGTACATTCAAATCTTTCACAATTCCAAGAGAGATTATGGAGATATAGGAAGATTGAAGAAATCTTGTGGTGGGGACTCATTAGAGCCGATTACCTTCATGGGGGGGGAGGGGTGTTAAATGAAAGTTTAAATGGTAAGTAGGTGATTTAGTGGAGGTGTTAAGTGTAAAAGTCTCGTGTTTATGTGTATCATGTATTATGTAATATGCTAGAGTGCTCGGGAACCATAACTAGCTCAGAAAAAGTGAGACAATGCTTCTAGCGATATTTTAGTGTTCCGGGTAATGTCCGGTTGTCCGGTTAGATACCGATCCGTTAAAGTGCTAAGTTATACCGTATAGTGTCCTTTATGTAACTTTTTGTGACACTTTTAATTCCTGATACTTAGGAAAGCATACAGGACCATTTTGCCATATTTTTGCATGTTACTAGCATGTTAAAATGCTGATTTTTGATGATTAATGCAGAATTTTGCACTTTGAGTGGGTTTTAGGCACTTTCCGGCACTTAAACTATCACCTATTGACGCAGTTTTATGGTCCTTACCTCCCTACACTCCATACTAGTGTAGTACCTTGTTTCTGGCTCATACTGGGTCTCAAAACACTGTCTGTCTATATACTGGCACTGTCAGTATATTTCTGAGTTATCCGCTAACTGTGCTAACTGTGCTTTGTGCATCATGTATGTCACTAAAGTTTGTATGTAATAAATAGTGTGACAGTATGAAATGTGATGCACATGTATGTATGATGCAGTAATTCAGAAAGCAGTTTAAGTCATCAGATGTAATTAAGCACAGTCATTAAGCATAAATCATTATTAATTAATTGTACGGATACCTGGATTTATGAGGGTTGTCACATAACGGGCCTTAAATGTGTCGAAAATGCATCGAAAACCAAGTTTTACACCTTCAGGGACTAAAAATGACAATCTGTCAAAGTTGTCTCTAGGAGGGACGCGTAAGACTTAGTGAAAGTCTACGCGTCCCACGAGAGATGCCTAGTTCTGCAAAAATCAGTTTTCTCAATCAGCAGTTGGTTTCTGGGTTTTTCTTCATGGTTTTTCAACTCTATGAGCTGGTTTTGGGCACCCATAGTATTGTAATTCAGTGGGTAACACATGGAGGGCCAAGATCGAAGCTCGTATTCCAAGAAACGGTCCTAACGGTTGTGAGAAATCTATAAATGCCCACCTTTATTCATTTGTTTTCCTCACACTTGATCTGATTTATGCTCTAAGTTGAAGCCTTTGCTTCATACCTGAGTATTTTGGATCAAGTTCTTCATTGCTTGGACCTCTTGTAAGTTTCTTTCATGCTTTTATGCGTTTTTAAGCACGAAAGTCAAACAGTGTTTAACTTTATGCTTTGACCAGTCAATGGTCAACACGAAGTTCGTTTGAACTTTGCAACGTGAGCGTAATCACGATGGTCATAGTCCTTTGTGACTATACCTACTGATTACCACGTTATTTAGGCTTAGTGACGAGTCATAGTTTCGGTCAAAATATGCGTTTATGCGTATTTTGCAACCAAACTATACTTGGGTATCAAAACCCTTTTGTTTTGATATCAAACTTGTTTTCTAACTTAGTTAAACATGTTTTAACATGTTTAACTCGTCACTTTTAGTTTAGTGCTTATATAGGGTCGCAAGATAAGCGGTCTAAACAACCGCTTAGACTTTCGAACCCGACCCGTTTGGTCGATCATTAGGATCCGACCAAACACATTTTGTGACCATAGTTGTATAGGGAATAACCTTCCAAGGTTATACCTTATGGTCACTACGTTTAGTTAGTTGTGTGATAGGTAGTTTATATGCCTTAGGAAAATGACCAAAATGCCCTTTTTGCGCATAAATTCATTCTAAGCATATGTAACTTAAATTTTTTACATCTAAACTGATTAGGCAACATTATTAGACTTGTTAAGACATATAATACTTGTCATAGGACTAGTTAGGCGGTCCGAACGCGTTTTACACGAACGACGCGTTAAAGTAGCTTAAGCGACCTAAACGAGTCGTAACGGGTCATAAGCACTTAGGATAGGTTCCGATTTAGAATATAGGCTTTGTTAAACCATATTACATGAGTTCCTATACTCATTTGGTTTACGAAACCTCATTCTATTCTATCTTCCGACTTAGGTCCGGTTTATTAACATAGTTACCTATATTAGGTGCCGATTGATTCCGTGATCTCTCTAGCATTGCTTGGTTGTTATTCAAAGACTTCTAAGCATTCTCAAGTGAGTACATATACCCCTCTTTTACTGTTTTCAAACATTTTGGGGTGAAACACATGTGCCTACTTGTTACTTTCGTGCTTTCATGACATATACTTGCTATGTTCATTAGTACACATATAGTACATGATTTCCATTATGTTTTGCTATGTATGTTCACTTAGCATGCTAGCACATTGATTTTCATATATTACATTTTTGTTGCATATGTTCACTCAGCATATGGACACATTGATTTACACTGCATTTCTGTTGCATATGTTCACTCAGCATATGGACACATTGTTTTACATTTCTACTTTGTATGTTCATTTAGCATACTAGGTACATTATTTTCATATAACATGCTTACATTTGGTATGACATTTGGTTTGTTTAACGAAACTGAAATACGTTCATTAACATTGATCACGCCGCTCGGTAGTAAGTAGTGGTACCATAGGACTTGTCAACTCCCATTCCTGAAATCCTAGGTTTATTTGGACGTAGGGAATGACTGAATCCGAAAACATTTTTGATAACCTTTGATTTGTTCTAGGGTTTATCCTTCAGTCTCAAGGCTTGAATGTATACGTTTAACATTACCACATAAGTGTTTGTATCAGTAAAGCATGGATTTTGCAAAACATATCTTTGACTTAAACTATGTTTTATATCAAATACATTGTTTTGTATATCTTCTTATAGGGTTTAGTAAATGCTTTTATTCACTATACATTACATTTGTTTACACATAAACATTTCAATATTTGTTTGAACATTACATTTTGGTGGTTTGTTTGGGTAAGTGATTTAACTAACGAGGCGTGTGCAATATGATAAAAGCATGGTGGATACGGCGCTGGTACTTCCTATATATAAGTGCTTTTATGATATTACATATCGTAGCGTTATTTAAACCATTTCAATTTAGACATACTACATTTCACACAGATAACATATTTTCACATAAACATTGTTTTACAAACAACTTATTTTATACAAACTCATTTTACTTGGTTATTTATTTAACTATACATCATTCTTTTATATATCATCTGATTTTCTTATCACTTTTTATATGGTTTATAAAAGAAAACATTTTCCTAAGATTCATGACTAACTTTTATAAAACAATTCTTTCAATTACAAGCCATGAATCCTTAATCAATAAACCTATGTATCTCACAGACATTTTTATGCTGACATACCTATTTTCACATGTGTTTTCAGGAGCTGATGCATAGGATTGTTCAAGATACACTTAGGCGGACTTGGGCCTTAGTGACATAAAATGAAGCAAGATTAGTTTAATTATGTTATGTACTCTTTGTTTCTTCTGTTATAAGACAATGTAACCACTTGTTTGATAAATAAAACAAAACTTTAAATACCATGGTTGTGAAACAATAATTCTGCCACTCAACTCCCCGACGTTTCCGCCGCGGTTTGTTGTTTTACGCGGTCGGGGTGTGACAAAATGATTATCAAATGACGGTTTTCAAAATATTTTTCAAATGGGTAGGTTGATAGTATTTATCAGTTAAAGCTGACGTATTTTTAAAGATTGACTTACATGTGACGAACCTTAATAGTAGGCTGGATAAGGTTCGGTCACGAGCTTTGGAATTTGCGACTCCATAGCTAAGAGACCCATGATGTCTCAAGTCCATTTTATTACAACCTACTTTCGGGATGTTCTTTATCGAAACACAACGTTATAAATTGTAATATAATTTCAAGTTTTTAATACTTTTACTTTATCAACTCCCTACTTGCGTTGCATTTGTGACCTGATATACAATCATCACACATAAACCCCACGTTTGGGCTCATCGAGAAATCAAGATGTGACAGAGGGTGTGATGTGACAGTGAGATGACGCCCACTACACATAGTCTAATAATCTCAAACAGCCAAGTCACTTTTCTTTTGATATTTCTAGTTAACTAATCCAGCTATTAGAATCATCTTTATCTCATAAACCAAAACCTTTTCTTTCCATATTTCTTCTTCATACTATTGTTATTTTCTTCCCCATTTCTCCTCATTACGTAAGTATTGTAAATCCTATGAGAAGTAAAATGCATATTCCACTTTATGAACTAAAATCAAAGATTAAGAGGCTGTTTGTTTACCTCTTAATAGAGCTTTTAATGGTTCAGACCTCTTACTGGTTTAGCACTTAATGGTTCAGACCGTTTGTTTCAAGCACATGTCTGAATGGTTCGGACATTTGCCTCTGAATGGTTAAGCATTATACTAAGTCTGAATGGTTAAGACCTTGAATCTGAATTGGTCAGACATTTGTCTCTAAACGGTTAAGCATTATACTGCCTCTTAATGGTTCAGACCTGTTAATGGTTCAGCACTTATGGTTCAGACCTCTTACTGACCTCTTACTGGTTCAGCACTTAACCATTCAGAAGTTACCAAACAACCCCTAAATTTATTGGAGAAAAAAATAGTACCTTATTTTAAAGTAAATCATTTGAAGAAAAAGGGACAACTCAATCGACCAAGTTAAAGGAGCTTTGTTTTGTTCATCGGTTATATATATATATCTCAAGGATCGTGTTTTAGAGAAAACTATTTTTTTTTCTTTTGCACATGGATCGTGTATCACAATTGAATATCCTCTCATTTTCTTGAAGGAGACAATGCATTGGGTGGGGATAAAGGGGTAATTGTGTCAATTTAACTTTCATATATTCTAGTTTCATTTATCATTTTACAAACAAGATACAATAGTTGGAATTATTTTCATTTCTCTCAAAATTCAATTCCTTTTAAGACATTTTAGTTCTTTAGAAAAAAATTACCAGCCAAACGACTCATAACTGACTTTTATGTCCTTAGTTATGTTATATCATTATGTTTTTTCTGTATTGTTTCTTTATATATAACCTTACACTTTTAAGGAAGCTAACAATTCTATAAGAGATTTTTAAATTACTATTACAGTATTACTATATATAAAAACTAGAACTGAGCCTCTGCGTTGCGAGGCGGGGGCGTAAAACTGTGCTACAAGAGGTGGGGTGTAAAAAAATGTTTAGTAACTCAACGACGACCAAAAACAGGAAAAAAACGTAAAACAAAAACATGAATTTATAACACCCAGTGCCTCACGCGACGTAAAACATAGACGAACTCATACCGACCGGGCGTGGAGCATAAAACCGACAATCCAACAATGACCAAAACGATAAAAAGCGTACACAAAAAACACGAATTTGTGATACCAAGTGACTCAAAGTCAAGAAGTTTGAAGAAGTGAACTTCAAAGGTTGAAGAAATAAATAAACAAATAAAAGCTTAAATAAATTAAGGGGTCAAACTTGACCACCAAATAAAGTTTGGTGGTCATATCCGAAACTCACAAAAAGCAACTGTCTCCAAGGCCTACGAGATTTGTTGTATATACTAATACTAATTTGGGTAAGTTCTTAAGTCATGCATAATGGGCACTAGAGGGGGTGAAAAAGTTTGATAACGCCCGCACACCATTCCCTATGGCTATTATAAGAGCACGAAGAGGGAGAGACATTTCTAAAATAATGCCAAATGAGAAGGAAAAACGTGGAAAATAATGAATTAAAGGGCATTAAGAAGCTATAACCATTACATGAGGCGTTATGATATTGATGTGATGAAAAATGCCCCTTAAAAGGGCATTACCCATTACCGATGATATTATGAACATTGTTTTTTTTTTTTTTTTTTTTTGTCTTTCAGTGTGTTTGTAATGTGGTTTACATTTTTAGTCCCTCAAGTTTGTATGATTTATTTTTGCCTCTTGAGGTTTTGAGTTTTTTGTCAAGTTAAAGCTTTGTTAGTATAAATTTGAGTTTGTCTACATTAAATGCCAGCACCTGGTATAAGTTTGCATTTGGCGATATAAATTCGTGTTTTTTGTTTTACGATTTTTTCGATTTTGGTCATCATTTGCTTACTGCTTATCATGGTTTTATAAACCTACGCCCGTGAACGCAGGCTTAAACACTAGTTTATAAGGCTACTCGGTATGGGGTTCATCCCCGGACCGTCTTGCTTCGGCGACGGGCTGAACACCGTGCCCCCCCCCCCCCCCCCGCGTCCCGTCGTCCCCGTCCACTTCTTGCCGTTTGCGACGGTCCAAAAAAGGTGGGGCCCAACCAAAAGTAACCGTTGAAAAAAAAAATTTAATTTCTAATTAAAATTAAATTTTCAAACGGTAATTATTCAAAAAATCCCCCAATTCACTTCCATTTTTATAAATACTCACCTCTTTAACCATTTTTTTCACAACTTTTCACCCACTACCACCCCATCTCTCTCACATTTTATAACTACTCTTCCCTTTTTATAAAAACTCATCATATTTTATACCATTTTTTACTCGACAATCGTTAAAACTATTCCGTACCCGACAGACGACAAAAGAAAAAAGTTTGCGAAGTTTCAAGAGGGTGCGAGAAAAGATATTGAACGGGCTTTTGGTGTTCTACAAAAAAAATGGCACATCATTGAACATCCAGCACGTTCGCAAACACCAAAGAGGTTACGACACATTATGTACGCTTGTATCATCCTTCATAACATGGTCATTGAAGACGAAGGTAGAGCGATATGCGAGTACGACGAAAACGCGTCTACTGGAAATTCTGTTCCAGTTAGTGCGGAACAACAAGATTTGAACATGTTCGCTCTACGTAACGAGTACACACATCATAACCTACAAACGGACTTGGTGGAGTACATTTGGAACAATGCTCAAAACGAACCCGGCCACGACATGGAAGACGAAGACTAGTAGCTTATTTTAATATATTAGGATATTTTTAAGTTTATTTTTTTAAGTTTATGTTTTTTTTAAATTTATTTTTTTTAAGTTTAATTTTTTTTTTTAAGTTTATGTAATGTTTTTTAATATTAATGAAAATATTTTGTTACTTTATTTGTTAAATGTTAAAAAAAAAATTGAAGATTAAAAAAAAACATAAAAGTGGTGGAGGACTATGACTAGGACCATCCTCCCATGCCCTCTAGTTTTGGAGGATAGACCATCCTTGGGAGGACTATGACGTGGCACCTACGTGACGGATCATCCTCCAAGGATGGTCCATCACCATACCGAGTAGCCTAAGGGTGAAGGGAGTGGCATGGCAAAGCAATCGGCAAAGCCGATTGCCGAGCGGCAACACCGCCGCCACCCCTTCATCCCGCGCGGCAAACGTTGGTTCTCGGCAACATCTCACCGATCGACAAAGAGGGAGGGGACAAGACATTTGCAGTGATGTGTGTGTGTATGTTTGACTTTATATTTTTTTTAAATTAAAAAAAAAAAGTTTACCACTTTCAAGTGTTTAACCAATGCCAACACTTTTCACCAAAGTTTAAACTCTTTAGACGTGTTGACATGGCACCCTCTCATTGGTTGATTTTGAAGTTTACCACTTTCACCTGTTAACCACTCCCTTCACCCTAATAACATCTTCCTTTGATATTTACTGGCTAGTTGACTTTTGACTGTGCGGCATTGACTTGATTGAGCCGTTCGGAATCTTTCCACTTTCCGGTACCTTGATATTTGTGTCTATTCTTTAATCCATTGCCGGAAACCGCGCCGGTGCTGTGTCGCACCCACAGCTTATTTAATTAAAAAAAAAGCCAATATAACAAAACTATTGAAACATTTAATTACTAAGGAAATAACTTTTTATTTTTTTTATTTTATGCTAAAGTTTTTATACAGTTCTACCAAAATGTTTCTTAATTAGCAAGGAAATAACTTTTTTTTTTAGTAAACTGCCATTTTGGTCCATTTTAGTCCAAATCTCAAACTTTTTACATCTGGGTCCCTGTGGTTTGCATTTTGTTGCCGTTTTAGTCCAAAACTCAAAATCTCTAATTTTTGACTGTTTTAATGTCCCTTTTTTGTCTTTATCTAAAGGGGTAGTTTGGTCATTTAATTTTCATTAAAGCAATTCATTTATTAAAAAACCTCAAATATAAAAACCCCATGATCATCATCATCTTCAACCTCATCATCTTCAACCTGATTTAACCTGTATCCATTCAAAACCCCCAATCATGGCTGAACAAGACTATGCACCAGAAGAAACCATTCAAAACCCCCAATCTGATTGAAACCCCAATCTAATAATAACCATAAAAGATCTGAAATTTTAAAATCCAACCCCATCTTTAAAACCCCCCAATTTAAAATCCAACAACACCATCTTAAAACCCCCCAATCTGATTGATCGAAACCATACCATCATCCACCTCAAAAAATTCTTCTGGATAGAGGGTTTGTCTTCAACGTATAACCAAACCCAAACCCTAAATCGAAACAGCCGCCACCAAAAAAAAAAACTTATCCTGATAATGAACGGAGATAATGAGCGTAGGTCGAAGAAGATGAAGGTGGTTCGACGTAGGTGATGACAGTTGAAGTGGTGGCCGCCGGTGAAGATGACCGGTGTAGCGATGGTTACCGGAGATGGATGTGGACTATGACGGTGAACGGCGGTTGTAACACAGGGTGTCGGAGAAGATTATGAAGGTGGAGGTGGAGATCGCCGGAGATGAAGAAGATGAACGGAGATGTGGCCGGAGACGAACGGAGAAGTTGAGTGACGTGAGAGCGATTGTGATGGTTTTTCGAAGGTTGAAGATGTGTTGCAGGTTCCGGTGATTATCAGAGACAATGCTTGTCACCGGTGATGAACAGTGGTGAATGGATGGTTGAACAGTGAACGACGGAGATGGACATAGATGATGATGAACTGAGAGAGAACATGGTCTTTGTGTGCTGCTAGAAATGTGTGTTAGGGTTTTTCTATCTAGTGACATTAAATAGAAAAAGATTTAAAAAATGACCAAAATGCCCCTGCAATAAAAGACAAAATGATCAGTTTTCAACAATAAAAAATCAGAGATTTTGAGTTTTGGACTAAAATGGCAACAAAATGCAAACCACAGGGACCCAGATGTAAAAAGTTTGAGATTTGGACTAAAATGGCAAAAGTACCCAAGCCACAGGGACCAAAATGGCAGTTTACTCTTTTTTTTTATGCTAAAGTTTTTAATTAGTAAGGAAATAACTTTTTTTTATTTAATTAGTAAGGAAATAACTTTTTTTAATGTTGTGGTTTTTAGTTTTAAATTAAATGAAAAATAGAATTTATGTCTTTTCAAGTAAAGAAACGATAGAAAAAAAAAATCATGGGAAAGCTTTCATGTTTTGGAATTAAATGAAAAAGTAAAAGAAACACGAGAGGTATATAATTATGTCGCTAAATATAATAATAGTCATTACTTTCAGAGTTTAATGATTAAGAATATTATGAAATTCAAGCGCCTTCAAAAACTTTTCTTTCATTACCCTCTTTTTCTCAAGTGCAAAAAATGCTTTAGAAGTCAAGAACCTCATTTTTTCTGCAGCACATTTTGTTACAGCTAATTATCTGATTCTGATTATTTTAAAACGCATAATTTATTTTCAAAACTCAACCCCGAACACCTTCTAAGGATTACAATCCTATACCCGAGTATTGTATACATGACTATAAATTGTATCTCATATCCAATCCTATACAGATGTATTTAGATACCGGTTACCCATTACTAGTTCGGCACCTGATACCACCAATATTGGCAATAGTTGTTTAAAATCGGGTTAAAACTTGATCTAAATTTACTCAATACCTAACTTGAAATATCAAATACTTAACTACAACTATAACAATAATTTTTTTCTATTATTATTCAAGTTTCTAATAATTTCAAAATACTAAGATTATATATTTTTTATTTGTACATTCAGTTTCGATGTGAGTAATAGATGTGGGGCCGCTTTTGGGTAATGGGACGAGTATTACCTAACACCATATCCATCCCAAACTCAAATAAGTTTATAGTTAATCTCATTAGCCACCACATACCCAAATACACATTCCATTACCCGTCGTCTTATGTTTCGTGTTTTGAGTTTTCTCCTTGGGTTAAGATCTTTCTACCCCCGTTATACCTCCGCTTCATTCCAATCCCTCCTTTCCTTGACCAATAATTTAAAAACTCGAAAAACATCAAGTTTTAATTATCTATGTTTTTTTTCTTTTAATTATCGCAATGGATGAGCTTAACGTAACTATGCACTTGCCTTGCAAGAACAATGTGTAACAATGGCCGTCGTATTTCTTATAATCGTTAACATGTCCAAAATCCTCAGTTGTTTCTATATATCATTTATCTATGTATAAAGTTCATAAACCGTTCTAGAGGCGGGGTTCATTGTGCATTAGGTGCATGGAACAAACTACTTACCCTTAAGTTTCACAGTGGGCTTGGCGTAACTTGCCTTAAATCGCTACATCAAGATGACGAGGCTTTGATTTCTTGAGTGCAGCTTCTGTTGCTCATCTTTTCCCACCATTCAATCGGCCCAGTCATCTGAAAATGATAAGAAGTTCCTCCATGCATGATGCACTCCTTTATGCTATCTTTTGGTTTGTTTGGAAATCTCGCCAAACATAACCATATTATGCAGTTTATACCAAAATCATGGTCAGGTTACCACACTGGTGAACAAAATCGAAATCTGAAGGCTATAAGCAAAGGATAATAATCTAGTTCAAACTCACCTAATCATAAACAAGATTTGTAGCTACTAACAAGTAAATAAAAGCTAGAAAGTAGAAACCACAACATATAAACAATATTATATACACACATATAATTGCATGTTCCAAAAACTATGAAAAAACCATCTGCCAAACCGTTAAACCCGTATTTTCAAGCTAGTAAACCATGGTTCAAACTGGACGAATCTCAAACTGGCTGAACTGGCAGATTTGCTTCAATAGTTCGATTTGTTCGTGATCTAGCTAGATAAACATAATATTAGACACAGATCCATAGAATGATAAAAACATAACTTAACCTCGTATTAAAGCAACTGTTTATGAATATCCCTCCCTAGTAAAGAAAAGAGTAATTCATCAGCATAAAAGATACTAGCCTCAAGTCCCCTTACAAGATAATCTGTCCTAAGTAAAATTCATTTGACGACAGAAACGGCTTATACTATCTATAGTTCCAAAACCTATGGAACACAGAAGATATATACTACCCTACAGTTATGTAAAGTTGCCATAATATCAATTAAAAAAAGACAATACAACTGCAGCGCAAACTACAGAACATAATCTACATCAGGCAATTAAGCTATGAGGTATAAAGGGGGTGTTTGGATACGTATTGTGTTTACGTAAACTGATTATGTTAAATGGTATCATTATTCCTGAACAAGATCAAACCTTTTGAACACCATATGCATAGCATTGATCATCCAACAATAAACAACAGGCAAAGTATCCCACAGAACACGTATAGATCATGCTATTAATCAAGAAACACTTGAATTCTAATATAAATCACACTAACAGAAACAACGAAAAAGATCAAAATCACCATTATAATCAAGGAGCTTTTGGATCAGTCCCGTGTTGCCAAACATAAACAAGCTCATCCCATCCGGTACTCGCCAACAACCCTTCAACAAGCACACTCATATCAACACCAACCGCAAACTCCGTATGATGATCATACCTCCCAATCAACGAATCCTCCACCATATAATCCCACATACAAACCGTCATATCATACGAACACGACACAATCACACTCCCCCTATGCGGCGAAAACTTCACTTTCCTAACAGCATACCCATGCCCATTCAAAACCGCAACCGGGACTCTATAATTCCTCACATCCCAAACCTTAACCGATTTATCAACCGACGAAGTTGCGATAACCGCATCATCATATTTGTTCCAATCACATGACAATATTTCAAACTCGTGAGCCGGGAGGATCATAGTTGACCCCGGCTCACGAACATCCCATATCCGCGCCGTGCAATCCCCTGACGCGGATGCAAACACATCCGCGTGGCGGGGATTCCACGCTGCGGAGTACACGCAATACGCGTGTTCTTTAAAAGTTCTAACGGACGTGGGTCTATCAATCGTCCATAACTTAACAGTATCATCCCATGATGATGAAATAAACGAGTCTCGCCTAACGGCGTTATAGTCAACGGAGTGGGTTTCACGCGTGTGTTCGGCGAGTGATCGGACGGGGTTGGAAGTGGGTGGGAGGTTAAGATCGTATAACTTGACGGAGCCGTCGGCTACGGCGGCGATAAGGAGGGAATCGTGGGATTCCGACCAGGAAACGTCGTAGACGCCGTCGGCGGTGTCGAAGGCGGCGATTTCGGAGATGGGGCCGGCGGGGGAAAGGTCGATGACGTGGAGACGGCCGTTGCCAAGGATGCCGAAGTTTTGGGCGGTGGCGACGGCGAGACGTTGCTCGTAGAATGGGCTGAATTTGACGGCGTAGCCGTTGAAGGGGGTTTTGAATGCCGGCATGGTGGGGGTTTGGGGTTCCGGTGACCGGAAAGTGGGTTTCTTGGGATTTGGGATATGAGTTTTATCTGGTGGAGGGTGGGTGCTAGAATATTTTGATTACTTGTTTGTTTGTAGATTTGGTACCTGTACTTTATGTTTGTATACATTTCGGTCCCTATGGCGGGTTGTGTTGTCCGACGAAATACACAAGTCTTTACTGTACTTCTAAAATCATCACACTTGCACTTCATAGGATTTAAACTCACAACTACTAAGTTAGGGTAATGTCGAAGATTATGCGTGATATGATTTATTGTTGATGGGGGTTGACGGTATCAATAAGATTGATAATGTCGAAGGGGTTTGTAAAGATGGGCGAACGGTGGTGATATTGTATCCAACGAAGAAGAAAGTAGACTAAGTAGTTATGGATTAAGGTTTTCATTTAGGTTTTTGTTTTAGTTAATTGTGAAACGATGAGGGAAGTAAAAGGGAGAACTAAGGTTGATGTAGGAGGCAAGTTGTCATGGATTAGTAGCGGAGTAGGAAGGGAGAGAGTAACACCGTTGATTTGAAGTGGGTTTATTTATTGTATTATATACTGATAGGTATGTTGATCAATTAAAAAAGAAGAGGTGATAAATGGCAATTATACGCTTACATGTCTCGCGTATGGCACGTCTTAATGAACTTATAATTAAAAGACCTTACCTCACAAAATATAATGAAAATCATTAGATTTTTTAATTTTAAAAAACTAATATAAAATACCAATATCATGAAAAATCACCAGCATAAATATTATATTCTTTACTTAACACTAAGGGGCTGTTTGACAATTTCTGTATAGGTAAGTGTTGAGCCAGTAAGAGGTAAGTGCTAAACCAGTAAGAGGTCTATAAGAAGTCTGAACTATTAAGAGTCAGTATAATACTTAACCGTTCAAAGACAATTGTCTGCCCAATTCAGATAAGAGGTCTTAACCATTCAAACTTAGGGGCTGTTTGACAACATCTGAATGGTTAAATGCTGAACCATTAAGTGCTGAACCAGTAAGAGGTCTGAACCAATAAGAGCCTGTATAATGCCTAACCATTCAGAGGCAAATATATGACCAATTCAGATTAGAGGTCTTAGGGGTTGTTTGTTTACTTCTTAATGAGGCACTTAATGGTTCAGACCTCTTACTGGTTCAGCACTTAATGGTTCAGACTGTTTGTTTCACGAGCAGATGTCTGAATGGTTCAGACATTTGCCTCTGAATGGTTAAGATTTATACAGAGTCTGAATGGTTAAGACCTCTCATCTGAATTGGTTCAGACATTTGCCTCTGAATGGTTAAGATTTATACAGAGTCTGAATGGTTAAGACCTCTCACCTGAATTGGTCAGACATTTGCCTCTGAACGGTTAAGTATTATACAGGCTCTTAATGGTTCAGACATCTTACTGGTTCAGCACTTAATGGTTCAGACCTCTTACTGGTCCAGCACTTAACCATTCAGATGTTGCCAAACAGCCCCTTAGCCATTCAGACTCTGTATAATGCTTAACCATTCAGAGGCAAATGTTTGAACCATTCAGACATCTGCTCGTGAAACAAACAGTCTGAACCATTAAGTGCTGAACCAGTAAAAAGTCTGAACCATTAAGAGTCTCATTAAGAGGTAAACAAATAGCCCATTAGTATAATGCTTAACCATTCAGAGGCAAAAGTTTGAATCATTCAGACATCTGCTCGAGAAACAAACACTCTGAATCATTAAGTGCTGAACCAAGAGGTCTGAACCATTAAGAGCTAAACAAACAAACCCTAAGAATTTATTAAAAAAGGATCTTTAAGCTCTAATGTTAATATTTACATAGACATTCTGTCTAAAACTTGTTGGGGAAAATTCTGATACCTAAAAAAATGATTGTTTCTTCAATTGAAGAACATGACAAAAAGATTTAGAAATGGCAAGGTTTAAGGATATGAGCACCTAATTGCTGCCAACAAGTCTGTTCTTCAGAAACCAAAAGCAGATGTGAATCCCACAACTGTATGTATATTCAATACATCACCAAGCTTGATTTTTAAGACCATGTGTAGTGGGAGGGGAAGACCCTTGGACGTTTTGCGTCACGTGGCGGTCTAGTCAGCATGTGGGCATTGTGGGGCATTATGTTAAAAGAGGTGTAGTGGGGCGTGAAATCTTGTGGGGCATTATAACCTAATAGAATTAAATAAAAAAATAAAAATAAACACTATAAAAAATGCTATTGGCCAAAGATAAACTTCAAGGTCTTAAAAAAACACACGTCACCCACTTTTTTCAAAAAAAAACGCCATAGGGGACAGTTACCGGGTGTTTTTGGGGGAAAACGCCTAAAAACCCCCCACTATGGGTGGTCTAAGAACATGGAAACGATTAGGAGTTTATTTGAAATCCAAGAAAACTATATCAGCATCTCGAAGCTCATTTAAGCATGACAGGATTTCTTCAATATTCTTAGCACTTACTTCCTGTTTAAGTAAGACTTTGATGGCAACCTCTAATTCATTCCAAGTGCCTCAGAATGCTTCCCTGAAAAATCCTAAAAGATAATATTCATCAATTTAGAAGGTAAAACAAGAAAAAAAAGGAATATAAGCCAAAGTAAAAGGTAAACAATTATGATAAGAAAAGGTAATACATATCGATGCCAATGCGAGATCCAACTATCAGTTCAGAATAATTAATATTCCATTCATGGTAAGGGAACCATGGTTCACTCCCAATGGAGGTTGATTCAAGCAACTTATTCCATGTTTTAACTACACATGATAGTGACGGACTGAGATCAACATGATCCGTTATTCATAAACACTGAGATCTTGGCATTATTTAGAAGAAGGACGTTTATTTAAATATGGTAAAGGAGAAAAAAAAAACAGTTAACATAAAGTCCCATTGTGTTGGGTATATAGACTGCAATACTTTCCATATTATTTATCTAAAAATTATACATAAATTGTCATATGTTTTAAGTTGTGGTCCACAAGTTAGCTTCATAGGAAAAAAAATATCACACCTACTCATGTACCTAGTTCAATTAGCTTTAGTCGGTACTCTATATAATGCTTGTGTTACAACCCCAAAGCATGTTATAGGAATCATGGGAGTTAGATAGTTCAGGGGTATACCTCTTGTTAACATGTAATATTTCTATTCATTTTCAAAAGTTTTCTGGGCAAAAGCTCATTTACCCGTAACTACTATACTCCCGTGTCACATATAAAAAAAATACAGCAGTTGATATAATACGTTTTGATTCGTTTGAATATAAAAAACACAAGTATATTAACAAAAAAAACACAAAAGAAAAAAAACACAATGTTATACCATAAAATCAATTGCTTTGGTTAAAACACAATCCATTATGTCTAAAACAAAATACTTACTTTAGGAGATCGTAGTCTCATTATCAGAACATTGTGTTATAAGAATCTAGCTATATTTAATGTGATATCATGCTCAGAATGAATACAAATAATTGTTGTTAAATTACCACTTTATTACAATTTAATTTATATAATTTTAATTAACATATATGTTTTAAATTATATACTATATATTTGTTGTAAGTATATACCAACAACCATTTATAAAAGCGTTATAAGAATATATCAACAACCATTTATAAAAGCACAACAGTGTACAAAAGAATCATAACATCATTTTTTATCTAATAAATAGCGATAAAGGCTGAGGCCATAAAGTCAAACTCACCAAGTCTGAGACACGAATTTCAAAATTAGGATGTCAATTTTTCAAACCATAATTTCATCCGTTTTATAATTTTTAAACAATAAAGAAAAGAAAAAATAATTAACGTAATTTAAGTTTTTTTAAACAATAACCAACACTAATTAAGATCCTTGCAACGTATTCATAGGACCAAGACTTTTCCCCCATTCACATCGTCTCTCTCTCACATCATCGTTTATTTGCTTCTCATTTTAGTAGTTCCATTGAGAAAACTATACTTGGGCAGCTTATTTCCTTCATTTCAGCCGTTACATTAACAAACCCCCTTTTTTCATCGTCCTTACAGTTTGAGCAGTTATGTCAGTTCAGGTCAAACTTCAAAATTGTATCATTTTCGTTCCTAACATTCTTAAAGCATGTCAGTTCCGTCCAAAAAAACATGAGTTAATTGCCATTGTCATCCCTATCGTTTCTCCAATTATTCGATTCAACCTTAGATATTTTTGGACAAAATTGGCATCTTTCAAGAATGTCAGTGACAAAAATGATACAAACTTGAAATTTGGTCTGAATTGGCATAATTGAACAAATCACAAGAACGAAAATAACATTTAACTAAAAACAAATATAACTTTAAAAAATTATACATGAAATTCCAAAAGATTTCATTAAGCCTTATCGGAATATAAATATTATATTGGAAAGCTTGTCATTTTTCGAAAAAAGTTGCAGAAAATGGACACTAACTTTGAAGAATATCAATGATAAAGTCATCTTCAATGATGCATGGATAGTTGGATACATGATGTTAGAGACTTAGGATTGCAATTAGGCACGGTCATGGTCTGATTTAAATAATTTTGTTTGGTTTTAAACCCAGACTTACATTCGATATTCACCATAACTGTGTCATAAACTATAATAAAATCCATGACTACGTTTATTTTATCAAATAACTAATGTATAATAAATTATATTTATCAAATCCATAATTGTTTAGACAATTTTTTAAAGGGTTATTGGATATTATCAGTCCTAACTATTGGGTATTTCCTGCTGCCACTTCCAACTATTACTTTGACTCCCATTACTCCCAACTTAACACTTTGTGTGTTGGGTCACTCCATAGGTGAACATTTCTTGATGTTTGACTTGGGTTTTTAGTGATATTAAGCTAACACTTAATGATTTACTAATGACTGCATGAAATCAACTCCTAAAAGGCAAAAAGGTTGCCAAAAACCACTCAACCGGAATGACACAACACTCACAAGTGTTAACTTAGAAGTAGTGAGAGTCAAAGTGATAGTTGGAAGTGGCAGTTGCCGATAACAATAGTTGAGAGTGATAAAATCCAATAACTCCTTTATAAATATAATATATATCAAAATCTATAAAAAAAATACACAATGCATAATTATTTAACCTTTTACATTTAGGCCTCATCTATATAAAGCATTACCACCTATGTACATATTAGTAATTTACAACACATTTTGTAACAGACTAAAAGTCACAAACAAAACCCTATATTTGTACATTTTTCTTCCCAATCTACCCTGCTATCCCTGCATCGCCCCTTCAGATATAAACCCTCCATTGAAATTGAATGTTATCATCAATTTCTTCAACTCAATCGTCCTCTTCAATGCAATAATTAGTTTCTTCAGTAATTTAGCCCTAATACTAAATGTGATCAATTATCTATGCAACTCAATAGTTTCTGCTTCAATGGCCTTATCCGTTTATGGCAATCCACCGTCTTAATAAGTCGTCATTGAAATCAGGTAGAGCTACAGCGGACACACAACGGATACATAAAGAAACGATTCAATCCTAACAACTCGCACTGTGCAATACATCCTCAAATCCTTCCCAACAAATCATAAACCCTAGAACCGGATGAGAGACGACATCGCTTAATCCCAGCAAGATTCGTACAATAGCCTGCAATCAAAGCTTCTGGTATCCAAACTCATAAAGAATTATGTAATGATTTTCGTCACTTTACTTCATTATATCTGCAATCACCGCATTATATAATGTGGTTTACACATCTCATTCCCAAAAAAAATTCCATCCTTTACTATATACTATGTTTTACTTCACTACATTTCATGTATGATCTCCTTATCGTGCACAATTGTAAAACGATTATATATAGATTTTCTTTAAACTTTAACCGCATTATAATTATACAGAACTATACATGCAATGTTTATTGATCATGCATTCAAATATGCTTAAATTATATCCTAAACTGAAACAGAACTAAATGTCAAAAACTATGGCCACTTTTATCCCTGATTAAAGAACATATATCTCTAATACATCATTAACACTCCTGCATTTTTTAAACCATGGCATGCCCTTACCATTGAATCAAGTATGCCCTTATGAACCCTTAACAATACAAGCCTTAACCATGGATGTATGTGTGTATTACTTTTAATGATAGCTGATAAGATAGGCCTTAACCATGGATGTATGGGTGTATTACTTTTACTGATAACATAGTCACAAACAAAAAGGAATAAACTTTAGTTAAGTATTGCATGTAATTAGTATTTTTCTGAGCTGGACATTTCGAATAGTAAGGATATTCATAGAGTTGGAGATGAAATAAAGTTTAAAGATTTGATCAAATATGATGTGATAGACGACATGGCAGGTAAGAATGTATAAGGACATCCGTAGCGTTGAAGATAGTTGTGCAAAATAAATTGATAGTAGTAACACTTGTTTAGTTGTGACAACATAATATATCAAAAAATTTAGTTTATATCATTACACTTTATAAGGTGTCTATAACAACTACAATGTATATCTTATAAAACGACATGACTTTGCGTGCATTTGAATTGCAGTCTGCAAATGGCACCATCTTTCTGTGTAGTGTTAGAACGGCCATCATGTTCTCGACTGGCACACATCCTCTGAAAATAAGATTAAATATAAATAATTGCTTATTAGCTTTGTTTATTTTTCAAACACTTATATCGTACATCTTTCAGCCACTACCTCCATCAATTGGGTTCTTTCATGACAAAGAACTACAAAACAAAAGCAAACTTACTATAAAGGCAGATAACGGGCATGCTTGGGACGTCAACATCAGGAAAGTAAACAATGTATACTACTTTACAGATGGCTGAAAAAATATTGTTGATGATTTAAGGCTTCATGATGTTTGTTTGATAGTATTTGAAGCTCACAGTGAAAGCAAATACAAAAGCAAAGTCTTTAAAGATTTACGTACACTAGGCCCGTCATTCTGCGACATAGTATTGAAACAATCGGAGAAACACATTGTACACTCTCAACCATGAACTTCCAAAATAACTTAAAACCACAAATGTATTATCATTTACATAACAAATAACTGCATGTCCTTTGTCTAATATAATTCTTGCAGAGGCTTACTACAAACTTTTTCCAGGACAATTTAAAAAATAAAACCCCAAAAATGTCAGTACAAGTATCTGCAGGTGAAGGGCATGCATGGGAATTAAAGATAGAGAAAAGAGGAAGTCGTTACTATTTGACAGATGGATGAATGAATGTTATAAAAGACATGCAGCTAAAATTCGGACACATTCTCGTGTTTGATGTAATTCAAAATCCAAAGATGACGATGACCGTTTTCCATCCTGATGGAAGTGAATTTATAATCCCAAAAAAGAACATGTTGAACAAAAAGAAGCGCACACGCATAACCAAGGATGCCACAACGAAGGGCCATCATCTACAGCAGACAACAACACATTTGAAAAGATTGCCATAGACCAATTAACAACACATTTGAAAAGATTGCCACAGACCAATTCGTAAGATTATTAAGTGCAACATAGGTTTCAAATTGGTCTGTGGCAATCTTTTCAAATGTGTTGTTGTCTACTGTAGATGATGGTCCTTCATTTTGGTAATCCTTGTTTATGCGTGTGCGCTTCTTTTTGTTCAACAGGTTCTTTTTTTAGGATTATAAATTCACTTCCACTAGGATGGAAAACGGTCATCGTCATCTTTGGATTTTGAATTATACATCAAACAAGAGAATGTGGCCGAATTTTAGCTGCATGTTTTTTATAACATTCATCCATCCATCTGTCAAATAGTAACGACTTCCTCTTTTCTCTATCTTTAATTCCCATGTATGTCCTTCACATGCGGATACTTGTATTGACATTTTTGTGGTTTTATTTTTTAAATTGTCGTGAAAAAAGTTTTTAGGGAGCCTCTGCAAGAATTATATTACACAAAGGACATGCAGTTATTTGTTATGTAAATGATAATACATTTATGGTTTTAAGTTATTTTAGAAGTTCATAGTTGAGAATGTACAATGTGTTTCTCCGATTGTTTCAATACGGCATCGCAGAATGATGGTCCTAGTGTACGTGAATCTTTAAAGACTTTGATTTTGTATTTTCTTTCACTGTGAGCTTCAAATACTATCAAACAAACATCATGAAGCCTTAAATCATCAACAATATTTTTCCAGCCATCTGTAAAGTAGTATACCTTGTTTACTTTCCTGATGTTAACGTCCCAAGCATGCCCGTTATCTGCCTCTATAGTAAGTTTGCTTTTGTTTTGTAGTTCTTTGTCATGAAAGAACCCAATTGATGGAGGTAGTGGCAGAAACATGTACGATATAAGTGTTTGAAAAATAAACAAAGCTAGTAAGCAATTATTTATATTTAATTGTGTTTTCAGAGGATGTGTGTTAGTCGAGAACGTGATGGTCGTTCTAACACTACTCAGAAAGATGATGCCATTTGTAGACTGCAATTCAAATGCACGCAAAGTCATGTCGTTTTATAGGATATACGTTGTAGTTGTTATAGACACCTTATAAAGTGTAATGATATAAACTAAATTTTTTGATATATTATGTTGTGACAACTAAACAAGTGTTACTACTATCAATTTATTTTGCACAACTATCTTCAGCGCTACGGATGTCCTTATACATTCTTACCTGCCATGTCATCTATCACATCATATTTTATCAAATTTTTAAACTTTATTTCATCTCCAAGTCTATGAATATCCTTACTATTCGAAATGTCCAGCTCAGAAAATACTAATTACATGCAATACTTAACTAAAGTTTATTCCTTTTAGTTTGTGCCTATGTTATCAGTTATCAGTAAAAGTAATACACCCATACATCCATGGTTAAGGCCTATCTTATCAGCTATCACTAAAAGTAATACACACATACATCCATGGTTAAGGCTTGTATTGTTAAGGGTTCATAAGGGCATACTTGATTCAATGGTAAGGGCATGACATGGTTTAAAAAATGCAAGAGTGTTAATGATGTATTAGAGATATATGTTCTTTAATCAGGGATAAAAGTGGCCATAGTTTTTGACATTTAGTTCTGTTTCAGTTTAGGATATAATTTTAGCATATTTAAATGCATGATCAATAAACATTGCATGTAGAGTTCTGTATAATTATAATGCGGTTAAAGTTTAAAGAAAATGTATATATAATCGCTTTACAATTGTGCACAATAAGGAGATCATACATAAAATGCAGTGAAGTAAAACATAGTATATAGTAAAGGATGGAATTTTTTTGGGAATGAGATGTGTAGACCACATTATATAATGCGGTGATTGCAGATATAATGAAGTAAAGTGACGAAAATCATTACATAATTCTTTATGAGTTTGGATACCAGAAGCTTTGATTGCAGGCTATTGTACGAATCTTGTTGGGATTAAGCGATGTCGTCTCTCATCCGGTTCTAGGGTTTATGATTTGTTGGGAAGGATTTGAGGATGTATTGCACAATGCGAGTTGTTAGGGATTGAATCGTTTCTTTATGTATCTGTTGTGTGTCCGCTGTAGCTCTACCTGATTTTAATGACGACTTATTAAGACGGTGGATTGCTATAAACGGACAAAGCCATTGAAGCAGAAACGATTGAGTTGCATCGATTGTTAATCACATTTAGTATTAGGGCTAAATTACTGAAGAAACTAATTATTGCATTGAAGAGGACGATTGAGTTGAAGAAATTGACGATAACATTCAATTTCAATGGAGGGTTTATATCTGAAGGGGCGATGCAGGGATAGCAGGGTAGAATGGGAAGAAAAATGTACAAATATAGGGTTTTGTTTGCGACTTTTAGTCTGCCGTCTTACAAATTGTGTTGTAAATTACTAATATGTACATAGGTGGTAATGCTTTATATAGATGTATAGATGAGGCCTAAATGTAAAAGGTTAAATAATTATGCATTGTGTATTTTTTATAGATTTTGATATATATTATATTTATAAAAGGGTTATTGGATTTTATCACTCTCAACTATTGTTATCGGCAGCTGCCACTTCCAACTATCAATTTGACTCTCACTACTTCCAAGTTAACACTTGTGAGTGTTGTGTCATTCCGGTTGAGTGGTTTTTGGCAACCTTTTTGTCTTTTAGGAGTTGATTTCATCCCGTCATTAGTAAATCATAAATTGTTAGCTTAATATCACTAAAAACCCAAGTCAAACATCAAGAAATGTTCTCCTATGGAGTGACCCAACACACAAAGTATTAAGTTGGGAGTAGTGGAAGTCAAAGTAATAGTTGGGAGTGGCGGCGGGAAATACCCAATAGTTAGGACTGATAACATCCAATAACCCTTTATAAAATTGTCTAAACATTTATGGATTTGATAAATATAATTCATTATACATTAGTTATTTGATAAAATAAACGTAGTCATGGATTTTATTATAGTTTATGACACAGTTATGGTGAATATCGAATGTAGGTCTGGGTTTAAAACCAAACAAAATTATTTAAATCAAACCATGACCGTGCCTAATCGCAATCCTAATTCTCTAACATCATGTATCCATGCATCGTTGAAGATGACTTTATCATTGATATTCTTCAAAGTTAGTGTCCATTTTCTGCAACTTTTTTCGAAAAATGACAAGCTTTCCAATATAATATTTATATTCCGATAAGGCCTAATGAAATCTTTTGGAATTTCCTGTATAAATTTTTAAAGTTATATTTGTTTTTAGTTAAATGTTATTTTCGTCCTTGTGGTTTGTTCAATTATGTCAATTCAGACCAAATTTCAAGTTTGTATCATTTTTGTCCCTGACATTCTTGAAAGATGCCAATTTTGTCCAAAAATATCTAAGGTTGAATAGAACAATTGGAGAAACGATAGGGATGACAATGGCTGTTAACTCATGTTTTTTTTGGACGGAACTGACATATTTTAAGAATGTTAGGGACGAAAATAATACAATTTTGAAGTTTGACCTAAACTGACATAACTGCTCAAACTGTAAGGACGATAAAAAAAGGGGTTTGTTAATGTAACGGCTGAAATGAAGAAAATAAACTGCCCAAGTAGAGTTTTCTCAATGGAACTACTAAAAGGAGAAACAAATAAACGATGGTGTGAGAGAGAGACGATGTGAATGGAGGAAAAGTCTTGGTCCTATGAATATGTTGCAAGGATCTTAATTAGTGTTGGTTATTGTTTAAAAAAACTTAAATTAAGTTAATTATTTTTTCTTTTCTTTATTGTTTAAAAATTATAAAACGGATGAAATTATGGTTTGAAAAATTAACATCATCATTTTGAAATTCGTGTCTCAGACTTTGTGAGTTTGACTTTATGGCCTCAGCCTCATCGCTATTTATTAGATAAAAAATGATGTTACATTAAATTGTTTTATCCAGTTAATATTAAATTATGATTCTTTTGTACACTGTTGTGCTTTTATAAATGGTTGTTGATATATTCTTACAACGCTTTTATAAATGGTTGTTGGTATATACTTACAACTAATATATAGCATATAATTTAAAACGTATTTGTTAATTAAAATTATATAAATTAAATTGTAATAAAGTGGTAATTTAACAACAATTATTTGTATTCATTCTGAGCATGATATCACGTTAAATATAGCTAGATTCTTATAACTACAATGTTCTGATAATGAGACTACTAAAGTAAGTATTTTTTTTAGATATAATGGATTGTGTTTTAACCAAAGCAATTGATTTTTTGGTATAACATTGTGTTTTTTCTTTTGTGTTTTTTTTGTTAATATACTTATGTTTTTTATATTCAAACGAATCAAAACTTATTAAATCAACTACTGTATTTTTTTTTATATGTGGCACGGGAGTATAGTAGTTACGGGTAAATGAGCTTTTGCCCGGAAAACTTTTGAAAATGCGTAGAAATATTACATGTTAACAACAGGTATACCCCTGAATTATCTAACTCCCGTGATTCCTGTAACATGGTTTGGGGTTTTATCACAAGCATTGCATAGAGTACCGACTAAAGCTAATTGAACTAGGTACACGAGTAGGTGTGATATTGTTTCCTATGAAGCCAACTTGTGGACCACAACTTAAAACATATGACAATTTATGTATAATTTTTAGATAAATACTATGGAAAGTATTGCTGTCTATATATCCAACACAATGAGCTTTCAAAAATAGGATAATATGGGCCTTGAAAGCGTCAACATTATTAAGTGCAACATAGGTTTCAAATGAGACAAAACAATAGGTCCATCTCACACCAATCTTTAAGCGAAAATTGGGTCCCTCTGGTTTAACATAAAAGGAAAAAACGGGCTGCCACCCCATGCCAAACGACAGCCCAAATCCCTATATGTAAGAATCTTCGTGTGACTAATAAATTCGTGTTCTTTTATTTATTAAAAGATTAAAAAAAACAAGCTATACTTTATTAAAAGTAGTCTTTATAACATCTACAGTATTTATGGTTTCTATAAATATGGTTACTTATTTAGTAACTACCCATTTCTCATTCTCCCATTCTATTAGGACTTTATGTTAACTGTTTTTTTTTTCTCCTTTACCATATTTAAATAAACGTCCTTCTTCTAAATAATGCCAAGATCTCATTGTTATGAATAACGGATCATGTTGATCTCATTCCGTCACTATCATGTGTAGTTAAAACATGGAATAAGTTGCTTGAATCAACCTCCATTGGGAGTGAACCATGGTTCCCTTACCATGAATGGAATATTGATTATTCTGAACTGATAGTTGGATCTCGCATTGGTATCGGTATGTCAATGCAACCTATCCTGACCCATTTTTAATTATTTCTTAACCCATCGTGACCCATCCTCATTTTTAAAATGACCCAAAATAACCCAAAAAACCCAAATGGGTTTTTATTGCCAGGCCTAATTTAAGGGTATGTTTGGCAAAAGTAGCTGGTGGCTAGTGGCTGGAAGCTGGTAGCTGGTAGCTGGAAGCTGTATCTCATAGCTAGTAGCTGTAGCTTTTTAGATATATTTGATGTTTAGCAGAGTAGCTGAAGCTTTTAATAAAATGTATAAAATGACCAAAATGGACATAACTAAAAATTTAAAAAGTTTGTGAATTAAAAAATTCATTATCTTTAGAGGTTAAAAGAGTCATTTTTTCCCTAAAAGCCTGTAGCTCCTTCTAAACGCTACTAGTAGGAGCGTTCAACCAAAAGCTTCAAGCTCCTAACCTAAAAGATTCAAGCTCCTTCAACCAAAAAGGCTTTTTATTGAGTAGAAGCTTTTTTCTTAAAAGCTTAAAGCTAGAAGCTCCTAAAAGCTCCATGCCAAACATACCCTAAATGTTTTAACTACACATAATAGTGAGGGACTGAGATATAACCTTGAAGTGGGGGTGCTTTGTTAGGTTGGTGCATTCTTGTTGCGTCCCCATGACACATTGGGTAATAAGCTGTGAAGTAAACTAATGTTACGGATTCGAGAAACTATTACATGTCTGTGTGAATCGGTTCTCTCCAGCTCTCCTTCCTTGGGTAAACCCTAACGACCGAACGAAAAAAAAAAGATTGAATTCTATAAACAAATTTAGTTATGCAAAGATGGAGACTTAAACCGACAAATAGTTAAACTTACCACCATAAGCCTACAATCGATGCCAACCGTATCTGCAGGAACTTTGAAAAGAATAGCACGGGGATGACAGAAACCGTGTTTTATTTTACCCAACATCTGAATACCCTGATTATGCATGTTGTAGATTTCCTCCCATGCCTCTTTCACATAACTTAATTCCACTTGGGAGTTTATAAAAATCGCAAACCTACACATCGTGACATCTTATCATAATAAATCAATTAATCCGCAAAATCATTGAAAAGAGGATAATAGATAGAAGGTAGCATAACACACCAATTCGCCAATTGTCTTAATCACTGCAGCTGGGTTTGAAGTCAACCCTTTAGCCCATATATATTAATCAAATCGCGCTCGAACTCCTTTCAAAAAACTCTTCAATGGGTACTAAAGTTAGACTTGATTCATTTGCAAGATCATATCACCTATAAATATATATAATTCATAATTCAAAAACAGATAAAGAGAGTTTCACTAGTTCAGTGAACCAATAAAACATGTAAACAAAATTAGAACAACAGAAACAAAAGTACAAAACAAGTATATATATAGCCCCTAAGTTTGATAAACTATTATTACATTATTGGTATTGCATATTATCAAACACCTGGTGTGCATAACCCACTTCTGCATTTCCCCAAAATTAAAACATCTCAATTAACAAACATAACCAAAATCCAACAATAGCAATCTAACAAATCCATCAATGACAATGCAAAGCAAAAACACAAATCAAGAATTCAAGATGATTATTATATCTATAAAGAAAATCAATGGCGGAGAAACCCAATGCGTATATACATACATCTGTAAATACAAACATAATAAAAGATCGAAGAATGTACAATTAAATCTCCAGGCTTGAATCGTCCAACAATATATCTTCAAATCTGCTTAATTGCAACTCTTTTAGATACACAAGTGTGAAGTTTTCTGTTAACGATCAGCGAAACCCAAAAATAAATAATATTAAATCATCAGATCAAATAAGACGGTGCTATCGATTCATCGTAAAATTAACCTAAAGTTTGGATCTTTTATGGTGTTTAAATAGTTAAATTTGTTCATCAGATATTAAACTTTGTGTGATATAAATACAGGTCAAGTAACATAAATGGAATGATATTTACATGGTTTTAATGTTTTATACTACCATTCCGTTTTTATAATTTAGCTTTTTAAACGTGTCCTCAAGGAAAGGTTGTTCATGAGTTAAGCCAAACTAAACGGATCTTTGTTTGTGTTTGGCTCAGTTATCAATCGAGCCAAGCTGAATATCGAACGAGCATCTACCTAGCAAGTGACAAACGATTTAGACAATCCTACTGTCTAGTGTGTCATCCAGTTTAAATTTGCAGAGAGAGGTGATGACAATATTGGGTCGCTGAGCCACATTGTGGTGAATGGGTTCACCCGACACCAATGAATTTTGCGTCTCATATGTAACGTATAATAGGGAAATATTGAGTGACACCATTGTTTTTTTATGATTGACATAATTGGATTTAAAAAAAAAAATTTGACCTCATTGACATGAAGAAACTATATATACTTTTTTACGAAAGAAAAGGTTATCTAAATGTTTTACGTAATAAAGAAATTTATAGTTTTAAAATTAAGCCCAATTACTTCATATTTAATAGTGGAATTTAAATCATTAAAAGCCCATGTTAAACTTTCATATTTTTTTAACACAATAACCATTAAAAGGCCATGTCCAGTTGTTTTCAAAACATGAAATAAGTAGAGAGCAATTATAAAATGTATTTTTTAATTTCAAGTAACTTTGTATTTTTATTATGACATGATTCAACCCAACCTGGCAACCCCATCCGAATTTTTTGACTCTGGGTTATTATAAACATGAGTATAAAAAAATGACACCATAAGAAGAAATTTAACAGTATCCATATTTCATAGCATAATATTTTTAAGAATTTAGAATGTTGTGGTTGATGAGGTGATGAGTAGACTGCAAATAACAATGAAGGTGAGAGTGGTAGAGAATGAGACGATGAGCACACTCTCCGGGTCAAGATTGTCACTTAGCGGCTTAGGGTTTTACTTTTAGATTTAGTGTTAATTTTTTTTATTAAACATACCGAACTAGTATGTATAAATATAAATGTATATTTGTATATAGTAAGCTAAAATCAAATAGAGTGGTATATGTAAAACTACAAGTCTAATTTATATTTGTGTATCTGTATATGTATATACATATATAAAATTAATTAAAAAATGAACATGAAAATTGAAAAACATGAAATTTTCTTTTATTAATTATAGCCATTGTACAATGTTTAGTTTGCAATGAAACTACATATGTGACGGTTTATAATAAATTCACAACAGTATTGTTGGAAAATCTAAAATAAAAAAATAAACATAAAAAGTGATAAACATGATTATTTTTTATTATTTCCTTGATTTCTGGAAAAAAAAAGGAGTAAACTGCCATTTTGATCCTTGTGGTTTGAGTACTTTTGTCATTTTAGTTCAAATCTCAATTTTTTTAAATCTGGGTCCCTGTGGTTTCACTTTTATTGCCATTTTAGTCCAAATTTAAAAAACTCTCTATTTTGACTGTTGAAAGCTGATTGTTTTGTCCTTTTGTTCAGGGGCATTTTGGTCATTTTAATTTTATAATAAATAAATCTATAATAAACCAACCCCACCCTCCCAATCCTTCTTCTTCGCAACAACCGGTCACCGCCGTCAACAATCTCTAGCAACCACCTACTACCTCCTGCAAATACCTCACATAAACACCGTTTTTCTTCTCCGACAGAGCATCAACACCGGCACTAGTCCACAACACCATCGACAATCACCAAAACTCCGATGACGCCCAAGGAACAGCGGCAGCACCTGCAACCACCCGTCACAACCTAACCACCTGCAATGACCCGTCACACCCAGCGGCACCTTTGAGTGACCATCAGACTAAGAGAGAGAATCAATTGTGAGTGAATCGGTAGTTCAGATCTACGGTGTGGGCTACAATCGGAGATGCTTTGTGATTTTTTGAGTCCTCACAGAGTGAAAACTACAACAACAAAATCGAAAACACACCGGAAACATATGATTTTGCATCAAAACAACCGCATCCGATACAAAAACTGTCAATCCGCCATTCGTTTCAACTTTCAGCACTTGACAGGAACATATATCTCAGATTTGACACCAACACCTCCACCGCCGTCACCGGAGATCACACTCCGGACATCACCCGCACCCTTCAAACCCACAACCAAGATCCATCTTCCAAAACATCCCATCGCTTCCGCCGCCACTTCTCCGCCGCCATACCACCGCTCGTCTCCATGCTCCGGTATCCTTCCGTTGAAGGAGATGGCTTTTATAGGGTTGGATTTTGGAAGATGGATCTGGGGAAGGAGATGGCTTTTATAGGGTTAGGTTTTATTAATTTAGTTTTATTAATTTTAATTGATAATCAGTTGAAATATAACGTAAATAACGAAATTACCCCTGTGCAAAAGGACAAAACTTGAGGGTTTGACTAGAGGAATCTGGTATGATTTCACTTTTGGACTAAAATAGCAACAAAAATGAAACCACAGGGACCCAGATTTAAAAAGTTTGAGATTTGGACTAAAATGGCAAAAGTGCCCAAACCACAGGGACCAAAATCGCAGTTTACTCGGAAAAAAAAACTAGAGAGTAAACTGCCATTTTAGTCCTTGAGGTTTAGTCACTTTTGTCACTTTCGTCCAAATTTGAAACGTTTTACATTTGGGTCTCTGTGGTTTCACTTTTATTGCCATTTTGGTCAAAAAATAAATCAGGTCATATTTCTCAAATTAAATCCTGATATTTTGTCATTTTCCTTAGGGGCAAAATGGTCATTTCTTTTTTATTTTATTTAAGTTTTTATTAAAACAATAATCTTTTGCGGGTCCCACCACACCTCCACTTCTTCTTCTACCTCCTTTCTCTATATCTCTCTCCTGCCATAACAACCACCATCCATCACCACCGCCACCTCCACCACCATCAATCTCCACCACCGCCACCATCTATCTCCACCTCCACTGTAACAACCCGGAATTTATAAAACTTTAAATCAGAATTACAAAGTATTAATCAAACAAGAACCAGCTAACTAGGAAATTACAACCCAGTTAGTTACGAGCCTTGTAGTGGCATATAATAAGGTTAAAACATCTAGATTATAAGTTAAATAAAAGCTAAGGGACCAAACTTGTAAAGATTGAAACTTGAATGGTAAAATAATAACTAACACACCAAACACACACATGTGTGCGTGTCTGGGTCGATCAGAACAAGGGGGCGATCAGGGGTTTCCTCTTCAAACCCTAATTCTCACAAAAACTCACAAATTGAAGACCATAATCAGCTCTAAATCAAGTTTCAAACATGAATTAGTGATCACCTTGTTGAAGGGATCATAAGGTATGCAAAAATTTGATATTTTGATGCATCATGAATTCTAGGTTAATTATGAAAAACGAAAATTGAGCTTGATTATGTGTTGTATAGATGAAATTAGAAGTAATATGATGTCTAGGGATAAACCCTAGATGATCTCTTGTTAAATCCTTGCATGATACTTGTCACGGCCCCCGTCCCGGTGTTACCCGATCCAGGAGCCGCGGGACAAAAACCCGTGGTATTTATTATTTGAGTTGACAGCGGAAGTTGAACAGGATCTTTTAAAACTTGAAAATGCCCAATTATTTTATTTCATAATTTGGTGCAAACCCCGTAATTTACAATAGAGAAATTTCACGAGGAAATTCCCTGTTTTACAAAACATGTTTACTTATTTTACTGAGACACCACTTCAAGCTTGTTAGTGCTCCGTAGCACGTTTCCTTGATTCACAGTAAGTCGCCTGAAACATGTTTAAAAATATTTTATCAACGGGGAAATACTGGCGAGTCATTCAGGTTAAACAAAACGACACATTAGTTATAAATTACAGCATAAGAGCGATTACAATGGCTACTATCTTATTTTTATCTGGCACTGTCTCACACCCTGGTGACGATGGTCATACCACTATTGGGTCCTTTCACCCAAGTAGTGATGATTATCACTGTTAGGTTGATGAACCTAACCGTGAGAGATTAGTAATGTGCACAATACCCCATTTGCCAGTGATTCAAGATAACCAAGACTTAATCCCTGTAATTATAACCTTTGAAAATAATTTGAGTATTGTAAAACATTGTTGATAAAAAGAGAATGACTCACATTGCAAGTTTAGTTGGGCAGAGTTTAGCCTACTGATAAGCCTGATAACCTAATTTAAACAACAATGCACACGAAACTAGGTCAGTAACTTAATACAACATTTACGATACGCTCACGAAATCAAAACCCTCATGACGAATGACAAAGTATAGCCCAAATACGGGCAACACTTAAACATCCATCGGATTGGTTTCAATCGATTGGACATTGTATCGTAGCAGTGATCGAGTTAATACCCTGTATTCGTAGCAGCGTTTCCTTACTTGGAAATTCGAATTTGAGCAGTTTTCTTCGTTTTTGAATGAAGTTTTCGAGTACAGAAGCAAGTCCGATGCACAGGCTACTTATAGCAACATTTTGAGTTTTACGCGGTCCGCGTAAACCTTAACAAGGCTTTTACGCGGCCCGCGAGGTCCCCTATCCTACGTGTAGGGCTGGTGTGTCACGAGTAGGGTTATCACACGTACGACACGTGGCCTGGAGCGCTTATCCGGTCAACTTTAAGTTGACGCGGCCCGCGTAAGCCTGAGCTTAACTTTTACGCGGCCCGCGTGAAACCCAATTTTCTTGTTTTCTTGGTTTTTCATGAGGATTAGGGTTTCAGGGGTCCGAGTTTTCACTTACGGGTCATTTATGGACAATTTTGCAGGTCATTGCATCCTCCCCACCTTATTTAAAATCTCGTCCTCGAGATTTACTGAAATAAGTGAGGATATTTTCGCTTCATCTCCGATTCCAGCTCCCAGGTATACTCGGGTCCTCTTTTTGAATCCCACTTGACTTTGACAAGTACCAATCTTTTATGTTTGAGAAACTTAATCTTTCTGTCTTCTATTTGAAGCGGTTTCTCCACGAACTTCAACTTTTCATTTACCTGTATGTCTTGAAGAGGGACTACTAGCGATTCGTCCGATAGACATTTCTTGAGGTTAGATACATGAAATACATCATGTACCCCAGCTAACTCTTCCGGTAGTTGTAAGCGATAGGCGACTGGTCCTATTTTCTGGATTACTGGGAATGGTCCTACGTACCTCGGACTTAGCTTTCCTTTTTTTCCGAACCGAACTACCCCTTTCCAAGGAGAAATTTTCAAGAGTCCCTTGTCTCCAACTTGAAATTCTAACGGCTTACGTTGATTGTCTGCATAACTTTTCTGGCGATCTCGAGCCGTTTTTAATATTTCCTTGATTCGAGTGATCTTGTCGGTGGTTTCTTGTACAATATCGGGACCTGATAGTTGGCTTTCTCCTACTTCTGCCCAGCAAACTGGAGTTCTACATTTTCGTCCATACAGTGCTTCGAACGGGGCAGCTTCGATGCTTGAATGATAACTATTGTTATAGGAGAATTCAATTAAAGGTAAATGGTTGTCCCAGTTTCCTCCAAAATCTATCACACATGCCCTGAGCATGTCTTCCAGGGTTTGAATCGTCCTTTCACTTTGTCCGTCTGTTTGGGGATGATAGGTTGTACTTAAATTTAGTCGGGTTCCCATTGCTTCCTGGAAACTGGTCCAGAAATGGGAAGTGAAACGACTATCTCTATCCGATACAATAGAGAGTGGTTAAACGTTTTGCTAATCTTTCTAGGCTAAACGTTTCCTTCATAGGTAGAAAATGAGCTGATTTGGTTAATCGATCCACAATTACCCAAATCACATCATTACCCTTTCTGGTTTTGGGTAAGTTAGTAACAAAGTCCATGGTTATTAGTTCCCATTTCCATACAGGCATTTCTAATTGTTGTAGTAGGCCTGAGGGTTTCTAGTGTTCCGCCTTAACTTTTGAACAAGTAAGACACTTAGAAACATATCTAGCTATGTCCTTTTTCATTCCTATCCACCAGAAGTTATTTCTTAAATCTTGGTACATCTTATTATTACCAGGATGCATTGTATACCTAGATTTATGAGCTTCCTCTAAAATCTTATTTCTTAACTCTCCCTGCTTAGGTACCCAAATCCTTTTCTTATGGAATCTCCAAATTCCATCATTTCCTTGTTCTAATTCTTTTATTCTTCCCTTCATTCCTTCAGCATCATCCTGGATTGCTGTTTCTTGAATGTGTTTCAGTTGTTCCATTAAATCTAACTGTAGATTTAATCTAAGAGCACGAACCCGCTTTTGCTTTTCATGATACTTACGACTTAAGGAAACTGCTACTACATTTGCCTTTCATTCGTGATATTGAATATCACAATCGTAATCACTTAGAATTTCCATCCATCTTCTTTGCCTCATGTTCAATTCTTTTTGCCCAAATATGTATCTTAAACTCTTATGATCTGTATAGACTGTAAACTTACTGCCATACAGATAGTGTCTCCAAATCTTAAGGGCAAAAATTATTGCTCCTAACTCTAAGTCGTGAGTCGTATAATTCTCTTCGTGCTTCTTCAATTGCCTTGATGCATACGCAATTACCTTCTTGCGTTGCATTAGCACACATCCTAATCCTAGCTTAGAAGCATCACAGCAAACTTCAAAATCTTCTGTCCCTTCTGGTAAGGCAAGGATTGGGGCGTTTGTTAACCTTTGCTTTAAAATCTTAAAAGCCTCTTCCTGCCTAGGTCCCCATTCAAACTTAACTGATTTACAGGTTAGCTTAGTTAATGGTACCGCTATTTTAGAAAAATCCTTAATGAATCGTCTATAATATCCAGCTAACCCTAGAAAACTTCTAACTTCCATAGCTGATTGCGGGACCTTCCATTTGGTGATTGCTTCTATTTTGGAGGGATCTACATGAATGCCTTCGTGATTCACCATATGTCCTAAAAAATATACCTCCTGTAGCCAAAATTCACACTTCGAGAATTTGGCATAAAGCTTCTCTTTCCTTAACAAAGTTAAGAGTGCATGTAGGTGCTCACAATGCTCGTCCTGACTTTTGGAATAAATGAGTATATCGTCGATAAAGACAATTACAAATTTATCCAAGTACGGTTTACAGGTCCTATTCATCATATCCATAAATGCTGCAGGAGCATTTGTTAGTCCAAAGGGCATGACTGTAAACTCGTAATGACCATACCTAGTTCTGAAGGCAGTTTTAGGTATGTCTTCTTCTTGTACTTTCAACTGATGGTATCCGGAGCGTAAATCTATCTTAGAAAAATATCTAGCTCCTTGAAGTTGATCAAAAAGATCATCAGTCTTAGGTAATGGGTATCGATTCTTAATTGTAACCTTATTCAATTCCCTATAATCGATACACATTCGCATCGAACCATCTTTCTTTATCACAAACAACACGGGTGCTCCCCAAGGGGATGAACTAGGTTGTATAAATCCTTTGCTTAATAATTCATCTAACTGCTTTTTCAGTTCTAACATTTCGGTGGGTGCTAACCGATAAGGTGCCTTAGCTATCGGTGTAGTTCCAGGAATTAGATGAATTCTAAATTCTACTTCCCTATCGGGTGGTAATCTAGGTAGTTCTTCGGGGAATACATCTGGGTATTCTGATACTACTGGAATTCCCTTAAGTTCCTTACCTTTAGTGTTAATGATTACTGAAATCATATACACTATTCCTTGTTTTCTTGAATAATTAGCAACTTTCATTACAGAAATGAACTTCATTGGCTTATGTGGCTTATCTCTTGTAACCATGATTATTTCTCCTGTGGGTGCATGAATTTCTATGGAATTCTTATCACAGAGAATTCGAGCATGGTTGGCTACTAACCAATCCATTCCTAACACAACATCAAATCCGGCTAAATTCATAGGTAACAAGTTTGCAGAAAATTTATGGCCTAAGAGTTCTATCTTTTCTTCTCGCAAAACTTTATCTATGTTAACAAAATTTCCATCTGCCGTTTCTACAGTAAAAACTTGTCTAAGGTTGGTTAAGGGTAGGTTAAGAGCTTGGCAGAATGAAGTATTTATAAAACTTTGGTTTGCACCAGAGTCAAATAATACTTTTGCATAAACGTCATGAACTAGGAACGTACCAGCTATCACATCTGGGATGAGTTCTGCTTCTTGGGTAGTCAACTGGAATGCTCTTGCATTCTTTTTGGTAGTTCCTTCTACAGGTTTGGCTTTATTGTCAGCTGGTTTGACCAATTTAGGGCAGTCTGGTCTAAAGTGTCCAGCTTCTCCATAGTTGAAGCAGATTGTTGATTTCTTCCTTCTGCAATCTTCTTCTTGATGCCCTGGAATTTTGCAGAAATTGCAATACCCTTTGCATCTTCCAAAATGCTTTCTTTTACAGGTACCGCAGAATGGAGCAGTGGAAGATTGCCCAGTTCCCTTTTTCTTAAAATTACTACTATTACTCACACGGAATCCTTGGGTAATCTTTTGAGCCACTTCCTTTTTCCGGTTTTCTTCTCTTGTGCATACAAGTCCGTCGGTCAAGGTGTTGGCTAATTCTACTGCATCGTCAATTGTGCGGGGTTTCGCAGCTTTGACGATATCGCGAATCTCGCTAATTAGACCCTAAATATAGCGAGAAATAAGTACTGATTCTGGCGAAGCCAGGGTAGGTACAATTCTAGCATACTTGAAGAATGTCGAAGTATACCCTCGACAATCAACATCCACCATCCGGTGGTTTAGGACCTTATTTGTCATTTGTTCCTTTTCATATTCGGGACAGAATTTTCTTTCTACTAGTCTTTTAAATTCTTCCCAATTCATGGCCTAAGCCACATCGCTTCCCTTGGCTTGTAGTACCGTATTCCACCATTCTAGTGCCCCTTCTTTAAAAAGATGTGACGTGTACATGACCTTGTCTTCCTTGGCACATTTACTTATTTTAATTACTGCTTCGGTTTTCTCTAACCAACGCAGTGCAGCAGTTGCCCCTTCATTGGCTGCAAATTCGATTGGTTTACAGGCAAGAAATTCCTTGTAAGTGCAACCAGGCGTTGCAGCTTTCATTTTCTTAAGAAATGGGGCTTGCATCACATCATTATCATTATTATTAATGTTGCCGCCTCCATTTACACTATTACTGAAATTGTCGCCGTGAGTACGTTTGCTGGCAGTAGTTGGTTTAGGTTCAACTGGATTTCGGGCAGCAGCAAGGATTGCTGGAATAGCATTTGCTATTCCCTGGGCAACGATGTTTTCTATATCTTGCATATTAAGGAATTGATCTTCATGGTTTTGTTCGGATTGATTAACTTCGTTAACTGGCTCATTGACGGCGTGTTCCATCTGATAATTATCAATATATAAATTATTTGCACAAAATAAACTAAATAATAACCAGTCACAATAAAATAATCACACATAATTATGTCAACACATATAGCCAAAATTGTCGACTTTGCGACGTTGATATTTTTATATATTAGTATGCATCCATACACACCAGTTATGTTACAAAAGTTTTATTTTAAGTTATTTTACATGATTATATTTTTATTAATATTTATTATTATTTTATTATTATTAAACACATAATCACACAACCACATACGATCCCCGTCAGCTGGCACTTCAGAAACGACGTTCCCTCTCGTCGTATTTCCATGATATCCTCTTCCCCACTTCCCGGATTCTATTTCCTGCGTCCACCAGCTCCTCGCCATAGTGGCGGAGTTCAGCCAAGTTTTCAGTGCTCATAGGTGGGTTTGGTGCAGGCTCTGGGTCAAACTGGGGAAAAAAGGTGTTAGGGTTATTCAAGAGATTCTGAAATTGCCAATCACTTGTCCACCATTCCTCTAATTCACCGGGTAAAAGTTGGTGGCTAACAATGGGATCTGGGATAACAGGTTCTAAATTAACTGAAAGTTGTGATTCGGCGGGGTAATTGAAAAGGTCTTCATTGGCAGGTCCGATGAGGTCACAATTTGTCAATTTGCGATCAAGCTCCTCCCAGGGTGGCATTTTCTGGGCTTGCCCTGAACTTTCCCCGATTTCTTTTCCTTTCCCTTTATCATTGGGATCCTCAGTCTTTTTAACCCTCTGTGCAGCTGGCTTCTTCCTCCGTACGCGTCTCCAGCCTACGATTCTCCTTCTCTTTTTCGACTTGGGTTTCTCCTGAGGTTGGGCTTGGAATTCCATAGGTTTCTCAGTGTCGGCCCAATAACCGGAAAAGCCCTCGGAAACTTCCATGTCAGTCGGATAGATAGTGAGATTCTGAAGAGCTTCAGACAACTCATTCATGCTGTTAGCATATATGAAGAAACAAACACACAGTTCTAAGTTAAAATTTCATTTATCAACTTAAATTCACAGAATGGCAATCAGAAAATTAAGTATTTCTAAATGCTTAATTGGCTCAAATAAGTGGCTCTGATACCAACTTTTTTTTTCTGTCACGGCCCCCGTCCCGGTGTTACCCGGTCCAGGAGCCGCGGGACAGAAACCCGTGGTATTTATTATTTGAGTTGACAGCGGAAGTTGGACAGGATCTTTTAAAACTTGAAAATGCCCAATTATTTTATTTCATAATTTGGTGCAAACCCCGTAATTTACAATAGAGGAATTTCACGAGGAAATTCCCTGTTTTACAAAACATGTTTATTTATTTTACTGAGCCACCACTTCAAGCTTGTTAGTGCTCCGTAACACGTTTCCTTGATTCACAGTAAGTCGCCTGAAACATGTTTAAAAATATTTTATCAGTGGGGAAATACTGGTGAGTCATTCAGGTTAAACAAAACGACACATTAGTTATAAATTACAGCATAAGAGCGATTATAATGGCTACTATCTTATTTTTATCTGGCGCCGTGTCACACCCTGGTGACGATGGTCATACCACAATTGGATCCTTTCACCCAAGTAGTGATGATTATCACTGTTAGGTTGATGAACCTAACCGTGAGAGATTAGTAATGTGCATAATACCTCACTTACCAGTGATTCAAGATAACCAAGACTTAATCCCTGTAATTATAACCTTTGAAAATAATTTGAGTATTGTAAAACATTGTTGATAAAAAGAGAATGACTCACATTGCAAGTTTAGTTGGGCAGAGTTTAGCCTACTGATAAGCCTGATAACCTAATTTAAACAACAATGCACACGAAACTAGGTCAGTAACTTAATACAACATTTATGATACGCTCACGAAATTAAAAGCCTCACGACGAATGACAAAGTATAGCCCAAATACGGGCAGCACTTAAACATCCATCGGATTGGTTTCAATCGATCGGACATTGTATCGTAGCAGTGATCGAGTTAATACCCTGTATTCGTAGCAGCGTTTCCCTACTTGGAAATTCGAATTTGAGCAGTTTTCTTCATTTTTTAATGAAGTTTTCGAGCACAGAAGCAAGTCCGATGCACATGCTACTTATAGCAATATTTTGAGTTTTACGCGGCCCACGTAAACCTTAACAAGGCTTTTACGCGGCCCGCGAGGTCCCCTATTGTCACACCCTGACTTTTGCGGTAGCGTGGTTTATTTGGTGTGACTTCTTAATACCATAGCAACAATCATAACAATGCTATATGATAAAAACACGATTTGTTTATCCATTAATAAAGTTTAGAAACTACCACAATACCATTGTTTGAAAACATCAATACCGAATTTAGGTTAAAACCCATGACTTATTTAACGGAGTTCACAAAGACTCAACAAAAGTACTTAAATAAAACCTGAGTTTAGAATTATGTATCCCATCCAGGAAAGGAATACACCCTCTAAACTCAACAACCCTGGATAACATCTTTTATTCAAACGCAGCTTGACACATGCATACCCCGCCAGATCTATTAGTTCCCTGAAATACATGTAGTTTGAAAAATCAACAAAAGTTGAGCGAGTTCATGTGTATGTCTGTATGTATGAAAGTCCCTGGTATGTAGCAATTAAGGAAAAAGAGATCACCAATGGGTTGCAAAGCCAATGGTATGTGTGAAATGGTGCAGGAAGACTCAAACCTAGCAAATTTGTTACCGGGCCTCCGGCTGGAAGACATAGTCACCACTATGGGCCACCCTGGTCCCCATGGGTGTGGGCTCGCTACACCCAAATAGATCTATCACTCATATCCCTCGGTCCTACGATGAGGATTGATGGCCTTAAGTGTCGTACCCACCTTTCACATGATCTATTAGTAAACCCTCCTTAAGCTAATCATACCATGTAATAAACGTTTGTAATAATTGTAACATGTATTTCACCCCCGAAGTATAAAACTGAAAACAGTTAAAAGAAAAGGGGGACATGAACTCACAGTAGTGCGTCTTCAGTATCGTTAACTCAAATCTCCGCAGCTAATCACGACTACCTACAGTGTACTAACGTCTATTAGACGAACGGGCCGTGCCTTGGCTTAGAGTTTAACGTTTTGAGTTGCGTTTCTTGTGTTTCCCAATATTATTCCAAGTTATAATTATTTGTTAAAATAATAATTATTTTAACTTTAAATTATATTTAATTTTGGAATAATTGTTTAATCAATATTTTTGTATTAATACTTCACAAATATTTTAACTCTGTATTTCCTTCCCAAGGATGAGGGTATTTATACATGTATATTGTAGTTTCGAAATAATATATTTTTAAGTCCCACTTAGAAAATATATATATATATATATAACCTATTTGTCAAAAATAACGTATTCCAAAATATATATATTTTTTCCCAAAAATAATATATTTTTTTCCAAAAATAATATATTTTCACTTCTTGTGTTTCCCAAAATAATAGTTACCAAAAATTATAGTTGTACGAGTATTTTCCGGAATATTACATAAGTTACGTTTTAGCGTTCGGTTTCACAATAACAAGTGTGTAACTTAGATCTGTATTCCTTGTATTTTTGGTATTATTTTGGAGTTGTAAATGTCATGGTATTTTGTTAAGTTATATTATTTTACCCTAAAATAATATAACTATTTCACAAAATAAACGAATATCCACACAAGTGTCTTTATATAAAATATATATTCTAAATATATATTTACCCATTTTTATTTACAAAAACCAACCTCCGATACTTTGTATTTTTGTAACAAAACCTATGGTAAAGTTTATATTTGAAAAACATAGTTTAAAATGTACTTGTAACACTTGTTTAGAAAATATTTTCTAAGTGTTGGAATTTTTAGAAAATTTCACCATAGTTTCCTTTGTAAATGGAGGTGTCCATGCCAATAAGCATATCATTTTCTTTTCCAAAAATCATTCAAACAATCAACAACAATTCACCAAACCATATTACACTTACCAAGTGCAAAAACTATATATTTTACATAATGACATGAACTTGGTTTTTCACAAAAACGTGTAATAACTTGGTGAAGTGTTTAGTGGGTTTAGTTACCTTCCAAAGTGTGTTTACTTTTGTTAAAATCTCATTCTCGGGATTTCTAGATGTTTACAACTTGTGAACTCATTTTACAAAAATATTTATTTACCACATCCTCTTGGTTTACTAGCATCCATATACTTATTTTATTTCCAAAAATAGTGTAAGTATATGTAAGAATCATGATCTTTCAAAAACCATCTTGTAAACTTGGTTTCTTTAGAAAAATCATTCACAAGTCTTGGATTTACAAGTTACTAGTTCACTTGGTTTGTTACTTCACAAGAAAATCATTTTTATTATCAAGTTCATGTTTAAATAAGAAGATGATTATTTTATGACAACACATAATCACCTCCTAACTTGTTAAATCATGTTTTTAATCATAAGTTAACAAGTTTCATATAATGATTATCATCATATTACCAAGAATCAACAAGTAACCATCAACATATTCAAAACAACATCATCTTAACAATATCTCTTCATGTATCATCTTATTTCATCTTATGATTCAAGATTCATGCTCAAGTCTTTTAGTGTTCTAGTGTTAATCATTAAACAACATCTTTTAACCACTAAAATATGAAGTAAACAAGAGTGTATAGGGATCTTACAACTAGCTTAAAGCTAGGGAAGAACAATGGAGAAAATGAGTGGATAAAAGCTTGTGGTAGAGGTCCTTCAAGATTCGTGAACACCGAGCCTCCTAATTCACCGTCTAGCACCTTGTAATGCACTTGGAATTGTGTGAATGAAAACCGAAAAGATGGTGGTGTTGGGAGGGTGTTCGGCCGCAAGCTTATGTGGGAGAGGAAGAGAAGGAGTTGTGAAGAAATGTTGAAGATAATGGTGGTTCTTATAAACATGGATTCTAATATCCAATGGTTAAGGTGTTTCACAAAGTACAAACAACATCTAATCAAGATCTATTAGAGATTACTTAGAGATTTTGGAAGATTAAGTAAATCTTGTTGTGGGGTCCCTTTTGGGCCGATTACATAAGGGGGGAGGGGGGTTAGTTGTAAATTGTTGTGGTAAATAGGTGATTAGTAGGGTGTTAAGTGTAAGTCTTGAGTTTAGTGTGTTACTTGAATTATGTAATGTGTTGTAGTGCTCGGGAACCATAACTAGCTCAGAAAAAGTGAAACAATGTTTCTGGTAATATTTTAGTGTTCCGAGTAATGTTCGGTTAGATACCGTTCCGTTAAAGTGCTATGTTATACCGTATAGTGTCTTTTATGTAACTTTTTGAGAAACTTTTAATTCCCGACACTTAGGAAAGCATACAGGACCATTTTGCCATATTTTTGCACATTACTAGCATGTTAAAATGCTGAATTTTGATGATTAATGCAGAATTCTGTACTTTAAGTGGGTTTTAGGCACTTTCCGGCACTTAAATTATCACCTAGTGACGCAGTTTTATGGTCCTTACTTCCCTACATTCCATACTAGCGTAGTACCTTGTCTCTGGCTCATACTGGGCCTCAAAACATTGTCTGTCTATGTACTGGCACTGTCAGTATATTTCTAAGTTATCCGCTAACCGTGCTAACTGTGCTTTGTGCATCAAGTATGTCACTAAATTTGTATGTATTAAGTAGTGTGACAGTATGAAATGTGATGCACATGTATGTATGATACAGAAATCATAAAGCAGTTTATATCATCAGTTGTAATCAAGCACAATCATTAAGCATGAATTAATATTAATTAATTGTACGGATACCTGTAATTATATGGGTTGTCACACCTATCCTACGTGTAGGGCTGGTGTGTCACGAGTAGGGTTGCCACACATACGACACGTGGCCTGGAACGCTTATCCGGTCAACTTTAAGTTGACGCGGCCCGCGTAAGCCTGAGCTTAACTTTTACGCGGCCCGCGTGAAACCCAATTTTCTTGTTTTCTTGGTTTTTCATGAGGATTAGGGTTTCAGGGGTCTGGGTTTTCACTTACGGGTCATTTATGGACAATTTTGCAGGTCCTTACAATAAATGAGGAGTTTATAATCACCATTGTAGGTGATTAATGAAATTGTAGAAACTAGATAAACACTAGGATTATGATTTCTATTCTAGTGAAAACTGAATTTATGTGGTAAATTCAGTATTATTGATGTTAAAAAAATTGTGTAAATTGCCTAATTGAAGTGAATGTAGATGGAAATAACATGTCAAGAACCTAGTAATGATTATGTAAAAATCTGATCTGCTAGGTGTTTGTTAAAACGCCTAAGTGAGGAATAAAATGTTAAAGATCGGACAAAAACGCAGATTTGAATATCATAATGAATTGTCCGTTATTGGTTATAAAAGAGTTCTAAATTGGTTGTGAATGGAACTCTTTAGGTAAAGAATCCGGATCGTCAAGTGGACAAGCCGGAGGTGATACACGCTTGAAGGGTGCGCTTTAAAGGTACGCGACTTATGGTTTCGTTACATTATGTTTTAAACGTTAGTTTTAACTTGTTATATTGAAATTTGGCAAACAAGAAAACCCGTTAAGTCACGGAAGTGATGAAGTGCCATAGACAAATAAAACGGGTCAAATCATGTGTTAGAAATAGAGTTTGGAATGTTTGAAATGGTGGTCTCCATTCGGCATCCAAACGGGTTAAAACAAGTTGAATTTATGCTCGTCAAATAATGTTAAAAGCATGTTTAAATCCTTGAAACAAGCATGACGATTATTACGTAAGCAACCCTCGGGAGGGAAGCGAAACGTCATAGTCGGAGAACCCGGGATTGGGTAAATTGGGCGTAGACATGAGATGATAGTAAAACAAGTTGTTGAACTTGTAGACAAACGGGTCGAATAAACAAGGAATCGAATTATAAGCCGATTGTTCTTGAACTGAAAATTTATGTGAATTGTGTTGATAAACGTGTCTGTAATTGAATTATGGTCGCGTAGGAAAAAGAATCGGATAAAACGGACACCCGAGTCAAAAGTTATGTCGAATTCAAGTTTATATTTGTTAAAAATAGTGCTGGGCTGATTTGTAGCTCCAGCTAACAACAATCTGTCAAAAATATATGGTGGCGTCGCGCCATGGCTGAAGACACTCACCGTCGCGTGACGCGACGGCGGTGGCGGGCCGCGACGGCCAATGCCCTTCTCCGTCGCGTGGCGCGACCGCCCAGAAACGTGAAATTTCCTTGTTTTTGATATGTTTGAGCATGGAACTTGTTTATACTTGATTTTTAAAGTGTCAAAACTAATTATTCTCATGGTTTTGACCGTAGGTGATGGTGGACCTAATCCGGATGGCGATCAAGCAGTTATCAAGAACCGAACGCACTAAACAAAGCTTCCGCACTTGATCCATTTTGTTTTAAGTAATATGTAAACACTTGAAGTCATGTTTTGAATGTTTAATTAGTAGGATGATAACTTGAATATTATGATCACGTATGGTCTTAAAGTCAAGAAAATTTCTGTAAACTCGAAAATTTTGTACTAAATGCATGTTAAATATTAAGAATTCCGTTATTTTAAGTTGGGTCTTACAAGTTGGTAATCAGAGCTAAAGGTTGTCAATAAAGTGTGTTCGGTTCAAGCTTGATCAAGCATCCGGTAAGAGTTAATTGTTTTAAGTAGATTTAGAGAATATAGAAATAAAACATGAACTAATATGCACGAAAAGAGTGTGTAAGCTCACTCAAACACGAGTAATGCATGAAACAAGAACGTTCGAATCAAGTTATGAACTTGATTAAATCAAAACAAGTAAATCATATGTTATAAATGAAATGTTTAACAGTTAATGTAAACATTTCAGTATTAAAGATGGCAGATGAAAGTAACGATGATGCGGTGCCGAGAGTCACCGAGCAAATGAGAGAAGTGATTGCCGAGGAGGTTGGAAAGGCAATCGAAAATAGTTTATCCGGTTTTATCGATAAGATCCAAAACACAGTATTATCGGTAGTGGATGAAAGAATCAAGAAATTGGAAGATAGTGCCAATTCAACGAAGGAAAAGTCCGGAGGACGAAAGCCTTGTTCATACAAGGAGTTCATGGCGTGTAAACCGCCAGTCTATAATGGGGAGGTAGACCCAATAGTATGCCAGGGATGGCTAAGTGATATCGAGGGGGTATTTGAGAGAACCCATTGTGATGAAGATGACTACGTAGCCTATGGTACGGGTCAGTTAAGAGGTCAAGCGAAAGATTAGTGGGATAACAAGAAGAAAGAAATTGGAAGTGAAGCGGCTAAGACTATGACGTGGGATGAATTTAAGACACCGTTTCTTAAACATCATAGTCCTAAGGCGGTTGTTAACAGAATCAAAGAAGAATTCATGCAGCTTAGACACAAGGGTGAGTCCATTGACAAAATCACGGGAACGTTCATGGATAAAATGAAGTTTTGTGATGAACTGATAACAAACGAAGAACAGAAGATATATTATTATTACAATATGTTGAGCGCCGAGTATAGGGAGTTTATGACTCCTTCAAAGTATGAGACCCTTACCGAGATCATAAATGTTGCTCGGGAACGGGAGATTGAATTGAAAAAGCAAGTTGAACGGGGAGAACGAAGGGCACATGATGTTAATCCAAGCCCTACCAAGAAAGCGCGAACGAACGAAATAGTGAAGAAATCGGATGCAAAAGGCGGGTCGCCAAATTGCAAAATCTGTGGAAAGGGTCATAGGGGCGAATGTCGCTTCAAGGATAAACCTTGCCCCATATATCGGAAAACGGGGCATATGGCTTCATCATGCCCGGAAAAAGTGACGGTTTACTACAATTGTTATCGACCGGGTCACAAGAAATCGGAATGCTCGGAACTAGTGGGAAAGAAAGACGGGCAAGACACGAAAGGTGAAGCCCCGAAGGCAAAGGCTAGATCTTTCCACTTGACTGCCGCAGAAGCAAAAGTTGAACCCGAAGTGGTTTCAGGTATATTTTCTATAAACTCGATTTCTGCACGTATATTATTTGATACGGGTGTGAATAAATCCTTTATTTCATATGGGTTTATTCGACATCCTTCATTTGTTCTAACAAAATTACCTATGCCTTTAGAAGTAGAGATAGGTAATAACAAGAGTTTTATCGTTTGTGATGTATGTGAAAATTGTAAATTGAGCATTGACGACGAAGAATACACAATAGACTTGATCCCAATGTCGATGGGAGAATTTCAAGTGATCGTGGGTATGGATTAGTTGTCCTGATACCAAGCAAAGGTGGCATGTTTCCGAAAGGAAATAAAACTGACATCTCCTAGCGGAAAGCACGTTACGATATACGGTGAAAAAGGGAGTAACCCGGTGGTATGCACAATGCTAGAAGCTCACAAACTTATGAAACATGGATGCAAAGCATATATGGTATACGCAAGTGAGTCGGAGAAAGAATCCCTCAAAATCAGAGACGTGCCGGTGGTATGCGATTATGAAGATGTGTACGGGAGGTAGAGTTCGGAATCGAATTGATTCCGGGCGTAAAACCTGTGGCCAAGGCGCCGTATCGGCTCGCGCTGTCGGAGCTACAAGAATTGATGTCTCAAATCCAAGAACTGCTCGACAAAGGGTTTATCCGACCGAGTGTATCCCCGTGGGGTGCACCAGTGCTATTTGTGAAAAAGAAGGATGGCAGTATGCGTATGTGTATTGACTACCAGGAGTTAAACAAACTCACGGTGAAAAATCGATACCCACTTCCAAGAATTGATGACTTGTTTGATCAGCTACAAGGAGCGAGTTGGTTCTCAAAGATTGATCTCAGATCGGGTTATCACCAGTTGAAAGTCAAGGAGGAAGACGTACCGAAGACGGCCTTTCGTACTCGGTACGGGCATTATGAGTTCCTCGTGATGCCCTTTGGGTTGACTAATGCGCCCGCGGCTTTCATGGATCTCATGAACCGGGTTTGCAAACCTATGCTGGATAAGTCGGTAATAGTATTTATCGATGACATTTTAGTGTATTCGAAGGATGAAGCTGAGCATGTTTATCATTTGTAAGAAGTGTTAGAGACACTCAGACGAGAAAAGCTGTACGCAAAATTCTCAAAGTGCGCCTTCTGGTTACGAGAGGTGTAGTTTCTTGGGTATATCATTAGTGCCGACGGGGTACTAGTGGATTCGTCAAAAGTAGAAGCCGTGTCAAAATGGAACACTCCAAAGAATCCCTCAGAAATCCGAAGCTTTTTAGGGCTCGCGGGATATTATCGGAGATTCATACAATGTTTCTCCAAAATTGCCTTACCATTAACCAAATTGACTCGCAAGGAGGAAATATTTGTATGGGGCGTTGAACAAGAGAAAGCTTTCCAAACACTCAAAGAAAAGTTAACTCACGCTCCGGTGTTAACATTACCGGAAGGGGTTGACGACATGGTGGCTTATTCGGATGCGTCGCATTCGGGGCTTGGATGTGTTTTAATGCAACGAGGCAAGGTCATAGCCTATGCCTCGAGGCAACTAAAGATCCATGAAAAGAAATACCCGACTCATGACTTGGAGCTGGCAGCAGTGGTTTTTGCCTTAAAAATATGGAGACATTATTTGTATGGGGTAAAATGTACTATCTTTACTGACCATAAAATTTTGAAATATTTCTTCGATCAGAAGGAATTAAACATGAGGCAAAGGCCGTGGTTGGAAACGGTCAAGGATTACGATTGTGAAATACACTACCACCCTGGGAAAGCCAATGTAGTGGCCGATGCGTTGAGCCGAAAGGCAGATTATGCCCCGATAAGGGTACAATCAATGCAACTTATTGTGACCTCGGGCTTACTAGAACGAATCCGAGGAGCACAAGTTGAAGCAGTAAAGGAGGAGAACTGGAAAAAGGAAAGAATTGTTGGCCAATTTAAGGATCTCAAAGAAGGCAATCACGGTTTGAAAACACGTTTCAATAGAATTTGGGTTCCTAACACATGTGGAGTTAAAATGCTTCTACTCGATGAAGCTCACAAATCCCGTTATTCCATCCATCCGGGAGCGACCAAGATGTATAACGACTTGAAACAAAACTATTGGTGGCCCGGAATGAAAAGAGATGTAGTTAAATACGTGGAGAAATGCTTGACATGTCTACAAGTCAAGGCGGAGCACCAAAAACCATACGGTAAACTACAACCGTTGGAAATTCCGGTTTGAAAATGGGAACATATTACAATGGACCTATTAACCAAACTACCAAAGACGAACCGCGGTTTTGATGCTATATGGGTAGTTGTTGACAGACTAACAAAGAGTGCTCACTTTATCCTGATACGTGAGACTTATACGTCAGAAAAGATGTCGGAGGTTTACAGTAATGAGATAGTGGCACGCCACGGAGTACCGGTATCCATTGTGTCCGATAGGGATACCCGATTCACTTCAAGCTTTTGGCGAGATTTCCAAGAGCAAATGGGAACAAAATTGTTCATTAGCACTGCGTACCATCCTCAGACGGATGGACAGAGCGAAAGAACAATACAAACATTGGAAGATATGCTACGGGCATGTATAATCGACTTCGGAGGTAGTTGGGATGTTTATCTACCATTGGTAGTGTTTTCGTACAATAACAGCTACCATGCTAGTATCGGGATGGCACCGTACGAAATGCTTTACGGTAGGAAATGCCGGACCCCAGTGTGTTGGGGCGAGGTGGGTCCACGTGAACTCGCTCATAAAGACATAGTTCGAGCCATTAATGAAAAGATTGAGTTGGTTCGGGCACACTTAAAAGCGGCTCAAGATAGACAAAATTCGTATGCGGACAAAAGAAGGAGACCAATCGAGTTTCATGTTGGCGACAAGGTCATGCTTAAGGTATCCCCATGGAAGGGGTTATCCGGTTTAGAAAGAGAGGAAAATTAAGCCCGAGATTTATTGGGCCGTTTACAATTGTCGAACGAGTAGTAAAGGTAGCATACCGCCTTGAACTACCGGAGGAATTAAGCGGAATTCATAGCACATTCCATGTGTCACATCTTCGGAAATGTCTAGCGGACGAAACAACTTATATCCACTACGATGACATCGAGGTGGATGATAGTCTTAACTATGCGGTGAAGCCGATTGCGGCTTTGGATCGTAAGGTGAAAATCTTAAGGAACAAGGAAATCAATCAAGTAAAGGTCAAATGGGAACACCAGAAGGCTTCGGATACCACATGGGAATCCGAGGAGGAGATGCAACGACTCTACCCTACGTTATTCGGTACGTAATCAGGTTTCGGGGACGAAACCCTTTTAAGGGGGGTGGACTTGTAACAGCCCGGAATTTATAAAACATTAAATCAGAATTACAAAGTATTAATCAAACAAGAACCAACTAACTAGGAAATTACAATTCAGTTAGTTACGAGCCTTGTAGTGGCATATAATAAGGTTAAAACATCTAGATTATAAGTTAAATAAAAGCTAAGGGACCAAACTTGTAAAGATTGAAACTTGAATGGTAAAATAACAATTAACACACCAAACACACACATGTGTGTCTGGGTTGATCAGAACAAGGGGGCGATAAGGGGTTTCCTCTTAAAACCCTAATTCTCACAAAAACTCACAAATTGAAGACCATAATCAGCTCTAAATCAAGTTTCAAACACGAATTAGTGGTCACCTTGTTGAAGGGATCATAAGGTATGCAACAATTTGATATTTTGATGCATCATGAATTCTAGGTTAATTGTGAAAAACGAAAATTGAGCTTGATTATGTGTTGTATAGATGAAATTAGAAGTAATATGATGTCTAGGGATAAACCCTAGATGATCTCTTGTTAAATTCTTGCATGATACTTGAGGAGTTTATAATCACCATTGTAGGTGATTAATGAAATTGTAGAAACTAGATAAACACTAGGATTATGATTTCTATTCTAGTGAAAACTGAATTTATGTGTTAAATTCAGTATTATTGATGTTAAAAAAATTGTGTAAATTGCCTAATTGAAGTCAATGTAGATGGAAATAACATGTCAAGAACCTAGTAATGATTATGTAAAAATCTGATCTGCTAGGTGTTTGTTAAAACGCCTAAGTGAGGAATAAAATGTTAAAGATCGGACAAAAACACAGATTTGAATATCATAATGAATTGTCCGTTATTGGTTACAAAAGAGTTCTAAATTGGTTGTGAATGGAACTCTTTAGGTAAAGAATCCGGATCGTCAACTGGACAAGCCGGAGGTGATACACGCTTGAAGGGTGCGCTTTAAAGGTATGCGACTTATGGTTTCGTTACATTATGTTTTAAACGTTAGTTTTAACTTGTTATATTGAAATTTGGCAAACAAGAAAACCCGTTAAGTCACGGAAGTGACGAAGTGCCATAGACAAATAAAACGGGTCAAATCATGTGTTTGAAATGGTGGTCTCCATTCGGCATCCAAACGGGTTAAAACAAGTTGAATTTATGCTCGTCAAATAATGTTAAAAGCATGTTTAAATCCTTGAAACAGGCATGACGATTATTACATAAGCAACCCTCGGGAGGGAAGCGAAACGTCATAGTCGGAGAACCCGGGATTGGGTAAATTGGGCGTAGACATGAGATGATAGTAAACAAGTTGTTGAACTTGTAGACAAACGGGTCGAATAAACAAGGAATCGGATTATAATCCGATTGTTCTTGAACTGAAAATTTATGTGAATTGTGTTGATAAACGCATCCGTAATTGAATTACGGTCTGGTAGGAAAAAGAATCGGATAAAATGGACACCCGAGTCAAAAGTTATGTCGAATTCAAGTTTGTATTTGTTAAAAATAGTGCTGGGCTGATTTGCAGCTCCAGCTAACAACAATCTGTCAAAAATACATGGTGGCGTCGCGCCACGGCTGCAGACACTCACTGTCGCGCGACGCGACGGCGGTGGTGGGCCGCGACGGCCAATGCCCTTCTTCGTCGCGCGGCGGGACCACTCAGAAACGTGAAATTTCCGTGTTTTTGATATGTTTGAGCACGTAACTTGTTTATACTTGATTTTTAAAGTGTCAAAACTAATTATTCTCATGGTTTTGACTATAGGTGATGGTGGACCTAATCCAGATGGCGATCAAGCAGTTATCAAGAACCGAACGCACTAAACAAAGCTTCCGCACTTGATCCATTTTGTTTTAAGTAATATGTAAACACTTGAAGTCATGTTTTGAATGTTTAATTAGTAGGATGATAACTTGAATATTATGATCACGTATGGTCTTAAAGTCAAGAAAATTTCTGTAAACTCGAAAATTTTGTACTAAATGCATGTTAAATATTAAGAATTCCGTTATTTTAAGTTGGGTCCTACATCCACCGTCTATTTCCACCCCCGAAACTCCCTTTCACCCTGATTCAGAACTGAACCACCTCCACCATCTATTGCACGCTATGCATAAGTTTCATCAAAATTCAGACTTTTTATATGCACAAGTAAACCTGCTATTATTCAACTTAAGCCTGCCTAAAATCAAGTTGAATTTTGCTCCATCCATCAATAATATAGCAAAATTATTTTATAATCATTAAAACCCACAACCAAATTACCAATACCTTTTTCTTGGCTCACAATTAATGTGAAAAACAAGTGAGGCAATTCATCAAACACCTTGCGTGCAAGAAACTAAACCAAACATCAACACCTAATTTCAACATACAAGATGATCAATCAAAACCAACAACACAACAAAACAGATCAAGTTCCCACAGTTAATAACTACAAAAATCGATTGAACTCGATGAAATCGAGGATGAAAAATTACAGGTTCTTCGGAGATGATACAGAGTTCACCGTTAGAAACACCTTTTTGGTGAATTCAAGAGCTGCATAACCGGCAACAACTCCCCCACCAAGTATCACATACACAGACGCTCTTCCCATTTCAAATTGTTTATCTGTTTCTAGGTTTCTCTCTCTTAAACTATTGTTTGTTCATCACTCTTTCTCTCTCTACAATATTACGCATGATCATGAAATGGGGCAAAAGTAAATGAGAAGGGAAGAAGATGAGTTGCAGGTACTACTAGTGTCCTAGCGAACCCCTTCTCTGATTTCTCTCTGTGATTTCTCTCTGCGTTTACCATTTGAGTGATCAGAGAAGAGAAGATAGAGACAGAGGGATGTTTAGAGAGAGAGTGCAGAGTTTTGTGGCTATTTTTATTTTATATATATATATATATATATATATATATTGATGCTTAAAATGACCATTCTGCCCCTGAGGAAAAAGACAAAACAACAGGATTTAATTTAATAAAATATGACTTGATTTCATTTTTGACCAAAATGACAATAAAATAAAACCACAGGGACCCGGATGCAAAAGGTTTCAAATTTGGACTAAAGTGGCAAAAATGATCAAACCTCAGGGGCCAAAATGGCAGTTTACTCAAAACTAGAAAAAAATATAGCCATTGAACAATGTTAAGATGCCTAATTCCAATGCAATTGGGATTTATTAGTGCAAGTCAGTTGAACACCATGATTGATGATGAGTGGGTAGGTGGGTTGCAATGAAACTACATATATGACTGTTTATTATAACAGTATCGTTGGAAGGTCTAAAACCAAATACATCTACCATAGTTTTCTACCTATTTTTTTTCAAGATTTGTCATGCATCTGGCAGGGGCGTACCTACATAGTAAATTACAGATTCCTGGAAACCCATTGAGTTTTGAGTTTTTAATAGAATTACACATAAAAAATCTGAAGTGAACCCATTTTGAAAATGAAGATTGGCTCCGCTGGTTAAGACATTGGATTGTAAACAAGTGGACATTGGTTCGAGTCTCCTTTATTGCACTTTTTGTAATATCTTTTTTTAAACCAAAACTTACGCACATGGATGTAAGAAGATTTTACCTTTCTAGTGACAAAGTAGCCAAAAAAACAAAGAACTAACTAATCACAAAATCAGTAAATTGAAGCCTTAATTGTGATTCTGAGTTCATGCATGCCTTGAATCCTTGGGCATTTAAGCACTCTAAAGCAAAAGGTAAGTAGAATTTTATGTTTTGATGGTCTTGGATATAATGGGCTTCAAGAAATCCATGAGCTTATGTGAAATTAGTATGATGAAGGATTAGGAACACCACTTAGAAACATGATTGATGCTTGAATTTGACGAAATTGATAATAAAAGTGAAAACCCACTTGAAGTTGGAGTGTTGTTAGGAATAATGTAGAATTTTGTGTAAATTAGTATAAGGATTATGTATGATAATGTTGATAACGAGAAATTGTTAGATGAAAACGATTTAGAATGAAGGTTACATGGAAATTGAATGAGTTTGATGTTCTTGATAATATTGACATGATTTAGTTAAGTTATGCATATGATACTTGTACACTATGCTTATTTAATGGTACGCACACCAAGTGTTTGTTAAAATGATTGAATGAAATGAATCTCACGTTAGTACAATGCTACATTGTTAGAATTGAGAAAACATTAGCCGTCAACGCAATTATGTCAAGAAAGGAATGTAAACAATCACATGAGATTAAAGTAAGTTGAGTTTGGATTGTAGGAATAAAGGAAGAAGGCTCAAGTCATTCCGGATCGCAAGGGAAAACGACAAAGGTAAGTCCTTACGCTTACGAATCTTAGTTATGTGTAATGTTTACGATATGTTATCATTCTAGATTTATAAATTGGTATATGTCAAATGAGTTTATGTAAAATTTCGTGTCATGAATATGGGTCGAACGAGTAGAATGTGTGATATGTCAAGTTTGGAAATTTGATGTTAAACCAAGTATAAAATAATGAAGGAGATTGATGTTGAATCCTGTTAGAAAGTGTATTTGAACGAATGCTTTGAAGTGATTATCATCAAGTTCAGATGAAGGTTTGATTTCTAAGATTGGTTGATTTTAAGAGACTAATTGTTTGTTATGGTTGTAGGTAAATCATCTTGATAGGTCGCGCCACGTTGGAACGGACACACTATCTCGCATGCTTCCGCTATGATACGTGACTAAACGGGTCAAAACTTTTGTTGGAAACCTTTATGTTATGTTTTAGCTTTTGTAAATACTTAACTTTAAAAGATTTCGGAACTCTTGTCGTGTATGTAAGTTAACTTGGTTTGTTTATGTTATGTTTTAGCTTTTGTAAATACTTAACTTTATGATGGTTATCTCGGATTTGGATGTAAACTTCTATGTAAGTTAACTTGGTTTGTTTATGTCAAAGTTTTATGTTATAAGTCTTATGTTTGACCCGTTTCGTTTTCATGATTAAAACTCCTATGTTTATAATAAGGATTCTAGACCTTACATTTGCCCTTCATTAAACTGAGGAAAAGGACAAAAAAATCATATTTTTTTTGAGAAATATGGGCTGACTTTGCTTTGGACCAAAATGTTAACAAAATTGAAACCACAGGAACCCAGATTCAAAATGTTTGAGTTTTGAACTAAAGTAACAAAAGTGACCAAACCTCAGGGACAAAAATAGCAGTTTACTCTATATAATAATTTAATCAGAGAAACGATAAAGTGGCAGTTCAACGATTGGTCCATATTTCAAAACATAGCAAAAACCCTAACATTATGGTGCAAAGTCTTATAATGGGTGACGTGCCAACAAATAAGCCTAGTAATGAAACCAAGTAGTTAATAAATGAGCCACAAGGGTAGCTATTATAGATGTTGAGACATATAGCGATGAGATGGACGTAATGATCAACATATAATGAAAGTGCAATTAGAAATAATATACTATACTATAAAATAATAATAAAAAACCACCATGTATGAATATTTAAGTGTAGTTGCAAGTAATTATCAAAGTTCCAAGAAGAAACTAGAGTGGATACGAGCAATACTCAAAATCTGAGTTCTTTAGAATAAAAGATTCTTAAGTTTTTTAATTCGAGTCTCAAAAATAAAAAGTTTTAACTGAAATATGAAAGAACTTAAGTTTGAGGAGAAGTCAAAGGATTCTTCTTGTAATAATTCAAACATAAGAACTGCAATTATAACTTTAGACAGAATACAAGGACTGAAAACATTGGTGAAACGTGTATCACCTCTAAATTATTTTCGGGGTAAATTACATTTTTCGTCATTTATTTTTTATCGAATTGCAACGGATAGCCTTTAACTTTAATAATTACAGTCACAATCCTTTTTTGGTTAAAAACATTACACCCTAGGTCCTTTAGCACTAACTCAGTTAAAATTTTCTGTTAAACATTACATGTGTCTTGCACATAAGGGTAGATTAGTAATTTTACTAATATATATAATATATATATTTAAACAAATAAAAAATATCAAATAACAAAAACTAAATATTTTAATTTCTAATAGTGGTGGGTTTCCCTCTAATGTTGGGTGGATCCATGGGCGGCTCTTTAGGTGTGCGAGGAGGACTTCCGCACAAGGCCCGTTTTTTTGAGAGACACGGCATTTTAAAAAAAAAATCAATATATATATATATGTTATTTAAAAAAAAATTGTACGCACATAACAAATCCAATATAGAGGCCCATTATCAAAAGATTTGTATTTTTTATAATTTACCCAACTTAACAATAGGTTTATTGGGCCCAATCCAATACTAATTTTTTGTCATTTTCGTAATTATGTTGTTTATATCGTTAAAGCATATGGGCCCATTTTTCGAGCTCGAACAGGGTACGTGAATTCTCAGAGACGCCACTGGGTGGATCTGTTCTTCTTCTCCATTTGCATACGACAACTGAAACGTTAATCATCACACACACTCTCTCTCTCTCTTTCTCTCTCGCTCCCCAACCAACCCCCACCACCACTGACAGCCACCCCTGCCACCCCTTTCTTCCCCAACCGCCCCTGCAGATTCAACCATCGACGACATACAGTCACCACCAACCATTTCCGGCGACATCCAATCACCACCACCATTTCCGGCGACATCCACTCACCACCACCATTGATTCTTCGTCCCCAAAAAACAAGGCCGCCGGCTCGCCACCATCCTTACTGAACCCAAGATGTGAACAACGTAAGCCAATCTGAACTAGATGTCGTCGGATCTATCATGGCGCTAATGATTAACTTATGATTTTTGTTATCCGTGTTTATAGAAAGCTTGTCATTGTAGTTAAATCATAAAGTAAACTTATGATTTTTGTTATTCAAGCTTCTCTTCTCAATTGTAAACCTGATGTGTGAATATACTTCAATCTTAGAGTAAATTTATGATTTATAAGATGCAATATCTGATCTTGTTCTGATTCAAATTGTGGTTTGATAATCTGATTTAATGAATTGTAGTAGCTAATGTGATTGCAGGTCCGAGATCTGCATCTGCCGGAGCGGTTACACCACCGCCTGCAAGTCACATTTGGTTGGTGAGATAGAGAAAGGGATGAGAGAGGTGACAATTGTGGTGGGGTTGGCAAACAAAGAAGAAGAACAATTGGGTTTTATTTATAAATATATCTTTAAATAAAAGGGTTGCATAAAATGACCGAAATACCCTCACGTGCCTTGCACATGACCGGACTTAACAGATAAATTTAATTGGGTTAGTGCTAAAGGACCTATGGTGTACTGAGTTTTCCAAATAAAGGGCTGTGACTGTAATTATTGAAGTTAAAGGCTATCTGTTGCAATCCGGTACAAACATAAAGGACGAAAAGTGTAATTTTCCCTTATTTTCGTACTCCCCTCTAAAAACAACAAATCAAGAGGCTTCTTTTTAGTTTGAAAAATGAAAATCAATTCACTATTTTTTTTGAACGAAAAGGAACGATGTGTTTACCGTTGTGACACCGGGCGTTGTGGCGAAGGTCGACTACTCGACTGTCGCCAGCCCCTTGGCTCTCCCAGATGCGCGGAAACCCGACCTTCACCGCCCGAAGGCACGAAAGTCGAATAATCAGTAAAACCTCACCTCCCATCCAAGACGAACCGCGACCACCCGTATTCGCCATTCACATGGATGCCACAGAAAATAATGGGAAGAGTGAGAGTCGAACCTGAATCACAAGGAACACCAAGTCTTTCCCCAACCACTACACCACTACCTCATTGGAAATTTTTAACTTTTAGCTTCTTAAACCAAGCTATGTTTACTTCTGAAAACATGATAACACACAGTAAAACGACAAAGAAGAAGATCAAAGTGAAAATGATGAAAAAGTGTTTTGTTATGATACAGATAAAAAGAAAAAAGTTTCTAAACCATCGCCTATTTTCAAGTGATTTATAATTAAATATCAGTAACTTTTTCTCACGGCACCATGAAGATCAGGGGCGTAGTTATATAGAAGGGTACGGGTTTAGCCGAACCCGTAACAAAAGTTTTTTTTAGTGTTATATATCGGTGTATTTTGACATCGCACCTAAAGAAATTTCGCCATCGAGTCCTTTAAATCGAACCCTGAAAAATTTCCGAACCCGTAGGACTAGGGGTGCCAACAAAAACCCAACCATGATATTTTGGGTTATTTTATGCCTCTTTAAAAAAGGAAATAAGTCAGAATGGGCTGGGGATTTAGTCAAGATGGGTTAGGATGGGTTTTAAAATACCCATCTAAATTTTAACATGGGTCAGGATGGGTTTTGACTCTCTAACCCTAAAACAAGCATCAGACTTCATGGGAACGGTGTGTGACTTGTGTCGCTTTTGAATCCCCTTCGTGGATTCAACCCTAAATCACCATCATCATCGATTTCAAACCTCATCATCACGATCTTTGCAATTCACGATCTGATTTAAAACCAGTGATTATCGTTTCTAATTCTTCCTGTTTTCACCACTAATTTGCCTACACCTTCAGCATCAGATCTGTAACAACCCGACTTTTAAAGTCAAAGTACAAGGCAAAGTCAAAGTCAAAGTCAAGACATGTCAGCATTCAAATCTGTCATTTCTTACTTAATTATTGCTTGTACTCTCCAACCCGATAATCGATACCTTAGTTAACGCTATTTTATTCTACAATTTATTATTATGTGAAGTAACAAAGCGAAAAATGCAACTAAACGCTATTCTACTTAACGCTATCACATTGCAACTCGAAACACAATTATTGGTATTGTTCTATGTGTGTGTGTTATTATGTGCTTTACCTGTGTGCGCTAATGATATGTTTAAAGGTGTTATTCGTAAACGCAATCGCAACTCTATCGCAACGCAATCTCATCACAAACTCTAAACGCAGATTTACTTATTTGTACGTTGTTATGTGTTAGTTATCTTATTTGTAACTATTGTTTAATTGTAACACCCCGAAAATATAAAACCTTATACTAAAATTTTAAAGTATAAATAAATGAGAATTCACCAACTAGGAATTTAACCTAGTTAACAAATTCTCTAGAAATAACATGAAATAGGGTTAAATAACCAAAACTTTATGTTAAATAAAAGTGAAGGGACCAAAGATGTTAAAAGTGAAACTTGTAATTTAGAATTTGATAAAAATGAAAACCAAACACCCCACGAGGGTGCTGGTCGATCAAGAACAAGCAGGGGGGGGGGGGCGACACCCCCATTCCAAAACTCAATCACACACAAAATCAGTAAAATTGAAGGCTCAATTCAAGTCGGAATCGAAATTAAAGCATAAAATCGTGATCCTCATTGCAAGAGGATTATAAGGTATGTAAAATTTGATGAAATCTCTAAACTTGAAATTCTCATGATTTTGTAAAATCCGAAAATCAGATGTTGCATGTGTGTTATGTGATTAGATTAAGGATGATATAGTGTCTAGAAGTGAAACCTAGACAACTACATGTGAAATCATGTTCAAATTCAGGGAATTCCATGAACACCTTGAAGGTGGGTTGTGGGTTTTACAAGATGATGATGAACATTAGGGTTTAGAATGATTATCCTAGTGTAATTTGATTGTAGAAAGTGATTCCAGAAAGATATGATGTTTAAATACTATATGAGGGCTTTATTGTTGTCAAGTTAGCTAATTAGCAAGCTATGGAGTTGAATACTAAAGATATAAAAATTCTGCCTATGAAGTGTTTGTTAAAATGCCTCAAAGAAGGCTTGAAACTAGAATTTTGTAGTTAAAACACCTAATTGTGATGTTTTGACTATTATGCGAAATGTGATTACAAAGAGTTCTAAATACGATAACATTGAACTCTATAGGAAAGGATACCGGAACGTCAGGTGGACACGCCGGTGGCGATTCGCGGTTGAAGGGCGTACAATAAGGTATGTAACTTGACTCGTTACATTAAGTAGATTTTGATGATTATGTAGTGCGTAATTAAATTTTGGAATGAGGGTCGTATGGAAATAAAGCGATGATGTCGCTATATCAAATGATAGGTCAATTATTGGTTTGAAACCCGTTGGTAGTCGTCATAGAGGAGGATTACCTTAGACGAGCCAAACGGGTCAAATAATTAAGTAAAGCATGGTTAATGCCTTGAATCATGACGGATTTGTTCTTTGATATTGGTTAATGTATAATATGTTGGAAATATGAGAATTTGATGTATTGGTTTCTTAGAAAAGCGAAATCCAAGAAATTGGTTTGAGTGAGATGAACAAACCAAACAAAATCATGCATCTCCAGGAACTACCGTAATTTACGGTAATACCGTAAATTACGGTAGAGGTTAAATGTTTACGGTGGTTCTCCCCTGGTTTACGGTGGACCAAAAATATCCAGAACTCACCGTAAATTACGGTAACACCGTAATTTACGGTGGAACCAGAAAACTTTAAATTTTTTTTATTTAAATTGATGATTGGATTATATGTTTAAGTCTTATGTACCAAAGTCAAAACTAATGTTTTAATGGTTTTGACCCTAGGTGATTAGATGGACCGTACGGATGGTGGTCAAGCAACGTCGAAGAACCGAACACGACTTTTGAAGCTTCCGCTATGTGTTTAGTTTTACTTAAACTTTGTTCATGGGTTGTAAACAATTATTAATCAACTTTTGAATGTTTAACTTAGACATTAGTTGACTAATGTTTATCTACTTGAAATCTTGATACTTTTGAAACTTATGTTAAACTATTATCTTTTGTATAAAATATTACTTATATTCAAGTAAATTTTGAGGGTGTTACAAGTTGGTAATCAGAGCTCAAGGTTGTCAAGAAGTGTTCGGTTCAAGCTTGATCAAGCATCCGGTAAGAGTTAATCGTTTAAGTAGAAATTAGAGAATATAGAAATAAATCATGAACAAATATGCATGAAAAGAGTGTGTAAGCTCACTCAAATACAAGAAATGCATGAAACAAGAATAATTAAATCAAGTTATGAACTTGATTGAATCAAAACAAGAATGATTAAATCAAGTTATGAACTTGATTGAATCAAAACAAGAATGATTAAATCAAGTTATGAACTTGATGAAATCAAAACAAGTAAAGCATGTGTTATAAATGGAATGTTTAACAACTTATGTAAACATTTCAGAAATAGAGATGGCTGATAAAGGTAACGATGATGCGGTGCCAAGAGTCACCGAACAAGTGAGGGAAGTGATTGCCGAAGAGGTTGGAAAGGCGATCGAAAACAGTTTGTCGGGCTTTATTGATAAAATTCAAAACATAGTTTTATCAATAGTAGAAGATAGAATCAAGAAACTGGAAGATGATTCAAATGTAGCAAAGGAAAAGCATGGTGGACGAAAGCCTTGTTCATACAAGGAATTCATGGCCTGTAAACCACCAATATATAATGGGGAGGTTGATCCAATTGTGTGCCAACGATGGCTAAGTGATATCGAAGGAGTATTCGAGAGAACTCATTGTGATGAAAATGACTACGTAGCTTATGGTACGGGTCAATTAAGAGGTCAAGCGAAAGACTGGTGGGATAACAAAAAGAAGGAGATTGGAAGTGAAGCGGCTAAGGCCATGACATGGGAGGAGTTTAAGACGCCGTTTCTTAAACACCATAGTCCCAAAGCGGTCATAAATAGAATCAAGGAAGAGTTCATGCAACTCAGACACAAGGGTGAATCCATAGACAAGATCACGGGGATGTTTATGGACAAGATAAAGTTCTGTGATGATTTGGTGACAAATGAAGAACAAAAGGTCTATTACTACCATAACATGCTAAGTGCGGAGTATAGAGAGTTCATAACCCCTTCAAAATATGAGACCCTTACCGAGATTGTCAATGCTGCTCGGGAAAGGGAGATCGAACTGAAAAAGAGCATAGAACGGGGTGAACGAAGGGCACAAGATGTGAATCCAAGCCCTACTAAGAAGGCACGAACAAACGAAAGCGCAAAGAAATCTGATACGAAAGGCGGGTCGCCAAGTTGCAGAATCTGCGGGAAGGGTCATAAAGGCGAATGCCGTTACAAGGATAAGCCTTGTCCCATATGCAAGAAAACGGGACATATGGCTATATCATGCCTGGAGAAAGTGACGGTTTGTTACAATTGTTATCGAACGGGTCACAAGAAGTCAGAATGCCCGGAGCTGGTTGGAAAGAAGGATGGGCAGGAACCGAAAGGTGAAGCCCCGAAAGCAAAGGCAAGATCTTTTCAACTAACCGCCGCAGAAGCAAAGGTTGAACCTGACGTGGTCTCAGGTATATTTGCTGTAAATTCAATTCCTGCACACGTGTTATTTGATACGGGTGCGAATAAATCCTTTGTTTCATATGGACTTATTCGACATCCTTCATTTGTTCTAACAAAATTACCTGTGCCTTTAGAAGTAGAGATAGGTAATAACAAGAGCTTTATTGTTTGTGATGTATGTGAAAATTGTAAACTGAGCATCGACGATGAAGAATATTTGATAAATCTAATCCCGATGTCGATGGGAGAATTTCAAGTAGTCGTTGGGATGGATTGGCTATCTCGACACCATGCAAAGGTCGTGTGCTTCCGTAAAGAGATAAAACTAACATCTCCGAGCGGGAAACACGTCACCATTTATGGCGAAAAAGGAGGCAACCCCATAGTATGCTCAATGTTGAAAGCTCACAAGCTAATGAAGCGAGGATGCAAGGCATTCATGATATACGCTAATGAGCCCGAAAAAGAATCACGAAAGATTGGAGATGTACCGGTAGTACGAGATTATGAAGATGTTTTTCCGGAAGATTTACCGGGGATACCGCCTGAACGGGAAATAGAGTTCGGGATCGAATTGATTCCGGGCACGAAACCCGTAGCAAAAGCCCCGTACCGACTTGCACCATCGGAATTACAAGAGTTGATGTCCCAAATTCAAGACCTGCTTGACAAGGGATTCATAAGGCCGAGTGTGTCTCCTTGGGGCGCACCGGTGTTGTTCGTAAGAAAGAAAGACGGGAGCATGCGCATGTGTATCGATTACCGGGAGTTAAACAAACTCACGGTAAAGAACCGATACCCGCTCCCAAGAATAGATGACTTATTCGACCAACTACAAGGCGCGAACTGGTCTTCAAAAATTGACCTTAGGTCGGGGTATCACCAACTAAAGGTCAAAGAAGAAGATGTGCCGAAGACGGCTTTCCGCACGAGATACGGACATTACGAATTCCTCGTGATGTCATTTGGGCTAACAAACGCACCCGCGGCTTTCATGGACCTCATGAACCGGGTTTGCAAGCCAATGTTGGATAAGTCGGTCATCGTGTTTATCGATGATATCTTGGTATACTCGAAAAGTGAAGCTGAACACGCACACCACTTACAAGAAGTGTTAGAGACACTTAGGCGAGAGAAGTTATATGCAAAATTCTCTAAATGTGCCTTTTGGTTACGAGAGGTTCAATTTTTAGGCCATGTCATAAATGCCGACGGAGTATTGGTGGATCCGTCAAAGATAGAGGCTGTGTCAAAATGGAATCCCCCGAAGAACCCTTCAGAAATTAGAAGCTTTTTGGGGCTTGCGGGGTACTATAGGAGATTCATTCAAGATTTCTCTAAGATTGCGTCACCGCTAACAAAGCTAACCCAAAAGAAAGCAAAGTTTATTTGGGGAATCGATCAAGAAAAAGCGTTTCAAACGCTAAAAGAAAAGCTAACTCAAGCTCCGGTACTGACATTGCCGGACGGAGTAGAAGACATGGTGGTTTATTCTGATGCTTCACTATCGGGGCTCGGTTGTGTTTTGATGCAACGGGGCAAAGTTATAGCTTATGCCTCGAGACAACTGAAGATACACGAGAAGAAATACCCCACGCATGATCTTGAGTTGGCTGCGGTGGTATTTGCCTTAAAAATATGGAGGCATTACTTATATGGGGTAAAGTGCACCATATTCACCGATCACAAGAGCTTAAAATACTTCTTCGATCAGAAGGAGTTGAATATGCGACAAAGAAGATGGCTAGAAACGGTGAAAGACTTTGATTGTGAAATACATTACCACCCCGGAAAGGCTAATGTAGTGGCGGATCCTCTAAGTAGAAAAGCGGACTACGTCCCGATACGAGTAAGGTCGATGCAACTCGTAGTGACCTCGGGTATACTTGAACGTATTCGAGAGGCGCAGTTAAAAGCAGTAAAAGAAGAAAATTGGAAGAAAGAAAGAATAATCGGTCAATTGAAAGATTTGTCGGATGGGAATCACGGGTTGAAGACTCGATCCGGAAGGATATGGGTCCCACATACTTGTGGAGTGAAGGCGCTCCTGCTTGATGAAGCTCATAAATCCCGTTATTCAATTCATCCGGGTGCGACCAAGATGTACAATGATTTGAAACAAAATTATTGGTGGCCCGGAATGAAGAGGGATGTGGCGAAGTATGTGAAAAAATGCTTGACATGTTTATAAGTCAAGGCGGAGCATCAGAAACCATACGGCAAACTCCAACTGTTAGATATTCCGGTTTGGAAATGGGAACATATCACAATGGACCTACTGACCAAGTTGCCTAAAACAAATCGTGGTTTCGATGCCATATGGGTGGTGGTAGATAGATTGACGAAAAGTGCTCACTTTATTCCGATCCGTGAGACTTATACGTCAGAAAAGATGTCAGAGGTTTATACGAATGAAATAATAGCACGTCATGGGGTGCCGGTATCCATTGTGTCTGATAGGGATACCCGGTTTACTTCGAATTTCTGGCGAGATTTCCAAGAGCAATTGGGGACCAAATTGTTCATTAGCACTGCGTACCATCCTCAAACGGATGGACAAAGTGAAAGAACGATACAAACATTGGGGGACATGCTACGGGCGTGTATAATCGACTTTGGAGGCAGTTGGGATGTTCACCTACCGTTAGTCGAGTTTTCGTATAACAACAGTTACCAATCTAGTATTAAGATGGCACCATACGAAATGCTTTACGGTAGGAAGTGTCGAACCCCGGTATGTTGGGGTGAAGTGGGTCCACGTGAACTCGCTCATCAAGATATAGTACGAGCCACGAATGAAAAGATAGATATAGTTCGGGCACATTTGAAAGCGGCTCAAGACAGACAAAAGGCGTATGCTGATAAAAGAAAAAGGCCAATCGAATTCCAGGTTGGCGACATGGTCATGCTAAAAGTTTCCCCTTGGAAGGGCGTTATTAGATTCAGAAAAAAGGGGGAAGTTAAGCCCGAGGTTTATTGGGCCATTTAAAATTATCGGAAAAGTGGGCAAGGTAGCTTACCGTCTTGAATTACCGGAGGAGCTAAGTGGAATTCATGGCACGTTCCACGTGTCACAATTAAGAAAGTGCCTAGCAGACGAAACGACCTATATCCATTACGATGATATCGAAGTGGATAATAGTCTGAATTATGTGGTGAGACCGGTAGAGATTTTAGATCGAAAAGTCAAACATTTACGAAATAAACAAATTGACCAAGTCAAAGTCAAGTGGGAGCATAGGAAAGGTTCGGACACTACATGGGAGTCCGAAGAGGAGATGCGACGTCTTCACCCTACATTATTTGGTACGTACTTCGGTTTCGGGGACGAAACCCTTTTAAGGGGGGTGGACTTGTAACACCCCGAAAATATAAAACCTTATGCTAAAATTTTAAAGTATAAATAAATGAGAATTCACCAACTAGGAATTTAACCTAGTTAACAAATTCTCTAGAAATAACATGAAATAGGGTTAAATAACCAAAACTTTATGTTAAATAAAAGTGAAGGGACCAAAGATGTTAAAAGTGAAACTTGTAATTTAGAATTTGATAAAAATGAAAACCAAACACCCCACGAGGGTGCTGGTCGATCAAGAACAAGCAGGGGGGGGGGGGGCGACACCCCCATTCCAAAACTCAATCACACACAAAATCAGTAAAATTGAAGGCTCAATTCAAGTCGGAATCGAAATTAAAGCATAAAATCGTGATCCTCATTGCAAGAGGATTATAAGGTATGTAAAATTTGATGAAATCTCTAAACTTGAAATTCTCATGATTTTGTAAAATCCGAAAATCAGATGTTGCATGTGTGTTATGTGATTAGATTAAGGATGATATAGTGTCTAGAAGTGAAACCTAGACAACTACATGTGAAATCATGTTCAAATTCAGGGAATTCCATGAACACCTTGAAGGTGGGTTGTGGGTTTTACAAGATGATGATGAACATTAGGGTTTAGAATGATTATCCTAGTGTAATTTGATTGTAGAAAGTGATTCCAGAAAGATATGATGTTTAAATACTATATGAGGGCTTTATTGTTGTCAAGTTAGCTAATTAGCAAGCTATGGAGTTGAATACTAAAGATATAAAAATTCTGCCTATGAAGTGTTTGTTAAAATGCCTCAAAGAAGGCTTGAAACTTGAATTTTGTAGTTAAAACACCTAATTGTGATGTTTTGACTATTATGCGAAATGTGATTACAAAGAGTTCTAAATACGATAACATTGAACTCTATAGGAAAGGATACCGGAACGTCAGGTGGACACGCCGGTGGCGATTCGCGGTTGAAGGGCGTACAATAAGGTATGTAACTTGACTCGTTACATTAAGTAGATTTTGATGATTATGTAGTGCGTAATTAAATTTTGGAATGAGGGTCGTATGGAAATAAAGCGATGATGTCGCTATATCAAATGATAGGTCAATTATTGGTTTGAAACCCGTTGGTAGTCGTCATAGAGGAGGATTACCTTAGACGAGCCAAACGGGTCGAATAATTAAGTAAAGCATGGTTAATGCCTTGAATCATGACGGATTTGTTCTTTGATATTGGTTAATGTATAATATGTTGGAAATATGAGAATTTGATGCATTGGTTTCTTAGAAAAGCGAAATCCAAGAAATTGGTTTGAGTGAGATGAACAAACCAAACAAAATCATGCATCTCCAGGAACTACCGTAATTTACGGTAATACCGTAAATTACGGTAGAGGTTAAATGTTTACGGTGGTTCTCCCCTGGTTTACGGTGGACCAAAAATATCCAGAACTCACCGTAAATTACGGTAACACCGTAATTTACGGTGAAACCAGAAAACTTTAAATTTTTTTTATTTAAATTGATGATTGGATTATATGTTTAAGTCTTATGTACCAAAGTCAAAACTAATGTTTTAATGGTTTTGACCCTAGGTGATTAGATGGACTGTACGGATGGTGGTCAAGCAACGTCGAAGAACCGAACACGACTTTTGAAGCTTCCGCTATGTGTTTAGTTTTACTTAAACTTTGTTCATGGGTTGTAAACAATTATTAATCAACTTTTGAATGTTTAACTTAGACATTAGTTGACTAATGTTTATCTACTTGAAATCTTGATACTTTTGAAACTTATGTTAAACTATTATCTTTTGTATAAAATATTACTTATATTCAAGTAAATTTTGAGGGTGTTACATTAATGCTATCGCATCGCTTACTCACAACTCGCCTAAATGCAAGGCAACGCTCAACGCACGAAACGAAAGTCGGAAAACTAACTCGCGAAAGCCAACCGATCGAACGACCAACCGATCGAATGGACATCCGACCGGATGACTATCCAATCGGATGGCCATCCGATCGAACGGCCGTCCGACCCGTTCACTTTACACCGCCATTCACCCTCACACCTATAAATACCCTCCTGTCATTAGGGATGGCAAAAAAGACCAAGCCCGACGGGTATACCCGAAACCCGAAACATACGGGCCGGGTATACCCGAAGCCGGACGAGTATGGGATTAAAAATATAAAAATATTCGGGTACGGGTAAGGGTATGGGATTTAGCGATACCCACCTGATACCCGGCTCGTTTACCCGAATAATACCCGAAAAGCATATTATTTTAAGGGGCAATTACATATATCCCCCTACAAACTTCATTAATTACATATATACCCAACCTAAAAATTAAATTACATATATCTTCTTCCTTAAAACTAGAAATATCAAATTTACCCATTTTAGATTATTTTATTAAAAATAGTTTATATAATGATTAATTTACCCTTCTTTTTTACCAACACTTACAGATTTACACATTACAAATTTACCCATTTCAAAATTTGATAAAATATCTCATGAATCAATAATTCACTTTTTGATCAAAAGAAAGAAAACACAAAAACTAACATTATCTGATGATTCAAGCATTCCATAAGATTGTAAGAAAGTTCTTTAGACACAAGGGCTCAAAATCAAATATTACATATGCAGGATCTAAAATCACCTCATTAATGCATATAATCAAGCAATTTAACAAAGGAGATTGAGCAATATTATAATTAAGCAATTTATAATAGTGTGATATTTTTAACAAATTAATGGGTATACCCGTTACCCGCGGGTATACCCGATACCCGATGGGTAAATATCCGACAAATACCCGACGGGTAACGGGCCGGGTACGGGCCAAAGAATTACAACCGGGTATGGGCTTGGGATTACTAATACCCGGCCCAAACCCGGCCCATTGCCATTCCTACCTATCACATCAACTGTTCATTGATGTGACTTCTCCGTTCGACCCACACACTCTCAAGCTCTTTTCTCTCGATTACTCGCGATTCTTGTAAGTTTTCTTCCTAAATCTTGTACTTCCATCTTCATTACACATTTTCTCATCATCTTCTCCAACAAATCTTACAATTTCACTGGGAAATCACCTGATTCGAGCTGTTCTATGGTGACGTCACCATGGGTTCTCGTGAACACTGAAGTGTGACATCGTCTCATCAAGAACGGTTTGGATCTAAAGGATTTCTACATGTTTTTACACTGATTTCGTCTAAATCTAAACATTTAACAGCTGTTTCAAACTTTTCTTCAACATCTTCCACTTTTTACTCAAAACGTTAGAATCTGGACTCGTTCAGGTTCTCTACTCATTCTCTAGTGGAGAACCGATCTGAGAATGGATTTCTACCAAAGAGACGACTGTTTCACGGGTTGAATATGAAACTCCGTCAAGGGTAGTTGAGTCTGATCGAACGGGGTGATTCCCATCCGATCGGACGAGTTGGACTTGGTGTGATTTCCGTTGCTTAACACGCCGTCAGGCCGTCTCCGTCAAACCGCAAACTTTTCAACTTAACTGATTTTGTAAAATTTCAAACAGAAGGTTGCTCAATCGGATAGCCGTCCGATCGGACGACCATCCGATTGAACGACTATTCGACCAGGTGACTTGTAATCTCAACACCTAAACTATTTTACAAAACTTCAAAGAATATCAGTTTCAATCGAATAACCATCTGATCGAACGTCCATCCGTCCGGATGACCATCCGATCGAATAACTTTATTTATACTACAACGAAAACTTCAAAAGTTCAACATTTTCACAACACACTCCTTCAATTGAATGACCAATCGACCGAACGATCATCCGTCCGGATGACCATCCGTCCCATCCGGATCAAACCAACATCTGATCGCTCATCTCACCGGCACGCTGTTTTACGCACTGTTCAATGCTTACACTATCGTTCTCTGATCAGGCTAACTCTCAAGCGCTCCCTTCAATCCAAGACTGTGTTTATTTACTAAACACGATCTGTGAGTATACTCGAACCCTTTTTGCTTAACGCACTTTTGGGTGTTACATACGTTACCTATATCAAATCACATCGACACATAACACAAACACTTTTAAACGATAACCGCCCTCGCATGTTATACGTGTTTTCGATGAAGGCTTGTATGTTATGTTTACACAATGATTGTTGCCTGACACCTTAGTAACGATAGTACTATAGTTTGGACTCAGCACCTGTCGTGGACAGGGGTTGTTAAAGGTTTTACTTCACATGGTCACAATGGTGATAATGTGTTGCGCATTCTATAACTCGCAGTCACGTATGTGCATATTTCATTGTCGATAGCTTACTTGCTTCACATTTCTACGTGTTACATGCTGGTTATGCGTAAATCGCTTTCGCTATACTATATGCTATAAAACTTGTGTACTCACCTTTACACTATGTGTATTGACTTTTTTAACGTATGTGACAGGTGTCTAGGATGCTTTTGTTTGCTGAATGTCATGGAAATCAAGTTAGGTGGTCTAGAAACCCACGAATAAAATTTGAGTTGTCGGAACTGCTATTTGTCTTTGAGAATAATATCTGTAATAACTGTTTTTACATTATATGTTGATGGTATGGAACGTTAACACTTAAATATATTGTCATTAATAGTTGTTGTGGATTCTCTTGGACAATCTGTTTCGCTCAGTGCCTCACCCCGATGTTTCTGCCATCGGTTGGGGTGTGACAGATTGGTATCAGAGCCATAACTATAGGGAATTAGAAAAGACTCGACCTAGTCCGGGTCGATGTCTTAGAAATGACCTAGTCTATAGTCTAAGTACCAACAGACCGCCTTGTGCGAACCCAGTGGGGTTGTGCACGAGCCTATTATTGTTACTCTCTCGAACTCATTCATGCACGAACACCGCATACTACAGCTTCGTGCAGGATCAGCCTTTCCTAAGGACGAACACTACCGCTTAGCCTTTCCTAAGGCTGACACACACACGGTTTTTTGAAAACAAACGAGTGATTGGGTCGAGATTAGGTGTGAAAACCGCAAACTCTCGACTAGATCGCTCGCTCGACGCGCATTTTTACTATAAACACGACAATTTGCGTTGAGTCAGGAGTGAAATCCATATCTCGATAAAGTTCTCCCTCTCTATTCCATGGTTTACCACACAACCAGGGATAAAGTTGTTAAGTTAGGGGTGAAACCCGCATCGTAATGACTTGTTCCGCTCCCTATTTTGGTTTTACAAAACTCTCACCAAAGTCTCGATGGATTCCAACGACTCAATTCACGTGTTAACCGAAAGGATGCGTGCCGTTCACCGTATATTGGTGAGAGAGCACAGTCTATTAGGCCAAAGCGTGTACTTGAAGTCCTTTAGAATAGTCAAATTACTTTGGGTGTGAGACATGTTTCGATAGAACCCAAGACGCTCTATTTTTTATTCCAAACCCGCGATCGTTGGTTTTACGCTTTGTCGCTTTTATGTGTGATTTTATGTGTTTTTATGTGGTTTTATGAATTTATATGTGTTTCGATTTTGGAGACTATACGCTTTTTCGCTCTTCGCTTTGATGTACAGGCACAACTAGCACTGCTCACATATCTCAACACGCTAATAAATAGCAGACCTCTCATCGCATTTACTGAAGTGTGTGATCCATACGCTGTGATGCTCGCACTCGCAATTTTTGAACGCGCTCGCGAAACTTGAATGATAGGTGAATACGTGCAAAATATGTAGGTGAATACGTGCAAAATATGTAGGTAAATACGTGCAAAGTATAGTTGAATATGTGCTTCTGTGCTCTACGTGCTTATGTGTTTACGTGCTATGTGCCTATGTGGATTATGTGCCTACATGATTATGTGCCTATGTGTAGACGTGTTCCTGATGCTTTATTTAGTAATAGTAAGTATGTTGTGTGGAGAGATTCGATTGAATCGCATCTGAATCCTATGATGATGTTTATTGCAGACAATGCCGTCATTTGGATCCCATACTTCTCGCGCTACCCGCCGCAACCACGCTGACAAACGCATCACATCGCTAGTCACCAAGGAAATGGCTAAGGTCATTCCGCAGATCCTCAGCGAAATCAATGAAGTAGGTAGCAAGACCTCTGAGGAATCTAAGACTGACCCTCCAAAAGCCACTTTTAGCTTCAAGCAGTTCAAGGCCTGTGGCCCTAAAGACTTCACTGGTGAAGACGGGCCCAACGCTATGTTTCCGTGGTTTGACTCGATTGAAGTCACTCTTCGTCAAAGCGGATGCCTAGACAACCTCCGCACTGTTAACGCAACTGGCGTTTTCCAGTCCAGGGCACTGGACTGGTGGACTGCCTAACGAAACAGGCGAGGTAACGACGCAGCCTACGGACTTTCTTGGGAGGAATTGAAGGAAATCATGATGAAAGAATTATGTCCCCCGCATGAGCTCCATAAGCTGATGAACGAGTTTTGGAACATCAACCAAGAAGGTGGCGAAAATGCTGGTCTTACTGCTCGCTTTAAGCAGCTTAGTATCATCTGTCCTGGCCAAGTCTCAACTCCCGACATTACAATCAAGAAATACATTCGCGCTCTACCTGATTGTGTTGCCGATTTTGTTCAAGCAGACAAGACTACCACCATCGAAGAGACTTATCAACTCGCTGCTGAAATCAATGATAAGCGAGTTATGGCTGGTTACTTCAAGAACACCACCAAAAGCCTCCATCAAGTAACCGCTACTCCCGCTCCTGAAACCACCGCATCTCAAGGATTGAAATCTTCACGCTGCAAGCGCAAAAACAACAACAACAACAACAAGAATTGTGTTGTCACCGCCACTCCTCTGAATGCTATTCCTGCCCAACCTCAGAACCAGAACAGCCAAGTAGCAGCACCCGCGATGAACGCACCACCTGCAAAGCGTTCGTACACCGGTCCTCACCCTCTGTGCCCTACTTGTACTTATCATCACCCAGTTGGGATCGCTTACCATTTTTGTGTCCACTGCAACCTTTACGGACACTTTACCGCGAACTGTCGCACTGGCCCTCGTCAGCAAGCTCAAGTTCAAGCTCCTCCTGCACTGCAAGCTCCTCTTCCCTCTCCTCAGGGTAATCAAGCAGCTCCTGCTCCCGTTGCTCATGCACGAGCCTGTTTCACATGTTGTGATCCTAACCACTTCGCAAATGTCTGCCCAAATCGAGTGGTGAAGCAAGAGCCGCAGCAACCACCAGCGCAGCAACAACATCAACAGTAGCAGCCTCAGCAGCAACAGCCAGCTCAGCAAGCAGCCCGCGGAAGAGCATTCAACATCAATGTCCACCAGGCTCAAACTGACAACAACGTTGTCAATGGTACGTTTCTTGTCAATGGTATTTATACTTCGTGTTTATTTGATACTGGAGCCGATAACTGTTTTGTGTCATTAGAATTCGAAAAGCTCCTAAACCGTACACGCGCTAACCTCCCAACGACGTTCGACCTAGAAATTGCCACTGGAAGAACCGTCACCGTTAGTTCTATTCTCCGTGATTGTACGCTTGAGCTTAACAATCACGTCTTCCCGATCGATCTTATTCCGATGCAGCTTGGTAGTTTTGATACCATAGTAGGCATGGATTTTCTTCGCGAAAATCATGCTAAAGTCATTTGTTTCGATAAGATGATTCATTTCTCTCTTGATAATGGCGACGAACTCTGTGTTTATGGCAAAGTATCATCAAAGGATCTAAAACTCGTGTCGTGCATCCAAGCAAGCAAGTATCTTCGATAGGAATACAAGGCTTTCTTGGCACACATCGTAGTAGCGGAGGAAAAGGGAAAGAAGTTAATGGGAAAGGTGCTTGTAGTTTGTGATTTTCCTGCTGTCTTTGCTGACGATTTACCTGGTTTACCCCCGATTCGTGATATTGATTTTCGTATCGACCTCATTCCTGGAGCTAACCCTGTTGCTAAAGCTCCTTACCGTCTCGCTCCGTTCGAAATGCCCGAACTTTCGAGTCAACTCCAGGAATTGCTTGATAAAGGCTTCATACGCCCTAGCACATCTCCATGGGGCGCACCTGTCCTTTTTGTAAAAAAGAAGGACGGATCATTCCGAATGTGCATCGATTATAGGGAATTCAATAAGCTTACTATCAAGAATCGTATCCCTTACCCCGAATCGACGATTTGTTTTATCAATTGCGAGGCGCTACGTGTTTCTCAAAGATCGACTTACGCTCAGGTTATCATCAGTTACGAATTCAGGAGGAAGATATATCTAAAACCACTTTTCGAACCTGCTACGGCCACTATGAATTCGTCGTTATGCCCTTTGGTCTAACGAATGCACCCATGGTTTTCATGGATTTGATGAATCGCGTGTGTAAGCCCCTTCTTGACCGCTTCGTCATCGTGTTTATCGATGATATCCTTATCTATTCGAAGGCGAAAGCCGAACATGCACAACATCTTCATTTGGTTCTCGAGCTTCTACAAGGGAATCGCCTTTACGCCAGGTTCTCCAAGTGTGAATTTTGGCTTGAGGAGGTTCAATTCCTCGGTCACATCGTCAATAGTCAAGGTATTCACGTCGACCCCGTGAAGATTGAAGCAGTTAAGAGTTGGATTACACCGAAATCCCCGTTCGAAGTTCGTTCTTTTCTCGGATTGGCGGGTTATTACCGTCGAATTATCACTGACTTCTCTAAAATCGCCATTCCGCTTACCTCTTTGATGCATAAAGACAAGCCTTTTGTTTGGGGAAACGAACAAGAGGAGGCCTTTCAAACTCTAAAGTGTATGCTTTACAATGCTCCCATCCTCGCATTACCCGTTGGAAACAACGACTTCGTAGTCTATTGCGATGCCTCTAACCTTGGTCTTGGTTGTGTCCTCATGCAACGAGACAAGGTTATCGCGTACGCCTCTCGTCAGCTCAAGATCCACGAGAAGAACTATACAATCCCCGATCTCGAGCTTGGTGCAGTTGTTTTTGCGTTAAAGATTTGGCGACACTACCTTTATGGTACCAAGTGTACGGTCTTCATCGACCATAAGAGCCTGCAACATATCTTGAGCCAGAATGAACTGAATATGCACCAACGCCGATGGGTTGAACTTGTCAACGATTATGACTGTGAGATTCGTTACCACCCAGGCAAAGCAAATGGCGTTGCTGACGCTCTCAGCCGATGAAGCTATTTGCATAGCGTTCGTAATATTCAAGCCCAGCACGACCTCAAAGCTCTAATCCGTGACACTCAGCACGCCTGTTTCATTGGGAACACCTTGAAAGAGGAAATGAAAATGTGTGGTGCTGAAACCCAACTTGTCACCAAATCGAACGGTGTCTATTACTATCTCGATCGCATCTGGATCCCAAGTCGCAATAACCTTTGGGAGATATTATTGACTGAAGCCCACAAATCCCGATATTCTATTCATCCCGGTGCCGACAAGATGTACCATGACCTTCGTCTTCGGTATTGGTGGCCTGTAATGAAGAAGGATATCGCTATCTATGTTTCGAAGTGCCTAACTTGTTCGAAAGTCATGTCTGAACAACAATGACCCTCTGGCTTACTCGTACAACCTGAGACCCTATGTGGAAATAGGAGAGTATAGCTATAGACTTCATTACGAAACTTCCGCGCAAGCCATCGGGTCACGATAGCATTTGGGTTATCGTTGATCGTTTTACAAAATCTGCTCATTTTATGCCGATACGAGAAGACTTTAAGGTTGAACGATTAGCACGAATCTATACCGACGAAGTCATTTGTCAACAAGGGACACCTCGTGATATCATCTCTGACCGCGATGGTCGATTTACCTCGCGTCTTTGGGAAACATTTCAATCCGCTCTCGGTACTACTCTTAATCTATGTACCACTTTCCACCCCCAGACCGACGGTCAGACTGAAAGCACGATTCGCACCCTTGAAAATATGTTTCGCCCGTGTGTTATAGATTTTGGTGGTAATTGGGATTCACATTTACCTTTAGTCCAATTCTCGTACAACAACAGTTATCACTCTAGCATTCAAATGACACCATTTGAGGCATTATATGGAAGGAAATGTCGATCGCCTATTGTATGGCACGAGATCAGAGATACGCAAATTACCGGTCATGAGTTATTGTTAGAAACGACTGACAAGATCCTCTAGATACGAGACAATCTCTCAAAAGCTCGGAGTCGTCCAAAAGAGTTACGCCGATAAACACCGCAAGCCCCTTGAATTTGACGTTGGTGATCACGTACTCCTAAAGGTTTCACCTTGGAAGGGGGTGATCCGATTCAGCAAGAAAGGATAGCTCGCGCCTTGATACTGTTACACCCTAATTCGTATTTGACAAAAAGTCGCAGCGGAAACACGAACCATAAAATTTCTTTCATTATAAATACCTCAACCTATTTAAAATTCAACTTTAACATAATTCTTATTCATAAATCCGTCATCCTCTTATTTACTGATTAAAAACAGAGCTTACGCTTACTACATTTTACATTCAACGTCCCCGTACAATCTCTCTAGTGGCTCGGTCTTCAATCCCTAATCCTTCAGATAATCGCTCATTATCCGTACAACCTGCATTTACCACACACATTCATAACATTAGTACACATTAGAGAACCAAAGTTCATTCGCGTACACTTCACACTTCGTCATCTTTTAAGCTTTAAGCATTTCATCTGCATATCCATTTCCTGATGAGGCTTCAATAATGTACCTGCATTACTTTTCATTCTCGAGGTACACCATTAATAACGTTAACCCTCATCGTCTCTAAATCATGCTTACATACGTACTCACATACATATCTACGTACGTACATCTTTTCTCTATAACTTTACATACGTGCATACACTCATACATGCCTTTTCCAATCATTACACACATACATACCCTCGTACATATCTTTACACATACATGCATACACATCTACATGCATACAAACCTTCCCCACATCATTGCATACATACATACCCTCGTACATATCTTTAAGCATATATACATACACATCTACATGCATACAAACCTTTCCCACATCATTGCATAAATACATACCCTCGTACATATCTTTAAGCATACATACATACACATCTACATGCATACAAACCTTTCCCACATCACTGCATACATACATACCCTCGTACATATCTTTAAGCATACATACATACACATCTACATGCATACAAACCTTTCCCACATCATTGCATACATACATACCCTCGTACATATCTTTAAGCATACATACATACACATCTACATGCATACAAACCTTTCCCACATCATTGCATACTTGCCAATGAGAATTAAATCAATAATTCTTACCTGGGGTACGGGATCCCGCTTTAAGGTTCCTAAATGGAACCTAAGGTGGGATTCTTGACTGGGGTATGGGATCCCGCTTTAAGGTTCAGGAACCTGAGGTGGGATTCTTGCCTGGGGTATGGGATCCCGCTTTAAGGTTCAGGAACCTGAGGTGGGATTCTTACCTGGGCTTTGGGATCCCGCTTTAAGGTTCAGAAACCTGAGGTGGGATTCTTACCTGGGCTTTGGGATCCCGCTTTAAGGTTCAGAAACCTGAGGTGGGATTCTTACCTGGGCTTTGGGATCCCGCTTTAAGGTTCAGAAACCTGAGGTGGGATTCTTACCTGGGCTTTGGGATCCCGCTTTAACCTCCCGTTTCTTCCTACATGCTTGTAAATTCACATTCTATCATATGAACTTAAAATCCCACATCCGGATTACGGAAATTCTTAACTTTACGCTCCATCGGCTTATTATCATTTTCTAACTATTTGACCCGTTATGGGTATTTGCGCATTAAACGGTTTATGACAACAAAACCATACTTCCCATTTCCATACTTGTCCAAAACATTAAACTAATCGTATAACTTGTTCTTAAACCACTTATTAAGATCATTTGCCCAAAATACCCATCAAGGGCATTTTGGTCAACTTTAATCCCATCCTTTACGACGAAAGATTACGACACATAATTGACTTCAACCGTCATGCTTAGTTAATTAATACGCCTTATAACTTAAACGAACATACGAAGTGATTGCAGAAATCACTTACCTCGTGCGTCCGAGTTCGTGTCCGTTATCTTGTCTCTTTTTGACCCGTTAGCCTTTCATGCTTGAGTCCTTCTCGACATGATTCCTATACTTTCATGTCGCCAAATCACATTCTTATTAGCATACATAATTGTACAAGCTAACGATCATATCGATCGTATAATTCATATTTGACGTTCATAGTCACTTCTAACAAGCATAATACATGTAACCAAATTCATATCATTTCCAACTCGTGGAGTCCGTAATGTCATCGCATTAGACACACATACGTCTAACACGCATCATATAACTTACTTTAGTCTTACAATTATGACAACATGGCAGTTGACTTTTAGAAGTCAACGGTCCATTTACTTTAGCTTTTGACTTTTCATTATATGCCCGTAACATTATCATCGACTATACGGACATCACTATATACATATCATCTTTTACTTACATACTATTTCATTTATTAAGCTCACCTAGGCATTTCATCAAACACTTGGTGTGCGTACTGCCTTCTAAGCATAACGTACAACTAATTCATGCACAATCTTCTAATTTCATACATAATTCATCAATTTCTTCCTTCCAATCAACACGAATCATACATGCATAATCATCAAGCATATAATCATCACATTTCTTCCAATCTTTCTAACAAGAATCCATCATACATAAAAATACATCAACATTCCACAAGAATTAGACATGGATGATGATTCAAATCATCATTCTTACCATAACAAATGGGTTTCACCCTTAAACATCAAATTAACCTCATTCATGCATAATCCATGTTCCAAATGATGAATCTAACACATACTCATGCTCAATTTCATACAAATTCGTGATTTACAACATAACCCATTTCGTGCATCATCACCAATCTCGAATCTAAGACATACCTTACGATCCCCTTGTGAAGGTGATCATTAATCCGTGTTTGGTTATGAATTTGAGCTTCGTTTTGCCTTCCAATTTGAGGGAATAGATGAAGTTAGGGTTTTGACTTCATGAGAGCTCCTGCTCTCTCTCTAGAACACACGATCGTGTGTGTGTTTGTGTGTGTAAATCTTTATTTGTTAAATCAACTTTCAACTTAACCCACTTTAACCCCTCAAGTTGCCACTAATTATAAATGGGCACAACTTTCTTTCTTTTTATTACTTTTACCCTTTTGTTAACTTGGTTAAATAACCCAGTCATTCATTTCTTGATGCACCACATCATAACATTTAACGAATATAAACATTCGGGTTTTGGGGCGTTACAAGTCTACCCCCCTTAAATGAGGTTTCGTCCCCGAAACCTTTCTCATTTCCTCTTACACACACACATTCATGTTTGACTTCATAGTCGCATCATAATCATAAGTAACCATACTATCTCAATTCATAATTATTCAATCAATTGGCTTCTTCTTCTTAACAAGTCTATACTTTCCATGGCATACTTTCATATAACATTCTCATTTCCTTTGACCCGTTAAAACAGGTTAATATACATTCTTATTCAAGCTTATAATAATGCTTACACTCATATGATCATTTTATAACAGATTAAATACCTTCATCTCATCCTTTAAGATTTCATTCTATAGACGCATTGCATAACATTTAACCCTTGTTTTGTTATCACAACAAAACTACCATTTCATAGTCACACCCACGTGCTTAACTCCGTAGCTAACATCATTCTACGTTTCCATAATCTTTTGTACCATACATATCCTCACGTTACTTGCACATTCGGATATTTTCATTCCTATCATTCTTTTGTTCTTTTGCTTTACATTACTTTTATGACTTGTTTGACGCATACATGGTCAAGCTATTGACTTCTTCTTATGTAGACTAGTTCCGTCTTTTATATCTTAAATCCGTTTCGCGGATTCGAACACATTATTCATACCTTTCGTACCTTCTATGTTTTGAATCCGTCTCGCGGATTCAAACATTGCATTTACGCCTTTCATTCTTTGAATCCGTCTTGCGGATTCAAACACTGCATATACGCTTTTCATCCCTTGAATCTGTCTCGCGGATTCAAGCATTGCATTCATATCTTTCATTCTTTGAATCCGTCTCGCGGATTCAAACATTGCATATACGCTTTTCGTCCCTTGAATCCGTCTCGCGGGTTCAAGCATTGCATTTCATGTTTCGAATCCGTCTCGCGGATTCTAGCATAGCATTTCATGTTTCGAATCCGTCTCGCGGATTCTAGCATAGCATTTCATGTTTCGAATCCGTCTCGCGGATTCTAGCATAGCATTTCATGTTTCGAATCCGTCTCGCGGATTCTAGCATAGCATTTCATGTTTCGAATCCGTCTCGCGGATTCTAGCATAGCATTTCATGTTTCGAATCCGTCTCGCGGATCCTAGCATAGCATTTCATGTTTCGAATCCGTCTCGCGGATCCTAGCATAGCATTTCATGTTTCGAATCCGTCTCGCGGATCCTAGCATAGCATTTCATGTTTCGAATCCGTCTCGCGGATTCTAGCATAGCATTTCATGTTTCGAATCCGTCTCGCGGATTCTAGCATAGCATTTCATGTTTCGAATCCGTCTCGCGGATTCTAGCATAGCATTTCATACTCTCATTCTTGAGAGTCTTACATTTCTCTTCACCCTCACGTCCACCTACTACTTAATTCTAACGGACATACCTGTATTAATTATCACGGTCCCACGAACGTCATATGCTTCACGTGTACTGGCCAGGTACACAATCCACATACTAGTTTCGTGTCTTCGTGTAATTGTCACCTTATGTCCGAAGAATTAGGTTTCGGCACGTGTATCATTTTTCAAAACATGTTTACTATACCATCATGGTCCTTCATTTAGCATTTTTCTTCCCTTAATGCATTTTACCATTTCATATACCGACATATTGAATTTACGTACCTGGGTTCAACTTTATCTTATTTCATGCATTGGTGTCGGTACTTGACCGCACTCGCGGATCATCCTCTTCAAACGCTTATACTTACTTTGCATATACAAAACCGTCAGTTTCTTTATGCGTATACATAAGTACATACTTACATTCTCTTTTACCTTTGGATCTTGACCGAGTCTTGGATTGTACGGGTTTCTTATCACAAGAGCACACAGGTTTGAGTTCAAGCACTTACCTTCTTACACATGATTCTCTCAAACCAGGGCTCTGATACCAACTTGTTACACCCTAATTCGTATTTGACAAAAAGTCACAGCGGAAACACGAACCATAAAATTTCTTTCATTATAAATACCTCAACCTATTTAAAATTCAACTTTAACATAATTCTTATTCATAAATCCGTCATCCTCTTATTTACTGATTAAAAACATAGCTTACGCTTACTACATTTTACATTCAACGTCCCCGTACAATCTCTCTAGTGGCTCGGTCTTCAATCCCTAATCCTTCAGATAATCGCTCATTATCCGTACAACCTGCATTTACCACACACATTCATAACATTAGTACACATTAGAGAACCAAAGTTCATTCGCGTACACTTCACACTTCGTCATCTTTTAAGCTTTAAGCATTTCATCTGCATATCCATTTCCTGATGAGGCTTCAATAATGTACCTGCATTACTTTTCATTCTCGAGGTACACCATTAATAACGTTAACCCTCATCGTCTCTAAATCATGCTAACATACGTACTCACATGCATATCTACGTACGTACATCTTTTCTCTACAACTTTACATACGTGCATACACTCATACATGCCTTTTCCAATCATTACACACACACATACATACATACATACACATCTACATGCATACAAACCTTCCCCACATCATTGCATACATACATACCCTCGTACATATCTTTAAGCATATATACATACACATCTACATGCATACAAACCTTTCCCACATCATTGCATACATACATACCCTCGTACATATCTTTAAGCATACATACATACACATCTACATGCATACAAACCTTTCCCACATCATTGCATACATACATACCCTCGTACATATCTTTAAGCATACATACATACACATCTACATGCATACAAACCTTTCCCACATCATTGCATACATACATACCCTCGTACATATCTCTAAGCATACATACATACACATCTACATGCATACAAACCTTTCCCACATCATTGCATACTTGCCAATGAGAATTAAATCAATAATTCTTACCTGGGGTACGGGATCCCGCTTTAAGGTTCCTAAATGGAACCTAAGGTGGGATTCTTGACTGGGGTATGGGATCCCGCTTTAAGGTTCAGGAACCTGAGGTGGGATTCTTGCCTGGGGTATGGGATCCCGCTTTAAGGTTCAGGAACCTGAGGTGGGATTCTTACCCGGGCTTTGGGATCCCGCTTTAAGGTTCAGAAACCTGAGGTGGGATTCTTACCTGGGCTTTGGGATCCCGCTTTAAGGTTCAGAAACCTGAGGTGGGATTCTTACCTGGGCTTTGGGATCCCGCTTTAAGGTTCAGAAACCTGAGGTGGGATTCTTACCTGGGCTTTGGGATCCCGCTTTAACCTCCCGTTTCTTCCTACATGCTTGTAAATTCACATTCTATCATATGAACTTAAAATCCCACATCTGGATTACGGAAATTCTTAACTTTACGCTCCATCGGCTTATTATCATTTTCTAACTATTTGACCCGTTATGGGTATTTGCGCATTAAACGGTTTATGACAACAAAACCATACTTCCCATTTCCATACTTGTCCAAAACATTAAACTAATCGTATAACTTGTTCTTAAACCACTTATTAAGATCATTTGCCCAAAATACCCATCAAGGGCATTTTGGTCAACTTTAATCCCATCCTTTACGACGAAAGATTACGACACATAATTGACTTCAACCGTCATGCTTAGTTAATTAATACGCCTTATAACTTAAACGAACATACGAAGTGATTGCAGAAATCACTTACCTCGTGCGTCCGAGTTCGTGTCCGTTATCTTGTCTCTTTTTGACCCGTTAGCCTTTCATGCTTGAGTCCTTCTCGACATGATTCCTATACTTTCATGTCGCCAAATCACATTCTTATTAGCATACATAATTGTACAAGCTAACGATCATATCGATCGTATAATTCATATTTGACGTTCATAGTCACTTCTAACAAGCATAATACATGTAACCAAATTCATATCATTTCCAACTCGTGGAGTCCGTAATGTCATCGCATTAGACACACATACGTCTAACACGCATCATATAACTTACTTTAGTCTTACAATTATGACAACATGGCAGTTGACTTTTAGAAGTCAACGGTCCATTTACTTTAGCTTTTGACTTTTCATTATATGCCCGTAACATTATCATCGACTATACGGACATCACTATATACATATCATCTTTTACTTACATACTATTTCATTTATTAAGCTCACCTAGGCATTTCATCAAACACTTGGTGTGCGTACTGCCTTCTAAGCATAACGTACAACTAATTCATGCACAATCTTCTAATTTCATACATAATTCATCAATTTCTTCCTTCCAATCAACACGAATCATACATGCATAATCATCAAGCATATAATCATCACATTTCTTCCAATCTTTCTAACAAGAATCCATCATACATAAAAATACATCAACATTCCACAAGAATTAGACATGGATGATGATTCAAATCATCATTCTTACCATAACAAATGGGTTTCACCCTTAAACATCAAATTAACCTCATTCATGTATAATCCATGTTCCAAATGATGAATCTAACACATACTCATGCTCAATTTCATACAAATTCGTGATTTACAACATAACCCATTTCGTGCATCATCACCAATCTCGAATCTATGACATACCTTACGATCCCCTTGTGAAGGTGATCATTAATCCGTGTTTGGTTATGAATTTGAGCTTCGTTTTGCCTTCCAATTTGAGGGAATAGATGAAGTTAGGGTTTTGACTTCATGAGAGCTCCTGCTCTCTCTCTAGAACACACGATCGTGTGTGTGTTTGTGTGTGTAAATCTTTATTTGTTAAATCAACTTTCAACTTAACCCACTTTAACCCCTCAAGTTGCCACTAATTATAAATGGGCACAACTTTCTTTCTTTTTATTACTTTTACCCTTTTGTTAACTTGGTTAAATAACCCAGTCATTCATTTCTTGATGCACCACATCATAACATTTAACGAATATAAACATTCGGGTTTTGGGGCGTTACAGATACATTGGACCCTTTAAGATTCTGGAAAGAATTGGCAAAGTGGCCTACAGACTCGAATTACCAGAGGAACTCAGCAACGTACATCCAACTTTCCACGTTTCGAACCTCAAAAAGTGTCTAGCCAAGCAGAATTTACATGTTCCTCTTGAAGATTTACAAGTGGACGAAACATTACACTTCGTGGAAAAGCCAGTCGAGATCATGGACCGAGAGACCAAGAAATTCCGACGCTCACGCATTCCTATAGTGAAGGTTCACTGGGAAGGCAAACATTTCAGCATTCAGATCTTTCATTTCTTACTTCATTATTGCTTGTACTCTCCAACCCGATAATCGATTGTGACAACTGTCAAAAATTCAGGTATCCGTAGAATTATTAAACCATGATTAGTGCTTAATGACTATGCTGAATTTCAATTAACTGCTTCCTGATTACTGTCATATATACATACATGTGCATCACATATTGCAAACGACATATCATTATTGCATAAAAGCTTATTTGACTCAAATGATGCATGGAACATAGCTAGAACAGTTATAAGATAAATCAGGAATATGCTGACGGAATACAGTACATAGACAGACTGTATGTTGAGACAGAGAATGAGCAAGAAACCAAGTCTTACACTAGTATAGTGTGTAGGAAAGTAAGGATCACAAAATCGCATTCCTAGAGATAGTTTAAGTGCCGGAAAGTGCCTAAAATTCACAAAAGGTGCTGAATTCAGCAAAATTCAGCAATAATCAGCATTTTAACAATCTAATTTTATGCAGAAATATGGTTTAATGGTCCTGAATGCTTTCCTGAGTGTCGGGAATCAAAAGTGTCACAAAAGGGTACATAAAGCACACTAAACTGCATAGTTTAGCACCTTAACGAACCGGTAACCAACCGAACAACCGGACACTACCCGAAACATCAAATTTACACTAGAAGCACTGTTTTAACATTACCAAGCTAGTTATGGTCCCCGAACATCATAACACCCCATACAAATATCTAATAACTAAAACACTTAACTTACACTTGGATTTCAACTAGTAAGTAACCAATTTAGTTTAAACCTATGCTACTACCCCCCCCCCCCCCACCCATGGACGGCCCAACATGTGGACCCAGATGGGATTTTCTTTCAATTTTATAATAGATCATGTTGGCACCTTAAGAACATAATATCCTTTGGAAAACACCTAAATTTGGTTATAAGTATAACCCTTATGAACATAAGCTTCATACTTACACACATCAAAACACACACAAGTTCTCCCTTCCCCCTTGGAGCTCTCGGCCGAGAATCAACACCCACACACCCACCTTACTTGATCAAGCTTCATCCATTTCAAGCATATACCAAGGTGTTAGAGGTCACATAAAGGAGCTAGGAGCTTACGGAAGTTCAAGAACCTCTCTTATTTGCTTTTATCCACTTGTTTTCTTCACTTGATCATCCCTAGCCTTGTGCTAGTGGTAAGAACCTTGATCTTGCTATTTTACGTCCATTTTAAGTGGTTAAAAGAAGAATCATAATCATAATCTTAAAGAACACTAAGAATCACAAGAAGTAAACTTGAACATAAGCTTAAAATATGAAGAAATCTTGATGAATATGAGTTGTTATGCTTGATGATTGTTGGCTGTTTGTGAAAATGATGTTGATCATCATATGATCTTGCTAGATCATGATTAAAAACATAATCTAGCAAGATGAGAGGATGAACATCTTAGAAGTTAATGGATCATCCTCATAAGAAGCATGAACTTGAAAGAATAAAGTTCTTTCTTGAAAAGTAATGATCAAAGTGAGTAGTAATACTTGTAGATCTAAATATTTATGGATGATTTCTAAAGAAACCAAGTTAAAAATATAAGTTTTTCTAAATCTTGGTTCTTACATAAACAAACCTTATTTTTGGTGGTTAAACAAGTGTAGAAACACTTGTGTAACAAGAAGAATTCATAAAGAAACATTTTTAGAAATGATGATCACAAATTGTAAAGATCCATATTCTTTAAAAATGAAGTTTTTAAAGAATCACTCACACTTTAAAGGATAACAAGGCTTACTAAATACACTAGTAATTTCCTACAAATTTTTACAAAGATTCAAGTTCATGAAATGGTAATTATTACTTGTTTTTGGCAAAGTTGGCAAGTAAAGGTTGTTTATTAGTGATTGTGGATTGATTGTGTTGATTTTTACAAAATAAAATGATATGCTTGAAAGCATGGAAACCTCCATTTTTAGGGGAAACTATGGCAAAATTTTCTAAAAATCTAAACAATTAGAAAAATATTTATTAACATACACTTACAAGTATATTCTAAACCATGGAGTTTTATATAAACTTTGACATAAATTTTGTTACAAATATTATACTTATTGGAGGTTGGTTTTTATAAATAAAAATGTATTTAGGAAATATATATTTAGATGACACCATGTGTGTGATTATTTGTATATTTTGTGAATTAGTTATATTATTTTAAGATATGAAATAATATAACACATCAAAATACCAAGAATTACAATCCAAAATATTACCAAAATTCCAAGGAATAAATATACAAGTTATACACAAAATATTGGTGAAACCGAACTATGGAGTAAGACTTACAAAATATTCCGGAAATTTATTCACAAAGTATATTTTGGTAAATAATATTTTGGACACCTAGGAAACGAAAATATGATTTTTACAATTACTACAAGAATATATCATAATTTTGACAAGGGAAAAATATATTATTTTTGGCAAGTATGAATATATATTTTTCTTGAAATCTTTAGAAGATATATTATTTTTAAGAAATATATATTTTCTTACACAAACATGAAATACAATATTTTTGGGATGAAAGATATATTTTCTCAAATAAATATGAAATATATCATTTTTGGAGAAAAATGAGTTTATATATATTTTCCAAGTTAGACATGAAAATATATTATGTTTGAAACTTATGAGAAAATACAAATATTTTTGCCAATGAAAAATTATAAATAATATTTCTTAAAATATATATTTTGGAAATATATATTGGTGAACTTTTATTCCAGAAAAATTAATACGAAATTAAGTATAAGAATACTTAATGAATAGAATAAAAATACGTATTCTCATACGTATAAATACACACCGGAATACGATCCTAATACATGGCAAAAATATACAAGTATAAGAATACGAATACAAATACACCTGTAGGATCGTGATCTGACCCGAACGAGTCGTTCAGAGGAGTTTACTTCGTTTCAGGTGCGGAATAACAAGAAACGGAGATAGAAACAGCTGAATCTTTACTTAATCTGCTAATTGTATTGATTAACAATCGATTACATGCAGTTCTTCACACCGGCAGAGCTTCGGTATGGAATACAAGGCAATAGTTGCTGATTTCGCTCATAAGACTACTATATATAGGCCTGGTGGTTTGCTCTTATGGACATGACACATGAGCGAAACCTCATGTGTCCATAAAAGCGAAACCCAAGGTCCAAATAAGCGAAACCTCATATCTATGTCCCTATGAGCGAAATCATGACCTAATACACAAACATACTCTCATATTCTCGTAAAACATGCCCTAATCTATACAACACAATGTAAGACTCGATCCAAGACGAAGTCGACAGATGTAGTGCACCAACAGACTCCCCCTCAGATGTTGACGAGTCGACTATCGAGTCACGACAATACTGTATCTTCACATCTTCAGTCTTGATCAGTCTCTGGGCTTTTCTCTCTCTATCTTCATCAACAGACTCCCTCTCTCGATCTGCTGGCATTCCTTTGTTCTTCAGCAACATCTGCATCAGTATCTTTGTCTGGCTTTCTTTGTCTTCAGAATCCGAAACCTGGCACTCTATCTTCAGATTCAGAATTTAAACTTGGCTATTCCTGCACATTCTTAACCCAGAAATAAGTTTTATGAATTTTAACAAATTAAGTGCACTAACACTAATTCTCTTTTATAAAATATGCACCAACAAACACTCTCCTTCAGATCACAAGTACATGATGAACCACTTGTTGATTTAAAAACATATTTTGACAATTAAGACACATACCCCCTCACAACAATGTCATCATGTTTAGCACTCGGAACTTTGAAAATCAGATTTTCAACATCAGTTGCCGAAAATCTTTTTGAATTTTTCAAAAGTTTATGCTAAAACACACTCAAAATCTTTTTGGATTTTTGAATATAAAGAAATGTAGTAAAGAAATATTTACAGACAATATTTTTTTGAGTTTGTGTAAGAGGATCATATCAGTTTTTGACAAGTCACAAGTACCGTTGAGCTTAGTTACACATTAAGAATTAAACAATTCACTTAGATTACCGATATACTGATCCACTTAAATTCTCACACAAATTTCAACTAATTCAGGATATGAGTTAGGTGTTTTAAGAACTTAAACTCATTCATGTGTCCCACCTCTTGAATATACTCCCGTATCCAGATCCCAATATTCAGTCTTACAGGTGAGTATACCACAGATGATATCTGTAAGGGGTTAATAAATTATGAAGAATCATGAGAGCTCAGGTCAGAACTACCGTTCAGCAGAGAGATCATGACTCAACTTTTGGGTGTGTCCCCTTTAGAGGATCTTTTGCATTACAACAGCAGTGACTATCAATTTTATTGTTTCATCAGCTTGCTGAGGTCGATGCTATGTTTCAAGCATTTGCAGAAAGCATTATCCGGGGACTAGGTCAGAACTTCCATTCAGCAGAAGTCCCGGGATAATACCCCAGATATCACTGAGCATAAAGACCTAGTATCTCAGAAAGAGGGACCTTTCAAACGAGATTTCAGGGATTACCTATATATCCAAGTAGTGTTCCCCACGAAATAAGCAAGTTTGAATTTATGTTTATATCCTGAAAAAGCTTACTAAATGTGTAAAAACCTATCTGCATATCATCAGTGAGACTGTTTAACACTATTTAAACAATACAATTCTTTAGCATACTGTGACAGTCTACTGATGTACTATCATTTCCTCTTCTAGACACAAAAACTCATTTTTTTTATTTTATCATGTTTTTGTCTTTTTCAAATTTTCAAATGTTTTTGGATTTTCTAAAAATTTCTACTCCCCCTAAAATGCAAACACATTAAAGAAAATTTGAAAATAAACTGTACAAAACTTGACAACCGATATCAAATCGCTTCAAATCGCCATCCACTTGGCATAAACAATCAGAACTCCCCCTTACACAAAACTATTTTCTCATTAAGATTTCAAAACACTTAAGTTTGTTTTACCAAAATGATTTTTCCGGAAAATAAGTTTTGTTGGTTTTACCACTTGTAAAGTTAGGGGTTTGTTTCATCATATTGTCCTTTAAACATACGAATCAGGATTACATCAAGTTCAAACTAATGACCTTGACGAATCACTTTGTAATTTCCAACCTCTTACCACTTGTAAGTATATCCAAAACATATAACCACATGTAGGAATAAAACATCTACACAAACCATTTTACTAATCAAGATGCCGATTCCTGCTTCACACTTACCAACCTGGAAGCTCCGGCAAATCACACTTATCCTGTAAAAATTCAACTATTTTTAAGATTCAATCTAGGTTGAAAAACTACATCACAAACACACTTTTACAAGAATGATGCCGATTCCTGATCCACGATATAAACTTGGGATCTCCGGCATAGTCCTAAGACTTCAAGGGAAACAAACTTCCATCCAAGTCTTTTCAGAATTGATGGCTTTCAACTCTTGCGCAGTAGGGTTGTAAGTTGCCTTTTTAGTTGCATAAAAATCTTTAACCCCCTTAACTTTCCCATTCAACATTTTCCCAAAAATTTTCTTAACACTTCCATTGAATGTTTTCTCGACATCAAACTTAGTATTCTCATTATAAAACTGATTCAAGATATCAACCTAGCCAACTTTCTGTTTAACTTCTTCAAATTTCAGTGATGTAAACTCATCATCAGTCACTGAAATTTTCACCTCAACCTGTGGCTCTTCTGGCTTTGTGGAACCAGATTCATCGCCGACTGTCTCATCAACTTTCTTAACAACCCACACTTGATTGTCATTCTCTTTCTTTTTATAAAAATTCTTTTTAGAACACTCACCAACCTCATAAGTTGAATTTTCAAAAATTTTAAGTCTGTCGGTTGGTGGTTCAACATCAACAACCTTTTCTTTCAATTTCTGAGAAACTCCCTGTTTTGTTTTGGCAATTTTCTGACAGTTCCATGCAATGTGACCAGCTTCATTGCACTTGTAACAGATTCGAGTTTCCTTTGGATGAGACATTTCAGTTCCATTCTTTTTCTTTTCAGCAAGAAACTCCTGATTTGACTGTCTCCAGAATGGTTTCTTCGATTCTTCTTCATGACTAGTTCCTGCAACATATGTCATTTTTGATTTAAAATCTCGAACATATTTTTCATTTTTATAGTTTTCAGGTGGAATAAAACCTAAGCCTTTCTTTTTGTAGCTACGATTTTGGTTAGTTTTCTTTTGAAAACCAGAACCAGAATTGTAACCCTTTTTCTTGTTTAGACGTTGTTGAACTCTTGAAGTGTACTTTTTAGGTTTTTCATTAAGATTTAAATCTTTTATTTCAGAAATATTAATTTCTGTCATTTTGAAAACCTTTTTGATCATGTCAGAACGAACACTTCTTATTGGAAACTCTTTGTCAGAGTATAATTTGTCCGAATCATTTAAAGTGTATGCAACTTCAAATGCTTCATTATCCAAATTTGCTTTCGATAACAAAAATTCTTTACTGTAAGACCGTTTGACCGACGACTTTGGACTGTTGACTAACGAATTTGACCCTCCAGACTCAGACTTTGACTCGGATTCCTCCTCAGTATCCAACACCTGATCGACCACCTTTTTGATTAACTCAGACTCATGATCAGTATCGGACGAGGTAAACGTGACATCAATGTTATCTGGTAAAACGTCAGTTGTGTCGGTTTTTAGCTTTATATTGACTGCTTTTTCAAGTTGCTCCTCATTTGGTTTTCTAGGAGAATACCCTTCCCAAATTGGAGGCGGACACTTGTTATAACTAGTAGTCGGTTTCTTACCACTATCTTTCTTTTTCTTCGGCTTCTCATCTTGAAAAGCTTCCATACCTGCAACAGTTGGGTAAATACGATCAATGAGATAATCAGAACTAGAATAACTTTGTAATAAACGTCTAATTCTCTCATTCTCGATCTTTTCTGTCTCTAACTCTTGCTTCCATTTAGCACCCTCTTCAATGTAAAAATTGATGGCTTTCTGTTTTGTCATCATCACAGCATTCATCATTGTAAGAGCTTGTTCTCTTTCAGAGTTTGTCTTTTGCAGACCAGTTACTATTTTGTTCAAGACATCATATGATTCTTTCACATAGTTGAGATTGAACAGTAACTGCTCCTTTTTCTTCTCATACTCAGCAATTATCTCGTCTTTTGCTGCACAACCCTTGCATGCTTCCAAACACTTCTCGCAAGGCTTTACAACTTCAACAATCTTCTCAATCTCGATTGTCTTTACCACTTCAACTACTTTTTCTTCTTCAATCACCTTCTCTTCTACCTTCACTCCCTCAGTTTCAACTATCTCCTTAACAACACCTTCAACATTTTCTTTCTGAACCATATCTTCAGATTTCTTTAGTTGTTATTCTTTAGCAGCTCATTTCTCCTTCAGTTTCTCCATGCGATCTGCAAAATAGAAATGAAAACTTTCAGGAGAAAGATGAGTTTTAGCAACATTAATGTGTTTTTCCTCCTCATCATCACTGCTACTATCATCTGGAGATTGATCAAACTGAACAGATTTTTCAGAATCAGCATCTGATACACCAGAATCAGATGGTGTTTGATCAAATACAACTTCTTTTTCTGAAGTAACAACATTTTGAACACTCTCATCTGAACTTAGTGAATCTTCATCAGCACTTTCTGAGCTTTCTTCAGATGTAACAGACTGTTCCTTCACACTTTTCACTGTCTCACCAATAGATTTCATCCACGTGGCAAACATGTCTGGTTCTCTGAAAATCTTAGCGATGAAAGCTTTGAAATCACCCTTTTCATCAGCAAACATATTCCAGCTGAAACCTTCAGGCAGTTGTTCATCATCTTGATCAACTAAACATGCTTTGCTATCAGGAGATATGTAGTTGCTCCAGTTGAAATCTACCAAACATCATCTCTTGGAATCCTCAATCTTTCTACCATGAGCCGTCTGTGAGTCTTTTGATTGACCAACTTGTTGATAAATGGCTTTCCGGTAGTAGTCGTCTTTTCCGAACGGATTCTGAGCGCCACTAGCTTCCCTGTTCTTGCACTCCCGTTTGAAATGGCCTTTCTCCCTGCAACGAAAACAAGTAACTTTAGATTTATCAAAACCTAAAGTAGATACATGAGCATCAAGAAAGTCATTTCTCCCGGTAATAGTTTTGAACTTTTCAGCACGTCTAAGAACACTCGCAAGACACCATTTTATATCCATCAGTTCCATCTCTTCTTCGTCTATTTGATCGTAATCCTCTTTGGTGAGCATGGGATTTCCGATCCGACCAGCCACTAGACCCTCATAAGATAACAATACAGAACCAAGTAGAGCCATGTGGTCTTTAGCAATGTCTTCTGAAAAACTTTGACCTTCTGGAAGATTTAGAGCTATGTTGCACTGAATCACATATCCATTTCCTGTCTTTGTGCTTTGAGACTGAAAGCTTTCTGATGAACTCTTTGGATTGACACTTGGATATAATGAGAAACCACTGCTGCTTTTGTTTGAACTTTGATCAGCTTTTTTCGATGAATCTCCAGCACTAAAAGCAGTCTGGATTTTCGGGCTTCTCTCAGCTTCTGGAACCGGAACACTACCTTTGTAATACATTTTTACATCCTGTTGACCACTTGGACTGTTCATCCTCGCGATCTTTTGCTGTTCCAAATCTTGACCCTCAATCTTTTCGATAAACTGACCAATTGTTAACCCATCATAAACCCCTGTGTTTTTCAGGATCATCAAATAAGTTCCCCACTCTTTTTGCGGTAACGCATCAGCTAATTTGTCTACCCACTCTTCAGACTCCTTTTTTATACTAAGCATTGACATAGATCGCACAAGGTGACAGTATCTTTCGATCAGCTTCTTTGTGTCTTCACCCGGTAGACTGCTGAACAGATCAAACTCTTTCTTAAACAGTGCCTTCTTGCTTTTAATCATATTCTCGCTACCCTCAAATTTGACTTTAAGTGCATCCCAGATTGACTTTGCAGTTTTGTCATGCTGTAGCAGTATGAAAATGTCTTCTTTGATAGCTTGCTGAAGTAGACTGATCATCATCTTTTCAGCTCTATACATATCACGTTCTTCATTACTAAATTCATATATCTTTTTGTCAACTTTCAAATCAGTCTGTGGCAAAACATATTTCTTCAAAATACACTCCCATGATCTCAGATGGTTAGCCTGAACCCAGTTCTCAAATCTATCTTTCCACCCGTAGTATTCTTCAATACTCATCAATTTCGGGGGCTTTTGGGTGGTTCCCGTCTCGTTTTCTAAACTCATAGTTTGAGCAATAGTGCCTGGACCAGAAGGTGTTGCAAATGCATTGTAGAACTCGGTATCCATGACTTTTCAACACGTATTTCAAAAACTGTGACTGATAAGCGAAATCTGTGATGACTGATAAGCGAAACCTTATTGGACCATATGAGCGAAAGTACTAGATCCGTATGAGCGAAACTACTATTGTTACTATAAGCGAAACCTTGATGTACTTAAAAGCGAAACCTCAAATAATGGTGACACAAGAGCGAACCTAGTTGTACTTATCAGCGAAACCCCTCAATTATCTGTCACAAGAGCGAAATATGTTATCTTTTGACCGAAACTAAGGTTCTTGATGGTCACAAAAGCAAAATCAGTGTGACATATAAGCGAAATCACTCAATGTCCGGATAAGCGGAACCAAGTCCGAAGATAATTTCAACCATTTTTAGTCCGTAATTTGGTCCGAAACTTTCAAGGGTTTGTCTACATTCAATTGCGCACAATCTGTGAAATTTTGAACGAATTCCGACCGGTAAAATTTTCTGAATTGATGAAAGAAGGTGTAGAAGTAAGAAATCTTGATGAATATCAGCTAATCTCTGTAGAACTCCTCCTCCTGAGCTCTGATACCACTTGTAGGATCGTGATCTGACCCGAACGAGTCGTTCAGAGAAGTTTACTTCGTTTCAGGTGCGGAATAACAAGAAACGGAGATAGAAACAGCTGAATCTTTACTTAATCTGCTAATTGTATTGATTAACAATCGATTACATGCAGTTCTTCACACCGGCAGAGCTTCGGTATGGAATACAAGGCAATAGTTGCTGATTTCGCTCATAAGACTACTATATATAGGCCTGGTGGTTCGCTCTTATGGACATGACACATGAGCGAAACCTCATGTGTCCATAAAAGCGAAACCCAAGGTCCAAATAAGCGAAACCTCATATCTATGTCCCTATGAGCGAAATCATGACCTAATACACAAACATACTCTCATATTCTCGTAAAACATGCCCTAATCTATACAATACAATGTAAGACTCAATCCAAGACGAAGTCGACAGATGTAGTGCACCAACCACACCCATCTTTGGGAAGGATATACGAGTATAAATACTTGGGAAGTATTAAGTTAAAATATTGTTTTAACAATTGTTCCAAAATTTAATAAATATAATTTAAAATTAAAATATTAATTATTTTAACAAATAATTATATAACATGGAATAATATCAAAGATACGAAGAAACGTAACTCAAAGACATTAACATTAAGTCAAGGCACGGCCCGCTCATCTAATAGATCATAGTACGTAGTAGGTAGTCGTGTTATTCCGGAGAAGCTTTGAGTTACGGTGCGAAGACGCAAGACTGTGAGTTCATGACCCCCTTTTCTTTAACAGTTTTCGGTTTTATAACTTCGGGGGTGAAGTACATGTTACAACTATTTACAAACATTTTGATTTGGTATGGTTAGCTAAGGAAGGGTACTACTTGATCATGTGAGTGGTGGGTATAACACTTAAGGCCATTAATCCTCGTTGTAGGACCGAGGGACATGAGTGATAGATCTATTTGGGTGTAGCGAGCCCACACCCATGTGGACCAGGGTGGCCCATGAGGTGACTATGTCGTATTCCCGGAGACAAATTTGCTAGGTTTGAGTTTTCCTGCATCACTTCACACATATCAATGGTCTTGCAAACCATTGGTGATCTGTTTTTCCTTGTTGCTTTCATACCAGGAGTTTACAAACATACATACATACTTTCAATGATTATAAAGGTTATTCATACTCACAAACAAACACATGAACTCACTCAACTTTTGTTGATGTTTTCAAACTACATGTATTTCAGGGAATTAGATGTGGATCTGGCGGGCGTTCGGAAGTCCCAAGTGTGGTCTAAGAATAAAAGATGTCATCCATGGTCTTAGGGTTTGGTCAGTGTGTCTTATCCTGGACGAGACCCGTCTTCCAAATCCTGGTTTTATTTAATGTCTTTTGTTGAGTCTTTGTGAACTCTTAAACAAGTTGCACGGTTGTACTCGAATTTGAATTTCTATGTCCTAAAACAATGATGTTGTTATGTTTCTAAACTTATTTAATGGATGACCATGTTTAGTTTATCATATAGTGTTTGTTATCATTAAATGCAATGATATTAAGAAAGTCACACCAAATCATGCTTCCGCAAAAGTCAGGGTGTGACAGCTTGGTACCAGAGCTTCGATTGTAGCGAACTAGGATTCCTTCTCAAGTCTAGACTACAATCATTAGGGCTCTCACGAAAATATTTTCGCAACATGTTTTCATTGCATACACGAAACGCCCAGATCCAGGAAAAACAAACATTTTTTTTACAAACAAAAAGATACGAAACACATTTCAAGGGTTATGTTCAGTTTGAGAGAATGGGTGGTTCAGTCTGAGAGACTAGGAGGTTTAGTCTCGGAGACTAGGAGGTTTAGTCTGGGAGACTGGGTAGTTCAGTCTGGGAGACTGGGTGGTTTAGTCTGAGAGACTAGGAAGGATACATGATTACATGATTACCTTGACATTGATTACAGGCTTAATGTTAGTAGTTAATATATGTGCATATGTGGTGATTGTTATGTTACAGATACCATGTCGTCATCTGATAGCAGATTGTCTGATGACCATGATCCTATGGCTATTGTTTCTGATGATGAGATTGTCCCCGATCCAGAGATCTTTACTTCCGATACCGAGAGTGACCCGGAGATTATGTCCGACGACGACGATGATTTTTAGCCATTTGCGCTGCCCGATTTCGGAGATGATTTACCGATTGCTGATGGTATCCCAGACGAGGATCCATTTGTTATTCCCATTCCTGTCTACGATCATATTATCATCGGTCATCCCGATGGTGAGCACATTGTGGCACCGATCCTCGCTCCCGTTCCCCTCATGGTCATTCCACCTGAGGATTGGCCATTCGATGATCTTTTTGACGATGATTTTGATTTGTTTGTTGATGGTCCCCCTGATGATGCTCATGGCGATGGAGAGCTCGATGAGGACGTTGTTGATATTCCACTTCTAGGGATTCCTGTTATTGAGATTTCTTCTGATTCTAGCTTACACTCTGTCTCAGATTCTTTTGCGTCTGTGACATCTTCCGCCTTACATGCAGTTGGTTTGCAACGTTACGCCACTGATACTGACGATGATACAGCCATGTCAGCTGCACCGTCTCCTCCACATGACATTGAGCCTGGACTTGTGCTTGATTGTATCCCTGTTGATCAGCCTGTTGATGCACCCGCTGATCCTGAGCCGATACCTGCTCCTGAGCATTTGCCTAATCATGACCCTGTTCCATTTGGCATACCTAATATTGCACCCCTCATACCTGATCCAGTTCCTGCACCCGTTGACCCTCCTGTTATTGAGCCAGTCATTCCCCCACTTGCACCCGCACCTGCCGATGTACACCGTGTCGACCTGCCCATTGTTTTCTTGTAGGATATGCCTGCACCTCGTCTAGGGGAAGGCACTTATAGCCAGCAGCCTAGCCATGACCCTCATGTTTCAGCAGCTTATCCACACGTACCTCAGTCTGCACCTTTTGCTCATTTTACTTCTTCACCACTTGACGAGCCACTTAGATGGTTCCCACCTTACACCATGCCAATTTCTGATCCCTACCATCCCTCACATTTTACTGGTTATACACGGGATGAGTTACTTCTATCATTGCAGCTCCAGTATGAGATTATGAGCCGCAGGATTTTAGAGCTTGAGATGATACCAAGTCCTTTGCCATGTCCATGTCCGCCTGCATTTGTTCCTCGTTCATCACCGTCCCCATTTTCGCATCCTCCTGCACCGCTTACTCCATTTCCCAAGTTTAATACTCGATTTCTTACCGTTGAGTAGCAGATCAGTTATCTGTTACGTCATGTTTATGATCTTGAGGAGGAGCTTGCGCATGTGCGCAACTTGCTTTTCTTTCCTCCACCTCCTCCACCACCACCATCAGCATAGCCGGTTTTTGGTTTTATGTAGGTAGCTTGCTTTTGATGAGAGCACCGCTATTGAGCCGAGCTAGTGAAGCCTTTTGGGGACCACTTTTTGATTGTATGACTGTTATGGACCGATAGACATTTTGGACAAGGGTGGTGTGACCCTGTGTTCCCTTTTTATATGATACTTTTGTAAAACATGTAACAATGTGCCTGGTCGATGATTAATGAAAGCTCAATTGTAATGTTCTCATTAAATACATTGTTAATTTACATGGTTATAATTAATTGTGATGTTATATGATTACTGCTATGATAATTACTTATATACCTTTGTATATACACTCCTACGTCTTAATCGTATAATAGATGCTTATGTGCCTAAATCCTTCATAAGACCTGACTTATACAATCTTCTTTATAGAAGATGCCTCCTCGACGGAACAATCAGTTGCCCACAACAGAGGTAGAACTGCATCAACGGATTTCACAAGCAATCGCACAACATGAGGCCTTACGCTCTGAACACAGCGGAGGTACCTCAGGAAATAACCCACGTCATGGTAATGTTTAAGTCACTTAAGACACATTACGATACGTTTGGACATTCCATGTGCGTTTGCTAATGCTTTCTGTGAATGATGTTGCTTGTACATGTTGTACTTACAAGCAGTTCCCTGACTGTAAACCTCTGAACTTTGATGACACTGGAGGTGCTGTAGCATTTGTAAGATGGGCTGAGAAGACAGATTCTGTGCTGCGAATGAGCAAGTGTGCGCCAGAGCACCAGGTCACCTACATCTCTGGATTGTTTCTTGATGGAGCTCTATCGTGGTGGAACCTTCAGGTTCCGACCCTAGGTGAGGAAGCAGCGTATGGTATGGCTTGGGATGAGATGAAAGAACTGATGCGCAAGAAGTACTGCTCAAGGGTAGAGATTCAAAAGTTGGAAACCGAGTTCTGGAATCTGAAGATGGATGGACCTAAGATCACTGTGTACGTACAGAGATTCCACGATTTGTCTCGCGTTGTCCCCTACATGGTAGAGCCAGAATTCAAGCGATTTGAACGCTTCATCTGGAGATTGGCACCCCAAATTATGGGCATGGTGACTACTTTGAAGCCTCCAACAATCACTGAGGCTATTGATTTGAGTGTCGTCAGGAGAGAACAAGAGGAAGTTCTCGAACTTCAAGAAGGGTACCCAAGGGAACAACAACGGTGGTAACAAGAAAAGAGATGCGAATCCACCAGCCTAGGTCAGGACTGGTGTTGCAAGTTCGGAGAGTAAGGGGAAAGGATACATGGGCACCTTGCCCAAATGTGATGTGTGCCAGTTCCATCATGCTGGCCAGTGCAGGGTTAGGAAATGTGAATCATGTGGAAAGAATGGTCATTCAAAGGAAACATGCTGGGCTGGCAATGGTCGTGGAAATGGTGGTCAGTGTCACACCCCCAAAATACCACTTGCGGAAACACCGCAGGGTGTGTGACGTACCAGGATCTTCGCCACCAATCACATTGAACTCATAAATATATTTAAATAAAACTTTCATTCATTATCATAAAATGATACAAAACGTTACATATAATTTATTGTACACAGCGGAAGCATAACTCATTTGTTAAGTGTTTCATAAACCACGCGTACGTAAACCATTAGACTTGTGTTGCGATTCCATGTATCTCGACCCATGACCACTCCAGCCTTCCAGACAGCAAGTTCCATGATATAACCCTACAGACTTGCAAGCATGCAGACAAGTGTGCCAGACGACGCTTGTGAGTTCAAAGTTTTGTTAACGCGTTTAGTTACCAGTTTCCCGTTTAAAACATTTCAATGATTTGTTGTTAATCACACGCTTAACGCCGACGGCTCCAGATTATTTACCCTGTCCTCCAATGCCTCTATCATAGCAATGGTCAAGATTGGGGTCATTAGTTCACTCCCGTCCTCCCCGGTACGGTGTGAGGGTGCCAAACCTAAATAGCGCTATTAACTAATACCCCGTTGCCTCCCCTGAAACAATCGGTAGAAGGGACTTGAATGATAGATATACATGTATTAACCAACAACCCAGGTTTAACATTCCAGTCAAACCCATTACCCGACATTCCTCCCTGGAACGTTTACCAGATGTCTCTCCCCGGGATGCATGCTTGGAAAAAAGAGCAGTGAACTCACCTTAGATTGCTCGGTATGACTAGTTACTTGTTCTCACTTAATCAGTCAAAGCCTATGATGTTCTTGTACACGTAATCAATTTACATTCATGTTGTTCACATATATCACGTATCCAACATACACGTTACGCGAGTAGCATACAAGTAAGACACACGTGCTTATACAAGTCCTAACTGTTAATCATGCAATCCATTAATCTATAACGTTTGTCGTAAGGTCACATAACAAGTGTTTTGTTCCCAAACAAGTCTACATCCCATGTTTATGACACATATCAACGTTCACAGATGTACTGTCTATTCATACGGGTTAAGTCAAGGTTCTCATCTGATTAACATTATAACCATGCAACAGGTTAGCTTTTATAATCCAACTACTCAATTCACACAGTTTCGTTCAACGTCATATACATCATACTGTTTCATTGTATATCATACACATCATTAGCAGGCAGACAATAACTCATTCAAGCTCCATACCCATGAGGTTCCATACACATGATAAACCACAGTCCCTTGATAAACCACAGACAGACAATAAACCACATGATCATCATCAAGTTGTTCGTCGGCAGGTGTGTGTGACGAAACATCACCTTTCGTCGTGGAGGTGTGTGTAACGAAACATCCAGGTATTTCGTCGACATGATGGCTTTGTGGGGAGGGGATTATCGTCACTGTACCACAGCCGTTTCACCTTTATCATTCAAGGCACAGACAAGTCTATTCACTGATTACTATAGTTACTTTACATGATTCCTAAACACCTTGCAAACATTAACAGTTACATAGAGCACTCCCTAATCGAATCACACCAACATGCTTCACCAAGAACATACAACACCATACAAACCCTAGTTTCTATCATGTAGATCCTTTTCTAGCAGTCTGTTACTATCACATAGAATTATTAAATCACATAATCATATAAATCATATCTTTCAAGCGACCACAACATATTATTCTCCTACGAATCCTTAAAGAATCTAAATGCCTCAAGTAAATAAAACAGTGATGATGACTAACCAAAGAGTGTGTTGTGGATGCAAGGCGACAGACGGTCAAATTGTAGAGAAGAGAGGGCGTTGAATAGACCAAGGGTTTCGAGAGGATGGGGGCTGCCTTCGGTTACAATTGAGGGAGTAGGGAGATTAGGGTTTGATTAAACTATAACCACTCTAATATACACCACAAACAAATCCCTGGGCCTGGAACGATTTGGGCCGAGGGCCCTTTTGGCGAATAATCACCTCGACGAAACATAAGTTTCGTCACAACTGTTGATGATGACGACAAAGGACCAAATCTTCGTCGTTTATGGCGAAAGTCCAATACATCACACATTAAATATTAGCACTTAATATTACACAATTAAGATCCACCAATTAACATAACCCAACAAACATAATACTTAATATTTCAGACAGTACACATTACAAAACCTAGAACACATTGTCAACAAGGGTTGTGGAATGAGTGATACGTAAAGGAAAGAACTTGAAGTCTCGGGTTGTCACATCATCCCCAACTTGAAAGAAATTTCATCCTGAAATGTGACAGATAATCCAAAACAGCAAGATGTTAACTCAGGATGACTGTGGATTTTCTGCGGGTACGACATCATCCCCAACTTGAAAGAAATTTCTTCCCGAAATTCACCAGTGACATCCAAGTGGATTCAACTTGTTTGATCAATCGAGGATAATAGCGCTTCATCTGATCTTTGCGTTTCTATGTGAACTCCGGTCCACATCTTGAGTTCCAACAAACCTTTGCGATTGGAATCCGACTGTGATAACGGATCTCGACTTCCTGGTTCATGCTTTCAATAGATACTTTGACAACTGCAACTTGTCGTTAACCTTAGGCGCTAGTAGGGGCATCACAAGTGTTTCATCGAACAACACTTCTTAGATTTGAGAAATAAATGACATGGTGAACATTACTCGATTTGTCAGGTAACTCGAGTTTGTAGGCCACGTGACCGATTCTTTCCAGAATTCTGAATGACTCAATGTAACGTAAATTAAGCTTGCCATGCTTCCCAAGCATACCACACCCTCCCAGGGTGAGACTTTCAACATGATACGATTTCCTACAGCGAACTCCCAATATTTCCTAAGCTTATCAACTTTCCTGACGGCCATGCGTTGCCGCCAAACGATTTCCAATCTAATTAATCTTCCCAAGAGTTTTGAGTGCAAGTCCTGGACTCGTGATTAGGTTGTCATCCACCTCAGTCCACGAGGAGATTGGCATTATCATCCATGCAATGCCTTAAACAGAGCTGTATGCATACTAATACGGTAACGGCTGTAGTAGAGCTCACCCAAAGATAAGTATCCTTCCCAAATGTTTACTAGAGTCAATCACGCACATGCTCGCATCATGTCTTCGTGTGTCAGAATGGTTCGTTACTCTGCCCGATTGTCCTATAGTGATAAGTAATGCTCATGCCTAGATGTGCACCAAGGGTGTTGCGTATTGCCTACTATAAATCAGGTATAGCTCAAAATCAAAGGTAACAGGAGTTGGCACCTCGTGCCTAAAAGTCGTCTCTCCCAGAGGAATATTCACAAGCTGAGAAGACTCGTCAGTTCCCTTGATTGCAAGAAGGTGTGCTGGCTACATGAGGCGATCAACGATTATCCATGTAATACTGTTTCCGTTTCGAGTTGTAAGTAGACTAGTGACAAAATCCATGGCAGTCTGTTCTCATTTCCATATGGGTGTTTCTGGTTGCTGATACTCCACCTTGACTTTCCCACAAGTCAAACATCGTTCACATACTTAGCTATGTGGACCTTCACGTCTGGTCTCCAGTACAGTTTTCATAAAATTTAATATCCCCCACCAAAACACAGACGACTAGAATATCGAGGTCGGTGTGCTTTGCTCAACACCAGTTCCCTAAAGTTACCGTATAATGAGATCCACAATCGTTCCTTGAGGTAGCGAATATCGTTCGTCCTGCCAAAGGTTGCTTCTCCATGCCCCGCATGGGTTTAACTTGAAAATCCTCTTCCTACAGTTCTCCAGTTTGAACAGAGCAAGTCTAATAAGGTAAGTCAGAGTCGATAGCGAGCTACAAAGCTCATGCACGTTCAAGTTTCATCATCATAATCATCCAAAGTTCCTCCCAGCGATGCCATTAACCGATTTAGCTCTCTCGAAACCAGGGTACACGGGAGGCTCTTGTGATCGGTCTAAGTAGTACATTTGGTACCGTCCAAGTAATGCCTTCAATTTACATCCGAGAACCACGGTTCCCACTGCAGGTTGTGTGTCGTGCAGTTCCTCTTCGTAACTCCATTACGCAAGTCATCACCTTCTCATGTTGCATCGGCTTGTGACTGGGACTCTGATTCAAACCATCATGGTATACCACTAAATCATCAGTACCTTCGGATAAAAGCGATGTTCAGTGCATTGCAGAGTTGTGTTTCAAAAGCTGAAAGACGTCCTCCTGTTTTGTCCCCCATGAATTCACAGCACCCCGCTGTGTTAGAGAGGTTATAGCGGCGCAATCTTCGATGATCCCGCGATGAAGCTGTGATAGTATCTAGCGAAACCAAGGAATTGTTGCATCCCCGAAGGAATCTTTGGTGTCGATCAGTTTTAACCAAAATGGGTCTTAGCGAGATCCACGTGTATTCCCACTTCGTTGATTATATGACCAAAAGTTACCTCTCGAATCCAGAAATTACATTTAACAAGACTTCGCGCGGAGTGGCTCCTCTCTCAGGAGTTCTAAAATAAGATACAAATGCCGCCCATGATGTTCCTTTCTCCTGGAAACGATCCAAAACGTCATCGATAAACACAGTCGGTTCATGTGGTCCATAAAGCTGCTGGTGTGTTGATTAACTCAATGGTTATGGTGTACAAAGTCGCACTGGCCGTCTTGCGTTCGATATGCCATTCCAAGAACATTCTCCCCTTGGACTTCCATCTGATAATAGCTTGTTCGTTAATCAATCCTCGAATGTAAGCTTGTCCCTCGCAACTGGTCAACAGGGTGTTACTACATGGTCGAAGCGAACGGTTCTTGACTGTCACCTTGCTGAGTTCTCAATAATCAGTACACATACGAAAAGGCTTATCTTCACGGATATAATTGGGGCTCCCCAAAGCGAAAAACTAGGTCCGACAAACTCCTGTCCAACAGTTCCTGTAGTTGATTAGACAATTATTGCAACCCTCCGGGTGCAAGACGGTAAGAGTACAAGTATTCAGAGCAGCCTCTGGCGTGAGATCACCTTTCGTCGTGGAGGTGTGTGTGACGAAACACTATGTTTCGTCGTGAAGGTGTGTGTGACGAAACATCCAGGTATTTCGTCGACATGATGGCTTCATGGGGAGGGGATCGTCGTCACTGTACCACAGCCGTTTCTCCTTTATCATTCAAGGCACAAACAAGTCTATTCACTGATTACTATAGTTACTTTACATGATTCCTAAACACCTTGCAAACATTAACAGTTACATAGAGCACTTAGAGCACTCCCTAATCGAATCACACCAACATGCTTCACCAAGAACATACAACACCATACAAACCCTAGTTTCTATCATGCAGATCCTTTTCTAGCAGTCTGTTACTATCACATAGAATTATCAAATCACATAATTATATAAATCATATCTTTCATGCGACCACAACATATTATTATCCTACGGATCCTTAAAGAATCTAAATTCCTCAAGTAAATAAAACAGTGATGATGACTAACCAAAGAGTGTGCTGTGGATGCAAGGCGACAGACGGTCAAATTGTAGAGAGGATAGGGCTTTGAATAGACCAAGGGTTTCGAGAGGATGGGGGCTGCCTTCGGTTACAATTGAGGGAGTAGGGAGATTAGGGTTTGATTAAACTATAACCACTCTAATATACACCACAAACAAATCCCTGGGCTTGGAACGATTTGGGCCGAGGGCCCTTTTGGCGAATAATCACCGTGACGAAACATAAGTTTCATCACAACTGTTGATGATGACGACGAAGGACCAAATCTTCGTTGTTTATGGCGAAAGTCCAATACATCACACATTAAATATTAGCACTTAATATTACACAATTAAAATCCACCAATTAACATAGCCCAACAAACATAATACTTAATATTTCAGACAATACACATTACAAAACCTAGAACACATTGTCAACAAGGGTTGCGGAATAAGTGATACGTAAAGGAAAGAACTTGAAGTCTCGGGTTGTCACAGTCAGAGAGGTAGTGGTAATGGAAATGGCAGTGGAAACCATGGTGGAAACGGTAATGGGAATAAGAATAATCAATGAGGAAATGGAAATTTAAGTGGTAATGGAAATCGTGGTGGTTCTAGAAACCAAGCTGGTAGTGGAAACCGTGGAACAAACAACAACCAGGCTGGTACTGGAAACAAACAAGGTTGCTTTAGCTGTGGTGATTTTGGGCATTTCAAGCGAGATTGCCCAAATAACATTCAAGCCCAATGAAGAGTCTTCAACATTGGAGCTAGGGAAGCTCGCCAGAATCCGAACGTAGTTACGGGTATGTTCCCTATCAACCAACACTTTGCTTCTGTGTTATTTGATACTGGTGCCGATTATAGCTTCGTGTCCCTGGAATTTAAGAATATACTTGGGTTAGTTGCTAGTAAGTTAGAAATCCCGTACTCAATAGAACTAGCTAATGGAAAGCTAGTAGAGGCAAATGAAGTGATTAGAGGCTGTGTAATAGAGCTCGGAGAGCATGAGTTTACGCTCGATCTTCTACCAGTTGAGTTGGGAAGCTTTGGCATGGTAGTTGGAATGGATTGGTTATCAAGCAACCGAGCTGAGATCGTATGCCATGAGAAGGTTATCCGCATCCCGATGGTGAATGGAGAGACGATTGTAGTGCATGGAGAGAAGCACGGTATGCCTCTAAGGATTATCAATTGTTTGAAGGCTCGAAAGTTTATGCGGAAAGGATATGTTGCATTTTTGGCTCACGTTGTTGATAAGGAAGTCGAAGAGCCGAAGCTGGAAGATATCTCCGTGGTAAGAGACTATCCTGAAGTCTTCCCCGAAGACTTGCCAGGATTACCGCCGCAACGACAAGTCGAATTCTATATTGACTTGGTTCCAGGCGCCGCGCCTGTAGCCAAGGCACCTTATCGACTTGCACCTTCCGAGATGCAAGAGTTGTCGACACAGCTTCAAGAGCTTTTGGATAAGGGATTCATTAGAGCAAGCTTCTCGCCTTGGGGAGCTCCAGTTCTATTTGTCAAGAAGAAGGACGGTAGTTTTCGTATGTGTATTAACAATCGAGAGTTGAACAAGTTGACTATCAAGAATCGGTATCCTTTGCCGAGGATTGATGATCTCTTCGATCAACTTCAGGGTTCAAGTTACTACTCCAAGATCGATCTTCGATCAGGTTATCACCAGCTGAGGATTCAAGAGGAGAGTATACCGAAAACTGCCTTTAGAACTCGTTATGGACATTACGAGTTTCTAGTGATGCTGTTTGGTCTGACAAACGCGCCGATAGTATTTATGGACTTGATGAACCGAGTTTGCAAGCCATATCCCGATAAATTTGTAATTGTATTTAGCGACGATATTTTGATTTATTCAAGGACGAAGGAAGAGTATGAGCAACACCTTAGAGCCATTTTAGAGCTGCTCAAGAAGAAGAAACTGTATGCTAAGTTCTCGAAGTGCGAGTTCTGGCTGCGTGAAGTACAGTTCCTTGGTCATGTAGTGAATGAAGATGGAATACATGTGGATCCCACCAAGATCAAGGCGATTAAGAATTGGGAAACTCCAAAGACGCCGACCGAGATCCGGCAGTTTCTAGGTTTAGCTGGGTGTTATCGCCGATTCATTGAGGATGTTTCGAAAATCGCTCAACCGTTGACCTCCCTTACTCAAAAGGATAAGAAGTACGAATGGGGAGACAAGCAAGAGGAAGCTTTAGAGCTACTCAATAATAAGCTTTGCGATGCACCTATTTTATCCCTACCCAAAGGCACCGATGACTTCGTGGTATACTGTGACACCTCGCGTCAGGGATTGGGCTGTGTGCTGATGCAGCGACATAAGCTTATTGCTTATGCTTCACGCCAGTTAAAGGTTCATGAGAAAAACTACACCACACATGATTTGGAATTAGGCGCAGTGGTGTTTGCTTTGAAGATCTGGCGGTATTACATGTATGGTACCCGATGCACGATCTTTACGGATCACAAGAGCCTTCAGCACATATTTGATCAGAAAGAGCTTAATATGAGACAGCGGCGATGGGTAGAGTTGTTAAATGACTATGATTGCGAAATCAAATATCACCCAGGAAAGGCGAATGTGGTGGCAGACGCCTTGAGTCGAAAGGAAAGGATCAAGCCCATAAGGGTTAGGGCTTTAGAAATGATCATTCAGACAGACCTCTCATTGCGTATTCGTGCTGCGCAAAGAGAAGCTCTCAAGAAGGAAAACTTGAAGAGTGAATATCTCCGTGGGATGGAGAAAAAGCTGGTACCCAATGAGGAAGTAACTTTATGTTTTATGGGACGAATTTGGGTTCCCCTCTTTGGTGGTCTTAGAGATGTGATCTTTGATGAAGCTCATAAATCAAGGTATTCGATCCACCCAGGATCGGACAAGATGTACCAAGATTTGAAGGATTTTTATTGGTTGCCAAGACTGAAAGGTGATGTTGCAACATATGTTGGAAAGTGTTTAACTTGTGCCAAGGTGAAGGCCGAGTATCAGAAGCCTTCAGGTCTACTACAGCAACCTGAGATACCCATGTGGAAGTGGGAGCAGATCTCAATGGATTTTATAACAAAGTTGCCAAAGACACCCAGAGGTCATGATACGATTTGGGTAATCGTAGACCGTCTGACAAAATCTGCGCACTTTTTGCCAATCAGAGAGAAGGATAACACAGGTAAGCTAGCTGAGCTGTACCTAAGGGAGATAGTTGCATGTCATGGAGTGCCTATCTCGATTATATCTGATAGAGATGGGAGATTTGTGTCAAGGATTTGGCAATCTTTCCAAGAAGCGTTTGGTTCTCAGTTAAATCTGAGCACCACATTTCATCCCCAGACGGACGGTCAAAGTGAGAGAATGATTCAGACGCTAGAAGATATGTTACGAGCTTGCGTAATGGACTTGGGTGGCAGTTGGGACACTCACCTGCCTTTGGTTGAGTTCTCCTATAACAACCGCTACCATACAAGCATTCAAGCTGCACCGTTCGAAGCTCTCTACGGACGAAAGTGTCGATCACCGTTATGCTGGGCAGATGCAGGTGATAGACAGCTGGTTGGTCCCGAATTGGTCCAAGAAACGAAAGATAAGATTATACAGATCCGAGAGCGCATTAAGGCGGCTCGTGATTGACAAAAGAGCTATGCGGACCAAAGAAGGAAACCTTTGGAATTCGAAGTGGGAGATATGGTTTTGTTAAAAGTCTCACCTTGGAAAGGTGTGGCACGCTTTGGGAAGCGTGGAAAGTTAAACCCATGATTTATCGGACCGTTCAAAATCCTGGAAAGGATTGGCCCTGTAGCATACAAGTTGGAACTACCCGCAGAACTAAATGGTGTTCATGATACATTCCATGTATCTAATCTGAAGAAGAGTCCAACACAAGAAACAGTGGTCATTCCTGCTGACGAAGTTCACATTGACGACACACTCCACTTTACCGAAGAACCGGTTGAGGTTACTGATTGGAAGGTTAACAAGACAGGGAGGAGTAGTGTTAAACTTGTCAAAATTCGATGGAACGCGTGTCACGGCCCAGAGTTTAATTGGGAATGTGAGGACCGCATGAAAGCAAAGTACCCGCATTTATTCCCTAACACCCCTGCAGCTAGTAGTAAAGCTTAAAATTTCGGGACGAAATTTTCTTAATAGGGGGAGAATGTGACAACTATCAAAAATTCAAGTATCCGTACAATTATTAAACCATGATTAGTGCTTAATGACTATGCTGAATTTCAATTAACTGCTTGCTGATTACTGCCATATACATACATGTGCATCACATATTGCAAACGACATATCATTATTGCATAAAAGCTTATTTGACTCAAATGATGCACGAAACATATCTAGAACAGTTATCAGATAAATCAGGAATATGCTGATGGAATACAGTACATAGACAGACTGTTTGTTGAGACACAGAATGAGCCAGAAACCAAGTCTTACACTAGTATAGTGTGTAGGAAAGTAAGGATCACAAAACTGCTTTCCTAGAGATAGTTTAAGTGCCGGAAAGTGCCTAAAACTAACAAAAGGTGCTGAATTCAGCAAAATTCAGCAATAATCAGCATTTTAACAATATAATTTTAAGCAGAAATATGGTTAAATGGTCCTGAATGCTTTCCTAAGTGTCGGGAATCAAAAGTGTCACAAAATGGTACATAAAGCACACTAACTGCATAGTTTAGCACCTTAACGAACCGGTAACCAACCGAACAACCGGACACTACCTGAAACATCAAATTTACACTAGAAGCACTGTTTTAACATTACCAAGCTAGTTATAATCCCCGAACATCATAACACCCCATACAAATATCTAATAACTATAACACTTAACTTACACTTGGATTTCAACTAGTAAGTAACCAATTTAGTTTAAACCTATGCGACTACCCCCCCCCCCCCCCCCACCTATGGACGGCCCAACATGTGGACTCACATGGGATTTTCTTTCAATTTTATAATAGATCATGTTGGCACCTTAACAACATAATATCCTTTGGAAAACACCTAAATTTGGTTATAAGTATAACCCTTATGAACATAAGCTTCATACTTACACACATCAAAACACACACAAGTTCTCCCTTCCCCCTTGGAGCTCTCGGCCGAGAATCAACACCCACACACCCACCTTACTTGATCAAGCTTCATCCATTTCAAGCATATACCAAGGTGTTAGAGGTCACATAAAGGAGCTAGGAGCTTACGGAAGTTCAAGAACCTCTCTTATTTGCTTTTATCCATTTGTTTTCTTCACTTGATCATCCCTAGCCTTGTGCTAGTGGTAAGAACCTTGATCTTGCTATTTTACTTCCATTTTAAGTGGTTAAAAGAATAATCATAATCATAATCTTAAAGAACACTAAGAATCACAAGAAGTAAACTTGAACATAAGCTTAAAATATGAAGAAATCTTGATGAATATGAGTTGTTATGCTTGATGATTGTTGATTGTTTGTGAAAATGATGTTGATCATCATATGATCTTGCTAGATCATGATTTAAAACTTAATCTAGCAAGATGAGAGGATGAACATGTTAGAAGTTAATGGATCATCCTCATAAGAAGCATGAACTTGAAAGAATAAAGTTGTTTCTTGAAAAGTAATGATCAAAGTGAGTAGTAATACTTGTAGATCTAAATATTTATGGATGATTTCTAAAGAAACCAAGTTAAAAATATAAGTTTTTCTAAATCATGGTTCTTACATAAACAAACCTTATTTTTTGTGGTTAAACAAGTGTAGAAACACTTGTGTAACAAGAAGAATTCATAAAGAAACATTTTTAGAAATGATGATCACAAGTTGTAAAGATCCATATTCTTTAAAAATGAAGTTTTTAAAGAATCACTCACACTTTAAAGGATAACAAGGCTTACTAAATACACTAGTAATTTCCTACAAATTTTTACAAAGATTCAAGTCCATGAAATGGTAATTATTACTTGTTTTTGGCAAAGTTGGCAAGTAAAGGTTGTTTATTAGTGATTGTGGATTGATTGTGTTGATTTTTACAAAATAAAATGATATGCTTGAAAGCATGGAAACCTCCATTTTTAGGGGAAACTATGGCAAAATTTTCTAAAAATCTAAACAATTAGAAAAATATTTATTAACATACACTTACAAGTATATTCTAAACCATGGAGTTTTATATAAACTTTGCCATAAATTTTGTTACAAATATTATACTTATTGGAGGTTGGTTTTTATAAATAAAAATGTATTTAGGAAATATATATTTAGATGACACCATGTGTGTGATTATTTGTATATTTTGTGAATTAGTTATATTATTTTAGGACATGAAATAATATAACACATCAAAATACCAAGAATTACAATCCAAAATATTACCAAAATTCCAAGGAATAAATATACAAGTTATACACAAAATATTGGTGAAACCGAACTATGGAGTAAGACTTACAAAATATTCCGGAAATTTTTCACAAAGTATATTTTGGTAAATAATATTTTGGACACCAAGGAAACGAAAATATGATTTTTACAATTACTACAAGAATATATCATATTTTTGACAAGGGAAAAATATATTATTTTTGGCAAGTATGAATATATATTTTCTTGAAATCTTTAAAATATATATTATTTTAAAGAAATATATATTTTCTTACACAAACATGAAATACAATATTTTTGGGATGAAAGATATATTTTCTCAAATAAATATGAAATATATCATTTTTGGAGAAAAATGAGTTTATATATATTTTCAAAGTTAGACATGAAAATATTTTATTTTTGAAACTTATGAGAAAATACAAATATTTTTGCCAAAGGAAAATTATAAATAATATTTCTTAAAATATACATTTTGGAAATATATATTGGTGAACTTTTTATTCCGGAAAAATTAATACGAAATTAAGTATAAGAATACTTAATTAATACAATAAAAATACGTATTCTCATACGTATAAATACACCGGAATACGACCCTAATACATGGCAAAAATATACAAGTATAAGAATACGAATACAAATACACCCATCTTTGGGAAGGATATACGAGTATAAATACTTGGGAAGTATTAAGTCAAAATATATTGTTTTAACAATTATTCCAAAATTTAATAAATATAATTTAAGATTAAAATATTAATTATTTTACCAAATAATTATATAACATGGAATAATATCGAAGATACGAAGAAACGTAACTCAAAGAAATTAACACTAAGTCAAGGCACGACCCGCTCGTCTAATAGATCATAGTACGTTGTAGGTAGTCGTGTTATTCCGGAGAAGCTTTGAGTTACGGTGCGAAGACGCAAGACTGTGAGTTCATGACCCCCTTTTCTTTAACTGTTTTCGGTTTTATAACTTCGGGGGTGAAGTACATGTTATAACTATTTACAAACATTTTGATTTGGTATGGTTAGCTAAGGAAGGGTACTACTTGATCATGTGAGTGGTGGGTATAACACTTAAGGCCATTAATCCTCGTTGTAAGACTGAGGGACATGAGTGATAGATCTATTTGGGTGTAGCGAGCCCACACCCATGTGGACCAGGGTGGCCCATGAGGTGACTATGTCTTATTCCCGGAGACAAATTTGCTAGGTTTGAGTTTTCCTGCATCACTTCACACATATCAATGGCCTTGCAAACCATTGGTGATCTGTTTTTCCTTGTTGCTTTCATACCAGGAGTTTACAAACATACATACATACTTTCAGTGATTACAAAGGTTATTCATACTCACAAACAAACACATGAACTCGCTCAACTTTTGTTGATGTTTTCAAACTACATGTATTTCAGGGAATTAGATGTGGATCTGGCGGGCGTTCGGAAGTTCCAAGTGTGGTTTAAGAATAAAAGATGTCATCCATGGTCTTAGGGTTTGGTCAGTGTGTCTTATCCTGGACGAGATCCGTCTTCCAAATCCTGGTTTTATTTAATGTCTTTTGTCGAGTATTTGTGAACTCTTAAACAAGTTGCATGGTTGTACTCGAATTTGAATTTCTATGTCCTAAAACAATGATGTTGTTATGTTTCTAAACTTATTTAATGGATGACCATCTTTAGTTTATCATATAGTGGTTGTTATGATTGAATGCAATGATATTAAGAAAGTCACACCAAATCACACTTCCACAAAAGTCAGGGTGTGACATTGATCGGAGTGTCGCGCTCCGGTCAAAGATAATATTTATAGTCCCAAATTACCCTTAACAAATAGTTAGTGGTAGCAAGGGTTCGAACCATGAAGAGTCTGTGGTTTGCGAATGGACTTTGAATGAATTGTAAAAGATGTCACACTTATGAAGCTTGCTATGATATATTTTTGTATTTTTGTTTAATTGAGAGATGTGAATTAAAATTACTAAGTGATTGGTTTGATTGATTACGCATAATTAACAATTGCAAAAAATGTAATTAGAAGTTTAAACAATATAGAGAAAACAAGGCTCACATACGGTTCGGTAATTGCAATCCTAGGGTTCTTACACGTTTTAAATTTGATTCACTCGAATATGTTATTAACGGAATTCTATCATCAAAGCTTAGGTGACAATTGCTATCAACGCCGTGAAGGACGGACCACAATGCACTTCGTTACTTCGGACAAGTAAAACCTATTGAAAGACAAGGCATAGTTGCACAAACTTGTTTCGCAGAGTCAAATTTCATAACTCACTCGACAATTCACAAATATAGTTCAAATGCAAGACAATTGTCAATCAATTCAAATACAAATCAAGTTGTCACAAAACCAAACTAAAACATTGTTCAAACCCTAGACTTACAATAACCTACACCGGGGTGAAACCTCCAAGAAATTAGCCGAGCATGATCGAAGAAACTTGATCACCGGAAGTAGAAAGCTTGAATTGGATCATCATGAAGCTTGAAGGTGGATGAATGGTTGAATGGTTAGGGTTATGGAAGGTTGGTGATGATGGATTGGAATGAAGGATATGATGGTGAATGAGGGTTCTTGATTGTTATTCGGATGATGATTCGGATCTTAGAGATGATGGTAGGTGAATGGTAGATGATAGATAAATGATAATGGCTCCAAGATGTGTTTTAAAACCTTCAAAAAGTGTGTAAATGCCCGAATTGGTTGGTGAATACCTTTTCTATTCGTCAAACAAGCAAGAAAAGTCAACAAAATGCGACAGTAACATTGAGGGGCCGTCGCCAACGGCCTGATGCCCCGTTGGCGACGGTGTGTACTTTCTCACAAACACCCGACGGCCAAACTGGCTGTCTACGGACCTTTTTGGCGACGGACAATTGCACCGACCGTCGGCGACGGCCCATATGGGCATCGGTAACGGTGCCCAGAAACTGCATTTTTTGTTTTTCGCTTCCCTTGCTCCCGGTTGACCCGTTTCGCTTCCCGGTGGCTCGTTTTTCGCTCCGGTGGTCCGTTTAGCTCCCAATTAGCTCCTTAAACTTCACAAGACCTGCAAAACACAAATCCTTTTACAAGTAGGCTATTCGAGATTAAAAGTTAAATAAAAACATGAACTTAGACATAAACGGACACCGGTTTTCGACCACGTATCACATCCCCACACTTGTCTTTTGCTTGTCCTCAAGCAAATCTGTTTTTCACTTTCACATGGGTCGAACAACGAATACATTCCCCATTCCCGAGACGAAGGTTAAGGTCCAATGTCATGCTAAAGTTCAAACTCTTTACAATTTTCATCATATTTAACGGTAAAGTGATTTCTCATACAGAAAATGGTTACCCAAGATTAACCCGCCCGTGAAACCAACAATTCATGCACATCCCTCACAATGTTCTCTCTACTCGGCTTGTAAATTGGCTAATGTTTATAATGTATTAGCACTTCAAAGAATATTCACTCAAAACCGATTAGAACACATACCCGCATAAGCTTGCAACTCAATCATTCTCCACCATTGATCACGAATACTAAGCACAAGTCATAAGGTCTTTGTAAGGGTTGTAACGGGGCTAAGCTAAGGGTAGGAATTAGGATATTTTAAAGTGGCTAAGGTGATGAAAATTCGATTTTTATTACAAATGACTATTCTAACAAAACTAACTATACACACTAGATATGAGGCAACAACATTCGCCTTTTATTCAACAACTACTAACACTTCTTTTTGAGTTTTTCTTCAACGATTTTCAATTCTTTTTCATAATATTTTCTGATTTTTCTCTCTTTTTTTTTTAACATATATGCAAACAATCAAGAACAATTATACACATACGACTCCTACAATCGAATTTCCATCACACGGGTTTAAAAGAAAAAGGTTTAAGGTTATGGGCTATAGGGTGATTAAACGAAGGGATTAGGCTCAAAATGGGCAACTAGGGAATTTGTTTGGGTAAGGATAGATAAATGGTTTTAAAAGAAAAGGATACCTAATGCCTTAATCATTCTCGTGCTTGTATTCGGTCTATGGTCTCAAACGTATCCAAAGTTACAAGTTCTACAATATATGACTAATGGTCCACTCAAACAAAGAAACATAGGTATGTAATCTATGATATAAAAGTGGCTCAAAAACCTCACATATCTAAAAGGGTATGGTATATGACATGCATAAAATGCTAGTTTCTTGGGCGGATTATTCCCAAATAACCACCCGCTAAATACCCGTCATGCTATTAATTTGAACTTGACCATGACAAAAGACCAAATGGGTTGTGACATCCCTCGTTGACTTAGTTACTCGTGCTTTAAGATCGCTTTTGAAACAAGACATTTTTGAAAAATTTTTGAAATTTCCCCCATCCCCACACTTGAGGTAAACATTGTCCTCAATGTGTAGAATTTAAATGAACGGGTCAAAATCTAAAACTTTTACTACTCCCCCATCCCCACACTTGAGGTAAACATTGTCCTCAATGTGTAGAAACTAGAGTTTTTAAGCACACAAGGGACGTCACACGACTAACTTCCCAAAATTTCACCCCAAAAAAAATAGTATACAATTTACAATCCACTTATTTGCTAACTAAAAAACAAAAGTAAAAAGAAACGTATGCACCTGATTTTTTAGCACATTCCTCGTGTGCTCTTCTTCTCTTCAAGAAAGCGGTTGTCTCACGAACACAATATACCTACAAATCTTAACCTTTGTGTAGAAGCATGCTTCTCACAACCATCAAAATTTGTTAGTTACCTAGTTATACCACTTTTATGAAAAATTTTACCAAGCCATACGTTATTTCACTTTGATTTATGTGGAAAATAATTTACAACAACAACAAACCTAACTCACTTTCGTAGGAATCACGGTTGCATTTAGCTTATGCAACAAGCCCTTTTAAACCCCCCCAATAGCTTGGGAGGATGAGAGGTCTCGTGAGGGTTATATAGGGAACACACCCACAACGTTCATTTAACTAGGCGAAAATAAATAATACGAAAATAAAAATAACGAAAACAAAATAATATACAACAACAACAACACAAACATACCTTGCCTCTACCGCTGATATCTTTCGTTAGGGTTCACTGGCGGGTTTGGCTGGTATTGATAACCAGTGAGGGCCTCGAACATCTCCCTATAGTTATCGAGTGGGCTCGGCTCTCCTTGGGGTGGTGGTTGGTAAGGAATCGGGATGAAGCTAGAGCCGACTGCCTCGGGCCAATGAGGGGTTGGATCGGATGGGCCTTGTGGATCGGGAAGGTTGGGGTAATCGGTCCACCCCGAGTGTTCGGCATATGGGAGACTGGCTTGATAGTCTCTTTGATGTCGCTCCTGATCATGGAGCACCTTGGCATTATTAATAGCCATTTGGTTAGAGACAGCTAAAGCTCTCCATCGGCGTTGTTCTAATTCTCTTTGTGCATTTTGACGCCTTGCCTCTTCTTCCTCCCATGCCCGTCTGTGGGTCCTTTCTTCCTCTTGCAACTGTAACAATCGTTCCATTTGTGACCGTTGTAACGCTTGTTGCAGTTGTTGTTCCTCCATCTGTTTCTCCATCCTCTCGCGAAAGGATGCTTGGAAAGCCCATTGCTCTTGCGAGTGCGCCCCTTGCGCCTCTTCCCATTCTTTCCTGCTCGCGTGATATTCTCTACCTTCGCCAATGCATGCCGATACATTATCGTAAACCGCTTGTTGCCCGCGGGTCCACAACTGGTATGATGGTATCTGCCTTTGGTTCACGAAATCTGCCACATCGGCAGAAATTTCCCTATGCTTCCTCCTGTATCGTTGCCTTGGTCCCCGCGGACCAGAAGGCTCCGTCTCCTCCTCAAGATCAGGCATCTCCTCATCTTCTTCCCCTTCATCACCCTCTCTCGGTTCGGTGAATCGGTAACTATCTCCTTGCTCATCCTCGACTGTGTGAAGATGACCGGAAGACTTTATCGTTATCTTCCAATGTCGTCTCATAGAGGTGAAGTTGAACTGATCGATGGGTTTAGACACCCACAGCGACTCCTGAGGCAATGCATTCTGCTGCAAAATCATTGCACTAATCAATCTCGCATAAGGGATCATCTTCCGCTTGAATGATTCCCTTGTATCCCATGTATTGATCATCACAATTTGGCGCCATGATAGCCTTGGCGTCCCATACAGCAATGAATGTAAAACCCGGCAGTCAGGTGCCTTCACTTTACCGCGGTCCCCATACCGCACCATAACATTCTCTAACGAAATGCCTTGTAGTATTTTGCCCATCAAAGACAAGTCGCTTCTCGAATCCCCTGCACCCCCAGAACATGTCAATATGGATGCTAGCATTTGCGGCGGATCAGCATCGTTTCTTTTATTATCCAAAAACTGATCATAACCATAGTAATCATACGCTTCCATCCCAAGCGAATCAAATCTCGCTATAGCATTCATGTGCTCGAATGACATGATCATTTGGTTTTTGCCAATATTACCGACTAACCGCCACGTATGAGCCGGCCCATCAGAATGCTCAAACCGTAAAGTAGATAACCATTCACAAACCGCGCCCAAATACACCCGGGTGGTTATATCCTCGCACCAATCAAGTACCCGTTCCCACCCAAGCTTTTCAAACTTTTGAACTATGCCGATTTTTCGACATTCTTCAACATCCACCATATGCTCACACACCACCCTCTCGGGTACGGGCTTTGAAACACCCGTGACCATCTTCATTTTCCACATCTTCGCCTCTAATTTCTTGTTTCGGTACTGGGAAAGAGCCTTCAGTTTGTCGTCTTCCCAAACCGAGGCCGACTGACTATTCTTGGCCTCCTCCCAATCCCAATCCTGTCGAATAAGTTGCCCATCACCTTCTTCTACATTACTTAACTGTTCCCAACGTCTTTGATATTGCCCCGAGCCTGAACCGGCTCCCGAAGACGAACCTTGCCCGGAGGTTTTTGCTTTCTTGTTTCTTCCAAACGTAGCTACAATCAAAAGACAATAAAGAACAATTAGTACACCCAAATCTTCAAACACTCTCAAACTTTGAACATAATATGCAATGTTGAATTTCAATCAATAATTAGATGCAAAATCGCCTTTTTAAACTTCCAAAGTTGCACATTTTAACATCTACATGTCAATTTAGCATGTTTATTCACAAGATTTCTCAAAATTTCATGGTTTCAACAATATTCAACATCACAACTATGTTCAATCATGCAAAATCTAGTGTAATCACATCACCAAGACTAAAGCATGCTCAAATCCCTCCCAAATCAAGTAAACAATCTTAAGTTCATGCTAAAACATCATACATTATGATAAACAATCTACTCTTAAACACTAAGCTTAAAATTTCGAAAGAAATCAACAATGTATATGATAATCATGCATAAATTTACTGAAATTTCATACCTTTGATGCTAGATAACAAGAAGAACTAAGAAAAGTGCAAAGCAAGAGACTTGGATGAACACTCTTCAAAACCCTAAAAACTCACGTCCAGAAATCTTGCAAACGAGCAAGAATTGATGGAAACCGTTATGGGGGTTTTGTTCCTCTCGAAAAACTACACAATTTAGGCTCAAGAATCACTGGATTTGGGTGAGAATCGAAGGAGTTATGAGAAGTGCAAGATTAGGGTTCTTGAGGTGAGTTTGAAGAAGATGGAGATGAATGGACGATGAGGGTGATGAATGCAGAAAGGGAATGAATTAGAATGTGTCTTGGTCAGATGAGGGTCCCAAAAATCGATTGGTGTGGCCTTAAACCCGTTACATATGTGTTTTAAAGAAGTTAAAAGACTTTGGGTTCAATCCTCAGCGTGTAACTAAGATCTGCGTCGGACAACTTTAGGAGGGCCGTCGCCGACGGGCCTGACCACCGTCGGCGACGATGCTTGGAATTTGCTTATGTGGGCGACGGACAAAGTGGCTGTCTACAGACATTTTGTGGCGACGCCGCTTTTGAGGCACCGTAGGCGACGCCTACCTTCACCGTCGGCGACGGTGTCTATAAAACCAATTATTTTTATTTTTTTATATTTTTTTTTTAATTTTTTAATTTTTTTTGAAAAATAGAAGGAAATTTATGAACTTTTTCTAAATGGGCTATAAACATACAAAAATCCTAAAAATTATTAAAAATCTTTTTGTAAATTTTTATAAGTTAAATTTTTATAAACGCGGAGACCGTTAACGGCCCTACCACCCCCCGAAAAGTCTTGTATTGTCCCTAATACACACAAATAAGTCTAAAAACATACCTTTTGTCTTCAAGACCCATTTATGATGTCCGGACTTCACACAATTACAAGGGTTAGTACGGAATGAGAACGATTACCACAAAAAATACTCAAACAATTAAATAAATTGTACATAACTTTACAAAATTCATTACCGGTCCTTTCAGTTGACCTCATAAGTTGGCACACTTACCACGAAATTCACCAACTCCACATTCTCATCTTTTTTCTCCTCGTTGCCATCAAGGAACAGTTTAAGGCGATGTCCATTAAGCGTTTGCTTTGACCCATCCTTCGGGTCCTTGATTGTAACATCTCCAAGCTTTCTGACCCGTGTAATCACGTATGGGCCCATCCATTTGCTTTTGAGCTTACCGGGAAAGTATTTAAGCCTTGAATTATAGAGCCAAACCTTTTGACCCACTTCAAATTCCTTTGGCTTCAACTTCGCGTCATGTGCCCTCTTCATATCATCCTTGTACTTCGAGGCGCACTCATACGCTTCTTCCCTAAGCTCCTCCAACTCGCAAAGCTTTAACTTTCGCTCTTTCCCTGCATCGTCATATTTCATGTTAACCTCTTTAATAGCCCACCAAGCACGATGCACGAGCTCAACCGGTAAATGGCAATTTCGCCCATAAACTAAGCGATAAGGTGTAGTTCCAATAGGTGTTTTATGAGCCGTTCTATAAGCCCACAAAGCATAATTCAACTTCGTCGATCAATCCTTTCGGTCGGGTCGAACGGTCTTTTGCAAAATTTCTTTTATTTGCCTATTGGAAACTTCCACTTGACCACTTGTTTGTGGGTGGTAAGGGGTAGCGATTCGATGGTTAACACCATACCGTTTCAAGAGTTTGCCAAAGTTAAAATTCTTAAAGTGAGATCCCCCATCACTAATGATTACCCGGGGAATCCCAAATCTAGAAATTATATTTGTTTGCACAAAATTGCAAACAACGGTATGGTCATTCGTCTTGGTGGCAATCGCTTCGACCCACTTGGATACATAATCGACCGCCACCAAGATGTATAAGTTGCCATGCGAATTAGGGAATGGGCCCATGAAATCGATCCCCCACACATCAAAAATATCTACAATGAGGATCTGTTGCATAGGCATTTCATCCCTTTTTGAAATACCCCCTAACTTTTGACATTCAACACAATTTTTAGCGAAATTAAAAGCATCCTTGAAAATAGTCGGCCAATAAAGACCGCTATTGAGCACTTTGTGCCCGGTTTTGTGACCACTTAAATGGCCCCCACAAGAAAATGAATGCAAGTGCATCAAGACGCTAGGAATCTCCTCGTCGGGTATGCATCTTCGAACGACTTGATCCGGACAAAACTTGAATAAGTCCGGTTCTTCCAACGTGTAGTACTTGATTTGAGATAGGAAGTGCAACCTCTTGGTAATATCCCAACTTTTAAAATGTGCTCATCTGGGAAGTTCTTGTTAATCTCCTCACGGGAAGAATCCTCTTCTACAATCAATCGAGACAAGTGGTCCGCAACCACATTCTCACTCCCTTTTTTGTCTCTAATTTCCAAGTCAAACTCTTGTAGCAAAAGAACCCACCGGATTAATCTTGGCTTCGCATCCTTCTTGTCCATAAGGTACCTAACTGCAGAATGGTCAGAGTGTACAATGACCTTAGTACCCCATATATAAGCACGAAATTTTTCCAACGCATATACCACCGCAAGTAGCTCTTTCTCGGTAGTTGTATAATTTAATTGTGCATCCGAGAGAGTCTTACTTGCGTAGTAAATGGCAACCGGTTTCTTGTCTACCCTTTGACCCAATACGGCCCCCACCGCATAATCGCTTGCATCACACATAATTTCGAATGGTAAAGACCAATTTGGTGATTGCAAGATTGGGGCCTCCACCAACTTTTTCTTCAAGATGTTAAAGGCATTTTGGCAATTTTTTATCAAAATCAAATGTTTTATCTTTTAACAACAAATTGCATAGGGGTTTTGTTATATCACTAAAGCTTTTTATGAACCGCCTCTAAAACCCCACATGTCCCAAAAACGACCGAACACCCTTAACACTTGTAGGATAAGGCAAAGTAGATATGACTTGCACTTTTGCTCTATCCACCTCAATCCCACGACTCGAGACGACATGCCCCAACACAATCCCTTCTTGAACCATAAAATGGCTCTTTTCCCAACTCAAAACCAAATTTTTCTCAACACATCTTTGCACAACTTTTTCGAGTTGGTCAAGGCATGCATCAAATGATGACCCAAATATTGAGAAATCATCCATGAAGATTTCCAAAGACTCCCCCCACCATATCTGAAAAGATACTCGGCATACACCTTTGGAAGGTGGCGGGGGCATTACAAAGTCGAAAGGGCATTCGCCTAAATGCGAAGGTACCGTATGGACAAGTAAAAGTAGTCTTTGCTTGGTCTTCCGGATGTATAGCAATTTGATTGTATCCGGAATAACCATCCAGAAAACAATAAAATTTTTGTCCGGCCAATTTCTCAACTATTTGGTCAATAAATGGCAAAGGGAAATGATCTTTGGAAGTTGCAGCATGTAACTTCCTATAATCAATACAAATACGCCACCCGGTTACCGGCCGAGTGGCGACCTCTTCACCTGCATCATTTGTGACGACTTGAATGCCCGCTTTCTTAGGAACCGTTTGTGTCGGGCTCACCCATTGGCTATCCGAGATAGGGTATATAATACCCGCATCTAGCCACTTCAGTACCTCCTTCTTAACTACTTCTCGCATGTTCGGATTTAGTCTCCGTTGTGTGTCGCGAGAAGGACTCATGCCATCTTCCGTGATGATCTTGTGCATCACCACCGAGGGACTAATTCCCTTCAAATCCGCAATGGTCCACCCGATAGCGGCTCTATGCGTGACCAAAATTCTCATCAACTTCTCTTCTTGCTTCCCGGTCAAATTAGATGCAATGATAACCGGGAGCGTGCTACCTTCACCCACATAAGCATACTTAAGATGCTTGGGTAGCACTTTCAACTCTAGCACCGGAGGCTCTTCCAACGACGGCTTCAACTTTGTATCAATGGTTTCCGGAAGACTTTCCACTTGATGTGTCCAAGTGGGCCTTCCTTCTTTTGCCGCCAGAACCTCCAACTCTCTCACCTCTTCATCCATGCTTCGATTCGTTTCTCCTTGTAACCTGTCAAGCATGAAACATTCCTCTATTGTGTTTTCCTCTTCGACACTAATGTCGCATAGAGGTATACACTCGTCAACAATGTCCGCCATATAGCATTCATCGCTGACTAGAGGATCCGTCAATCCCGAAAAGACATTCAACCGCAGCTGACCGTTACCAAAATTCATGTCGACCGTACCCGATTTGCAATTAATTTGGGCATTCGATGTTGCCAAAAATGGTCGACCGAGGATCACCATTGGTTGCTTAGTTCGGTCCAAAGAGACATAATCTAATACAAGAAAGTCCACCGGATAGTAAAAGTCCTCGACCTTGACTATTACATCCGTGACTATCCCACGGGGTAGTTTAGGGGTTAAGTCGGCTAACACCAGGGTGGTGTTTGACACTTGAAGTGGACCAAAATCATATTGGTCATATAAACTACCCGGCAAGATATTCACACTTGCCCCAAGATCCAAAAGTGCCCGGGTCATTTTAAATTCACCAACTTGTATTGAAATAATGGGCGCCCCCGGATCTTGAAGTTTTGGTGGAAGTGCACCCGAAAGAATCGAACTCACATTTTCGGTTAAATCAAGTTTCTTAGGAAACTTGTGAGTCAGCTTTTGTGTGCATAAATCTTTCAAGTATTTAGCATATGAAGGTACTTGCTTGATTGCATCTAAGAGTGGTAAATTGATTTTGACTTGTTTAAAAATTTCCCACATCTCTTCTTGTTGTGGGCCTCGTTTGTTTACCACTTTCTTAGATGGTCCCAACAAAGCTTCGGGATAAGGGGCGGTATTAACCTCCACACCCTTTTCCTTAGCCTTTGGGACGGGAATGGTCACAACGGGTGTATTTTTATTAACTTTTGAATCATTTTTATTTTGACCCGTTTGACCGTTATTACCTTCATCATCACTCGCATCTTCCACCACCCCTTCAACAAACTTGGGTGATGGTGGCTCGACACCACTATCTATGACTTGACCACTACGTAAAGAAATTTGATTAATTGGTACCTCACGTATGTTCCTCGAGTTCGACCCTTGATGCTTAGGGTTCACCGTGGTATCACTTGGAAGTCCTCCTCCACTTCCACGAATTTGAGCCATCTCTTGAGCTAGTTGCCCCACTTGCTTTTCTAATGCCTTTTGAGATTTATCCTTCACTTCAAACTCTTTCTTTACTTCGGCTTTGAACTCTTGGTATGAATTAGTAAGAGCTTGTTGTGAATTAGTAAGATTACTCACAGCATTCATAATGGCATCAAATTTTGAACTTATCGAATCATCACCTTGGGAGTTTGATGCACGACCCCCATTTCCACTTTAGTTGTAACCCCGTTGATAGTTGCTTTCACGACCTTGATGTCCTTGGTTACCCCCTTGATTGTAATTCCTTTTGTAACCCCCTTGGTTACCACCTTGACGATTGTTATACGAGGACCCACCTTGACCACCTTGATTACCCGATTGAAAATTCGGGTTCATTTGATTCGAAGAATTACCATACCGGAAGTTAGGGTGATTTCTCAAACCCGGATGGTAAGTGTTGGAGTTCATGTTATGTTGCTTTCGATCCCCATACACTTGGTTTACCTCCTCGGTGTAGTCACTCGTCCCCGTTGGACATTGCTCGGTTCTATGACCAATATCTCCACATTCTTCACACACCGTGAATTGTACCGCGTTCACTTCCTTCTTCTTCATGCGAGCCATTTCCCGCTCTAAGGTAGAGATTCGATCTTTAGAATCAAGATCGGGAAGTGACCGGGAAATGGGATGTTTCTTAGCTCGATCGGCCGATTCCTTCTCTTTTGACCGTTTGCTCATCCGCTCCAAAAACTCCTAATCATCATCTTCATGATTGCTCAAGAGGGTCCCGTTGCTTGTTGATTCAAGACGGTTCCATGTATTGTCGTCTAGACTCCGTACAAAACACTTGACTAGCTCCCACTTCTCTATTTGATGATGTGGGCACTTTCGCATCAACTCCTTGTATCGTGTGAATGCTTCATGCAATGGCTCACCCGATAATTGGCGAAAAGATCTAATTTCATCACGAGCATCATCGGTCTTTGCCATCGAGTAGTACTCATCCAGAAAAGCTTGTTGCATTTCTCCCCATGTTCGAATGCTGTTTGCCGGAAGTGTAAGGAACCATTGCTTCGCTTTGTCCTTTAACGAGAATTAAAATAGACGAAGCTTGACTTCCTCCAATGCAAAATTGTGCCCCCCGATTGTGTTACATATAGATGAGAATTCCGCTAAATGCGTGTACGGTTCGTCGTTAGACCTTCCATTGAAATGAGGAAGTATGTTGATGTAATGGGGTTTACAATCAAACATCCTCCTCTCACAAACTATTGGTGAATCATTCTCGGTGACCACCGGCCTAAAATGGTCATTCACTCCCCATGGAGGTTGTTGACGATGATGCGGACCGTTAACTTCTTGATCAACCGGTCTTCGATTGTCTCTTAGATCACCCCCCCCCCTATCACCTCTTCTATCATCTCTTCGATTTCCACCTTGGTTACCCCTTTGGTTACCCCCTCCCACAAAACGAGGAATCCGGTTAGGGTTAGCATTGTTGTTGTTGTTGTAAAACCCATCATTCCGGTTCCGTTGGTAATTGTTTCGTGGTTGGCAGTTATTTTCATAACCGTCATTTCTTCTATTCCCATAACCGTAGTCATCATCCCCCACATAGTTGGCATTTTGATAGCCAAACTCCTCATCTTCAAATCCTCGCGCATTGTAGATATTACCCTGATTCACGTACCCCCAATCTTCGTCATCATTGACCCGATCATCATAGTAGCCCCCGTCGTCTGAATTTTCCGTATGAACACTCACATGCTCCAGCGATTGATAACCGGGAACAGTATAAGGTTCGTCATCGGGAATGGCGTTTCTCAAATCATCTATGTTGAAAAATGGGTCTTCGTTCGCGGGATTGCCACGATCTCGGTTGCCTCGACGGTCAGAATTGATATTCCGGTCATCAAGGTTGAGGGGTAAGGAGGTTTGTCGATGAAGGTTTTGTTGTTGGGGTGTTCTTTGGTTGTTGTTGGGATTCTGGTTTTGGAAAGGTGGTGTGGGTGGTCCGGTATTGTTGTTACCACCGGGTCGTTCTTGAGGCATAGGTTGAATATTTGGAGCGGGATTGAAATTGCTTCGGTATTGAAATTGGTGTGCATTTTGGTTTTGGTTGGAGTTTTGGTTTGCCATTGAATCGGTTTCAATGGATGGTGTAAGCTGTGGTGTTTGAGAGGCTTGGTTAGAGGCAAGTGTTGCTTCCAACCGGCTTGCTAGATTTCTTCTTGCTACTCTTTCGATTTCTGGTTCGTAGACTAAAGGTGAAGTCCTCCCGGAGTTCCGCGTATGCATGCACTACCTGTAACCTGCACAAGTAACACACCCGCGTAACAAGGAAAAAGACAAAGTGCGAAAAGAAACTAAACAACTTAAACAGATAATCACGAAATTCAAACAAAAATCCAAACACAAAGCGCACGCACTCCCCGGCAACGGCACCAAAATTTGATCGGAGTGTCGTGCTCCGGTCAAAGATAATATTTATAGTCCCAAATTACCCTTAACAAATTGTTAGTGGTAGCAAGGGGTCGAACCACGAAGAGTCTATGGTTTGCGAATGGACTTTGAATGAATTGTAAAAGATGTCACACTTATGAAGCTTGCTATGATATATTTTTGTATTTTTGTTTAATTGAGAGATGTGAATTAAAATTACTAAGTGATTGGTTTGATTGATTACGCACAATTAACAATTGCAAAAAATGTAATTAGAAGTTTAAACAATATAGAGAAAACAAGGCTCACACCCGGTTCGGTAATTGCAATCCTAGGGTTCTTACACGTTTTAAATTTGATTCACTTGAATATGTTATTAACGGAATTCTATCATCAAAGCTTAGGTGCCAATTGCTATCAACGCCGTGAAGGACGGACCACAATGCACTTCATTACTTCGGACAAGTAAAACCTATTGAAAGACAAGGCATAGTTGCACAAACTTGTTTCGCAAAGTCAAATTTCATAACTCACTCGACAATTCACAAATATAGTTCAAATGCAATACAATTGTCAATCAATTCAAATACAAATCAAGTTGTCACAAAACCAAACTAAAACATTGTTCAAACCCTAGACTTACAATAACCTACACCGGGGTGAAACCTCCAAGAAATTAGCCGAGCATGATCGAAGAAACTTGATCACCGGATGTAGAAAGCTTGAATTGGATCATCGTGAAGCTTGAAGGTGGATGAATGGATGAATGGTTAGGGTTATGGAAGGTTGGTGATGATGGATTGGAATGAAGGATATGATGGTGAATTAGGGTTCTTGATTGTTATTCGGATGATGATTCGGATCTTAGAGATGATGGTAGGTGAATGGTAGATGATAGATAGATGATAATGGCTCCAAGATGTGTTTCAAAACCTTCAAAAAGAGTGTAACTGCCTGAATTGGTTGGTGAATACCTTTTCTATTCGTCAAACAAGAAAGAAAAGTCAACAAAATACGACAGCAACATTGAGGGGCCGTCGCCGACGGCCTGATGCCCCGTCGGCGACGGTGTGTACTTTTTCACAAACACCCGACGGCCAAACTGGCTGTCTACGGACCTTTTTAGCGACGGACAATTGCACCGACCGTCGGCGACGGCCCATATGGGTGTCGGCGACGGTGCCCAGAAACTGCATTTTTTGTTTTTCGCTTCCCTTGCTCCCGGTTGACCCGTTTCGCTTCCCGGTGGCTCGTTTTTCGCTCCGGTGGTCCGTTTAGCTCCCAATTAGCTCCTTAAACTTCACAAGACCTGCAAAACACAAATCCTTTTACAAGTAGGCTATTCGAGATTAAAAGTTAAATAAAAACATGAACTTAGACATAAACGGACACCGGTTTTCGACCACGTATCAGACATCAATACCTTAGTTAACGCTATTTTAGTCTACGATTTATTATTATGTGAAGTAACAATGCGATAAACGCAACTAAATGTTATTCTACTTAACGTTATCACATCGCAACTCGAAACACAATTATTTGTATTGTTCTATGTGTGTGTGTGTTATTATGTGCTTTACCTGTGTGTGCTAATGATATGTTTAAAGGTGTTATTCGTAAACACAATCGCAACTCTATCGCAACGCAATCTCATCGCAAACTCTAAATGCAGATTTACTTACTTGTACGTTGTTATGTGTTAGTTATGTTATTTGTAACTATTGTTTAATGCTATCGCATCGCTTACTCGCAACTCGCCTAAATGCAAGGCAACGCTCGACGCACAAAACAAAAGTCAGAAAACTAACTCGCGAAAGTCAACCGATCGCACGACCAACCGATCGAATGGACATCCGACTGGATGACCATCCGATCGGATGGCCATCCGATCGAACGGTTGTCCGACCCGTTCACTTTACACCGCCTTTCACCCTCACGCCTATAATTACCCTCCTGTCACATCAACTGTTCATTGATGTGACATCTCCGTTTGACCCACGCACTCTCAAGCTCTTTTCTCTCGATTACTCACGATTCTTGTAAGTTTTCTTCCTAAATCTTGTACTTCCATCTTCATTACATTTTCTCATCATCTTCTCCAACAAATCTTACATTTTCACCGCGAAATCACCTGATTTGAGCTGTTCTAGGGTGACGTCACCATGGGTTCTTGTGAACACTAAAGTGTGACCTCGTCTCATCAAGAACGGTTTGGATCTAAAGGATTTCTACATGTTTTTATACTGATTTCGTCTAAATCTAAACATTTAACAACTGTTTCAAACTTTTCTTCAACATATTCCACTTTTTACTCAAAACAGTTAGAATTTGGACTCGTTCAGGTTCTCTACTCATTCTCTAGTGGAAAACCGATCTGAGAATGGATTTCTACCGAAGAGACTACTGATTCACAGGTTGAATATGAAACTCCATCAAGGACAGTTGAGTCTGATCGAACAGGGTGATTTCCATCCGATCGGACGAGTTGGACTTGGTGTGATTTCCATTGTTTAACACGCCGTCATGCCGTCTCCGTCAAACCGCAAACTTTTCAACTTAACTAATTTTGTAAAATTTCAAACAGAAGGTTGCTCAATCGGATAGCCGTCCGATCGGACGACCATCCGATCGAACGACTATTCGACCAGGTGACTTATAATCTCAACACTTAAACTATTTTACAAAACTTCAAAGAATATCAGTTTCAATCGAATAGCCAGCCGATCGAACGACCATCCGTCCGGATGACTATCCGATCGAATGACTTTATTTATACTACAACGAAAACTTCAAAAGTTCAACATTTTCACAACACACTCCTTCAATCAAATGACCAGCCGACCGAACGGTCTTCCATCGGGATGACCATCCGTCCGGACGGTCATCCGATCGAACCAACATCTGATCGCTCATCTCACCGACACGCTGTTTTACACACTGTTCAACGCTTACACTATCATTCTCTGATCAAGCCAACTCTCAAGCACTTCCTTCAATCCAAGACTGTGTTTATTTACTAAACATGATCTCTGAGTATACTCGAACCCTTTTTGCTTAACACACTTTTGGGTGTTACATACGTTACCTATATCAAATCATATCGACACACAACGCAAATACTTTTAAACGCTAACCGCCCTCGCATGTTATATGTGTTTTCGATGAATGCTTGTATGTTATGTTTACACAGTGATTGTTGCCTGACACCTTAGCAACGATAGTACTATAGTTTGGACTCAGCACCTGTCGTGGATAGGGGTTGTTAAGGGTTTTACTTCACATGGTCACTGTGGTGATAATGTATTGCACATTCTACAACTCGCGGTCACGTCTGTGCATATTTCATTGTCGATAGCTTACTTGCTTCACATTTCTACGTGTTACATGCTGGTTATGCGTAAATCGCTTTCGCTATACTATATGCTATAAAACTTGTGTACTCACCTTTACACTATGGGTATTAACTTTTATTTTAACTTATGTGACAGGTGTCTAGGATGCTTTTATTTGCTGAATGTCATGGAAATCAAGTTAGGTGGTCTAGAAACCCACGAATAAAATTTGAGTTGTCGGAACTGCTATTTATCTTTGAGAACAATATCTGTAATAACTGTTTTTACATTATATGTTGATGGTATGGGACGTTAACACTTAAATATATTGTCATTAATAGTTGTTGTGGATTCTCTTGGACAATCTGTTTCGCTCGGTGCCTCACCCCGATGTTTTCGCCATCGGTTGGGGTGTGACAAGATCGCTCTGTTTGGTATGTACCATCTTTCTTGTTTTCTTTAGTATTCCCGTTGCTTTTAGCACTTGATACATTCTGGGTTTTCGTCAAAACTATCAATGACTTTCAACGGCCGATAGATCTATATAATTAGTTCTATTTTTGGGTCTTTTTTTTAAAAAAATAGGGTTTTGTTTGATGAATTAGGGCTTTTGGTGAGTTAGTGGTTCATTTGTTAGAGTTTAGTTTGAAGAATTTTTGTTCTGTTATCGTCATTTTGTTAAGTTGACTTTTAGGGTTTCAGAGACAGTTTGTTTGATTGTAAATTGATGAATTGTAGTTGACTAGTGAGTTAATTGTTTGTTTGTTGGAGTTTGATGAATTGTAGTTGACTAGTGAATTAATTATTTGTTTGTTGGAGTTTAATTTGATGTAATCTTGTTTCTATTATCGTCATTTTGTTAATGCGGCAACGTGTGGTTCGGATGAGGGGATAGTGAAGTTGGGTGTTTATAATGAAGTCAGAATTCATGGAGCATGTTTAAAAGAAATAAGATGGTATGAAACGGAGGACGGGTTGAAGATCGAATTCTCAGTTGAAAAGTTAAAGAAAAAGAAGAAGAAACGTGTTGATGATGGATCGTTTGGGAGGGCCTGTGAGAGTGTTGGTGATAATGTAACAAATGAGAGTGTTAGTGAAGAGGTTTGTTCTCGCCGAAGACGAGTTGCAGCTGTAAGAAGTTATCCTCCAGGATGTGGACGAGTGATGAAGATTGCATAGGTGAATTTAAAAATTATATGTTGATCATGTGGCAGAAGACAGACGCAGTTTGATGTCTATGGAGAATATAATGATTTGTAGTAAGGTTAAATATGGTAGAAGCAAGGTTGGATTTAATTTGGCTGTTTTGTTAGAAACAAATGTTGATCTTTTCTATATGTAATATGATTCTTTGTTCTTAAAACTTGTTCTTGTGATAACTCCTGTTGATGGATTTGTTTCACTTGCAAAGAGCCTATATTAATCAGATCTTCTAAGATGATTTTATATGTTCATGTTTTTGGGGGAAGCAGAATAGCACCTTCGATAATGGAAGTGTGTGCGTAATTGTTGTAACTAGGATGCCATTTGTGAGATTACCTTCATTTAAGACCTGACAAAGTTGGGTCATATGGGCGCTTTGGCCGCGGTATACTGTCCCACTACGGGTGGCCTAACACTCTCGTTAGTTAAGTAAGCGTGGGTTTGGCTCCTCTTGTCAATAAATACTGGTAATTAAGTAAATCAGGTAGTTGGTAGTTGCTTGTTAACTAATCTATAGTACAGTGAAACAACTTGTGGTTGTCTATGCAAGGGTTGGGCTCTATAGAAAACTCTATCTTTTTTAAAAAACTATGCAAACCCAATGTCATCCATTGATTAGCTTTCATCTAACTTGATCAATGGCTCTCATCATTTTGGTAAGAATTAGAATTAAAAGAAATCTTATAATACACATTAATGATGCTGGAAGGGCATTTTCGGTAGAAGAAAAACACTTTTTGGCATTGGAAATGACAAAACCCACTTGTATCATCATCTCTCTCCTCTTTCTTCTAGTCAAATCTTTCAATACACTATTATCTCTCTCCTCTTTCTTCATCATGTGAAAGAGAAAAGCTTCATGGTCTTCAATGGTGATCCTTCAATGGTGATCTTCATTTGAAGATAATTTCAGCATCATGTGGTCTGAAAAAATCACAAAGACACACGCACGAGTGTGTGTGTGAGAAGAACGATGACAAGATGAATGTTTTTAGAGAGAGAAAGTTTCGATCTTCAAGTTCAGATCTACATCGTGTGAAAGAGAAAATGTTTGAAGATTGTTGTTTTAGAGAGAAAACGACGGCAGGATGAAGGTTTTTAGAGAGATGAATTTTTTGTTTTAGAGAGAGAAACAACAATCTTCATCATGTTCATCTATAACACCAAGAACACACATACAAGTGTGTGAGAGAGAAGAAGTTTGAAGTATGTTGTTTTAGAGAGAGAACAAGACAGTCGCACGAGTGTGTGTGTGAGAAGAAGGTTTGAAGATCTTCTTCGTGTTCATCGGACGGTTATAGATCCGGTAAGTGTTCTTGAAATATCATTTCACACTTGATTTTGTGTTGAAATGGTTATTAATATGTTTTTGTGTGCTGAAAGTGTTTTAGTAATGGTTGTTAATATGATTTTGTATTTTAAATAAATCAAAAACTTTAGGATGAGATTTTGAACGGGTTTTTTTTTTGTTGGTTTGGTTGCTTGTTAGGGGCTTTTGATCTTAACAGTAGCTGTTTTTTGTTGGTTTGGGTTGCTTGTTTGGGTTTTTGATCTGAACAGTAAGTGTTTTTTTGTTTGGTTGCTTGATTCACAGACTCAGGCCCATAACATGTGTTAAGCCCCCTGTTAGAATGTTATATAACGTGTGTTGATTACAGAAACAAACCCATAAAGATATTCAATTGACAAGCTAGATGGATGTAGGCGAAGTTAATGCGTGTTCTAGTAATGGTTAATGTTCATGTATTTTAAATAAATCCAAAACTTTAGGATGAGATTTTGAACGGGTTTTTTTGTTGGTTTGGTTGCTTGTTTGGGGCTTTTGATCTTAACAATAATTGTTTTTTTTGTTGGGTTGCTTGATTTACAAAGACAGACCCATAACATGTGTTAAGCACCTGTTAGAATGATATGTAACGTGTGTTGATTTACAGAAACAGATCCATAAAAGATATTCAATTGACCAGCTGGATGGATGTAGGCGACGTTAATGCGAGGAAATTGAATAAGTCACATCCTTTGGAAAAGAAGTCTTCGTTCATTTATAACATGTGTTGGTGGTTCATGCTGTAACAGAACACCATGATGTAACCCGACTTGTATTCATGTATATGAAAGTGGTTTGCAAAACACCACGATGTACATATACTAATCGTAACACGTGTACCAGTTAATATGGAACATACAAGTATATATTGTAACACCGTATACCTGGGATAACATTTTGGAATGTATAACATGTGTTAAGCCTCTGTTATAATCTTTTTGTAACCTGACATGTATTCATGTATAAGCTAGTGGTTTACAAAACACCACGATGTGTATATACTGATCTAACATGTGTTACAATTTGTCTGTTCGGAAACATGTAATTGCTTAACATGTGACAAGGGTAAAAACAGTCGACGGGGGCGATGAGTTTAATGTTGAGCTTAGTTAATATCGTAATCTTGTTGTAACCCCACTTGTATACATATGATAACATGTAAGCATCCATTATAACCCGACTTGCATTCATGTATATGAAAGTGGTTTGCAAAACACCATGATGTGCATATACTGATCGTAACACGTGTACAAGTTAATATGGAACATACAAGTAAATATTGTAACACCGTATACCTGGGATAACATGTGTTAAGCCTCTGTTATAATCTTGGTTTAACCCAACATGGTGTCATGTATAAGCTAGTGGTTTCCAAAACACCATGATTTGTATATACATACTGTAACATGTGTAACGTGTGTTAAGCCTCTATTATAACGTGTGTTAAGACTTCCAGAATGGATGCATAAACTCCAATAGTAACTTAATAACAACATAGTATACCTGATATAACGTGTGTTAAGCCTCTTTTATAACGTGTGTTAAGACTTCCAGAATGTGTTAAGTCCATACCGTTTTAACATCGTGTACTAGACAAAACAATAAGAGTCTCACATTACATATTACTAGTAAACGAAAATACATAGCACTAAGAAAATGATGTACCGGTAATTTTGGAATATATAATATGAAACGGGTCATTTGTTTTGCACATTTTGGAATGTATAACATGTGTTAAGCCTCTGTTATAATCTTTTTGTAACCTGACATGTATTCATGTATAAGCTAGTGGTTTACAAAACACCATGATGGGTATATACTGATCTAACATGTGTTGCAATTTATCTGTTCGGAACATGTAATTTCTTAACATGTGACAAGGGTGAAAACAGTCGACGGGGGCGATGAGTTTAATGGTGAGCTTAGTTAATATCGTAATCTTGTTGTAACCCCACTTGTATACATATAATAACATGTAAGCATCCATTATAACCTGACTTGTATTCATGTATATGAAAGTGGTTTGCAAAACACCATGATGTGCATATACTGATCGTAACACGTGTACAAGTTAATATGGAATTATAATCTTGGTTTAACCCAACATGGTGTCATGTATAAACTAGTGGTTTCCAAAACACCATGATTTGTATATACATACTGTAACATGTGTTACGCGCCTGACCTGTATAACGTGTGTTAAGCCACTATTATAACGTGTGTTAAGACTTCCAGAATGGATGCATAAACTCCAATAGTAACTTAATAACAGCATAGTATACCTGATATAACGTGTGTTAAGACTTCCAGAATGTGTTAAGCCCATACCGTTTTAACATCATGTACTAGACAATACAAAATAAGAGTCTCACATTACATATTACTAGTAAACGAAAATACATAGCACTAAGAAAATGGTGGAGCTTCCTTTTACAGTCTGCCTTAGCTTTTCAGCGGCTACCTTTGCTGCCTTAGCTTTTCAGCGGCTATAACACGTGTTAGTTGTGTTGTGCTGTAACATAAACATGGTCATGATCCTTAAGCATCTGATCCACGTTTGACGAAACCAACGGTCCCGAGAATTGGATCTTGTTTCCCTTGTATCCATCACCATCCTAATAACAAAAAGATAAGATAACCGTTAAGTCGTTAACCAAAGATAACTATTAACTAGTATACTTGGTGTTCGTGTTTCAAAACCCATATTCTATAATCGTGGTAATGATGGTGGTGGTGCGGTGGTGCCGGAGGTGTTTACGGTGGTGCCGGAGGTACAATATTGATGGTGGTGCGGTGGTAATGATGGTGGTGGTGCGGTGGTAATGGTGAAAGACATTATAAGATTTGGAAGACTTTAAGGTTTGTATGACATCAATATCAAAGGCAAAACCAATAAATGACCTAGATTTGATTTCCATAGGAAGAGAAGTCTATCAAACCGAACTGTGCATTTCGCAAGCCAATCTAACTTATTTTGCAGCACAGCTATAACCCAACACAAACTAGGGGTGTACACAAACCCTTCAATATGGATCAACATAGTTTGTTTCAGACTTTCATTATATCATAACTCATCAAAATGCAAAAAAAAATTTAATTAATTCCTAATACTTACAACGCAAAATATACACTTTTTTTCAAAATGAATCACTTTTTTTAAGATACTGATTTATGCAACTAATTACGTTGCTAAATTTCAACATGAATATTATCTGGTCTTGTGAAAAAATATAAAAAAAACTCTGTAATTACGTTAAATATCATTCATCGAAGAATCAGCTATAGTTTGACCAAAAAAGTCAACAAGTTATGAAAAATCAGGTCACGAAATCAAGATCCAGATCTACATCGTTGCATAAAATATAGTCCAAAAAATTAACCACAACGGGAAAAAACAAACAATTGTGCCAATCATAACCGAGACAAATCGATGAAGAAACAGCTTTACGAAAACAAATTTCCATCAGAATTCACGAAATAGATCTATAATACTAGAATTACGATTGATAATCTAAAGAACCAGGTCATGAATAAATGAAAATTAATAAAATTGGGGTAAAAATGAAGGACCTGAACGAGCCAAACGGCGGTGGTGAAAGCAGCGACTCCCCAAGCGGCGGCAGCCTGGATATCGGTGGCTTGTGGACGGTTTTTTGGCTTCACGAGCTTTAGTGCTGCAGCGCCTCCCGCCATCGTCTTCGATCTTTCTCAAAAGTGAACCCAATGAGAGAGAGATTTAATGAAGAGAGAGAGAGAGAAACTAATCAGATTAAGGAAGAAAGAGATGTGTACAAATCTGGATATGAATGTGAATAAGTGTGTGTGAGAGATATGTGTGAGAGAGAAATGTGTACTACATTGGGTATTGGTATAAAGAAGAAAGAGAAGCTGGTATAATATGTCAGGAAGAGAGAGAAAGAGCAATGTAAAAAGACCAACATACCCTCCTTTTTGTCATCTCCAATCAATGACGTGGCCAATTGTAAGCCACATGTTGAGTTTGCAAAGTTTTCTAAAAATTAAGGGTTTCTTGTAGAGCATTGCCCGTCTATGCAATATGCATTGATGAAGAGAAAGTAATCCATGTGCGAAGATTGTTTGATTTTTTTTATTTTTTAATTTTAAAATTTATTTATTTCTTTTGCTTTTTTTTATTTTTTGATTATTTATTTATTTATTTATATTTTTAGCCTATCATGCCCAAATTCATCCTGACAAAAACCAATCTTAACCCAAACGCGTCCTAACCCATTTCTTAATAAAGTCATCTTAACCCAAACTCATACTCATTCTAACTCATTACCCAAACCTGTCTAACACACCCATTTTGCCACCCCTACGTAGGACAAAAATTTCTGGCTACACCCCATGATAAGGGTGGAAGGAGTGGTCAATCACTATTAGGGTGTTTGAGTTATTCTCTAGCTAATAATATCATGTCATGTCAAGTCCCCACTCCACTCCCCATTTTGCACTCAATCACTGTCACTGGCAATGGTTAAGCACATAGAGAGTGGTAAACAATTTTGTTTTTAAAAAGATAAATTTGTGATTGGTTGAAAAGGGTTGGGACCTACCATTAATTCTCTCTCCCTCCCACCTCTCTCCTCTTCAAACCTTCGGCGAATACTCTCCGATCAAGTCCCTCACCATTCACCGAAGAGATGTCACCGAAGGGGTGGTAATGGTTCCCCGTACGGCAACCCAAGTCCCTGATTCCCCTCCCCGCTATGACTCGGTCCCCCCTAAGATCATAAAAATTATAGAATACTCATAATTTTTGTATCAGGGCGTCACGTGTAGTGGTCTCAACCAGACAACCACCTTGGCTAAAGAGCCATTCCTACCTTTAATAGCCTCAATGTTCACGTGTGAGTAATATCAACTAAATTGGTATTTCAGTTTTATATTTTTAACTATTTGTAAAACGGAAGTAGCCCGGACTATGGAATTCGGAACTCGACTGGGTATAAGTGTGGAGGGATTTGAAAACCAAGTGAAGAAGATGATTAATGGAGAGACGACGAATGCAGGTTCCAAATGAATTATATCTCTATTAATATTAATGGAGTATCCGATTCCCGTAAGGGGAATTGGATTCGTTCCCTAAAGCAGAAATTAAAGGTGGATTTTATCGGGATTCAAGAGACACATGTGGAGCTTTTATCTGAAACTGTTTTGCATCGATTCTGGGGTGACTCGAAATTGGGTTTTGAGTTTGTCCAATCTGCTGGTAGATCGGGGGGTTTAGCTTTGATTTGGAACCCGGATGTTTTCGACGTTCAGCAGGTAATTAAAAATCAACGTTTCCTTGTTCTGTCGGGTTAGATTTCGGGTTTTAATGAGTCGGTCAATATAGTTAACATACATGCCCCTAATGACCCTTCGCTAAGAAGATCGTTGTGGAGGGAGCTTTCTGATTTGATTACTCAGAATGAGTTATGGGTTCTAATGGGGGATTACAACGAGGTTCGTTCGGCTGACGAAAGAGTTAATTCCAGGTTTCATAATGTTGCTTCGGATGCTTTTAATAGTTTTTTGAGTAATGCTGGTCTCCTGGAATACTCAATGGTGGGAGGGAGATTCACTTATATTTATGGGCATGAAGAAGTTAAATTGAGCAAACTCGATAGGTTCTTTGTTAATGACTGCTTTATGACTCGATGGCCGAATGCTATTTTAGAAGTCCATAAAAGGAGCCTGTCTGACCATTGCCCGCTATCTCTAGCTTGTTCTTCGGCTGATTTCGGTCCTGTGCCTTTTAAATTCTTCAATTCGTGGTTAGGAGATCGGAGTCTGAATGATATTGTTGATAAAGTTTTCGTTTCAGTCCATAATGGGGTTGTTAGCGATGCGGCTCTTGTTGATCTGGTGAGACGGTTAAAAGCCGAAATAAAAGGTTGGAGATCGAAGAAAGTAAAAGAGGATAGTAAAGCTGCGAATGAAGTTTGGGAGAAGATTGAGTTCTTAGAGGATAAAGCTGCCCTCGGCCCATTATCTGATGAAGAAAAAAGATCCAGAATTGACCTTCGGGTCACTGCTAATAATCTGGAGTTGATAAAGACTAAGGATCTTCAGCAAAAAGCTAGAATTAATTGGTATAGGTTCGGAGATGAAAACAACAAGTTTTTCCATAAAGTGGTCTATTTCGGATCCGACGGCTCTGAAAGAGGCGGTCAGATGTTGGTTCAAAAAACAATTTTCGGAGCCGATTCGGAGACGGCTTGATTTCGAAAATATTGGTCTCCCTAGTGTTCCGGTTCAGTTGGGGATCACTCTTTGTGAGCAATTTTCGGAGAGAGAAGTGTTTTCGGCGGTTAAAAATTGCGACGGAGGTAAATCTCCGAGCCCGGATGGTTTTACTCTTAAATTTTTTAAAGTTTTCTGGGAAAAATTGAAACCGTGGCTTTTGGGTATGTTTAATGAATTTTATCGCTCAGGTTCCTTAAGCAAAGGATGCAACTCCTCTTTTGTTGCATTAATTCCCAAAATCAATGATCCACAGGAGCTCTCTAACTTCCCTCCTATTTCGCTTGTCGGTTCGGTTTATAAAATCATAGCCAAGGTGTTGGCGAATAGGCTAAAGCTGGTTATTAATGATATTTCGGCCCCCACTCAAACGGCGTTTGTGGGTGGACGAAATATTCTTGATAGTCCCCTTATAGTGAGCGAAACAGTGGCTTGGGCGAAAACATCGAAAAAGAAATTACTTATTTTTAAAGTGGATTTTGAAAAAGCATATGACACCATAAATTGGAAGTTTCTTTTTTAAAATGATGGAGAAAATGCACTTCCGCAACAATGGATCGATTGGATTAGAGGTTGCTTGCAATCGGGTATGGGATCCATTCTGGTTAACGGGTCGCCCACTAAAGAATTTAGATATAAGAGAGGCCTAAGGCAAGGTGACCCGCTTTCCCCTTTCCTGTTTATTATTGCTATGGAGATCGTTAATATGTTCATGAATAGGGCTTGCAATTTGGGTTTATTTCAAGGATGCCAACTTCCTAATGGCGGCCCAAATATTTCTCACCTTTGCTATGCGGATGACGTTCTGTTTATAGGTGAGTGGTCGGAACAAAACATGTTTGCACTCAACCGTCTCCTCAGATGGCTGAGTTTAGTTTCGGGTCTCAAAGTTAATCGTATAAAAAGCAAACTTTATGGTATTGGCGTCCCAGATTCAGAAGTGGAAGGTTTTGCGAGGTTGGTTAATTGTGGAGCGGGTTCTCTCCCGTTTATATATCTTGGCATTCCCATTGGGGTTAATATGAAGAGAGCTAAATATTGGAAGCCGGTGCTGGATAGATTTTCGGCAAAACTCTCTAAATGGAAAGCGAATCATCTTTCTTTTGCGGGTCGATTGACGCTTGCTAAATCGGTTCTCGGGAGTCTCCCCTCTTATTTTCTTTCCATGTTTTTCGCCCCCAAATGCATCATTCAAAAATTGGAAAAGATTAGAAGAGATTTTCTTTGGGGGAAGTATGGATTCGGTGGGATTTTATTATGAAAGCCAGAAAGTTGGGTGGTATGGGAATGGGGAGTATCTATGGTTTCAACCAAGCAATGCTTTCGAAGTGGTGGTGGAGATATAAAATGGATCCAAATCAATTGTGGGCTTTAGTAGTCAGTGCGATACACAAAGGTAACATCAATTCCAATCGGTCGGTCACTCCTTTAAAGAAAGCCATCCCGGGGATTTGGAAGGACATCGGGATGGTGGAGGCGAGTTTGGGTAAAATTGGCATTAATTTATCCGATAATTTAGTTGCGGATGGTAAGAGATGGAAATGGCGCCCTGACCCTAACGGTTCGTTCTCTATCAAACAGGTTAGGTTGGATATCGATTTGGCGTCTTCCAGTTCCAATAATAATGCGTTAGTTTTCGGCTAGAACTCTTGGGCCACACCGAAAGCTAACCATCTTCTTTGGAGAGTCCTGATTCGAAAAATTGCTTCTAAATCTGGTTTGATTCGAAGGGGAGTGCCGGTGGGTGATAGTCTTTGTTCTCGGGGCGGTATGTATGACGAAGACGAGGACCACATATTCATGAATTGCTTGTGGGCAAGAAGCATTTGGTGGAACATCCTAGTGTGGATGCGTATTAGTTTCCCGACTGAAGTCACAAACACAAATGATCTCATATCATTCCTTCATAATCGGCCATGAGGTAGGATTTGGAAACGCATCATGCTTACTGTTGCTATGGCGATAACTTGGAGAATTTGGCTCTCGAGAAACGAAATGACATTTGAAGGGAAGTTTATTCCGATAACCAAATCAGTGGAGCTAATTAAAGAAGACATATTTTTCTGGTTAAATAATCGGTCAAAGCTCAAGGCTCTCAGATGGGAGAATTGGAGTTCTTTTGATATTTCCGACTTGTTGTAATGTGCTAGTCCGTTTCGGTTTTTTGTTCCTTTTTTTGTTCTGTTTTTGTTTCTCTCAGCTTCTTGCTGGCCCTTTATATATATATATATATATATATATATATATATATATATATATAAAGAGTGTTTGCCGTTCAAAAAAATAGACATATACTGATTTACAATTGAATGATCGATATTAGAAATTACACTTTTGATATAAACTATTATTTATTTGTAGATTCCGACTTTACTTGAAAAATAAAAGTTTAAATTAAGGAAATTCACAAATATAACAATTTAGAGTCAGTGAAACAAATAAAAATATATGAATTACACCGACCTTCTTTTTGTCACACTCTGTGATGAATAAGAACATAAATTTCATATTACTATTACTAATACTCTTAAAGCACAAAGTCGGTGGCCTTTGCCACCGACCAAAACACTTGCTTTACTCTTATTGGTCCTTTATAACACCACACACCACATATTCTCAGATTAACAACTTCCAACTCCAACATGAAGAGCATCACCTTACGTCATCATTCCGGCGACGCCTCCACCACTGGAAAAACCAAACGTCTCGCCACCGACGTGATACAATCAATCACAACTCTCCTAATCCTCTGCGCCAGACGAGCAGTTATCGCTTCTCGAAAGCTAAAAAACAACTCACGTGATTCTTCGGTGATCCAACAGCCAAAAAAGCTGATCGCCAACATCAGCAACAAGGCGATCATGATGCGCCACCGCAAACGAAGAACCGGCGAAGACGACAGCGGTGGTGGTTTCTCTTGCTTCGTAAGGTCCGTGGTTCGGAATTTTACTTTCATGAAGAAGATGATTATATGAAGCAACGGATGCTCTGTTGAGTGTGAAGCCAAACCACTTGACAATTTGATCAAGCTGAGGTCAGCTTTGCTGATCAAGTTGATAAGGAAATAATTTTCTTTGTGATCCAGATTTCACGGATCATGTTTTGGGACTATCTTCTCTTTCCTCAATCTTATATATATGAGATTATTATGTATCTGTAAAATTGTACCAAAGCTTAATACAAATATTCCAAGTTACCGAGAGTGGATGTAGGTCAGAATCGACCGAACCACTATAAATCTTTGTGGTCTTCAACAGAAAAGTGAGTGTGTGTGAGTTCTGTGTTCGTGTGTGTATTCTGATCCTAACAACTGGTATCAGAGTCGTTGGCTCTCGATCGACACACGAACAGAAAGGGTGAAGGAAGAAGATAACTGATAGTGTGAAATCGGAACTAGGGTTCCGATCAGAAACCGATCAGAAACGATCAGAACCGCCACTGCCTCTCTTAGCCGCCGCCGCTGCCTCTCTTCGCCGCCGCTGTCATCTACCTGTTCTCTTGGGAGATCGCAGGGGAAGAAAGAGAAGAACCTTAATTTTTTTTTTGTTCTGTGGAATTGGGGAAGAAGAAACACTGAACGTGTTTATTTTGTGTTGGAAATTGAGTTTCTCAATTTAAACAGAATGGCCCCTCAACTTTGACAAACATTCATCACAACCTACTACTACTTGTTCAGTGCCATTTAAAGCTTGAAACATATAAGTTATTTGTTTCTGATTATTGCTTTCGCTCGTATAAATTACCACTCAGCAGTACGAACCTGGTTGGTTAGTAGTAACTTGGTAATTTTTTTTAAATGGCAGAAGATAGTAAAATCAAGATTGATAAGTTCGATGGAAGTGATTATGGATTTTGGAAAATGCAAATTGAAGATTTATTGTATCAAAAAAGTTTGCATTTGCCTATGTCAGGTGAACAACCAGATGACATGTATGATGAATGGAAGTTGTTGGATAGACAAGCTTTGGGTGTGGTTAGGCTTTCTTTGGCAAAGAGTGTTGCTTACAACATTGTCAATGAAACGACCACATATGGTGTATTGAAAGCTCTGTCCAACATGTATGAAAAACCATCTGCTTCAAACAAAGTATTCCTCATCCGACAATTGGTTAACACCAAGATGAAGGAAGGCATGTCGGTTACCGCTCACATAAATGAGTTTAACTCGATTATCTCTCGTTTAGCCTCAGTTGAAATAAAGTTTGAAGATGAAGTTCAAGCACTACTCCTTTTATCATCATTGCCCGACAGTTGGTCAGGCACAGTCACATCTGTTAGTAGTGCATCTGGCACTACCAAACTCACTTTCGAGAGTATTCGTGACTTGATAGTAAATGAAGATATCAGACGGAGAAGCAATGGTGATTCTTCTAATTCTAGTTCTTTATTGCATACAGAAAGTAGAGGAAGAAGAAACGAAAGAGGACATAGTCGAGGTAGGTCCAAGTCCAGAAGAAGGGGACAGTCAAAGAACAGAAAAGATGTTGAATGTTGGAATTGCAAAGAAAAAGGTCACTTTAGAAGCCAATGTACAAAACCAGCTGCAAAGAAAGAAGTAAACAGTGTATCCTCGGAAGAATTAGGTGATGTTCTCATCTGTTCTGTTGAAGATTCAGTTGAATCTTGGATTATGGATTCGGGTGCTTCTTTCCATGCTATCTCATGCCCAGATATGGTCAAGAATCTACGAACAGGTAACTTTGGTAAAGTTCGTTTAGCAGATGATCAAATGCTTGATATCACAGGTATTGGAGATGTAGACTTGAAGACCTCATTAGGAACTATATGGATATTGAAAAATGTCAGGGTTATTCCTAATTCGAGGAGAAAGTTGATTTCAGTTGGTAAACTGGATGATGAAGGGTTTAGGGGCTGTTTGGCTAAGCTTTTCAAAATGACTTATTTGCTTATTTGCTTTTCTGAAAAGCAAATAAGTCAATAAGCTGTTTTGAAAAGCTTTAAAATGGAGCTTTTCAAAATGACTTATTTGCTTATTTGCTTTTCAGAAAGCAAATAAGCAAATAAGTCATTTTGAAAAGCTTAGCCAAACAGCCCCTTAATGTTCACTTTGGGGGTGGACAATGGAAAGTGATTAAAGGCAATTTAGTGATTGCCAAAGGAAAGAAGCAAGGTACTCTATACATGGCAGAAGTTTCTGCTGAAGGTGTTCATGCAATGACCACCGGTCCGAGTCCATCAAATTTATGGCACAACCGACTCGGACACATGAGTGAGAAGGGATTGAAGATGTTGGCTCAGAAAGGTAAGTTTCCAGACTTGAAGAAAGTGGAAACTGAATTCTGTGAACCTTGTGTTCTTGGAAAACAAAAGAGGGTTACTTTTGTGAAGACAGGGAGGACACCGAAAGCTCAGAAGTTAGAGCTTGTTCACTCGGATGTATATGGACCAACCTCAGTTTTATCTCTAGGAGGCTCAAGGTATTATGTTACTTTCATCGATGATTCAACATGAAAGGTATGGGTATATTTTCTTAAGCATAAATCTGCCGTATTTGATGCTTTTAAGATATGGAAATCTGCTGTTGAAAATAAAACTAACTTGAAGTTAAAGTGCTTAAAGTCTGATAATGGTGGTGAATACATAAGCAAGCAGTTCACTGACTATTGCGCCAAGGAAGGGATAAAGATGATCAGGACAGTTCCCGAAACTCCTCAGCAAAATGGTGTAGCTGAGAGAATGAATAGAACTCTAAATGAGAGGGCTAGAAGCATGAGGCTAAATGCCGGGATGCCCAAGACATTCTGGGCCGATGCAGTTAGCACTGCAGCCTACTTGATCAACTGTTCACCAACCGGTCCCTTAGATTTCAAGTTGCCTGAAGAAATGTGGCAAGGAAAGGAGGTAAGTCTCGAACACTTACGAGTCTTTGGTTGTAGTGCTTACGATTTGTTAGAAGCTGGTAACAGGGATAAGTTAGACTCAAAATCCAAGAAGTGCACATTAATTGGTTATGGGTCAGAACAAATGGGTTACAGGCTTTGGGATAATGAAGGCAGAAAAGTAATCAGAAGCAAGAATGTCGTCTTCAATGAAAACGAATTGTATAAAGACAGAAACACCAAAGGACCAGAAGTTCAGAAAGACTATATTGAATTTGAAAGTGGTGAAACAAGAAAGGAAGCTTCAGTCGACATTCCAGAAAATGGGAATGAGTCAATCGACAGTGGGAGCTCAGGGGATGATTCTAGTAATAATTCTGCAGAAGAAGGAGAAGAAGAGGTCGCTCCTCAAATTCCAGAATCCCCAGAAACTCCTCAGTTTCAACCAAGAAGATCCTCCAGAGTCATTAGACCACCAGACAGATATTCACCATCCGTCAATTACATACTTTTGACAGAAAATGGTGAACCCCAGTGTTACTTAGAAGCCATGGGGTTGAAAGATTCATTACAGTGGGAGTTAGCAATGAAAGATGAGATGAAGTCGCTTGAGAAGAACAAGTCCTGGCACTTAACAAAGCTTCCAGCTGGGAAGAAGGCTCTTCAGAACAAGTGGGTTTTCAGGGTCAAAGATGAACATGATGGTACCAAACGGTACAAAGCAAGATTAGTGGTCAAGGGATTTCAGCAGAAAGAGGGAATTGATTTCAATGAAATATTTTCTCCAGTGGTGAAAATGACTACCATCAGACTTGTTCTCAGTATTGTAGCAGCAGAAGGCTTGCATCTAGAGCAGCTAGATGTCAAGACAGCTTTTCTACATGGTGACCTAGAAGAAGACATCTACATGACACAACCAGAAGGTTTTCAGGTTAAAGGGAAAGAAAACTTGGTGTGTAAGTTGAAGAAGAGTTTGTATGGTCTGAAACAAGCACCCAGACAATGGTATTTGAAGTTTGATAACTTCATGGGAAGAGTCGGATACAAGAGATGTGACAATGACCATTGTTGTTACATCAAGTGGTTCAAGGGTTCTTATATCATTCTATTACTATATGTGGATGATATGTTGATTGCAGGTTCAGACATGACAGAGATCAAGAAGCTGAAGAAGCAGATGTCTGAAGAGTTTGAGATGAAAGACTTGGGAGCTGCAAACCAAATACTCGGGATGAGTATTTTCAGAAACAAAGAAGATGGTTCTTTGACACTCTCTCAAGAGAAGTACATTGAGAAAGTGTTAGAAAGATTCAGCCTTAAAGATGCCAAGATTCGAAGCACACCTTTGGGAAGTCACTTTAAGCTTTCAAAAGTTCAGTCACCCAGATCAGATGAAGACAAAGCAGAAATGGCTAAAGTTTCGTATGCATCAGCAGTTGGTAGCCTCATGTATGCAATGGTATGCACGAGACCAGATATAGCTCATGCAGTAGGAGTTGTTAGCCGGTTTATGTCCAATCCAAGGAGAGAACATTGGGAAGCAGTTAAATGGCTGCTAAGATATTTGAAGGGGACTTCAAAAGTGGCATTACAGTTTAAGGGGAAATGGGTTATTCTGAAGGGATTTGCAGATGCTGACCTTGGTGGTTGTAAAGAATCTAACAAAAGCACCACCGGTTATGTCTTACAGTGGGAGGCACTGCAGTAAGCTGGATGTCCAGACTGCAGAAAAGTGTTGCCCTTTCAACCACAGAAGCAGAGTATATGGCAGTTGCTGAAGCAAGCAAAGAGCTTATATGGTTGAAGAATTTTCTCAAAGAGCTCGGCAAGGAACAAGTTGATTGTGCACTGTTTTGTGACAATCAAAGTGCAATTCATCTTGCAAAGAATCCTGTCTTCCATTCGAAGACAAAGCACATACAGCTGAGATATCACTTCATCAGAGAGCAAGTTAGTGAAGGCACTCTGAAGTTGAAAAAGATCAAAGGAAGTGAAAATCCATCTGATATGTTGACTAAGGTTGTCACCTTAGAGAAGTTGAAGCTTTGCATAGCTTCAACTGGCCTTCAGGATAATTGAAGAGGAGGCCGGGTAACTAGGAATGTATGAAGATCAAAGTTTTTTACAGAGATACTGATGCATAGGTGAAGATTATTCTGTGGCTTCAAGTGGGAGATTGTTGAGTGTGAAGCGAAACCACTTGACAATTTGATCAAGCTGAGGTCAGCTTTGCTGATCAAGTTGATAAGGAAATAATTTTCTTTGTGATCCATATTTCACGGGTCATGTTTTGGGACTATCTTCTCTTTCCTCAATCTTATATATATGAGATTGTTATGTATCTGTAAAATTGTACCAAAGCTTAATACAAATATTCCAAGTTACCGAGAGTGGATGTAGGTCAGAATCGACCGAACCACTATAAATCTTTGTGTTCTTCAACAGAAAAGTGAGTGTGTGTGAGTTCTGTGTTCGTGTGTGTATTCTGATTCTAACATGCTCAACTTTGACCCAGTAAACCGCTTGAAACTCCCGCTCATCCGCTTCCTCTTCTTCGTTCGATTGCCTAGAATGTGGTTTTCGACTACTTTTCTTTTTCGTTTTGTTGGTTTAGCCTGAGGTATGTTCTTGATTTTTTTATTGCGTTTTTAAAATGTTGGTGGTGGGTCGTAATTGAACGCTTTCTAATGCATGAGAGTTAAAATATCTGGAATTGGCCTTTAGTGGATTGGGTTAGCGTATGCACGCCAACTGTTTGTGTATTTGCTTGACTCAAAAGTGTTTTTTTTCTTTGATGGATTGGATTACAACTTGCCCGCAAACTATTTAGTTGTTGAATTGTTAATAGTGAATGCATGTTTGTTATAGTTTTGGCCTTTCATGTATTAGATGAAAGAAAATTTTGTTTTTTACTAAGCATTTAGTGTGTGCTAGGTATACCAGTTCTTTAGCATTTCTTTATGGGGTTTTTGTTTTGATATCAGTAGGTTTCAGTTCAGAGAGGCCTTTCAGTGATGTATTCTGTGCACATAAGACTTCTCGTAAGACAAACGTTGATGTTCAGTGCATTTATGGTGATTACACGCATTGTACAACCTATGAATTTATCAAGCCAAATTACGCGTTGACCACTGAATCACACTTTATTTGTTTTTGTTACATGGATGATTTGTAAAAAAGGGGGTCGTCATCATCATATCTTTGTGATTAATATTGAATAAGGTCGGTTATTATGGTATTCAATCGGATCATATCCAAGGCTGGTTAAGTGGTTGGTCAATTTCTGTAGTTTCAGTCCAAGAATCAAACATTAAGAATTGAGCATGTGTGGTTTCACCAAACACTCACTAAACTTGCATATGTTTTTGGGTTATTTGCAACCCAAGTAGTAGCTAACTAAGAGTTCTTTAAGCTTCACAAAATATTAAACAAATTATGATTATATTTTTGTGCTGGACATACCAGTGGTCATTAGGATTTGAAAATAACATAATATATATGTACAGTGTATCAAACTTAAATAAAATAAGAGGGTAAGTATGGGAATGCATATTGTTCTTTTCCGTAAATATGGGGATGGTATGAAATCAAATCATAAAAAGTTGTTTTACGTTTTCGTTCTTATTTTATGTACGTTTTCGGTTGGTCTATGTTTCGCCATAAATTTTGTTTTGAATTGAATGGGTTCAAATATCATAAATTTGGTCTTTTGTCGGTGGTTGTGCGAACGATGGTCATCGTAATTGGAAATCGGAACGGTGGTTCTTGATTCTTCAATTTGAGATTTGGAGTTAAGATGAATTAGGTTAATAATTAGGGTTAAAAAAGGATTCAATTCATAGGTGGGCCTTATCTGAATAGTTCCCTGGTCTTTGAACAGTTTCAAAATTTCACTTCATCTGAATAAATTTGATATATTATTTATTTATTTATTTATTTCAAAAGTATGTTACTAAGAAGACTATTTTCATTGTTTGGATGATTTATTTTTTCTTATATTATTAAAAACTTAAAACAAAAAAAAAAATACACTTTTATACATTGAAGATTATAAATCCTTTCTCATGAGTTCAAATTTTTGATGTGCCAGAATTGTTTTTTAGATGAGTATCTATTTTTTAACAGTAGGTGAAGCCTAAAAAACTATTCTTGAAGTTTTATTTAATATAATATCTTTGATAAAAAATTTGTAATCAAAATCATCCGCGTTAGTTTTAACTATTTCTCTGTGTCCAAGGTAAATCCTATAACTATTCTTGGTTTTGTGAGACTTAAATTCACTTACCTTTGAGGTAAAATCCGCTCAGTTCAAGGATTGAACTAGCGATCCCCGCCTACTTAGTTCAAGGCACAACAGTGCTTATATGGTTTCTAAGGTGCTAAATAATGCGTTTACTTTCATGTAATTATAAAATAGAAAAAAAAAACACACACTTTTATTAATATTAACATCCTAAACAGTTATCCAAACCTTACTACCATACTTTAGTTAACTGTATTGCTTTACATTACATCTTAACATATTTCACTAACAATTGATGTTATGCTTGAATCTTGATCCTTTTCAGAGAATGCAATTGAAGTCGTTGCAGATTGAAAAGCCAACTCACATTTTGAATACTTATCCAAGTCGACCATTGTTATTCCATTAAAGACTATATCTTCATAGTGCAATATTGTTCTACTTATTTATTAATTTTTCGGGCACCGTGGTTCGATCGGGAGGTCTGTCCACCGCAACGCACAGGTATAATACTATATATATGATTTGTCATGCCCGATGAATAATGTTATTATTTTAGGCTCAATTTTTGGGCATCTTACGATTACGGCCTACTATTGTCAGTACGTTGATCATACTTGTATGGCTAGAATTTTGATCAATGGCTGCAGGTTTCCTGATAATATTGTGTTTCTGTGTAGCCACACCTCTAAATTTACAAGAGTGGACTACTAGGGCAGAAAAGTTTGACAACCTCACCAGGTCTGTATGTTTCTTTTTATCCCATACGTTCTCTACCATTTACAACATTTCGTTTAGTGACTGAAGAAAGATTACTCTATGCAGGTCAAGATTGTAATGGTGTATATGTTGGCTTAACCGACTCTTATTTGTCTATTGTTAAGGTACAGATGGTGTATTTTAATTTCATACACAGTTCTAGAATAAGAATATTATGTCTTCTATGAAATTCTAATAGTGTTGAATCTGTGATTTATTATTAGAAGTCTTACTCATATAAAAATAATACAAGCTTTATGCTTTAGCAAATGGTATCACTATTGACAATTATTCCCATCCCCACAAATATCTTTCATTTTGGGCTGTAAGAAAAAGCAGCACTTGCCATATTTACCTATTAGCAATCATTACCTTATGATATTACATTGTTGCAACTAACAGATATGAAAATACTTGCTTTTGAAAACTGCACCAAAATGGTCACGACATATGAGATTTACCCGCGCCGCAACGCGCTCGGGTAATTTTACTAGTTTACACTTTAAAAAAAAAAGTATTTATCTATTTTAAAAGAAGATAAGAGAATTTAATGTATGTAGATAAAAGGGTACGTGGTCAAATTGTAGACAACAATGTAGATATTTTTAACTCATTGCCAAATTATGAAAATACCCTCATCAAAAATCACTTCAATCATACAATCTCCAATGGCATTTTGGTACTTTTATATTCAAGATGTATTTGGTCCACAGGGTTGGGTAGGACAACAAAAAGATTCAAAATCCTCTATATAATAAAAACCAACTTCAAGATTCATTAGCTAACTAAAATGGGTACCTCAAATTTCATCCTCGCTCTTCTTCTTTTGAGCATCTATTTTTCATCTTTATCATCATCATCGCCGATTTCTTTATCGTCTACTCTACCACCCGAGTTCTCGATACTTAACGGTCAAGAAAACGATGTTTTATCGACTGAAAAAGTCTTTGAGTTGTTCGTGAAATGGAAAGAAGTGCACGGAAAAGTATATGATCATCAAGAGGAGGAGGAGCGTAGGCTCGGAAACTTTCGCAACAGTTTGAAGTTTATATTGGAGAGAAATTCAAAGAGGAAGTCGGAGTGGGATCATACAGTAGGATTGACCAAGTTTGCTGATTTGAGCAACGAAGAGTTTAAAGAAATGTACTTTTCGAAAAGTAAGGGGTCTAAAAATGAAAAGTTAAAAGTGTGGGGTGAAAAGGGGAACACGACTTTAAGTTCGGGGTCTTGTGATGCGCCCGCATCTTTGGATTGGAGGGACAAAGGGGTAGTTACACCAATGAAGGACCAAGGCCAGTGTGGTAAGCATTTAATTCATTTTTCTTATTTTCTATTTTATTTTAATTTAATATTATAACTAATTTCTTTTTCAATAGTATATATATATATTACTTTTTTTTTTTTTGAAAAAAGGCGATTTTTATTGAAAAAGACAAGAAAAATAACCAACCGTAGCAAGGTGCTACGGCATAGTTATCAGTACATTACAGCAAACAAAAGGAAAACAGTGAAACTAAAAACATGCTCATCATACGAAACATTTAAACTCGCCCCATTCTTTCCAAGCTAGATCCTTTTTATCGGTCCGTGCCTTGACCCATAGAAACGAAAGCGCTTTTATGTCACCAACCGCCCTTGAAATCTGCGATGTTTTGCTTCTGAAAATCGCATCATTCCTGATTCGCCATATTGTCCAACATGTTGCCGCTATGATTAGATAAACCGCCTTTTTCCTGTCTTGTGATGAGTTATGTGTTTCAATGTGTTCAAGTAAACCCACCACACTTAATATATATATTACTTTGTGACATGTTGTTGAACCATACGCATGACTTTAATTATTGGAGGTAACATTTAACAGAATTTAATGTGTTGTGATAGGGAGCATTTATAAGTTGTTGAAATTGAACCAAAGTAGGTAGGTGATTATTTGGTTTGAGATTTATTTATATATGATTCGGTTTCGTAAATCATTGGTATGGTTTATCTATATGAGTGGTAACTTCGAATTTACCTTTTTTATATTTTCAAAATACACACTTGTGAGTAATTATCATATATTTATGAAAAAAGGCCAGTCGGGCTATCATTTTGCTAAAGATGAATAGTCTGGTGGTCTAGTGGACTCATCTAATCAACCGGTTTGGTTATATTCTAAAACTACATGTAGCAGTTCAGTCAAAAATTTTATCAACGTCAGTCAAATAGAACCCTAAATATTCTGTTGTAGTTATTGAATAGTATTAAAATCATCAATTTCCAAATGTAACGAACCTGTAAATTTTATCATATTTTGTGTACTACGTGATTTCGATCATTTGTTTTCATTTTTTGCAAGTTTTTGCCTTTAATTAATTAGAAAAATAAATTATTATTGTTGTTTTTGTTATTATTATTATTATTATTGTAAAATTAGTTTTCATGATTTTTTTACTTTTAAAGTTTTCTTAATACACAATTAAAAAAGGTGATACATTCAAGTTACTAGTGCAACTTAAGCAGCTTCCCTTTTTCATAAGTACTATTACACAAGACAATAAAAAACATTATATTTGATATATTTGAATACTATAATTTCAATATCTTATATACAATTATAATATGTGTTAAATTGCTATAATTTTACCCCTTATTATAAAATTGTAGTTGATGTATTATTTTTGTGGTTAATATAAAATTGACTAAACATTTTGAGTATGTAGTCAAATGCCATTCAATTGTGATCAAGTATATATTTATGCTAATTAAACAAACATTTGTTAATAATATATATAGGAAGCTGTTGGGCATTCTCTGTGACCGGATCCATTGAAGGTGCCCATGCAATAGCCACAGGCGATCTCATCAGCCTCTCCGAGCAAGAGCTCGTTAGTTGCGACACAAACGATTATGGGTGCGATGGTGGAAACATGGACACTGCTTATAGGTGGATCATCAAGAACGGTGGCCTCAATTCTGAAGAAGCTTATCCTTATACCAGTTCTAATGGTCGCGATGGTAAATGCGACAAAGAAAAGGTACTCATCATCACATTCAGGGCCGGGCCCATAGTACCAGTAATCCAGGCTTGGGCTAGGGCCTCCCAAAAAGAAATATGGCCTCGGTCCACTTAAAAGAAAATTAATATATATCAGTGTAAATTTATTGTTTTAGATTAGTTTAATTCCTTATGAAAGCAAACTACTCTATGTTATAGCTGTGTTAGATTTTTTCTTGGTTTCAAGCACGGATAAAGGAGTATCTTTTCTAACAATCATAGAAGAAAAAAAGGCTCTAAAATTTCATTTCGCCTTGGGACTCCAAAAAGCGGCCTAGATCACATTGTTGTTATTATTCGTACTATATTTTGTTATTAATATTATATGCATACCAACTAACAATTATTCTATGTATGACCAGTCGCAAATATCGGTTGTATCCATTAGTAGCTATGTGGAAGTAGAATCAAACGAAGATGCAGTCCTTTGTGCTGTAGCAAAACAACCTGTTACTATTGGTATTTGTGGTTCAGCTTATGACTTTCAACTCTACACTGGGGTAAGGCTGGCCCGTTTGACCTTATTCCTTAACATACAATATTCCTTAAAGTACATTGGGTACGAGATGAAATTACGCACGTTATAAACACACAAAACCCTAATCACGCATGTTTAAAAAACCTAAATCATGCATGTTTGAAAAAACATAATCACCCATGGTTATGATTTTCAACATGCGTAATTATGGTTTTTCATGCGTAATTATGATTTTCAATGTTAATGATTTTGTTTTTCAGTGATTATGGTTTTTCAACATATGTAATTATGTTTTCAACATGCGTAATTTCATTGCGTACCCAATGTACGTATTGTATTTTACACTTTCACGTAATATATAATTGTTTTATATGATAAAAACTTTTTTCTTTTTTACAAATGGATTAGGGTATATACAATGGACAATGCTCAAGTAGTGCATACAGCCTAGACCATGCAGTGCTAATTGTTGGTTATGGTACTCAAGATGGTGAGGACTACTGGATAGTCAAGAACCAGTGGGGCACCTATTGGGGACTCGAAGGCTACGTATTGATGAAACGAGGTTCCAATGTTAATAAAAACGGGGTTTGTGGGATGTATCTTGAAGCAATGTACCCTATCCCAGCCGAACCTTCACCGCCTTCTCCACCAGCACCACCCTCTCCACCACATCCACCACCGCCCCCGCCTGCACCCACACCTGACAGGTGTGGAAACTTCCATTATTGCGCGGCAGACCAGACATGTTGTTGCATCTTGGAGTTCTATAACTATTGTTTCATGTATGGTTGTTGCGGTTACACCAATGCAGTGTGTTGCAAGGGATCATCCTATTGTTGCCCTAGCGATTACCCCATTTGCGATATTCAAGCTGGATATTGCTTCAAGGTATGTTACATATAGCGCCGTCCCTAAAATTTCAGATACCCTGTACGATTAGTAAAATTTCAGGGAAACCTGGGTTGGATCCTTGAGCCAAACGGGTTTTACCGGTAATTTCATCGTCGTGTCTACGGACGGGTGAGTTACCGAGTTTTCCCCGGAATTGGTGGTGGACTCGGGTTACTCTCGGAGTACTCCGTTTGTCCAGTGGGTGCCCCGAGAGTGCTCGGGATTGAGTTTGTTGGCCGTTCAAAAAAAAAGAAACTTATAAATATATCAATAAAATTATTATGTTGAATAAACCTAAATGGAAAAAAAAAATTGGGCCCCAATAACGGCCCTATGTGACCCCTCGAAATTTGGGCCCCTTGAAATGACGGGCCCTATCAAATCTAAATATACAAGACCTATAAAATCCATCTTTATAATCTTGTTGTTTATTGTATGTATTTTAGAAATCTGGAGGTACTTTTGGAGTGGCTGCAAAGAAGAGGCAGATGGCTAAACACAAGATGCCATGGGGGAAGATGGAAGAAAACGTAATGGAAGAGTACCAGCCTATGGTGTGGAAGAGGAAGTGATCAGAAGGGATGTTTTTATCAGATCCCCAGTTTATCATAATTCACAGGGGTTGTGTATCTTTATTTTGTTTGTTTTGGTCATGGAACTTGTTCTAATTGGTTTTCAAGACCTCATAACTAATGATTAAGATAGTTTTGGATTGTAAGTAAATGCTATGGGTCTCTGGATAGTATAAGTATGGATTTACCTTCGTGTTAGTGAAGGAAATCTATAGGTGAACGCGTTTAGAAACGAGTAAGTATGTATATCAATATGTACCAAATTATATAATGTAAAGCTGGGAATACGACGTGTTGGAATAAGTACATGAAAACAAAAGTGGTAATTAAGAGCTCGTAAGTATGTATAAATGTAGGAATGTATGCATGTATGAATGTAATTCGCTATGTATATACGTAGGAATGATTTCAATACGTTTGAGTATTGACGAATACTAATGATGTGTTTTGAGATTGGAATGTAATGCAGGTATGAGAACATCGGGTTCATGTGGTATCGATGTCGAACTCGGAACAAGAAAATACAAGAGGATAGTTGAATGAATCAAAGCTTCTATTGTTAAATGTTATGCAATATTAAACTATATGAGAATCATGTCGTATGATATTGTTAACGACTAATTGTTAAGTTGTATGTGATGTCCACAGGTATTACACGGATTTCTTCTACCTCTAACGAATGGAAGCAGACATGGATCGAGTCGAGAGCAAGGATTGTACGGAAAGAACAGTCACATAGCTTTAATTATGTAACGCCTTAAAGTGTTAATTGAAAGTGAATGTTGTATATTTCTTTTAGTTAATGTTTGACATTTCGTATTTGAGCCGTCATGTGAGTAATGTGTCTAATAAAGAAAGAATTTTTTTAAGGCCCTTTTTCCGCTGCGTCGTTTTTAAGTTATTATGTTTATGGGCATTTCAATTTTGACGTCATACATAAAGAAATTTTGCCATCGAATCCTTTAAATCTAGGGGTGTTCATCGAATCGAATATCGAATTTTCGAATAATTCGAATCGAATATCGAATTATTCGAATCGAATTATTCGAATAATTTTTATTTTCCCTTGAATTCGTATTCGATTCGATTAAAACTTACCGAATTCGATTCGAATTCGTATTCGAGTATTCGAATAAAAAACCTAATTCGTATTCGATTAAAAATTCGAATTCGAATCGAATTCGAATAAATTCGATTTAATTTCAGATTCTTTAAAAACATGTAAAAAACTATCAAAATGAAACAGAAATTTTAAAGCAAACATAAAGCACGATACCACATTAAAAAGTTCCCAATAAAGTACCATAACTCTAAAATTCAAAACAAGAAGTCGAGAATAACCACTCCACATTTCAAGTTAATATTTTTAGGGTTATAAATCTATTGATAGATTTGTTACTTAGGTTTTAGTTGTGGGCCATGTAGTGTGGGTTTGGTAATGGGTAATTTTAATACTTGGAAAAAAAATGAAAATAATTTATAGTATAGCTTAATAAAAGTTATATATACATTATATATAAAAATAATATATAAAAGTGTATAATTTTTATTCGAATTTCGAATCGAATTTGATGTTATAAGTTCATATTCGATTTACTTGACTCGAATTGAATCGAATTCGAATTCTTTTAATCGAAACGAATTCTTGATGATCGAATCGAATTTAAACGAATTTCGAATTTTTCGAATTCGGATCGAATTCTGAACATTCCTATTTAAATCGAACCTGAAAATTTTTCGAACCCGTAGGACGGAAATTTCTGCCTAGGCCCCTTATAAGATCATATAATTTAATACTCATTTTTGTATCAGGACGTCACATGCAGTGGTCTCAACCAGACAACAACCTTGGCTAAAGAGCCATACCTACCTTTAATAACCTCAATGTTCACGTGAGTAATATCAACTAAATTGGTATTTAAGTTTTATATTTTTAACTATTTGTAATAGACATATACTGATTTAAAATTGAATGATCGATATTAAAATTGAAAATAGAAGTTTAAATTAAGGAAATTCACAAATGTAACAATTTAGAGTCAGTGAACAAATAAAATACAATAACACCGACCTTTTTGTCACACTCTGTGATGAATATGAACATAAATTTCATATTTAAACTTTATAAAAAAAAGTATGGGTTATTGAATTTTATCACCCCTAACTATTGACTATTGGTAACTGTCAACCCCAACTATCACTTTAACACCCGACACCCCCAACTTAACATTTAGTGTGTTTTGTTACCACGTCGTTAACTGATCACTAACTTTTGATCATGTTACTATACATTTGGGGTGTCCTAAGATCCCTAAAACCTTCCTAAGATCCCTACGACACCCTCCAAAAGTATAGTAACGGGATCTAAAGTTAGTGATCAGTTAATGATGTGGTGACAAAACACACTAAGTGTTAAGTTGGGGGTGACGGACATCAAAGTGATAGTTGGAGGTGGCAGCGGCGAATAACCAATAGTTTGGGGTGATAAAAGTCAATAAACCAAAAAGTATTTATCTATTTTAAAAGAAGATATGGGAATTTAATGTATATAGATAAAAGAGTACGTGGTCAAATTGTAGACAACAATGTAGATATTTTTAACTCATAGCCAAATTATGAAAATACCCACATCAAAAATCACTTCAATCATACAATCCAATGGCATTTTGGTACTTTATATTCAAGATTTATTTGGTCCACAGGGTTAGGTAGGACAACAAAAAGATTCAAAATCCTCTATATAATAAAAACCAACTTCAAGATTCATTAGCTAACTAAAATGGGTACCTCAAATTTCATCCTCACTCTTCTTCTTTTGATCATCTATGTTTCATCTTTATCATCATCATCGCCGATTTCTTTATCGTCTACTCTCCCGCCCGAGTTCTCGATACTTAACGGTCAAGAAAACGATGTTTTATCGACTGAAAAAGTCTCTGAGTTGTTCGTGAAATGGAAAGAAGTGCACGGAAAAGTATATGATCATCAAGAGGAGGAGGAGCGTAGGCTCGGGAACTTTCGCAACAGTTTGAAGTTTATATTGGAGAGAAATTCAAAGAGGAAGTCGGAGTTGGATCATACAGTAGGATTGACCAAGTTTGCTGATTTGAGCAACGAAGAGTTTAAAGAAATGTACTTTTCGAAAAGTAAGGGGCCTAAAAGTGAAAAGTTAAAAGTATGGGGTGAAAAGGGGAACACGACTTTAAGTTCGGGGTCTTGTGATGCGCCCGCATCTTTGGATTGGAGGGACAAAGGGGTAGTTACACCAATGAAGGACCAAGGCCAGTGTGGTAAGCATTTAATTCATTTTTCTTATTTTATATTTTATTTTAATATTATAACTAATTTCTTTTTCAATAGTATTACTTTGTGACATTTGTTTTTTGGTTTTCGTTGTTGAACCACACGCATGACTTTAATTATTGGAGGTAACATATAACAGAATTTAATGTGTTGTGATAGGGAGCATTTATAAGTTGTTGAAATTGAACCAAAGTAGGTAGGTAGATTATTTGGTTTGAGATTTTATACAACATATACATATATATATGATTCAGTTTCGTTAATCGTTGGTACGGTTTATCTATATGAGTGGTGATTTAAACTTAATAGTATATTGTGTAGACCGAACTTCGAGTTTACCTTTTTTTATATATTCGAAATACACATTTGTTAGTAATTATCATATATTTATGAAAAAAGGCCAGTCGGGCTATCATTTTGCTAAAGATGAATAGTCTAGTGGTCTAGTGGACTCATCTAATCAACCGGTTTGGTTATATTCTAAAACTACATGTAGCAGTTCAGTCAAAAATTTTATCAACATCGGTTAAATAGAACCCTAAATATTCTATTGTAGTTATATATAGAGTATTAAAATCATCAATTTCTAAATGTAACGAACCTGTAAATTTTATCATATTTTGTGTACTTCGTGATTTCGATCATTTGTTTTTATTTTGTGCAAGTTTTTGCATTTAATTAATTAGAGAAATAAATTATTATTATTGTTGTTGTTATTATTATTGTAAAATTAGTTTTCATAATTCTTTTACTTTTAAAGTTTTCTTAATACACAATTAAAAAGGTGATACATTCAAGTTACTAGTGCAACTTAAGCAGCTTCCCTTTTTCATAAGTACCATTACATATATGTAATTTCAATATCTTATATACAATTATAATATGTGTTAAATTGCTATAATTTTACCCTTATTATAAAATTGTAGTTGATATATTATTTTTGTGGTTAATATAAAATTGACTAAACATTTTTACAGTATGTAGTCAAATGCCCTTCAATTGTGATCAAAATATATATTTATGCTAATTAAACATTTGTTAATAATATATATAGGAAGTTGTTGGGCATTCTCTGTGACCGGATCCATTGAAGGCGCCCATGCAATAGCCACAGGCGATCTCATCAGCCTCTCCGAGCAAGAGCTCGTTAGTTGCGACACAAACGATTATGGGTGCGATGGTGGAAACATGGACACTGCTTATAGGTGGATCATCAAGAACGGTGGCCTTAATTCTGAAGAAGCTTATCCTTATACCAGTTCTAATGGTCGCGATGGTAAATGCGACAAAGAAAAGGTACTCATCATCACATTCAGGGACGGACCTATAGTTCCACTTAAAAGAAAATTAATATATTGACTATTAATATCAGTGTAAATTTACTGTTTTAGATTAGTTTGAATCCTTATGTAAGCAAACTGCTCTATGTTATAGTTGTGTTAGATTTTTTCTTGGTTTCAAGCACGGATAAAGGAGTATCTTTTCTAACAATCACAGAAGAAAAAAGAGCCTCAAAATTTCATTTCGCCTTGGGCCTCCAAAAAGCTTGGAACAGCCCTGATCACATTGTTGTTATTATTCGTACTATATTTTGTTATTAATATTATATGCATACCAACTAACAATTGTTCTATGTATGACCAGTCACAAATATCGGTTGTATCCATTAGTAGCTATGTGGAAGTAGAACCAAATGAAGATGCAGTCCTTTGTGCTGCAGCAAAACAACCTGTTACTATTGCTATTTGTGGTTCAGCTTATGACTTTCAACTCTACACTGGGGTAAGGCTGGCCCGTTTGACCTGTTTCCTTTACATGTTATATATAGGGCTAATTAACGTACAATATTCCTTAATGTACATTGGGTACGAGATGAAATTGCACACGTTATAAACACACAAAACCCTAATCACGCATGTTGAAAAAACCTAAATCATGCATGTTTGAAAAAACATAATCACACATGGTTATGATTTTCAACATGCGTAATTAGGGTTTTTCAACATGCGTAATTATGATTTTCAACATTCATGATGTTGTTTTTCTGTGATTATGGTTTTTCAACATATGTAATTATGTTTTCAACATGCGTAATTTTATTGCGTACCCAATGTACGTTAAGGGATATTGTATTTTACATTTTCACGTTATATATAATTGTTTTATATGATAAAACCTTTTTTTCTTTTTTACAAATGGATTAGGGTATATACAATGGACAATGCTCAAGTAGTGCATACAGCCTAGACCATGCAGTGCTAATTGTTGGTTATGGTACTCAAGATGGTGAGGACTACTGGATAGTCAAGAACCAGTGGGGCACCTACTGGGGACTCGAAGGCTATGTATTGATGAAACGAGGTTCCAATGTTAATAAAAACGGGGTATGTGGGATGTATCTTGAACCAATGTACCCTATCCCAGCCGAACCTTCACCGCCTTCTCCACCAGCACCACCCTCCCCACCACATCCACCACCGCCCCCACCTGCACCCACACCTGACAAGTGTGGAAACTTCCATTATTGCGCGGCAGACCAGACGTGTTGTTGCATCTTGGAGTTCTATAACTATTGTTTCATGTATGGTTGTTGCGGTTACACCAATGCAGTGTGTTGCAAGGGATCATCCTATTGTTGCCCTAGCGATTACCCCGTTTGCGATGTTCAAGCTGGATATTGCTTCAAGGTATGTTACATATAGCGCCTTCCCTAAAATTTCAGATACCCTATGCGATTAGTAAAAATAGACACTCAAATAGAAACTTATATATATATCAATAAATTGGATAAACCTAAATATAAGTCAGGAAAAAAAATGGGCCCCAATAACGGCCCTATGTGGCCCCTTGAAATAACGGGCCCTATACAAGACCTATAAAATCCATCTTTATAATCTTGTTTATTGTATATATTTTAGAAATCTGGAGGTACTTTTGGAGTGGCTGCAAAGAAGAGACAGATGGCTAAAATCAAGATGCCATGGGAGAAGATGGAAGAAACCGTGATGGAAGAGTACCAGCCTATGGTGTGGAAGAGGAAGTGATCAGAAGGGATGTTTTTATTAGATCCCTTGATTATCATAATTCATAGGGGTTGTGTATTAATATTATTATTACGTATGGTTTTAGAAACATAATTTAAATTATGTTACATAAATGTGTCTTGATAAATCATTGATATTATGATGTTTAGCCACGATTGTTGAACTTCAAACTTATTTATCAGATCGACTTGTTTTTACAAGATAAGTTGTAATTTGGCATCATGCTATTCGTGATGCTTGTTTCTCACTAATTTCCAATCGAAATATGTATGCACTTCATATTATTTGGTTGGTTTGGGATCTGTTCTTATCTTAGTCTGGTTGTTTTTTTTTTTTTTAAACTAGGCCGAACCATAGACTATGGTTTCTGGAAACCACAAACAAAATTGGTTGGTTTGGGGTCATTTGAACATACCGGTTTTGACGGTTTGGTGGTTTGGATTAGACGGGTTGTAACCAACTTTTATCTTTTTTTGAAAGCGTATATATATTTTATTTATTGTTTTTATAACAAGGGGAAGGTTCATTGGGGAACACTAAAAAAGTGTGATCTCAACAACTGCTTCTACAAATTTGGGTAATGCTGTCAGTTTTTATCGATTTTTAGTGGGTAGTTAGTTCCTCCTTTTCCTGCCCATAATCTCAACAACTGCTTCTACAAATCTGGGTAATGTTGTCGATACACTGTGGTTTTTATTCAGTTTTTAAACTCACAAAATTAATTGTTGTAGTGGCAATTCTGGCGGTTCTAATCAGTTTTGTTAGCTGGTGGTTACCAACCCATGATCTCCAAAAACTCCTCCCCCACGTAGCTTGTAACCTCCATCCTCAGATCTATTAAGTATGTGTCGATCACCACCATCCTCACTCTTGCCCTAACCTTTCTTCTTTCTTCTTGGATTCACATCTAAATTCGTCAAATCGGAAGGTTTTATTTATTGCTTCTGACTGCGGTGATTGTAACCTACAACAACCGATCATGGGTTGGTTCCATTTTTTATACACTAACACATGTATATCAGAGAGATTAGGATGCAAGGAAGTGGAATGAAGACAGTACAAGTACAGTGATGTAATGTTTTAATTTTTCAGGTTGAATCGTTTGATGCTCTACTCTTCAACCTGGCGACTTTGTCTGCCCTAATTTTCCGCTCGATGTTCTCTGCCAATTTGCCTGTCGACATTTCTGTGTGCAATTCTACAACTTTTATTGCTCAATTCTTTCCGACGGTTTTGGTGCAACGATTTAGCCCTTGGATATTAAGGTACGATTTGGTGCACCTCTATGGTAATTAGGGGTGTTAATCGGATTTCGGGTTATTCAAGTCAAATTTTGGGGTTCGAAACTTCAACTTCAACGGAATACCGACTCAAATAAGGTCGGTTTAATCTGTATCCACATAGATGATATGATGAAGATGTAGGATGTTCAATGTGTTGTTGCAGAAATAATTGGCAAAAGGTGAGTTTTTAGATGATAATTTCTCTCTTCAGTGTTTCTCAGTTTAAAAATTATGTTTAAATTGTTGCATTACTTGATATATGTAGATTTTGGCCATTTTTTAATAAGTGCTATATAGTTGTACAGACCTGTAACTCTGAGCTTCAAGTTGCAAAGTACATGTTTTACAAATAGAGGTCGCAAAGTGGGCGGGTCGAGTGGGTTGGGTAATTGGTCAAAATAGGTATTTCATGTCCGGGTTGAAATAGGCCAGCTCGGGTTAGGTTGACTTAAAACACTCTTTGTCCAAATTTCTTATTCGTATTATGAATAATTAGTCAAATGTGATTACAAATTTATATTTATGTTATTGTTTTTTGAATAAAATCTATTAGGAGGTTTATGCATGCATAATTCAATTTGAACCTGTTTTCTTTTTAAGCTTATATTATTGATTAACACATACACCTATAACTTTTTTTTTTACTTAACTAGAGTCAGAAAGTAGAATGAAAATTGGTTTACTATTTTGATGTGTTCTCTTTTAAACTAATTTTATTGATTATACCCGTTTGACACCTTAGTATCAGTTCATCAACATATATTTGAAACCAGTATCTTTACTTATAACAAAAGAACACACTGTACGTATTTTGTGGCAACGTCAATTTAAGTTAATGCTTCTACTGCATAACTAGTCATTATCATGGTTGAATATTGGTTAACGCTGCCTTGTTTAAGCATGGTTGATCAATTCATGCCTAACTAAGGCTAGGCTACCCAATACTCGCCCATAACAATAACCCTAATACCTAAAAACGTAGTACTAATACTACTCCTACTACTAATAATACTAATATTAACTACTAATAATAAATAACTAAACATAAACTTAAACGAAAACACACCTTAAACTATCTACGGCAAGTTGATATAGAGTTTCCCTACTCGTGATCCAAAAACGATTACTTATAACACCCAACAAGGTATTATAAACTCGAGATTCTCTTTATACTAAAGTGTTCCCTTTAAAGAAACTAATGCTCAAAATAAGCTACTGAATGTTGTATTTAAGACTATAGGGTATGGGGTGGGGGTTGGGGCGTGGGTTGGAGAGAAACGCTCAAGTCACCACCCCGGGTGGGCTTGGGTTTGGGCGTGGCCCCTTGGGCGGGAGTTTAAGGCCGGGCGTGGGGCGGGGCTACCACATGACATGGCGGAACCTCATTGGTCAAGAGCACTAGCCCTTTGAAATTGGTTTTTTTTTCCACGCCACCCAACCCACGCCTCACCATACCCCTTTGAAATTGGCTTTTGGTCTTGGGTGTCCCATAGTCCACGTGTCGCACCATACCTCCAACCCACGCCCCACCATACCCCACGGTCTAAAATGTGTGAATGGAGGGTGAGGAAAGGGGTTATTTTAGAAGATTATAAAACCCTAAGAAATATGAGAAGCAACCGCGAGAGACATCACGTAAACATGTACGAGGAGTAAATCATTCATTTGTTTAAAACAAAAATAAATTGGCCAAATTTCAACTCACCTTCATAATTGGAGTGCACTGTTGTAAATATTTAGACGCACCGCTATAAAAGATCTTGAGTCATAGTAATAATTTTTGTAGTTTATTAATTATATAGTAATATTTTTCTTAAATTAAAGATAAAAATGCTCGATTTAGTAATCTAAAATTTTAAAATAAAACACCATACAAAAAATTTCGAGTCATCCTTTCGAAGTTTGAGATGTACCCATGCCGCAACGCGCGCAGGTAATGTTACTAGTTATGCATAAAAGAACAAATATAAGATACCGGATTAAAAAAACCTCAAGAGTCACTTTTCCCGTTATCCAAAGCTTACGATCACCTATGTTAGACTTTCGAAAGATAACAATACCCTTAAGCTGAAAAACTGATAATCTTTTCGGTACTTTTACTCAAGCAAACAAAAAGTTAGCCTCAAAACGTATAATAATTGATGAAAATGTTTAAATAAGTAATTTAATAATTAAAAAACAGTTGATAAGAAAAACAGTTATACTAAAAATGTTGCAAACAAATTATCAAAGGACCACATGGTTGAGTATTTTTCTTGGTTTTGAATTTCATATTGGAGAGTGACAAGTAATTGTATTTTTTTCTTTATGATTCGTGCTTCACATATTTTGGAAGCTAGGATTGGAAAACACGTTATCTTACGTTTTCTAATGGTGTTATTTGACTAAGATGTTTATAAATATTTAAGTGAATATTAATATGATTTTTTTTTCTATTAATATCAGGTTGAGAAAACTAAGATCAACTGGCGGTTACAAAATATTTCTATTTTTTACTTTAGATATTTCTAATTTTATAAAAAAAGCAACATCTTTTATCAATTTATATGACAATTTTTAATTTTCTTTTTGTACTAAAACCATTAAAAGTTTTCAAAATATTACTAACACGATCATTATATATTAGGGGTGAGCATGGTGCGATTCGGTTTGGTTATTGCCTAAAATCGAAACCATAGCCGCACACTTTGGTTATTAGAAAACCATAACTGTTCCGTTTCGGTTAATCGGTTGTTGGCGGTTAATGCGGTTCCGGTTCAGTTATAGGTGTGGTTTTTCACTTTTTTTAAAGTTGGGCTTTAAACGTGTGGGTCGTGCAATATTAATGCACAACCAATAAATATACACAATTAAAGTTTGTTAAATTATTGATTATATTTCATTAGCACATGGTTAAACACTTAAACATTAGGTTAAAAAACCTATGGTCCTATGGATTTGGCTATGTTTAAAACATTCAGGTCGGCTCAGTTATTTTCGATTATGAAAATAAGAATCACCATAACCGAACCGCAACAATCGGTTATTAAAAATATAAATAACCGACCCTTTGATTATTTCGGTTTTGGGTTATTTCGGTTCGATTTTTTCGCTTATTTCGGTTCCATTAATTCGATTTTATGCTCACCCAGTTACATAATATGAGGCAATGTAGATAATTTTTATTGATGTAAATGTGATAGTAATTTTGCTAAGGAAGAAAACCATCTCATCAATTTTGACTACTTCACATACGGAAAAATATTAAAATACGTGCAATTTAAAAAGAAATTATGTACTTTAATGCTTAAAAATCAAGTTAAATGTTAAAGGAAACATTTTGTAAAAATATGTAAGCATGTTTGCATTTTATGAAATTAGCCCTATTAATATTCAAGTCTCAATCGACAATCAAACCGAATAGAAAAATAATGAAGAGAATTTAGATCGAATAACTCTCAATCTTATTAATCATAAAATAACTCAAAACTGATTACAGACTCTTCCATAACTCGGTTTCTCTCTACTCTTGTCATTTAATAATGACTAACCCTAACATGGTTTATATATGCTAACCATAACTTGGTGACCAAGACATTACCAAATATAATTATAACATAATTTAGAAACTTAACCAACTATGACCAAGTACCAACTTGTCAACATTGATCCCTTAAGTTCACCGACGTGTGACTTGATCTCCTTTGTCACCCTTTTTCCATCACCGACTTGTGATGAGTCGGGAATTACCGCCAACAAATATGAGCAGTTTTATCTTAAATTAAAAACTTTAATTCTATATTATTAATATCGAAAGTATAATATCCGGCTTAGATAAAGTTTATATAATATGTATAATCGTATTTTTAAAAGAATATATGTAAGAAAAAGACAAATCATACGCAAATTTACAAGAATCATTGAATTTCCGTCTTGGTGGTTTTGGCTAACAGGTAGCCACGCTTTGCTGCTAGATGGTCTTCAAGTTGTAGCTTCTAGTTGTGTATGACTATGTATATCGATGCTCTAGTGGGGCTCCCTCTTAGATATTTCTATATTTATATAGAAAAAACATGAGATGCATACACCATAGTGTACTTTTATGAGAAATTTTTATTTTTACATATGAATACTTTAGCTTTAAAATTTGATTTAGGTGCCAAAAAGATTGAGTTGTTCTTTGGGAGTTAAAAAAGAAATACAAGTGTGGTATGATATTTCTATTTACTTACCAAAAGATATGCAAATAAGCTTTATATAGGTTTAAATAAAACATATTGCTCATGAGCTACTTGAGATCGGTTCGCAAAAAGCTACAGATGTGTCAATTTTAACGGGCTTGAACCAAAGCTTAAGCCTAAACATAAGCTCGTTTGATAAAAACGTGTTCCGGCTTGAGTAAGCTCACAAGCTTAAACAAACCTAATATTTGTATAAAAATTATATAGATAACTTTTATATTATTAAAAATTGTATATATAACTATCATGAATGTACATAAACTAGTTGATGAATAATAAGTGAGCCTGAAATACTACTCTAACTCAAGCTTTAGAAATAAATCTTAAAATTAGCAAAAACTCAAATTTATCAAGCTTTAAAAATGAAGGTGCACAAATCGGGATTTTTTTAAAAACCGGTTCCGGGTATGGAACCGGGTTCGGGTAGGATCGGGTTTTACAAAATCGGGTTTTTTTAAAAACCGGGTCGGGTCCGGGTCCGGGTCCGGGTTTTCTACCAAAAATGTATACCCTATATACCCGGGTTCGGGTAGGGTTCGGGTAGGGTTTTATAAAACCCGGGTATTATAATACCCTATTTCCGGGTTCGGGTCCGGTTCGGGTATTCATCGGGTAGGGTTCGGGTATGCATCGGGTTGGAAAAAAACCCGCACCGGGTATTAAAAAAACCCGACCGGGTATTAATGCTTCTTTATATGTTTTAGTGGATGATGCCTATTGAAATTTTAATGACATTTCTAAATTTAAATTCGATGGTGCTAGATCCAAGGAATAGTCCTGATTTGAATCCTTTTGGATTACATAAACAACAATATATTTTATTTGCTATGTTATGTTTTAACCAAGTTCTATCAATTTTTTATTTTTTTGTATTAGACAAACACCAATGGATCTTTCCAACAAATAGAGGGGAATAATGACCAAATATTTCAAATATCATTAGAAACCTAATAATTAAACAAGATTACATCAAAGTGCATACATAATTTTGTTAAATCATAAGAACTAGAAGTCTTAATGCTTGAAAACATAGATAAAATAACATAGATAAAAAAACATAGATAGGACTAGAAGTCAAAGTGCTATATAACCGGGTATAAAAAAACCGAGTTCCGGGTAATTATAAAACCCGGTTCCGGGTATTTATAAAAACCGGTTCCGGGTATTTATAAAAACTGGGTTTCGGGTATAAACCGGGTATAAAAAAACCCGGTTCCGGGTTCGGGTTTTAGATCGAATATGAATACCCGGTCCCTACCCTATGGGTAGGGTCGGGTTCTGGCATAGAAAACCCAGTTTTTATAATACCCGGTTCCGGATTTTTTTCCGGATCCGGGTTCGGGTTTTTTGTGCACCACTAAATTTCAAACTCAAATTTATCTAGTGTTACAACTACTGGAAACTAAAGTTTGGAGTGCTCTGAGTGCACGTCAAATACGGTGGGCTAAAATATGTTGGTATATAGACTAAATTATCTGGCTATGACAAATGGGTTTATAAACTTGGCCCATCAGAGGTTTAGCACAGTTAGCCCATGTATATAACTTCTTTTTTCCTTATTAATTATTTACAGTCATAACCTTTTCTCTTAAAATATGTATTTTGATAACTTTAAGCAACCACATATAATAATGAAATTGAGAAAATTACAACAAAGCAAATTAAGTATAATGCATTTAGTATGTACTTTTTTTAATGGTGAATGTTACCCTACTTAATTTTTAAATTCCAACAAATTAGTTATGACTACTCATGTTAAGAATTGAACCCTAATTTTCTTTTCAAGTAAAAGCCTATATCCTTGGCCAATGGTGAAATAATATGTAATATATATATCGATAACTTTAGAAAACCACATAATACACTTACACACAAATTAAGTATAATGTATTGGTACACAAATTAAGTATAAAAGATAATTTAAGTATAATGTATTTGTACACAAACTAGGTGAGACACCCGCGCTACGCGGCAGAGTGTCTAGTAAGAATGGTGGTGAGTTCATTTTTGTACCAAACTGTCACCTATACGACATTACAATAAAAAAGAAGTTACATAGTTTGTTTTGTTCCTAATAAAAAATATGTTAAAAAATGTTTTACTTCGAATACAATTTCATTTACAATAAAATTTATATCTAGACGTTAAGAAAAAAATCTAATTGTGTATTTATTTATTTTCTTTATAAAAAGATAACGAAAGTAAGTTGTTAGACAAATATCAAAATTCTTAAAAAAAATAAGTTAAATATGTATGTAGTTTGTAAGCAAACCTTACCACTATTTATAAGAATAAAGATGATATATGGTTTGTAGTACAAGGATAGAAATCCATATAAATGAATATCGATCCCGATATTTCAATAGCAAAAATAACTCTACTTTTTCAAAATATTTATATCGAAAAGTTGAGAAAAACATATTGGTTACAACCATGTATTTCGTTTTTTAGTTCTTGTAAGTTCTTAGAGAAAAATAAAATTAACAAACTTAAATCAGTTATCAACGTGCATTATTTATAGTCTAAGCCTTTAAGGACTAAATTATTTATCCTCCTATTCCTCTTAAAACTATTTATTATTTCCAAAGTTCCTATTTATATTTGTAACTTGCAATTTCTTTTTGTCTTATCAAATAATAACTTTAAAAATTATTTAAGTAGATTCATTGTTAATATAATACTAAATCTCTGTATTGGAATGTTATATTGTACTTAATTACTTATGGTTATTGTAGTAAATAATAAAGGTCAAAATTTTGCTTCATGAAGAAAAGACAAATAAATAAATGAAAAAAAGACTACACATGGAGAGGGAATCGAACTCCTGTAGTCACTGTGGAAAGCTTAGCTGATCTCCACTAGAGGAGAAACTTAATTGGTATGTTTGTGGTTTAGTGGTAGAGACTTGGGTTTTCCAATGGAGAATCAAGTTTAATTTCCATTTGTGTCATATTAGGGTGGATATTGGGCAATGACGGTGACAAACTCACCGAGGGGGGTTCGATCCTGAGCCGCACTCCGGTTTTCATCCGGCTGTTATTTCAGCGTGGCAACTCGTGTGGAGGCAGTATGGTTTTCGGGGGAACGCCGTAACCAATTCTGGCCAACCCAGCGCGGACCCGGTTAAGACAACGTAAGTCTGGGGGCAGACTTGGCTAGGGCCGCCGATTAGGCGATGTGACATTGGGTCACTCAAAAAGAAAGTCACCGTTCAAAAAAAATTAATATAAAAGCAAAAACAAGCAGTTAAATAAAAATAAAAAAGTTACTGTACAACCTCTTTGAAAGTGTAGGTTATAGAATTTAGTATAAAAGATAATTCTAGTAATTGAAGAGAAATTGAGTAAATTACATAACCATTTTATATGTCTTATACAAACCAGTAGGAGCAAAATGCATTTTAGCGTTTTGGAAGTTCTCAATAAGCTCGAATCCGATCTCAATCAGGTTTTACCGCAGTGAACCTTCGGATGAGAGGTTTTCCCCAGAACTGGAGATGGTTGGCTTAGACTACCAAGTGTTGTCTACGATTGCGAGCATAAGTGGTCGCCTTTTGCCATTTGGCTACTGACGTGTGTGCGGGTGTGTATGATTTTTAGATATATTTTAAGCACATTTTACTCGCGAATCAAACTTTAAATTTATAAAACACGATATAATACTATCACTATACACACGTTAGGGCAAGTGCACCCATCGCAGACGTAGTATAGTGATGGCAAGATACCGAGGTCGTCCAAGGACACAAGAGCTTTCAGTACCGGCTTATCGTTAACTCTAATCTAACCAAATTTTGATGAAAAGTTTTGAAAGTTTTAAAAAGATAAACTAGAAGATGAAAATAAAATATAAGGAAAACAAATAGACAAGAATGGGTCACTTGGTTCTAACTTCTCTTTTATATACCATTTGATGATTTCCACACTTTGGGCTTTTTAACAAATTATCTCTAAGTTATAGTAGTAGGCCACTTCCAGGCAGCGTTACCCTCAACATATTGGTCTGAGTCAGCAATGATACAGTCCCGCAAGGTCGGTTTATTGAAAGACAATTAAGTAAGTTATTAATGCGAAAAGTGGTAGGCCCCCTTCCAGACAGCGTTACCCTCAACCTGTTGGTCTGAGTCAGCAAGGATACAGTTCCCCAAGTTTGGTTTAATGTTTTAATAGTAGTTTATAGATAAGGGATTACAAGCGGTTCTTACTTCCCTCGATTTGATGCTATCTGCCTCAAGGGAAGTCGTACTAAGCTTGAGTCAGGTCCTCACAGGATCTATACACTGAACGAGGCAAGAACTTCACCCAAACACCCTCTAACCCCCCTTCCAGGCAGTTAACGCGCTTTATATAATCGCAAAGACACGAATGAGTGAATCAACAAAACATGAAGAAATGATTAAGTAAAATTCACCTTCAATATAGAAAACTAGTTATTAAAGTCACTAATACATACCCAAATAAAAAGTTTGCCAAAGGTTGGAAATCAAAAGTAATACATAAAAGATTTGTCTTCACCAAGTGATGTAAGAGATTAGCCAAGCATGGCCATTGTTTGACAAAAACTCTTACGATCGATCTTGGATCCCGAGATTACTACACACGCTAAAAGATGAAAGATGGATGATGGTGGTGGGTGTTGGTGTTGTAGTGGTTGTGGAATGGTGGCAAGTGTGAGAGAAGTGGTATGCCAAGGGATGAGTTGGAATGAAACCAAGCACCCCTATTTATAGCTGGAAACAGAGCATCACCACAACCCCGTGCCCACCTGGCACGACCCCGTGGCCTTTATTCTCTCTCCTCTTCATTAACTGCAGTGTCAAGTCTTGTACTAACACGGCCCCGTGTGTCAACGACACGACCCATGGTGATTGTACTTGATGTACTAACTCAGATTCTGCGAATCTTAGAGTTGACAACAGCCCATGTCGAGTTGGCACGGCCCCGTGTTGGTTTGTCTTTTCCTGTTGTCTTTTTCTGCAGGGAATCTTGACTGGGCACGGCCCCATGCCTGGTGGGCACGGCCCCGTGCCTAAACTTCTGTTTTTGTTATTTTTGTTGGTTTGGATGTGGATGGGGGCTTAGCGAGTCGTGTCAATCCTTCGTCTTTGTAATTATGTTGGTTTTTCCTGTTAGTTTGTTCCTTTTGTTCGTTTAAGCTCTTTTGATCCTGTAAATTAAAAGTAAGCAAAGAAACATGCTTTTTTCAACATTAGTACCGAAAAAGGGTTGATTTTACGCCTTGTTTGATGTAATTTATATGTTGTATTTTATACACATCAAATACCCCCACACTTGAATCTTTGTTTGTCCTCAAGCAAAACTCTATAATGTGTCTTACACACCCAAACGAAATTGATAGAAGAGAAGGTTTTGGGCTTATCTTTAGAGTGTCGGGAATCTAAGTTCTGAATTTATTTTGTTTTTATTTTATTTACAATCTTATTCGTCATAATTTATTTAGAACACATATTAAGAAAATTATTTGTTTTGGGCATTATATGCCCTTATAAAATTCTATTTAGTTATATACAGATTTACACACCTCACAAGTAGTCACTCAACACTCGGCCGAAGTTGTTTAAGTGAAAACGCTCGGACCCGGTTTGAAACTTACTCCTACTATAGGCTTGACAAATAATCAAACCTCCTCCTTTTTGACATTTAATCCTTGTAAATATCAAGAGAGCTTTAAAAAGGGTAGGTTGTAGCTCGGGTAGGATAGTTTTATTGAAAGTGGCTAAATGTAAAATGTCGGTTTTCTTTTGAAAATTTATTTATTTATGAATTAGTTATAAACTACATATTTATAGGCAATAAATTCTGCTTATTTATTTCAAGTAGCTAGAGATGAATTTTTTATTAACTAAGTCCCCTCCTTTTGTATGATTTTCAAAAGAACCGCATTTACTAAAAACAAGGGGTGTGAAAATAAAAATTGGTTTTGGGGTGATGGGTGGTTGTTTTTGCAAAAGTATATTTTTGCGGGTTTAGAAATGAAAGGTTTAAGGCTCAAAGGGGTTTATCTAAGGGGATGTTTTTGGTAAAGAAAGAAAAAATAAAGTTTTAAAATGAAAAATGGGTTTAGTCCTAATACCTCTATCATTTACTTACTTAGATTTATGTCGGTAAGGATTTGGAATGTATCGTTTTGGCAAGTTCTAGATTTGTAAAAACCAAACGGGCTATTCACATAGGAAACGAAAAGTTTGAGCAATTAGTAAAGATGTGTATTTGTATGCTCAGTAAAGGCTCAAAACTCACTTTTGTGGAAAAAGGGTTATAGTGTAAAAATGTATATATAATCAAATTTTACAAAGATTTGTTATGCCCGTTTTTATAATTTTCTTAATTGGTTCTTTTTATCACGACGCTATTAGGTGTAAATTAGTAAAAACATAATTTTTAGAACTTATTTTGTAAGACCCTTAGTCCATTTATACAATTTACATATAAATATCGACTATGATAGTGTATTAACAATTTCGCATACACTTGGAAATACGAGTTTGTTAAAACATTCTAAGGAATAAAACATTATAACCTTTTATATTAATATCGTTGTTTAAAAAGTGACAACGAAACTGTAATATACGAAACTTTCAAAGTCCAAGTATGATAAATGTCATAAGTAGTACGACATATTAGTATGTCGGATATTCATTGTCATGAATACTAGGTCAACTTTTAGTTAAAAAAAATCAAGGTGTAATATTAAGGGTACTATAATGATAATTATAATAGTAATATCTTATAAAAAGGGAAATTAAATTACCAATTAAAGGTATTGATAGATGACAATTGTGTTGTGATTTTGTAGAACCGTCAAAAGAAAAAAAAATATATATAGTGAAACCAAAATATGAAAATAATAATAATAATAATAATAATAATAATAATAATAATAATAATAAAATAATACTAAGCCAAATCACAATTCAAATTTGTGTTCAGCCCCATATTCATGTCTTGATACCGAAGAAAGAAAAAAAAATTGAAATGAGTTAAATATGGAGTAATTGTACAGCAAACATTTTCAAAAATAAAAATTATTTCCATATCTCCGACAATATTTACGTTGCTTTCCTTTCTAAAATTCTGTTACACAAATCATGGGATTTCGAATCCCTTAAAACAATCAGCTGATCAACTAACATATTAATCGATCTCTCCAATTCATTCCGAACCTTGTTTTCTCCCTCTCGTCCTACCTTCCGTCCACCTGCTATAGTACCGACGAAATCGCCTCCGCCAACCACAAGTTTGAACCTATCTCGTCGATTTGTTTCGCCTACGGTCCGTCCAGTTGGAGCCGCAACAGAACTGCCAAACACCACCACCACGCTGATCAGTCTTCGGTAAGCATCCTTGTTCATGCGATAATCTCTCGTGAAGTAGCTACACAATTTAACCCACCGTCGTTTAAATTATCAGTTGTAGGTTCTGTTAGTTGTCTCGTTCATACCGACGACAACCCGAAAACTCCGAGCCACCACCCCATAACCATCGATTCGTTGTCTAAGATCTCTGGTGAAACTGCATTGCATCGCACCAGTCGTCGGTCCTTCTCAACATAAGGTATCGATACTATCTCCTGGTACTTTGAACATAACATAGCACACAAATGGTTGTATGAGATAATAAAACTATCTAGATCTGTTTGTTTTGTTTAGGCCTACTAGTTCTATTCTCATAATTTGCACTAACCATGAAATAGAGAAATAAACTTAGCATACGATCGAACATTATTTTTGTTTTGAAACCGTTTTTCGATCACCCGAAACGATAATGTCTTCGTGTCTTTTCCTCAGCTCTTTAATCATTGTGATGTTTTTATTTTCTGTTTTAAATGACAATGATATATAGTGTTTATTTTAAATAAAATAAAATAGAATAGAATATAATAACAACAAAGTTGAGCATGTGTTTTTATGGTACAATGATACATAACCTTTCTAACAATAATAAACAGGTGTTGAGATTTTAGAGATTTTATTTTGAACTGAACATGATTTTGAACGATCGCCGGAATAATAATGGATACACTGTGAGGTTTCTTTCTTTTATTGTTTAACAATAATAATATGTTTCTTTTATTAATAATAATAATAATAATAAACAACGATAATGGAGGTTGGACTTCAAATCTAGAACCTCAATTGAATGAGCAAAGTTAAACACGTGATTTCCACAATACACATATAAATTAATAACTTTTGAACCAAAGAATTATGATAATTAATCCATATGTATATGGTAAAATAAAAGGCCATTAATTACATGCCTTGACAAGTTTATAAAGTTGTTTTATACCAATACCAATCAATATATATTTATATGTATAAACAAATTATAACGGTTTCGAAACACAACCTTAATCCCAACTGATATATTTTAGGTCACCATATTATTCAAGAGAGACGCTAGTGTCACGTTAGTTGGAAGCTACAGTTATTTGCAAATTAAGGTACGGATTTTGTGGTGTCTTGATCTTAGCATAATTGTTTTAATTCATGATATCGTATTCGTTCGTGGTTGCTACTTGAACCGTTGAGTTTTCTACGTTCTCTAATTATCGTTACATACATCGTATCGAGTTATTATCCTTGCCACGCATGCGATAAGTTACACATTTATACTCATTGACGCATGTTCCCATGAGTTTTATTATTTATTATTTTTCATTGGCTAGATGTGACATAGCCTTAGTGTATCATTAGTGTATTTTTCCTTTACTTGAGTGAATCATTTTATTGTCCTCAATACCCGAGCAATATCCACCTATGGGGACATAGGGCGTCATCATAGGCACAGTTAACGTGCACCATCCGTGGCGGAGCGAAAGGCCTACGACGTCTCTATATTGTATTGTGTGCTAAGTGATTGCACTTATTGATTATTGAGAGGCGTATGGATCGATCCTAGGAGTGTAAGTGTTAGTGGTAGTGGGATAGGTGTGAGTACCCACATCCCCTCTACATAATGGTGCATTGGAACTGCAGCTAATGTACAAAGTGTTAGTGTTTATTGTTAGTGGCTCACATGGGTATTTCTAATATATCTTTATGGTATTCATCAGTGATCATTCCGCCTATGGTATTGTTTACATCGTTAAAGTGTTTAGCGTATTACTTCTATCATTTATGTGTTAGTGCTATTGTTTCTTCGTTACAGGGCATTTTTTGGCTCAACCGTTTCTTTTTGTTGTTTTCTTTTATTATGTCTTAAACAGGTACTCAGGGAAATCGGGGAAATGTATGAAGAATGATAATAAAAAGCTAGAGTTGGAACAAGGAGTTTAATAAAACCTTATATTCAATACATTTAGACACTTATGTTTTTCTGTTGAGACCGTTATGTCATTTTGGGGATTTTTTGTTTTTAAACCTATGAAATTTTTTTATTTTAATTAAGTTATTAATTATCTCTGATTACTGAATTGTGTAACACGTCAGCCCTAATCGGGGCGGGGTGTTACAGTTATGGTATCAGAGCTTAGGCTCTATCCTGTAGAAAACTTTAACTAAATAATTAAGACATGTGAGGATTGGGTAGACATTGGGTTAGGTATTTCGTTATGCGATAAGTCCTTATTATTGATGTAGAGTGTGAAACATGGGTATTTAAGGGTTGATTTTGTGTGGTTTAGCTTGTTTTATATAACTATATGCTTGGAATTGGTTATTTGCAAGTGTTTGTATGTTCGCAGATAAAAACGCGTAAATTGGTGAAGTTATTAGGTTTAACGATCTGGCAGAACATATCATCGAATTTCAGCGGCCATTTAGAACAACTACTTCACCATGCATTATTGGCAGCAACTTCATTACTTTTTGGCTCCCATAACTTCATCATCACACATGCAGACAAGTGTTTTGGCAACTTTTGAGAAGTAATTAAAGACAGCCAACATGTGATCTTGGGAGCCATATTCACGTGATATTGGAATTTAGTGGAGAAACACAAAAAGTCAACAATTAATTAATTTCAATCTTTCATTATACATACAAGGAAAGTGGGGGCTCTTGTTTCAAAAAGGCATTTGATTAAGTTTCAAGACATAAAAGAAACAGCCATGTTGACATGGGGCTTACGGTTTGAATATGTGGCCTACGGATTTGAACAGCAGACAACATTGTTGGGTGGGCTCATAATTAAAATTAATATTCTATCAATCAGCACCATGGCCATCGATAATAGGCAGCAGCCATTAAACATTGATTTGGGCTCTCATAGTCAAACTCATGACCCAACATTATCATCATCGACTTTTGTGGTGGGCCTTCATTATGACAATAGTAGTTGGGCTTGGATTATCACGATTGGACGGCCACCACTCACAAAATATTTTTGAGGGGGCAGCCGTAAAAACAAAAAGGGGGGATCGCATCATCATCGACCATTCATCATCCGCACAAACTTCGAATCGACCATGAGTTCAACCTTCAACCAAGCTTTTGATCGGACAAGCATCATGAGCGGCTAAATCATACGTGGCTTCCTCCAGACAGATGGTTCAGTTAGGTTTTATTTAATTTCAGTTTTATTCATGTTTGGAATTACTTTTGGATTGACAAACCTTTATAAGTAATTTGATGTGTTGATTTTGTTTGAACTATTTGCTTGTGTTTTTGAGTCCTTACTTTACAATATGTTCGGTTGATGACAAAACCTTGTAGCGGATTGGGTGACATAGAGTAGGTTGATTCACGCTAGTGAATAGGGTTAATTGACTTATAAGAGATCTGATGACAAAGACCCGTTTTCAGTAACCAATCAAACTAATCAACTTTCCCACACTATGTCTATGTGGTGTCAATTATTGAATTAAACTGAGATTTTGTAAACCTAGAACCTGAAGTTTGGAGGAGGTTACCTTTACCACTATTGTTTTCTATATCACGTTAGTTTAGACTTTATTTTCTAAAAAACAACCAAACCAACCAATTAATTATTTTATTTAGTTAATTTAGATAGAAAACCAATTCTGACCACATACTCCTCGTGGACCGACACCCTACTTACCCTAACTAGTTAAGGTATTTAGGAACTTTTTATAAATATTTTTTTTTTGACCGACCAAACGACATCGATCAATTATTTGTTTTATCTTAATTCTTAATATGTTTTTTTTAGATGCCTCCTCGTCGTGAGACACGCAACTCTGGTCGTCGTAATGGTGGTGGACCAAATGAGCCTGATCCAAATATCGTAGCTGCTATCACTCAGGCCTTTACTGCCATGTTGCCTGCACTTGTTCAGGTCATACGTGGTCCTGATCCGAATCCGAATCCTAATCCGAACCCTAACCCCAATCCTAATCCGAACCCTAACCCCAATCCTAATCCAAACCCTAACCCCAATCCTAATCCGAACCCTAATCCAAACCCAAACCCAAACGGTGTAATTGGGGATTGGCTAGATAAGTTCATAAAACATAAACCGAGATCTTTCACAAAGGCAACCACTCCAATTGTAGCAAGGGATTGGATTGCTCATATCGAGAAAATATTTCGGGCGTTAGGAGTTGGCGATGAATTTAAATCGAGCTCGTATAAACTTGAAGAAGATGCACAAACTTGGTGGGAAGGTGTATTGGAGGAACGAGGAGGAGACCCATTTGTGGAGAATTTGCCTTGGGCAGATTTTCGTGCTATTTTCTTCGAGAAATATTTTAAGAGCGTGGATAAGAGTTCTTAGACACGAGAGTATCACAATATCCGTCAGAGGAATGACGAACCACTTTCTGACTTCACTAATCGATTTTATCGACCAGTTGGATTTCTTGGGTCAGCCGCTGGAACACCAGAGGAACAAGCAGAGAAGTATCAATGGGCAGTTTGTGATCGGATTCGTAGAGCAATCATCCAGTCAACGTTCCCCACTGTTTCAGAGGCCGCTAAGGCTGCCAAAAAGGTTGATATGGAGAACAAAGAATTTTTGGGTGGTTCCAATAATAGTAGGAAGAGAAACAGAGACGAATATTGCACTCCGTTCACTAGTGAGTCGTCTCAAGCACCTACTCGAAATAATCAAAAAAATATGAGGAATAGGTCATCAGGGAAGAATACTAGACCATGGCATGGAAGGAACCAAAATCAGGGTCAGATCAAACCCTACCAGCCACCAACCCAAGCTCAACCCGTAAACCAGAGGGGTAACTCGAACCCTACCCAGCCTCCAGTGTGTAACCATTACAACAAGCGTCACCCAGGCATCTGTCGTTGACTTACTGGGGCTTGCCTTAAGTGTGGAGATATGGGTCATAAGATTAATGAGTGCCCAAAGGTTGGTAACCGACCAACTGATACTACTAGGGGAGCTACTGTGCCACCTACTACTGGAGGGCGTGTTTTCTCATTGACTACAGGGGAAGCTGCTAATGCTCCAGGTACCGTCTCCGATAAATGTTCCTTTTAGTATTATTTTATTTTTATTTTTTTTGCTTGCTTAGTTGTTTATGGCTTTCATACAATCGTGCGTCTTATTGTTTATCGATTCACTAGGTACCGTTTCGGGTAGTATTTATTTGGGTGAGCGTAACTTGTTTGTGTTATTTGATACTGGGGCAACCCACTCAATAGTCTCACAACTATTTGCCCGACATCTTAAAATTACGCCTTCGCTTTTGGATCAAGCTTTAGTTATTTCTACACCTATGGGAAATCCTTCGGTTATTACTCACATCTATAAAGATTGCCCGCTTGTGATCTGAAATGTTATTCGTATAGCGAATCTTTATCCCATGCAAATGGAAGATTTTGATGTCATACTAGGCATGGATTGGTTATCCACGCATCGAGCTACCATCGATTGTCACTCCAAACGAGTAATTTTTGGTGATATTCTGAATCCTGAATGTATTTATCAAGGATCTCAACCTCGAAAATCCATTAAAATCATCTCTGCTCTTAAAGCTCAAAAACTTATATCCCATGGATGCGAGGGATTCTTAGCTGCTATTAAAGATACCTCGGTGGATACACCACGTGTTGAAGATGTTCCTATTGTTCGAGACTTCTCTGATGTCTTTCCAGAAGCATTGCCAGGGATACCACCTGAACGTGAGGTAGAGTTCACTATTGATTTGATTCCCGGAGCTGAACCTATTTCTAAAGCACCCTATCGTATGGCCCCATTGGAGTTGAAGGAATAGAAAGAGCAGCTGCAAGAACTTTTGGAACTTGGATTCATTAGACCTAGTGTTTCACCTTGGGGAGCACCGGTTTTGTTTGTGAAGAAGAAAGATGGTAGCATGCGTTTATGCATCGACTACCGGGAGTTGAATAAGATCACCATTCGTAATCGCTACCCCTTACCGCGTATTGATGACCTTTTTTACCAACTCCAATGAGCAAAGTTTTTCTCAAAGATTGATCTCAGATCAGGGTACCATCAGTTGAGGGTCAGAGATCAAGATGTTCATAAGACAGCATTCCGCACCCGGTACGGTCACTATGAGTTTCTAGTCATGCCTTTTGGTTTGACAAATGCTCCTGCGGTTTTCATGGATCTTATGAACCGAATATTTCATGAGTACTTGGATCGGTTTGTGATTGTATTCATCGATAACATCTTGGTGTTTTCTAAGAGTATAGTAGAGCATGAGGACCATCTTCGCACGGTTCTAGGTACTTTACGCCAGGAGAAGTTATACGCAAAATTTTCTAAGTGCGACTTTTGGCTTGAACAAGTGGCATTTCTAGGCCACATTGTATCAGCGGAAGGTATCACAATGGATCCATCAAAGGTGGAAGCTATCACTAAATGGCCCAGGCCAACTTCAGTTACCGAAGTTCGAAGCTTTCTTGGTCTAGCGGGTTATTATCGACGTTTCGTAGAGGGGTTTTCTATTTTGGCCTTACCTCTCACTTAACTCTTGAGGAAAGGGGTAAAATTTACTTGGAATGATGATCGAGAAAAGAGTTTTGAGGCACTGAAGCAGAAGCTAGTATCCGCTCCTATTCTTACTCTACCTTCTGGCAAAGGCGGATTCGATATATACAGTGATGCATCGAAGAAAGGGCTTGGTTGTGTTCTCATGCAGCATGGAAAGGTTATTGCTTATGCCTCGCGTCAACTTAAACCCTATGAGGTGAATTATCCAACGCATGATCTAGAGTTAGCGGCAGTTGTTTTTGTACTCAAGATTTGGAGGCATTATTTATTTGGGGAGACATGTAACATATTCACCGACCATAAAAGCCTCAAGTATATTTTCACTCAGAAGGAGCTTAACATGAGGCAGAGGAGATGGTTAGAGCTACTCAAGGATTATGATGCCAACATTCAGTACCACCCTGGTAAAGCAAATGTTGTTGCAGATGCACTAAGTAGGAAGAATTCTGGGGGTTTGGCATGCTTGACTGTTCAGCCTCAAATTCAATCAGACCTGAGACGCATGGTGATTGGTATACAGGTTGGTGAGTCTGGTGGTTATTTGGCTAGACTGAAGATTGAACCAAACCTCATCACTCAGATAAAGGAAGCTCAAAAGGAGGATGGTGAGCTTTGGGCGGTGTTACAAAATATGGGAATAGGAAAACAATCTGAATTTCGAGTGGATGAACATGGAACAATATGGTGTGGGAAGCGTTTATGTGTGCCAGATGATTCCTCTCTTCGTGAATCATTACTGACTGAGGCACATAGTTCACTTTATTCTATACACCCTGGATCCACAAAGATGTATAGGGGTTTGAGGCAACATTTTTGGTGGAGTGGTATGAAAGAAGATGTAGCTAGACATGTGAGCCAATGCTTAATATGTCAGCAAGTGAAGATTGAACATCAACGGGCTAGTGGATTATTACAGCCTTTAGATATTCCTGTCTGGAAGTGGGATGATATTTCTATGGACTTTGTAACTGGCCTACCAAGAACCCGTATGAAGAACGATGCTATTTGGGTTGTGGTAGATAGAGTTACAAAATCTGCTCATTTCTTACCCATTCAAAAAGGGTACTTAGTGAGTAAGCTATCAGAGATATTCCTTCGTGAGATTGTTCGATTGCATGGTACACCATCATCTACAGTGTGTGATAGAGATCCACATTTCACATCACGGTTCTGGAAGGGTTTCCAAAATGCTTGGGATGCGAAGATACGATTTAGCACTGCTTTCCATCCGCAAACTGATGGACAGTCTGAACGTACTATTCAGACTTTAGAGGATATGCTTAGATCATGTGCACTTGAGTGGATGGGAAACTGGGATGAATACTTGTGCTTGGTGGATTTTGCCTACAACAATAGTTGGCAAGCTAGTATCGACATGGCACCTTTTGAATTGTTATACGGGCGTAAATGTCGAGCTCCCACATGTTGGGACGAGGTCGGAGAAAATGTGATTGAGGGTCCTGAACTGGTGCAGATCACGAACGAAAAGGTTGATATTGCTCGTGAGAAACTTAAGGAAGCCCAGAGTAGACAAAAGAGTTATGCTGATTGCCACCGAAGGGCTTTCGAATTTAATGTAGGTGAAAAAGTATTCTTAAAAGTCTCACCATGCAGGGGTGTCCGACGTTTTGGTATAAAGGGAAAGCTGAGTCCTCGCTTTATCGGACCATTTGAAATTTTGGAAAGAGTCGGCGAAGTTTCTTATCGGTTAGCTCTACCACCACAATTGTCGCACGTGCATAATGTGTTCCATATTTCACTGTTACGTAGGTATAATTATCATCCACTCCATGTTGTGAACTATTCTCTACACGAGATTCGTGAGGACTTAACATACGAAGAGGAACCCGAGGTTATCTTGGACCGACAAGAACGTGTGATGCGTAAGAAATCTTTTCCGTTCGTCAAAATCTTATGGAAAAATCATCCAGAACGTGAAGCCACTTGGGAATCGGAGGAAGCGATCCGTTCTCAATATCCATATCTATTCGAAACCTAAGGTTAGTGTTCCTAATGGTTAAATTTTCTTGTATCAAACTCATTTGTGTACCTTTTCAACTCTTTTGCTAATTGTGTTTGCAACTTCGTTATCGTTATTCGCATCGTTAATGTGTAACATGAATAGTATACCATATTTGTAATCGCTGATTTCGGGGATGAAATTATTTTAAGGGGTAGAGAGTTGAAATACCCGTATTGTATAGTGTTATATAATGCTAATTTCGAGGACGAAATTTAATTTTAAGGGAGGTAGAATTGTAATATACGAAACTTTCAAAGTCCAAGTATGATAAATGTCATAAGTAGTACGACATATTAGTATGTCGGATATTCATTGTCATGAATACTAGGTCAACTTTTAGTTAAAAAAAATCAAGGTGTAATATTAAGGGTACTATAATGATAATTATAATAGTAATATCTATAATATATTAAAAAGGAAAAGTGACGTACAAAATTGTAATTTTACATCATGTACAACATTGGAAGCAGCATATACAACACTGTTTAAGCAGAGAAAATAGGAAAGTTTTTGGTATTTTAAGACGCTACAAGGGGTAGCCTAGGGATTTCACTTCTACTGTTCCTTCATTTTCCATCATCGATTGAAAATTGAATGCGATCTTTTGGTATTCGCCGTCCCCATCTACCCTATTAACCTGATTTTTAATTCTTAAAGCTCCTATCAATGTAGAAACGGGGACGACGATGACGATGTGCACTCAGGTTACGTTTTTGGGGTTTACTAACGTTTTTCCGATCATTGGGATTTGGCACAAGCACGAAGATGATGTCGGACCAGTGATCTAGGGTTCGAACAAAGGGAAAGGTTTTTGGCAAGTTTAGACGGCGGTGTGATCATTTGTTTCTTGCTGCTATATTGGTAATTGATAACAATTTTATTTAATTTCCATTATTATTGTTTTGGGTTTTTTGATTTGCAGTTACAGGCGATTGGAGGATTTAGGGCATTGTTCTTGGTTCGGAGTTGAATTCTTTGAATCCTTTGCGGAAAACGGAGCTACCTTTGAAACTCGATTTCAAGACTTCTGTAAGGATTTTATTTTCATCTTTCTTTCTTGTTTTTTTAACTCGATTAGTTTATGTTATTCATCTATTATCTGGCTCTTGGATTATTAGTTTGTTGTATATAATTCTGATTTCTAGACTTCATTTGTTGTATCTTGCTGCTAAATCTGACCATCTGACTTTTTTGTTTGGTCTACCCACAAGATAAACTAGCAATGGATCTGGAATTTCAATTAAATTTAAGGCGCCTAAATTGATACAGGTTAACTCAAATTCCTCCTTCAAATTCACATAGCCCCTTAATCAAAAAGTTTTTCTATCTTATTTTAGTCATCTTAGCTAATCAAGTCAACTGATGATGTAAGTGTGAGCTTTCACTCTGTTATCCTTAATATCATGATTTTTGCTATTCATGATCTCACCAATGTTGAGTGTTACACTTGTGTTAGCAAAGTTGTTCCTCCAACTAAAGAAAAGTAGAAAACAAAGACAAAAAATGGTGGCTGATGAAATATGAATCATAAATGTATGTGTCACAGGTATTTAATTATGGATTCACCAATGGAAAATTTTCAATCCACTGCAAAGGTAAGTGTTTTGGGTACTGTTTTATTGTTGTGTAATACAATTGCTTTCTAATTCTATGATATAAGTTAGTAGGTATAGGAATATTATATTAAAAAAATAACTTTTATATTGCTTCTTATTCGCCTCTTGTTGTATTTTCACGATTTTAAAGGCAACTATAGCTCTGTTTGCAGTAGAAAAGAACTTCAGGAATTGTGGTAAATATCGGTTAACATCAAACAACCGTTTTCCCAAGTGTGCTAATTTTGTTTGACCAAATAAAATGATAATTATTGTGCCCACACACAATTTATATTCATCACTTTGAGCCATTTGTAATATAACTTTCATGCTGTATTTTCAGTTTTAAATTATAAGATAATGCACAAAGTGGGTGTCGAAGCTATGGTAGTCGGAGCTTTAAAACTTACAGGATAACTTAGGGAGTAAATGTGACTGTGGAAGTGTTAGTTTAGGAGAAATTGAACATCACGATACTAACTGTAAGTGTTCTTTGCACTCATCAACATGTAGAAACTATTGTTTGTATCATTTAATATTGTAAAGGGAAAATGAAAGAACTGCATTTTATTATTCGATTATTATAGTTTACTGCTTTAAATGGTCATAGACAATGCTCTATACCTTCAGGGGAGGAGAACGGAGAAGTGGTGAATCACTTGCAGGTGACTGAACAAAATATTGATTATACCCATTTTTATTTCAAAATTGCTCGATTTCGATCATCTTGTTTTGCTTCCTTACAGGTAGGTAGTAGACCAGCCTCTCAAGATAATGTGCTTTGCGATTACCTGTTTGAATTCTCTCTTTTGTTTTTGTTCTGTTAATTAAATTTATAATTTTTTGAATTTTGAGATGTAGTGAACTTTTTCTTGCTTAAAATCGATTTGTCAATGCTTTTGCGTGTGGAATTTTAATTGATTTCTTTGTCTATACATGGTTTTCAGGCAAGTTTACAGTTATATGCATTTTTAAGTGCATTGAGGTGTGATTACAGTATTGCATCATCAAATATTTTATGTTCTTCTATTTTGGTGTGTGTGTTAAGACTAGACAAGTATCATAGGAGGATCGACCTTCCAACCATGCTCCGGCAAAGATTCCGGCAACTACGGTAAGGTTCCGACGAGTCTAATCTCTCTCTACATGTTCTTACTAATACACGCTTTTTCGAATTTATATAAACATTTATAGTTTTGTGTAATGATGAGATCACAACCATGGTGCGTAAAACGATGTTCGACGCTTATTATTTTATAAGTTCTCAGTTTTACATAAGCAATTGATTCTGTCTTTGTCTTTTTACTGTTTACGATTTTAATTTACTATATTGATTTAGGGTGTTTTGAGTCTAGAACTGAATTTGAATTGGGTTTTTTGTTTGAAGTATCATTTACAGGTAACAAATGAATGTTTGTGGCTAACTCGATTGTGACCTGTTATTGGTTCGGTTTGTTGCCGACCCGTTTCTTTATTTCCAGTTAACTTCTTTATATACAACCTTTTTATAGGGCTTGGCCATGTTTGATTTGCATTCAATTCATCCTCTTCAGTCACAATTTTTGTTAGATAATGCTATGTGTGTGTGTTCTAGATCGCCCTCAGACCTTTGAAAAGTTCTATGAAACAGACAACACACATGAACCCGTTTCTTTATTTTCAGTTAACTTTTTTATATACAACAAGGCGACATCAGAACCATGTGTAACGTCTTGTAGGTACCAGTGTGACATCAGAAGGGTGATCCATATTGAGCGGATGAGCCCGTGATAAAAAATCCCACTTCTCATTCTATTCTATTGATATGTATATGTACATGTTAATTCCAGTTTGACACGTATTGAGCCCATAAAATAAATTCTAAATTTCTTTGACAAGTCGCTGCCCTCACCCTAAAATATTAGCATTTGAGGTGATAGATAGGTGGGTTGGGTAATGGTTGAATATGGGTTCATGGTAAAACAGGTGGCTGACATTAGTATTTGTGGCCCAACATTGAATACTTTTTGTGAAGCTTTTTCAATTATTTATTTTAATGTACATATTACTTGACAACACATCTTGAAGCTCAATACAAGTTGACTCCTTTTGGTAAAATGCAAGCTTATGTTGAAAACCTTGAAGTAAGTTTTTTCATTGACGAAGCTTTTAGTATATTAATATCTTTATTAGTTTGGTTAATAAATGAGTTATTTTTATGCAGGATTTTATGGCCTTACTAGCTTATGAGGAACCAAAACACTTACTTTGGAGTATTGCCAAATAGAGTGTAGATCCATAAACAGTAACTGTATTTTTATTAATTTATTGTTTATTAGTATAAATTCTTTAAAAAAAATTTGTTCTCTTTTTATTACATTCAAAATACAAAATTTTATAAAATTTCGAGTATGTCGTTACGACGTGGTTATTTTTACTAAAAATCAAGTTGTGAATAGTAACATACAATTGATCAAAATCAAAGCAGCGAGCACACCCCAGCCAGTCCGGCGTAACGCCGCAGTGAGCGCAGCCACAAGGTGACAGCAGTGATGATGTTACTGGTGGTAGCAGATGGTGACAGCAGGATGTTCTAGGGTTCCGGTGACGTCAGGAGATTCTAGGGTTTCGGCAGAAGTAGAACCTAACTCCGGTGAGTGACACAAATGCAATCTCCCTTCAGATCAGAGATTTCTATACCTCAGGTTTGATTCCTGTAACCTAACCTAGGTTTTTGATCAAATTCTGGTAAGTACAATAGCAGCAGATCGGTGATTAATGTTCTAACTCCATTTTAAGATTTGAACCTATGTCATCTAAAGCTTCAAGTGTGAGTCTTCATGTATAATGTCTTATTAATGCTGTTTTTTTAATTAAATTAGGTCACGAGTTGAAATGAGCTGTGTCTCTGTAGAATCATTCCACACAACTACAGGCTCTGAGTTGATTTTGGCTCCAAAGACCTGTGGTTGGACACTTATTGGTGATTTTGGCTCCAAAGACCTGTGGTTGGACACTTAAGTAATTTGCCACTTTACTTAAAATTCCTTTAATGCATGTTGTACAAGTCTTTAAGGCACATGAAAATCAAACCACACGCACATGGATCTTGAGCGGGACTTCAAATTTCAAAACACCACCTTATTTTCATTTCAGAACATTCTACCTCTCTCTCTCCTCGAAACCTTATCTGCCCCATCTCATCAAGGCAATTTCACCAGATCCATGAAAATTTCACCGGATCTATGAAGATTCTGACCTCTCAGTTCCGATTTAGGTCTTTTTTGGCGTTATTGCTACCTTCGTCAAGGGTAAGGGACACCGTGTTTTGATTCTGAACACTATTTCTCATTCATTCAATGGATTTCACTTACATCTGTTTGTGTTGTGAGATTGATCTTTTTTTTGTAGGTCATGGTTTTAAGGAAGGTGTCACGTTTTGTAGGTCATGGTTTAAGGAATGCGTCACGTTTCTTTAGAGATTCCAGTATGAATCCGAGCCGAGATAATGGATGCTCTAGGGTTTATGAAGGTTTGATGAACTCTGCTGCGTGTACTAGCGGTAATCATTTGCATAAATTTGACGCCATTGTTGAGATTGTATGCATTTTGTTTCTTCAATTTTGGTTATTTTTAAATGTTTTTGACTTTAATTTTGTTTTGTAGAATACTAGATTAAGTGATTGTTGTTGCTTGTTTTATGATGTTAGTGTAATAAGTTGGTTGATTAACATGATTTTTTAAGAGTTTGTTGAAATATTTTGTTGGACTGTGTGTTTAGAGAATTTGTTTTTTAAATAGTAGATTAAGAGCAGCTTCTGGTATTGTTATTACTTGCTATTGTTGTAGATTTTGGTTTGGCGGATTATAAATGATGTTGTTAATAAAGAAATTAAAAATAGGAGTTATTGTTAATAACTGGGGGCACTATATATATGACTGGAATGGGATTTGCGGCCGTGTATTGTCGACACCGCTGCAACGCGCGGGTTCCCCACTAGTCTTATAAAAAGGGAAATTAAATTACCAATTAAAGGTATTGATAGATGACAATTGTGTTGTGATTTTGTAGAACCGTCAAAAGAAAAAAAATATATATAGTGAAACCAAAATATGAAAAGAATAATAATAATAATAAAAAAAAAATAATACTAAGCCAAATCACAATTCAAATTTGTGTTCAGCCCCATATTCATGTCTTGAAACCGAAGAAAGAAAAAAAAATTGAAATGAGTTAAATATGGAGTAATTGTACAACAAACATTTTCAAAAATAAAAATTATTTCCATATCTCCGACAATATTTACGTTGATTTCCTTTCTAAAATTCTGTTACACAAATCATGGGATTTCGAATCCCTTAAAACGATCAGCTGATCAACTAACATATTAATCGATCTCTCCAATTCATTACGAACCTTGTTTTCTCCCTCTCGTCCTACCTTCCGTCCACCTTCTATAGTACCGACGAAATCGCCTCCGCCAACCACAAGTTTGAACCTATCTCGCCGGTTCATTTCGCCTACGGTCCATCCAGTTGGAGCCGCAACAGAACTGCCGAACACCACCACCACACTGATCAGTCTTCGGTAAGCATCCTTGTTCATGCGATAATCTCTCGTGAAGTAGCTACACAATTTAACCCACCGTCGTTTAAATTACCAGTGGTAGGTTCTGTTAGTTGTCTCGTTCATACCGACGACAATCCGAAAACTCCGAGCCACCACCCCATAACCATAGATTCGTTGTCTAAGATCTCTGGTGAAACTGCATTGCATCGCACCAGTCGTCGGTCCTTCTCAACATAAGGTATCGATACTATCTCCTGGTACTTTGAACATAACATAGCACACAAATGGTTGTATGAGATAATAAAGCTATCTAGATCTGTTTGTTTTGTTTAGGCCTACTAGTTCTATTCTCATAATTTGCACTAACCATGAAATAGAGAAATAAACTTAGCATACGATCGAACATTCTTTTTGTTTTGAAACCGTTTTCCGATCACCCGAAACGATAATGTCTTCGTGTCTTTTCCTCAGCTCTTTAATCATTGTGATGTTTTTATTTTCTGTTTTAAATGACAATGATATATAGTGTTTATTTTAAATAAAATAAAATAGAATAGAATATAATAACAGCAAAGTTGAGCATGTGCTTTTATGGTACAATAATACATAACCTTTCTAACAACAATAAACAGGTGTTGAGATTTTAGAGATTTTATTTTGAATTGAACATGATTTTGAACGATCACCGGAATAATAATGGATACATTGTAAGGTTTCTTTCTTTTATTGTTTAACAATAATAATATGTTTCTTTTATTAATAATAATAATAATAATAATAATAATAATAATAATAATAATAATAATAAACAATGATAATGGAGGTTGGACTTCAAATCTAGAACCTCAATTGAATGAGCAAAGTTAAACACGTGATTTCCACAATACACATATAAATTAATAACTTTTGAACAAAAGAATTATGATAATTAATCCATATGTATATGGTAAAATAAAAGGCCATTAATTACATGCCTTGGCAAGTTTATAAATTTTTTTATACCAATACCAATCAATATATATTTATATGTATAAACAAATCATAACGGTTTCGAAACACAACCTTAATCCCAACTGATATATTTTAGGTGACCATATTATTCAAGAGAGACGCTAGTGTCACGTTAGTTGGAAGCTACAGTTATTTGCAAATTAAGGTACGGATTTTGTGGTGTCTTGATCTTAGCATAATTGTTTTAATTCATGCTATCGTATTCGTTCGTGGTTGCTACTTGAACCGTTGAGTTTTCTACGTTCTCTAATTATCGTTACATACATCGTATCGAGTTATTATCCTTGCCACGCATGCGATAAATTACACATTTATAGTCATTGTCGCATGTTCCCATGAGTTTTATTATTTATTATTTTTCATTGGCTAGATGTGACATAGCCTTAGTGTATCATTAGTGTATTTTTCCTTGACTTGAGTGAATCATTTTATTGACCTCAATACCCGAGCAATATCCACCTATGGGGACATAGGGTGTCATCATAGGCACAGTTGACGTGCACCATCTGTGGCGGTGCGAAAGGCCCACGGCGTCTCTATATTGTATTGTGTGCTAAGTGATTGCACTTATTGATTATTGAGAGGCGTATGGATCGATCCTAGGAGTGTAAGTGTAAGTGTTAGTGTTAATGTTAGTGGTCGTGGGATAGGTGTGAGTGCCCACATCCCCTCTATATAATGGTGCATTGGAACTGCAGCTAATGTACAAAGTGTTAGTGTTTATTGTTAGTGGCTCACATGGGTATTTCTAATATACCTTTATGGTATTCATCAGTGATCATTCCGCGTATTGTATTGTTTGCATCGTTAAAGTGTTTAGTGTATTGCTTCTATCATTTATGTGTTAGTGCTATTGTTTCTCCGTTACTGGGCAATTTTTGGCTCAACCGTTTCTTTTTGTTGTTTTCTTTTATTATGTCTTAAACAGGTACTCAGGGAAATCGGGGAAATGTGTGAAGAGTGATAATAAAAAGCTAGAGTTGGAACAAGGAGTTTAATGAAACCTTATATTCAATACATTTAGACACTTATGTTTTTCTGTTGAGACCGTTATGTCATTTTGGGGATTTTTGTTTTTAAACCTATGAAAAATTTTTGTTTTAATTAAGTTATTAATTATCTCTGATTACCGAATTGTGTAACACATCAGCCCTAATCGGGGCGGGGTGTTACAGAAACATATCGCATAAGCTTTAATCTTGATCGTGTTCGGTTCCTTGTTGAGCTTGATTGTTTTCCGGCTTTCCAAATAAGTCACCTGTAACCAACATCGTTAAAATGTTAATTATTAGAGTGTAAAATGTGATTATATGAGTTCTTATGACCCAACGATTACACAGCAACATTTTTTTTCTTAGCATTACAAGCCGTCACGACGACATTCGTGTTATCTGTCGCGTGGCGCGACTGTGGTCGCGGGCCGCGACACCAACAAGTGGTATCCGTCGCGTGCCGCGAGGAACCAATTTCGACAGAAAGGTTGTTTTCAAACCTGCACATTTCCACCCAGGTTAGTTTTTACGAAAACATACATAACTTTCTCGTTTTTAATCCGATTTACGTCATGTTTCTTCCTACGTGATCGTAATTCGATTCTCTATCACATGGAGTTAAAATCCGACATCTGGATTAATAGAATTTGAGACTTTTAAGCCTTCGGCTTAATATATATTTACTAAGTTTTGACCCGTTCATGTATTTATCAAACAAGCATGTGTGTTTGATCCCAATTTCTCATGAACCTCAAAATTTCCATGTTGTCTATCATACTAAGTTCCAATCACGGGTTTATATGCATTCTTAAACCCGTTTTTACTTAGATGCTTATTTTGACCCATTAAGGGTAATTAAGCACTTTTCCGCATAATTCACGCTCATTTAATTCTAGCATCTTATTTCCACATTATTTATCAAATGATCTTCCACCACAACTATATTTGTGGCGGATTTAATGTGGAAATTTATAAATTCCGAGTTTTACTCCTCGGATCATTATTTTATGGCAAAGACTCCTATAGAGTCATTTGACCAAAGATTTACGTTTTTCGCTTTTTATACGTATTCTAAGTATTTATTTAATCATAAAACTCATTTCCAAACAACCTTTAAAGGTCGTTTGCTTAATTTAGCTTACAAGGGCATTTTGTTCAATTTTAGTCCTTATTTTACAACAAAGGACTTTTAAGTACTTGTTTGACCAAAAATCTAACTTTTCACTATAATCTTGTTTAGAAACCACTACGTTTCTAAAAACATTATGATTATAATTTAAATTATTCGGTTTATCTAAAAGATAACCAAATGTTCATTTTGACCTTATCAAACTTTTATAGAACCTCAAGTTCTAAATGATGAGTTGAACCATTATACATACCTGATTCGGATCAATATATTGACCCGTTTCAATGCTTTGCTTAATAATCACTAAGTAATAGCGATGCAAATATCCATTTGATATTTATTCCTGTAATCATACACTCGACAAAGTCATTAGTCGATATCGTCAAAGGGTGATATTTTCACCTCTTGACCCGTTTGATCTAAATGACCGTGTATCTTTGCGAGATGATATTTATTACAATCTTATCTACATGACTCGCTCCGGTTTACACCGTACGGTCATTTTCCTTATAAATCATTTATTGACTCTTTTGACCCATTATAACTTACGCTATAAAGTGTCTTTCACAAACTAACGGTAGTCGTCAACGAGTGATCGAATTACCGTTTTATCCTTTTTATTTATGTTAGTTTACCCTATAAGGTAACCATTCAAAACTCATTATCTATTAATCATTTCATGACTAAATAATCGAAATAGTCCTTTTTAACCATTAAACATGGTTTATTAGCATTGTCTTTTGTTCCGAACCGCACATGTCGTGTCGGAACATCACAATTTAAACAAGACTTTATATTACTCATAACCTATAAAACCAATAGGTATTAAATAAAAAGGTGTAAGCTTTACTTACCTAGCATCCAGATTATGCTTTTCCTTCATTCCTGATTCGTTTGACCCGCTTCCTTCCCAAGTTTTCACCTAGCTCGTCAAGCGTCAAACTATCATTGTAATTTGTAAGATGGTTAGACTAGTCATAATCATTAACGACTATTCCATCCTACGATCTTTATAATTATCATTCGATAATATAAAAGGCCATTTTGACTTTAAAGAGTCAAACTGCCTATTGACAAAAGTAATTACACGATGTAGCTTAAGTACTCGTTTTATTTCTTTGCCACTATACGGTAAGCATCCTTATTATGCTACCATTTTAAATCATTTACTAACCAAGTTTTTGTAATTATAATTCATCGAATTAACACAACTTTAATCCTTTTAACACATGATGATATCAAACATCATTCTAACATTAATCTATCATCATTTTCGTTTTATCATACAAAACCCGTTTCATAGTAAGTATAATGATAAACTCAAACACATAATTTGTTTAAGTACTTCCTTATTACTATCATATATGATGATTCTAATCATAATTATATCATCAAATTCATCATATGATTAATACCCACTTATCCTAGTGTGGTAATTCATCAAATCATTTAATTCATAGCATCATATGTAAAATTTTCACTTAGGATTTTGTTCCTAAGCAAGTATACATCACTAATTCAATCATAGCTTCAATAATTCATTCATAATTCGCGATTATGATGATTATTCAATTTTCACAACTTCAAAAATCATCAAAATTTGACATACCTTATGACCCCCTAGCTTGGGTGATCATTAATTCACATTCAATTGTGAATTTGAGCTTCGTTTAAGCCTTCAATTTGATGATTTTTGATGAGATTAGGGTTTTGGCTCATGGGGAACCTCCTGGGTTCGAACAGAACATCTCAAAACACACTCTATGTGTGTTTTAGTTTTGTTTAGTCTATTTTATATTACAACTTTCAAGTTATCCAAATGTGGCCTCTCATGTTTGGTTAGTTTATTAAGTAGGCTACAACCCACTTAATTCCAATATCATTCCCTCTAATTAACTAGGTTATATATTCCTAGTTAACTTAGTGGGTTCGGGGAAATTTATGACTTAGTTTATTTTAAGTCCCGTTAGCTCGGGCCTTCTATAAACTTAATTTCTTAAAAGCCTTTATACAACTTTTATTTAATATTAGGTTTAGTTAAATAAATCCTAATATTTTTCGGGTTAATTTTACCACTAAAGGTACTTTACCCGTGTTTTAGTATTAACGTGGTTTGATTACCAAACCCGTTTTCGGGGCGTTACATATTTTTCCCAACTAAACCAAGATAAGTAAAAAATGAAAAATTTTGACAAAAAAGTTTGGGGCGATTAGTGGTTTTCCAAGGCGAGTTTTGTGTCATGCTTGTTTTTAGGACAAACAATTCTAGGTTTTAACACCCCGCGCCCACACTTAAATTACACATTGTCCTAAATGTGTCCCAAATAGGATTTGTTTTGATTAAATGTGCAAAAAGTGGATTTAAATAACAAAAAAAATGTAGTTACTAGGCATTGGGCACGGAAGCGTGCCTGGTGGACACGACCCTGGCCAAAGTGCTAGTAACAGGTTTTAACAGAAAAGTTATAGTGTTGTGAATATGGGGGCGTGCCTGGTGGGTACGGCCTGTGTCACTTTCTGGGGGAAAATTTAAGCATCAGCACGAGGGCGTGTCTGGTGGACACGGCCCCGTGACAAACGTATTTTTTAGTTAAAAACTCGGATTGTGTTGTTTGGCTTCTATTTTATAGGGTTGGGGACCACTATACTTAGTGTGTCCAAGCCTCCCATGGTACCTGTAAGCTATAGTCCTATCGCAATATAACAATCCAACACAAACATAATAACTTCTTAAATTACGAGAGTTAAGTAGTTCAACCATCACCACATCACAAAAAAATGCAGAAAAGTAAATTGTTTAGAGAAGTAAATTTTTGAGTGGGACGCAACCTGGATGATACGAAATTGTTCAAAGGTCAAGGAAAGATAACCTGAAATATAGCCTTGCCGCCTACCACCATCATCGCCTAGTCTGAGTCCATGTCCTTACCTTCCTCCTCCTCCTCACCGCGAAACGCCATGTGGTCCCGGATGTAGGTGATGTAATTTTGCATGGTGACAATGTTGCGTTTCCTGATTCCGATCCGGCTACTTGAGCTTTGGCCCAAGCTGTAGGCGCTCTTCGATACCTGGAGGGTTTCCTGCATTATATTATATAAATTATGGTGGTTAGGAAAATATCCTCCGCAATATCTTCATCGGTGTAAAGCCCAATGTTGACACCGAACTGGGCCACGGATATACTGTACCACTTACCCCCACACCTAAATTGCACGGCATCTGAGTCAAAGAGATCCGGCTCATTCTTGTTGAAGGTTAGTGTGCTTAGGAACTCCATGTTATATTCATGGGTAGACTGGGGCCGGGTCTCTAAGAAGATACGGAGAGGACCAGTGACTAGAGCATCATATCTTTCCCTCTATCCTACAGTTTCAAGCGTATCATAGCATGCTTGTCTTGGGGGTTCTTCATGCCTAGCTTGTAACACTTCAAACCGATTCTGGTAATCGAGTTCAGAAGTTTTGAACCTCAGAAACTTGTGTGGCTCCATTCCTGCAAGAAAGAACCAGCAAGACAGTTGGCGTGTTGAAAATTATGCGAAAAATTGAAATCAGGAGGTCTGGACACGGCCTAGTGTCTTTTAGACACGACCCCATGTCGGGGGTCTGGAATGCCCACGGCCCTATGTCCAATGGGCATGACCCCGTGTTAAATCGTCTGTTAACCCAAAAATTAAGGTTTGCGAGCCGACTTCGAAAATTCAAAATTTTTGGTCCATTAGGTGCGGTTTACCCTGAAAATCAAACCCTAAGTGTCAATTTTGCATTAAACGCTTGTTTACCTTTTCAATTTTAGATTTTTCGGTCAAAACAAGGATTTATGAATAAATGCTTGAACAATCCGATTTTTCTAAGAATGTTCAGTGATTTACTTCTCAAAACACTAATACTACCTACTACTAACAAGATGTAAACAAAAAATTGGGATTGGCACAGCTCTAGTTCAAGAACCCTAGATTTATACCAAATTTTTGATGTTGTACTGTATGCAAAGTGCTAATCTAACTAACTATGATGTTAGAATCATATCTCGTAGTCAGATTTGGACAGAAGATCGTTGAAAATCGGTGGAAAATGGGTAGGAACCGGCTGCTCTAGAGAAACGGGTCGTGGTGTGTGTTGAAAAAGTGAGGAACATGGCTTTTATACCCTGTATGCAGGTCGGCCACGGCCACGAGCTTGTTCAGCATGGCCACGTGCCGGTTTTATTTAATTTTTGTGGTACTAAGTGTTTGGGCTCGGGGGCGTGTCAGATGGGCACGACCCCATGGTCAAAGTGCAAGAAACAAATTTTTATTGTGCACGTGTGTGTGACCATTTTTCCGAGGGTTCCCTTGTTTATACTTACATGTTTCTCGTCCAATCTTCAAAGATGATGCTTTCCAAATGTACCTATATGATAATTAAAAAGAAAAACATGTATATTTACAGTTAACGTTTGATTGTTTTCCATTCACGTATCTACCTCTTGAAGAGTTACTTCAACTTCCTTATCCTCAATGAAGCCCCTGTAAAGCTTAAGTCTTTGTCCGTTCACCTTGAAAGGTTCACCGTTGGGAGGCTTAATTTCTACGGCTCCATGTGGAAAGATTTGGGTAATGGAAAAAGGTTCCGACCACCTTAACTTGAGTTTTCCCAGAAATAACCGAAGTCTTGAGTTAAACAAGAGCACTTGATCCCCCTCCTGAAATTCATTAGGTTTGCTTATTTTATCGTGTAAGTTTTTCATGCATTCCTTATACATTTCGGAGTTGGAGTATGCTTGATTTCTCATTTCATCCAATTCATTTAACTGATAAAATCGATTTTTACCGGAAGTTTCTTGGTCTAGGATTACATTTTTTAATGCCCAGTATGCTTTGTGTGCAATTTCTACTAGGAGGTGACAATTTTTTCTATAGACGAGCTTATATGGGGTAGTGCCTATTGGTGTTTTAAAAGCTGTTCGGAAGGTCCATAAAGCATCATCTAGTTTATGTGCCCAATCTTTTTTATTTTGACCTACGGTTTTTTCTAAGATTCTTTTTAGCCCTCGATTTGTTACTTCGGCTTGACCGTTGGTTAGAGGATGGTAGGCGGCTGAAAGACGGTGATAGACCCCATATTTGTTAAAATTTTATTTAATTGATAATGGCAAAAATGGGTACCTCTATCACTGATGAGTGCTTTTGGAGTGCCGAAATGTGAGAATAATCTTTTTAGGAATTTTATCACAACTCTTCCATCGTTAGTTGGAATAGCTTCGGCTTCCGCCCATTTGGACATGTAATCGACTGTCACAAGAATATATTTGTTCTCTTTCGACGATGGGAAAGGTCCCATAAAATCCATACCCCAAACATAAAAAAATTCACAAATAAGAATGCCATTTTGGGGCATTTCATTTCTTGATGAGATATTACCTGTTCGTTGGCATGCGTCACATGTTTTAGTTAAATTGTATGCATCCTTATGGATGGTTGGCCCATAAAATACTGAATCGAATACCTTACGTGCGGTGCTCGTGGCTCTATGATGTCCTCCATATGGTCCTTCGTGACAATGGCGAAGAATCTTTCTTGCTTCTTGACCATGGACGCACCTTCGTATAAATTGGTCGGCACATATTCTAAAAAGATATGGGTCTTCCCAAAAATAGTGTTTTACTTCGGCAAATAATTTTTTTCTTTGTTGATGTGACCAACCTTTGACTAAAATGCCACTAGCGAGGTAGTTAGCATAGTCGGCGTTCCATGGTTCTTCTTGATATTCGACCATTTCTAAGGATTCGGTGAGAAACTTTTCATTGATGAGCTCTTCCCGAGTTAGCTCCAAAGCGGGATCTTCTAAGCAAGAGAAGTGATCCGCGGCGGTGTTTTCGGCTCCTCGTTTATCTTTTATTTCAATGTCGAATTCTTGGAGGAGAAGAATCCACCAGATCAAACGTGGTTTGGCATCTTGTTTTTCGAAAAGGTACCGAATGGCGGCGTGGTCCGTATAGACTATTGTTTTAGAAAGTACAAGATAGGAACGAAATTTATCAAAAGCAAATACTACGGCTAGTAACTCTTTTTCGGTGGTTGTATAATTTTCTTGAGCATCGTTAAGAGTTTTACTTGCATAGTATATTGGGTGAAAATGTTTTTCTTTTCGTTGTCCTAAGACGGCTCCAACTTAAAAGTCGCTCGCGTCGCACATGATTTCAAAAGGTAGTTTCCAACCGGGTGCTATCATGATTAGTGCGTTGACTAGCATTTCTTTTAGTGTAAGAAAAGCTATGTTGCATTCCTTATCTAAAATGAATGGGACATCTTTTTCAAGTAATTTTGTTAGAGGTCTAGAGATTTTTGAAAAGTCTTTGATAAATCGCCTATAAAATCCGGCATGTCCTAGGAAACTTCGAATGGCTCGAACGAAGGAATGGAGAGGTAATCGGGAAATAGTATCTATTATTGCCCGATCAACTTCCATTCCTTCGCTTGAGATTTTATGACCGAGTACTATTTTCTTTCAGTTACCATGAAATGACATTTTAAGGGCGAGGTTAGTTTCCTCACATTGGGATAGTATTCATTCAAGATTATCGAGGCCTTGGTCAAATGTATCACCAAAGATAGAAAAATCATCCATGAAGACTTCCATGGTTTTTTCTATCATATCGTGGAAGATAGCCATCATGCAACGTTGAAACGTTGCGGGGGCATTGCATAGACCAAAAGGCATGCGTCGATAAGTAAAAGTTCCATAGGGACGTGTAAAAGTTGTTTTTTCTTGGTCCTCCGGTGCTATGGAAATTTGAAAATACCTGCAGAAACCATCTAGAAAACAATAAAATTTATGACCGGATAGTCTTTCTAACATTTGGTCGATGAATGGCAAAGGAAAGTGGTCTTTCCTTGTTGCCTCGTTTAATTTACGATAGTCGTTACAAACTCTCAATCCGGTGACGGTTCTTGTTGGTATAAGTTCATTTTTATCACTAGTTACTACCATCATACCTCCTTTTTTGGTACTACTTGGACGGGAATTACCCATGGGCTATCGAGGATAGGGTAGATAAGTCTGGCGTATAGTAGCTTGATAACTTCATTTTTAACCACTTCTTGTACGTTTGGATTTACTCTTCTTTGTGGTTGTATTACCGTTTTATAGCCCTCTTCCATTAAAATTTTGTGTGTGCACATGGAAGGATTGATGCCTTTAATATCCATAAGTTTCCATGCGATTGCGTTTTTATGTTTTTTCAAAAGTTTTATTAATTTTTCTTTTTCAAAAAGTGTTAGTTTTGAAGAAATGATGACGGGGAGCTTACCATATTCGTCCAAGAATGCGTATTCTAGACCTTTTGGTAGTTCCTTGAGTTCAAGTGGCGGTGGGTCTTCAAGAAACCGCTTATTTTCTTCTTTATTAAGATCGATGGCCGAAAAGGTTTGTTCGATGGCGTCTTCCTCTTCGACGAGTTGTTCCTCTGTTTCTTACGTATCGGGTGGCTCTGCTTCATCTTCAATTAAGGGGTCGTCATTGCCAATTGGGTATTTCATTGATTGGTCAAGATTGACGTACCTTTTGTCAGTCCCTAATTAAAGTGGTAGGTTGTTTTTCTTCCGGTTGATTAAGGTTTGATGGGATTTTTTGAACGGTTGTCCCAACACGAGGGGGCATCATCTATGATGATAAAGTCGGTTGGTACTACTGTTTGGTTTGTTTGAATTAAAACATCCTCAACCATTCCCGTAACTTTTATCATTTTTCGGTTAGAGACGAAAATAGGGATTTTAAGAGGAGAAAAATCACTAGTACCTAATTTTTCAAAAGTATAGTTTGACATTATGTTAACACAAAGATCTTTATCAATTAACACGTTACTAACGAAGATGTTTTGAAAAAAACATGGTATCGGTTTTATGTTTAGTTCATCTTTTTTTAGCGAAGTTTGATCATTTGTTAATGTAATGCTAACTAATTCTTCAATTTTAGTGGTAGTGTTTAACTCTTTTAAAAACTTGGCATGAGAAGATACCAAACAATGATTTTCAAAAGAAGGTTGTAAAACGTGAATTTCTTGAAAGTTTTTTCTATTTTAAAATCATTAGTTTTTGACTTACATTTTTCTTGGTTTGATTCATGCGTGATTTTTTCGTTTTGTGGTTCTTCTATTTTTACCTCTTCGATTATTACCTCTTTAGTACAAATGGTCTCCTCCTTTTCGCGAGATCTCTAAATTAAGAGCTCTAAATTCTTGATACTTTGTATAAGGCTTTCGCCTTCTGGATTAATTGTTGGTGGCGTGTCGTAAGTTTCAAATGGATTGGTATCCCAGTCAAAGTTTGACGTTAGTAGCTCAAACCTTGGTTCTTCATATGTGGTATATGAGGTTGATGGTTGAAAAAGGTAACAATGTTGTACCGAATGGGATTCACCGCAAATGGTACAATAAGGTTCCTCATAATCATCCTCAATATAGTAGCTGTAGTCTCCTGAGTAGTAATCCATTGTATTGGAAGATACCCAGAAGATTAACGAGCCTCGGGATCAGAAAACAGAAAGTTAAAATTTAACAGAATGTTGACCACGGTCCAGTGCTGAACTAGCACGGCCCCGTAGGCAAGTCTGTATCTGGGCGTTTGAATTTTTTTTTTGGAAATTTGCTGCATGTGGGCATGGCCAAGTGGCACGACCCCGTGTCAAACCTACTGTAAAAATAAAAAAGAAGTTTTGAAAACGGGCGCGCAGTTTTGAAAAATGTATAGAATTTGATTAGGCCGCTAATTTTAAGCTTTCTCAAAATCTTTGTGTCCCCAGAAACGGCGCCAAAAACTTGACGTGTGTTCGGGTGTGTATGATTTTTAGATATATTTTAATCACTTTTTACTCGCGAATCAAGCTTTAAATTTATAAAACACGATATAATACTATCACTCTACACACGTTAGGGCAAGTGCACCCATCGCGGACGTAGTATAGTGATGGCAAGATATCGAGGTCGTCAAGGACACAAGAACTTTTAGTACCGGCTTATCGTTGACGCCTAATCTAACCAAATTTTGATGAAAAGTTTTGAAAGTTTTAAAAAGATAAACTAGAAGATGAAAATAAAATATAAGGAAAACAAATAGACAAGAAGGAATCACTTGGTTCCAACTCCTCTTTTATGTATCCTTTGATAATTTCCGCACTTTGGGCTTTTTAAGAGATTATCTTTAAATTATAGTAGTAGACCCCCTTCCAGGCAGCGTTACCCTCAACCTATTGGTCTGAGTCAGCAAGGATACAGTCCCGCAAGGTCGGTTTGTTGAAAGACAATTAAGTAAGTTATTAATGTGAAAAGTGGTAGGCCCCCTTCCAGGTAGCGTTACCCTCAACCTATTGGTCTGAGTCAGCATGGACGGAAGCTCGGCGAGTCGTGTCAATCCTTCTTCTTTGTAATTATGTTGGTTTCTGCTGTTATTTGTTCCTTTTATTCGTTTAAGCTCTTTTGATCCTGTAAATTAAAAGTAAACAAAGAAACACGCTTTTTCCAACATTAGTACCGAAAAAGAGTTGATTTTACGCCTTGTTTGATGTAATTTATATGTTGTATTTTACACACATCAGCTACCTGGGATAGCCGTATTTTTATTTGAAAGTTCTCAATAAGTTTGAATCCGATCTCAACTGGGTTTACCGAGTGAACCTTTGGACGACAGGTTTTCCCTAAAACTGGAGATGATGGGCTTAGACCACCAATTGTTGTCTACTATCGCGGATGTATATGATCGCCTTTTGCCATTTGGCTACTTCGGATAGCCAGGCTTTTATTCGTTGACAGTTAAGAAAAACCCATTATATATTTAGAAATTGTTCTCTTTATTCATTAATACTTCATTTATTAAAGTCGTCTATTTATATTAACAAAGGGTAAGAATCGCTTTAGATATAAGGGGCAGGATATACTAGGAAGTTTATTTGGGTAGAAATGATAGGAAGTAATTTTGACCATCAATTGAGTAATCAAGGGCTTGGATTAAATGGGTAGAATTGAACAAAAACAATGAGGCGCGTGAGAATTCTAAGGGTATTCTAGTTCATCCAAGTCAATGCTTTCTCTCTCCTCTAATTCCCCATCGTTTTTAAAACATTAATAACTTTGCATACGACATTATTATTTTTTTATAAAAACTGCACCATAAAAACAAGCGTTTTTTTATCTTTAAAACGAGCACACTATTGCTATACTTTTGAAAAAAAAAGTTTTCGATAACTCAGATGCTTAAAACGCAAAGGACAAAAAACAAAAAAACATACAAAAATGTGGTTTTTTTATTGTTTTGTAAAACGCAATAAACTAAAAACACAAAAGAATGTGTTTGTTCGTTATATTATAAAACGCAATGAATTAAAACACAATAAAATTGTGTTTTATCATTGTGTTGTAAAACACAATTATAAATATTTACACATATACTCATTGAAAACTCAATGGTATGTTTTTAAGTGAATTTTAAGGATTGTCCTTTATCTTTATACCATTTTTCAGGCGCTGTCCTTTATGTTCAAAATTGACGAGTTTTATCCTTTATGTTTTCATATCATACACGTTTTGTCCTTTAGGTCTAACCTATTTAGTTTTTTCAGTTAAACTTGGTCATATGCTTTGTACATGAGAGCATTTTTGTCAATTCAAAGGTAAGTTCAACGGCAGATTTACAGCTCAAAACTTCTGCAACCTTTGAATTGACAAAAATGCACTCATGTGCAAAGCATATTACCAAATTTAACTGAAAAAACTAAGTGGGTTAGGCCTAAAGGACAAAATGTGCATGATATGAAAACATAAAGGACAAAACTCGTCAATTTTGAACATAAATGACAGCGCCTGAAAATATGTATAAAGATAAAGGACAATCCTTGAAATTCACTCTATGTTTTTTAAACTTTTAAAACTACAACTTAAAAACATCCTAAAAACAATACAAAATTTATCATTTATAAAAAATACATAAAAAACAAATTCCTAAAACAAATTGTTTTTTAAACTTTTAAAGCTACAAATTAAAAAACATCCTAAAACGCGATACAAATTTATCAATGTAATGCATACAAAAACAAATCCCTACAACCACATGCTTCTTTTTGCTTTTAAAACTACAAATTGAAACACAAATCATAAAAAATAAACACACAGATCCCTAAAATGCAATACAAAATTTATTAAAAAGGCATAAAAAAACAAATACTTAAAACTACCTCCATTAAATTATTATTGGATTTGTTTAATAAGCTCACCTAATCAGCAGGTGCATTCTTACCGTCTGCCTCAAATTGACACTCTCTTTGTTTGGGGGTATGACTTCAAGGTGAAGCAATCTGGTGGTTTGCAGGTCATAGCAAAGTTTCAAGAACAACTAATCACGGAGAAGATAAAAGTGTTGCCTACAGCTGTAATCGTAACTAGATTGAATCCCACTCGTCTGTATCGTCTTCACGGAATTGGGGTTACATGTGTTGATTAGCATAGTAGCGGTGGTGATTTTTGGAGGTGGTGGTTGAGTTGGTGGTGTGGAAATGGTGGGCATGGTGAGTGTGTTAGTAACTGGGTTTTCTTTTATATCTAGGGTTATATAAAACTAATTTGTACCTGACTAAAATGTTCCTTTTGTTATTTGGCACATATCGTCCTATTATTGCTACTCACACTTTCTATCCAAACCAAATTCTCTATTTGATCGTCACCCTGGCATATAATAAAACTTAGAATAACACATAAAACGAAGTAAACGACTATACATAACTACATAAAGAGTCTTATTATATGTTTAACTAAATTAATAATTTCAAACCTCCCACTTAGGCCGCAGGGGGGGGGGCACTCCGTGATATAACGAGTGATACATACTTCAACGCGTGGAACATCACAAAATCCCACCCCCACCTCCAAGTATAACGCGTTAATCTTCCATGGTTTGATGATTTCGTTATTTTTCTTCACGGCGTTATTCTTTTGTGTTGTGAGGGTAGTTGTTGGTTGGGGGGAAATTGTTAGGTGTGGTGGTGAGTGATGACCACCCCCACTAAAAAATATTGAGTGATGGAAAAATGGTTGCTGACATGGCGGAACATAATTAGATATTGTGAGTAATAAAATTTTATCACTAGTGACCACCCCCTCCCCTTATTGATTAACTAAGGGGCTGTTTGGTAGCATCTGAATGACATTAAGAGGCTACCTCTTAATGAAATCATTTAAGAGTTTAACAAAGATAATGTAGAAGAATGTGACATGTGATGGTTTACTATTCAGATGTTACCTCTTATCCAGTCAGACATAAGGTTACCTCTTATTCATTCAGAGGTAAGGGCCACAAATGATTTCATTAAGAGACAGCCTCTGAATGAATTAAGAGGCTACCAAACAGCCCCTAAGGCTTCAAAAGATAAAAAATAAACAATGATTCCGATAGTATATTTACAGCCGAAATTCAAATACCAAACCGAAAAAAAAAAAGGAAAAGAAAGTTAAACCACTACTACTACATGTCTACATCAACGAACATTAATTTGTCATAAGAACAACAACAAAAACAACTTAGGAACTAAACCATCAAAATTCACAATTTCTTGTCCAACTTCCTTAATTGAACATGAAACATAGATTGTGCAGCCAACAACTCAACACACTGCTTAGGATTCATCATATCCAACAACCCTTTCAAAGTCTTCAACCTCACACAATCCCCCATTTTCATCATCCTTTCCAACCCACTCAACATAGCCACCACCACCACCTCATCACCACCCTCACCACCACCACCACCCCTCTTCAACTTCACCAACTCCACCATCCGCCTATCTGCCAACCCCACCTGTTGCCTCTCCATCTCCCTCTCAACTTTCTCTTCCTCCATCTTAATCTTCACCCTCAACCCTTCAATCTTCTTCACCTGGTCCTCCGTCAAGTCCACCAGCCCCCGCCCGGTTCGTCGCAGCGTGTCGACGAACCGGAACACCGCTGATGGTTTCCACCCAGTGACCCAAAGATAGGCGGTTTCCAACGGGGTAAGCCAGACGGGTGCGAAGAAGGCGCAGACGTCTTCATGGGCCGCGGCCCATTTGACTCGATAGTAGTTTTTGTGGTGGGTTGTCATCTTGGCGATTAGGTTTTCGTAATCGGACTGGTGGGTGTAATCTTGGAGGAGATGTATGAGATATTCTTCGAGCTGACAAACCCACTTCTCGTAAAAATCTGAGAATTTTTCTTCTGTTGGTGTCTTTTTCATTGTTTCCTATTATTAAACCAAACCGATGCTTTTGAGGTTACATATAGAGATGTATAATTATTTTATATGAAAATAGAGAAGGGGTGGATGAGTGACACGCTATGAGTTTGGAGAAATGCGTGGCTGATGATGCATGCTGTTGCATGCTTTTAGTCTCTCTCCCTATGTATAATAAATAAATATGAAATTCATTCTTAAATAAAGGAGTTAAAGGATCTCTACTATGTATAATAAAGAAATATGAAATTCATTCTTAAATAAAGGAGTTAAAGGAGCTCTATGTTAAAACAACTTATGTGGTTGAAATTCATTTCTTATATTTTATTATATTTTAAAGGAGTTAAAGGAGCTCTATATTAAAAAAAGTTATCATGTGGTTGAAATTCATTCTTATATTTTAAAGGAGTTAGAGGAGCTCTATGTTAAAAACAAGTTATGTGGTTGAAATTCATTCTTACATTTTAAATGAGTTAAAGGAGCTCTATGTTAAAACAAAAGTTATGTGGTTTTGTCAAAGATAACTAACGGTTACAGTTACTTTTTTTTTATAAAGGAAGACTTTATTAAAACACAACACCGGGAAAACTCCAAGGCGGAGATACCCTATACACAACAGTTACATTACATCAAAATTAAGGTGGTGTTTGTTTTTTGGGCAAAAGCTCTTCTGAGCACTTATGTCTGCGTCGCGCAGAGGCGCGCAGACCTTTGGGTCCTGCAACTTGTTTGTTTTCTTGAAGATCTGCAGACCTTTTACCTCTGCCTCACCTCTTCCCCAAGCAGACATATCCCAACCTCTTCCAACTTCTTCTCTCTGCCAAAACAGAGACCTGCATCACTTCTCCAGCCGACACCACCTCCTCTGCCACCACCTCCACCCCCGACACCACCTCATCCGCCGCCCACCCCTGCTCCGCCACCACACCAGATCTTTCCCTCTTCTCCCCATCTTGTGGAAACCCTAATCAGACCTAACCAGCCGCACCCCCTTGCTTCTCCTCCTTTCTCTCTCTGTTCGGTGACCAGAGCCGGTTGCCGGCTCCCCTTCTTCTCCGGCGAGCCCCCCCACCACTCCACCTCCTTTCTTCTCTCGACGAAACACCTATACCCCACCACGTCACCTGCAACCCCCCTCTTCGTTTGGCAGCGGCGACAAGATCAGAGAGAGAGAAGGAGAGCCGACGTGGTTCGCGGTGGTGGTTGTTGGTTGTGGTGGTGGCAGGTGGACGGTGGAGGAGGTGACGGTGGTGGCTGTGGTGTAGTGGTGGCGGTGGTGGCGGTGGTGTGGTGGTGTAGTGGTGACGGTGGTGACGGTGGTGTAGTGGTGACGGTGGTGGTGGTAGATGAAGGCAGAGGGAGGAGAGAGATCGAGGGAGGAGAGAGAGAGATCTGTGGTGTTGTGTGTGAAGTGTGTGTGAAGATCTTTTTGTATAAAAAAACAAACCCTCTTCTCCTTGCAGACTGCAGACATTTGGTCCACCTCTTCTCCTGCAGATGCCTGCAGATGTGGTCCGCAGACTGCAGACCTTTTTCCCGCAGAAAAAACAAACAGCACCTAAATGTTTGCCAATCCTTCCAAACCACTTCGCTATTTCTACACCTGTTGGAATACCAAAGAAACCCCAACGCTTTAATATCGGAAACAATCTCTACCACGTTTCTGCTAGAATTTCTGAATATCTTCTCGTTCCTAGCATTCCAAATAAGCCAACATGTCAAAATAACAATACCGTAGAGAACCTCTTTCTTACCTGTCGACCAACCAGAAGTCTTCGCCAATTCTATCATATCCTTCACAGAGAAAAAATAAAAAGAAGGTAAGTGTACCCACCGCGCAATGCCATTCCAAACTCCATTCGCCGTTCTACAACCCGTGAAAATATGCTCCGTACTTTCATCATGATCTTCACAAAACGAACACAAACAACCTCCACAAGCAATGTTCCGCCTATATAGAGCAACTTTCGTGGGGATCCTATCCAATAACAAACGCCACATGAACACATTACACTTGATTGACAACCACTTGCACCATCGAAAACCTGTAACTTGTTGCTGCAACCGATCCCTATCCAGCCAGAATTTAACTTGCTGCACCGAAAAACCCAATTCGTTACTATTGTCCCAGAACTAAGAATCTCTACCGGATCCCAAACTTTGATTCGCCACCAACCGATGACACTCCAGAAGCTGCTGAATCTCCTGTGCCGACTCCGGATATCTCTTCCAACACCAAGAAATCGTCCCTACCGGATTACCGCCCCCTATTCTTTCAGCAACAACACACCATTTATCCAGCTCAAATCGAAATAATTCTGGAAACAATTCCTTCAAAGGAAGGCGATTAACCCACGGATCCGTCCAGAATTTAATGTCCAAACAGTTCCTCACACTACCCCGAATCATACCAATGCTATTCGATCCTTCCACCTTCAATTTGTATCCATTCGAAACCAATTTTGTCCATGTCCCCGAATATCTAGAGCTATGCGGATACGTTTCCCGCTTCCTCTTTGATCCGTGAATAGCATCAATAACTCTCCGCCACATCGCCGAGCCTTCTTGACGATAACGCCAGAGCCATTTCACTAAGAACACACTATTGCAATCCCCAAGCTTACGAATACCCAACTCACCTTGCTTTTTCGGTCTAGACACCATATCCCATCCGACCCAATGAACCTTGTTAGTATCCGAATTGCCTCCCCAAAGAAACTTCTTGTTCAACGATTCAAGCGCATTAATAATAGCTACTGGCGCCTTAAACAATGAAAAATAATAAGATGGTAAACTCTCCAATACCTACTTGATAAGGGTCAATCTACCCCCAATCGACAAAACTTTAGACTTCCACCTTGATAATCTAGATTTAAACACTTTTAACACAGGCTCCCAGTTACCAATTCTACTCATATTGGCTCCAACCTGAATGCCTAGATATATAAAAGGCGTAACACCCGGACGAAATCCCATCCCATTTTCCTTATCACTTACGTCTTCTATACTCTTCCCAACACCAAATAATATGGACTTATGAATATTAGTTCGAAGTCCCGAACACATATTAAAAATCCGCAGCAAACGTCTTAGACAAATAAAATTGCCATCCGACCATTCTCCCATAACCATCGCATCGTCCGCATATAATAAATGCGAAATGACCGGACCACCATTCGGGAGAACCACCCCTTTAAAAACTCCAACATCACACGCCTTCCTTATTAACCCCGAGAGTGCCTCCATAACGATAATAAAGATAAATGGCGAAATAGGATCGCCCTGTCGTATACCCTTTTCACAACTGAATTCAAACGTCGGAGAACCATTAACTAGAACAGACGATCTAGTCGAAACCAACACACCTTCAATCCATTTACACCAAATATCCGGAAAATTCATCCGACGCATTAACGATATTAAAAAAGCCCAATTAACATTGTCATAGGTTTTTTCAAAATCGATTTTAAACATAAATAACTCTTTCCGTTACAAGGCTAGTAAATAGTTAATACTCGATTCGGAGGCATCTCTCAGAATTTATATACCGTATTCGAGCTCGAAAAAATATGTCTTTTTGTAATGTTTTATATTATTATTTTTAAAATTAAATGGGTATTGGACTCATTAAACCTAATGTCAATGGGCTACCTTCTAAACTATAAAAAATGTTTTGTAAATGAGCATTTCTTAGAATTGATATGGGTATACTATTTTAAAAAATTAGCATATATATACATATATATATATATATATATATATATATTTTTAAAGCACGTCCTCATTGAAATCACGGGCCATGTGCGGTGGTTTTCCCCGCACACCCTCATCACCGCCACTGACTCGATTATAGGGGCACACCTTTTAATGGGCAAGGGGGTGCACCCGTCTCCGCCAATGTTTCGGTTAGTAATGTAATTTTTCCGATTTTTCGTCCGAAAATTTAAAATTATATAGGTCCGCCCCTGCAAATTATTTTGCCTAAAAATTCCATGCTCCTACCAACTTTATTGTCTAAAAAATTTATACAAATTTTCGTATTTGAGTTAAAAAACGTGAAGAAAGGGGCTATTAATAATTTTTTAAAATTGTTTTCAAACTTGAAGTGAGTTTAAAAAAATTTGAAACTAGTAGGATGATCATGAGATGATCGCAAAAACGTTTAGTGTTGGTGTTTGGATGATAACGGGATGATTGCAAAAAAGTCTAGTGCATGTGTTTTTCGCTACATCATTCATCCAAGGCTCGCTTTGGTTCTATACTGACAAAGTAAACATGTTCATACTAAGAAAAAAAAGAGTAACTACAGTATTGATGTGTGTAAAATGCAACATATAAATTACATCAAATGAGGCATAACACTAACCCTTTTTTAGTACTAATGTTGGAAAAAGTGTGCTTTTGTCTTCCTTTTGTATTTTAAGGATTAAATGAGCTCAAATGGACAAAAGAAGCAAAAATATAGCTAAATCTAACATAAATACAAGAAAAGGAATAAACGTGGCATGCCCGACCCCTCGACAGCATCTTTCGAAGCAAAAACAAGACATCAGAAGGCTGAACACGCCTCGTGCCCAGCGGACACGGGGGCGTGCCCAAGTGTCTGCAGAAAAGACAAAAGCGTAGAAGCTTCTATTCCCCAACACGGGGGCGTGCCCAGCTCCACACGGCCGTGGTCAACGCTAAGATTCGCAGAATCCAAGGAAATCTTTATAGTACAGATACGCTTCTGCACACGGGGCCGTGCCCAACGGACACGGGGGCGTGATCAACTAATGTAGACAAACTGCATTTAATGAAGAAAGAGGAAGTGGATGGACACGGGGCCGTGTCCGGGCTTCTGTGCAGGCTATAAATAGAGGTGCTTGGTTCACTTCAAAGGCATCCCTTGGCAAACCACCTCTCTCACACTTCACCCACCCTCCACCACCATCACAACCCACATCCACCACCATCATCCATCATCCATCATAGAGTGTGTGTAGTAGTCTTGGGATCCAAGATTGATAGTAAGAGTTCTTGACAATCAAAGGCCATGTTTGCCTAAGTCTCTTACATCACTTGGTGAAGACAAGCATTTAGTGTAATACTTTTTATTTTTAATCTTTTCAAACTTTTTATTTGGTTTTGTATTAATGACTTTAATAACTAGTTTCTTATGTTGAAGGTGAAACTTCCTTATCATTTGTCCGTGGTGTCTTGGCGTTATTTTACTGTCTATATAAAATAAAAGATTTACACCATTCATATCTCTACGGTCTATATAAAGATATGTTGGCTACCTGGTCGGGGGTTAAGGGAATGGTTTGGTAAGGTTCTTGCCTTGTTCAGTGTATAGATCCTACAAGGACCTGGGTCAAGCTTACTAGGACCTCCTTTAATACCCACTGGTATTGGATGGCGGGGGTGCGAATGTGTAACAACCCTCAAGAAAACCGACACCCTCATAATTTTTCCCGACACCCTAGTATATTTTAAAATATCCCAAAATGTTCCAAAATACACCCCATACGTGAAAACGGGCCCCAAATACATTAAATATTATTTAAAATAAATAAAAACTGAAATTTTGGTTCTGCTCGACGTAGTCGTTGGAATGCCGTCTCGGGGAGGGTATTACTAATGTTAAAATGGGTTATTATACTAACGCGTGTACATTTGTGTAAATTATAGATTGTCACCAGGAAACCCTTACGAAAAACCTAAGACAGCAATGTGAGTAATCTCCTTTTTGTTAACAGTTTTTACAAAACCTTAACTATTTTACAATGCAATTTAGCAGTGATTGAGTCTTTGTAATTCTTCAATTACTGCCGGTATGTTGGGGTTTTGTATACAAAATTTACTACACTGTGAGTAGTAAGTCAGGATGACAATACGTTACCATTGGACAATGAGTTAGCCAATGGGTAATATGACCCACAAGTCAGGATTGACAGTACTAATGGAGTAATTGTGTAGATATAAACATTGTAATCGCTCTCAATACTGTTTAAATTAAATGAATGTTTCTTGATTAAACTGGGATTCACTCACCAGTATTTCCCACTGACAAATGTTTTTAAAACGCGTTTTAGGTAACACAATGTGAAAGCCAATTAGAAGCCAGCTGGACAGCACTAAAGGCTTGGAAAAGTGGCTATAAAAGTTACCTAAATAAAGAAGGCGTTTTAATTCAAATAAAATGGGATTTATCCCCATAAATTAGTTTGAAATAAAAACTTGGGTTTTAACCCATTTGTTTAAAGTTATGAAATTGTGGTATTTTACTCTGATAAATATTTCCTAACTACGGTCCTGATGAAAAATTCCGCTGCCAAATTAGACAATACACGATACCACCGAAACTGGCTCGTGGCCGCCCGTTCCCGGGGATAAGGGATCGGGGGTGGTGACAGAATGGCTTGATCCCCTCATATGTAAACTACTATTAATACATTAACCCGGCTACTTGGGATTGTATCCCTGCTGACTCAAACCACTTAGCCGAGGGTAACGTCATCTTCAAAAGAGGGGCCTACCACATTACGCATTAATAACTTAATTAATTATCTTTCAATAATCCAACCCTTTAGGATTGTATCCTTGCTGACTCAAACTACTGGGTTGAGGGTAACGTCACCTTCAAAAGTGGGGCCTACTACTATAACTAAGATAATCTCTTAAAAAGTGCAAAAGTGCGGAAATAATCAAAGGTTACACTAAAGGCGAGTCGGATCCAAGTGATTCATTTTGTCTATCTATTTTTATTTTTATTTTCAGCATTTTTAGTTTTTATTTTCATGTTTAAAACCTTTTTCCAAAATTTTGATTTGATTAGACGTTGAGGATAAACCGGTACTAAAAGCACTTGTGTCCTTTGACGACCTCGGTATCTTACCAACGCTATACTACGCTCACGATGGATGCACTTGCCCATATGTGTGTTTAGTGTTAGTAGAATATCGTGTTTTATAAATTTAAAACTTGACTAAAGTGTTAAAAAGGGCTAAAAATATACATAAAAATATATACACACCGACACACATCAAGTTTTTGGCGCCGCTGCCGGGGACACAAGGATTTTAAGAAAGTTAGGAATCAACGGCCTAATCGTTTTTCTTATTTTTTTGTTTTTTTTAGGATTTTTCTTAAATTTTTAGTTTTCTGAAGAGCTCAGCACGGGTCGTGCCCGCTGAACACGCCCCGTGCCCAATCTTTGGTACTGGCAATCCTGTTTTAAGTCAGACAGTAGCTGAACATGGGGTCATGCCCAATAAACACGCCCCGTGTCCAAGTATCAGATACTGAAAACAGAACCGTAAGATCCCGACGGTTGGTAATTTCTGACACAAACATGAGCGATACTGATTTTTTTTACTTCCGCTCCTCTTATGGTACGTGGTGTCAAATATGTGGAGGAACTCATGAAGATTTAAAATGTTATTTTTTAAATTACACTCCCCACTATATAGACCCATTGTTTGCCTGTAGCCTTAAGAGGGGCGAAAGTAAAAATAATCCCTATCTCTCCCTCGAATGCTCTCAATCGTCCCTTCTAGATGAAATGCTTCTCGAAGAATTATTTCAATTGGAAGATCTAATTCTTAATTGGGTAAAAGAGCTTGAGATGGACATAACTAATTCATCTCAAGACAACACCCAAGAAGAATTATTGAGATCGCATTCAAATAAAAACAACATCGTCGCTCCCGAAATCACCACTAACTCTTGCGAGGACTTGAGCGATAGTCGTCCCTGTGTCGATTGTGCCGTGAAGGACTCCCCATCGACTTCCGTCGATGCATACATAGACCTGAGCGATTCGACATACACCTTCTTTAACGAGAGCCCGGATAAGGGTTGGACTTGTCCACCTACATTTAGCATAGGAATCACCCTTTCCGATAAACTCTTGCGTTCTCGTCTAAATCTAGAGCAACTAAGGTATCTCAGGCACTTCGGTGTTGTTCCATCCAGTAAGGAACCACCCGATCCGGATAAATTCCCTTAAAAATAGACAAAACTTCATAAACAACTTCTAGACACGGGGCCGTGCCCAGGTCAGCACGCCCCCGTGTCCACCAAAAGATTCTCGTCTGACTTTCGGTCAGAATACGGACAAAAAGTGTCAGAATCTTATCTGCACACGGGGGCCGTGTCCAACGTGCTGTCGTTTTCTATAAATGCAGCAATATTCCTGCACATTTGGACCATTCCAAAGACAGAGATTTGGTGGGATCTTCACACATACCATACTAGGTATATTCTAAAGAAGGTTCTCGACAACCATCTTGTCTTTTCTACTTTTGTCCATTGCCTTCTTCTTCATTTTTCCTCAACACATCCATTAAAGCTTAAAACCTCCATGTTTTCAAGTTTTATTGTGATATTTGTTAGATTTTTATTCAAGGAATCTTGTTAAAAATAAGTTTTATAACACTGTTTTAAGTTATTTCTGCTTAAAAATGCTTCAAAAGTCAGAAAAATAATTTAAAGCTCCAAGATTCCTTGTTCCAAAAATCTGCAGAGAGGTGAACACGGGGCCGTGCTCAGTGAGCACGGGGCCGTGTCCAAGGTACTGTTTCACTAAAATGAACTCTTTTCGGTTTATTTTCATAGAATGTCATGTCAAAACAGTGGAACCTCTTCAGCACATTCCAGAAACAGTCGAAGGGAACGAAGGCCTTCAATCGAAGCAACTCTTGTACGCTATGTAATGGCACCACGAGAAGCTCTCGACGAAATGACATCCGTAGAAGAGGTCCTGATCGATCGTATAAATTATCTGACGGTGGGGCTGGAAAATAGTTTCCAAGAAATCAACCTCTTGCACCAGAGGTTGAACATTCTTGTGACACCTCCCATGGAACCAATCCTTCCCCAAAAAGGATTGGATCTTAGCACTTGGAGTCAATAACCCCACAGGGCGGGATGACATCCCCGCGGAACCTCCTCTTGAAAATTTGCAAGAAGTACCGGTGGAAGTTACACCCCCTCAAAATGCCAATGAGCCCGCTTTTCTTCTCCCTAGGGAGATAGAAGAATGGCTCAACGACGTGTGAGGGACCATGCCCAGAGGAGAAGTTCTTCAAGCCTCTTTCAACCGAGAAAATTATCTTTGTCGGAAATTTTACTCTTAAAATAAACTATAGGCTAGGACTTCTTTGCGGTTTTAGATTTCTTGTGTTTCTTGACCTACTTATCTAAGTTTTAGTTTATGCTTTTATTAGGAACTTATTGTAATCTTCTCTTTAATGAATGATGGTTTTCAAATTATTTGGTGTTTGGATGATGTTGTGATGGGTAAAACACACTCGGGATGGTGAAGGATACTAAGGGAAACTTGAACCAACACACCATGCACAAAAACAGAGCCTCCTGACAAATTTTCTTCATTACAGCAAGTTCAGCACGGGCCGTGCCCAGCCAACACGCCCCGTGCTCAAGGATCTGCAGAATAATGCCCAGTTCAGGTAACTGGACACGGGGCGTGTTCGCTGAACACGCCCCCGTGCCCAGCCTTCTGTTACTTTTTGTTACTAGCAATCTGAACATGGGGCCATGCCCGGTCACCACGGCCCGTGTCCAGATGCCCAGTAACATAGATTTTTGTTTTAACATTCCTTTTTACACATTCAATCAACCTAAAAACTTATTTTTGGGACACATTGAGGACAATGTGTAATTTAAGTGTGGGGGGATGCTAAAACCTTGAATTTTGCAAGTTCTAATTACAAGCCTTACACAAAACTCTATTGGAACTGCTAAACACCCCAATTTTTTTCAAAAACTTTTCATTTTTTTTACTTGTCTTGGTTTAAATTGGGAATAACAAGTTCTAAAATGGTTATATTTTTACAAATTTACAACCGATAGCGTCGTGATAAAAAGAACCAACATAAGAAAATTATGAAACGGCATGACAAATCTAGTTAAAATTTGATTATATATACTTGATCACATTAAAAACCCATTCCCATAAAAAGTGAGTTTTGAGCCTTTAATTGAGCATACAAATACACATCTTTAAACTAAATGCTCATCTTTCGATTCTTGTGTGAATAACCGCTTGGTTTCTTACGACTCTAGAACTTGCCATGACGATACATTCCCGGTCCTTACCAACTTAAACCCAAGTAAGTAAATGATGGAGGCATTAGGACTAACCATTTTTCTTTCAACACCATTATTTTTCTTTTTTTTTTACCACCTACCCAAAATCCCCCTAGTTAACCCCTTTGAGCCTAAACCTTTTCATTTTTAAACCCACAAAACAAACACCCTTTGTTTTAGTAAAAAGCTTGGTTTTCATGTGACATTCTTTATCAAAAAAAAATTGAAGATGAAGGCTAGCAATAAACAAACAAGTTTCTCAAAAGAAACTTTGTTTGAAAAATGCTTCATTGAAATAAAAAGTCACAAAAACAAAAAGTTTTACGAAAACCGACGCTTTTTACGACTTTTCGCCCTTTCCTACTAACCACTAACCCAAAACCACCTACCTTTAACCCAATCCTAACCCTTCCCCAAGTCCTCTTGATATTTACAAAGGTTTATAGTTAAAAAGGAGGATGATTGATTGCTTAGCAAGCATATGGTAGAAGTAAGTTCCATGCCGGTCTCGAGTGTTTCACAAAAATACATCTTCGGCCGAGTGTTGAGTGATCTCCCGTGAGGTATGTGAACTTGTATATAAATGGAATTTTAAAGAGGCATGCTATGCCCAAATAAGTAATTTCTCTTATGTAATGTTCTAAACAAACCATAACGAATAGGATTGTAAATAACATAAAAATAAAACCTAATAAAAATCTTGGAATCCCGACACTCAAGACAAGCCCAAAAACTTCTCTTCTACCCATTCCATTTGGGTGTGTAAGCCACATTATAAAGAGTTTTGCTTGAGGACAAGCAAAGATTCAAGTGTGGGGGTATTTGATGTGTGTAAAATGCAACACATAAATTACATCAAATGAGGTATAAAACTAACCCTTTTTTAGTACTAATGTTGGAAAAAGTGTGCTTTTATCTTCCTTTTGTATTTTCAGGATTAAATGAGCTCAAATGGACAAAAGAAGCAAAAATATAGCTAAATCTAACATAAATACAAGAAAAGGAATAAACGTGGCATGCCCGACCCCTCAACAGCATCTTCCCAAGCAAAAACAAGACATCAGAAGGCTAAACACGCCCCGTGCCCAGCGGACACGGGGGCGTGCCCAAGTGTCTGCAGAAAAGACAAAAGCGTAGAAGCTTCTATTCCCCAACACGGGGGCGTGCCCAGCTCCACACGGCCGTGGTCAACGCTAAGATTTGCAGAATCCAAGCAAATCTTTATAGTACAGATACGCTTCTGCACACGGGGCCGTGCCGAGTGGACACGGGGGCGTGGTCAACTAATGCAGACAAACTGCATTTAATGAAGAAAGAAAAAGTGGATGGACACGGGGCCGTGCCCAATGGACTGTAACACCTCGAAAATTTATGTCCAATAATGTATCGACACGTGTCATAAGCTTGAACGTGTAAAAGTATACTTTAGAGGGACTAAAGTTGACAAACAAGGAATCAGTGTGTAAAAAAGGATTCAAAATGTCAACAATGGATAAATGTACTTTACAATAGCCCAACAAGATGTTTATACCTTCAAATGAATAAATCATGGATCATACAAAACTAAATATGAAAGAAAGTGAGAGATTTCAAACTACAGGGGTTAAATGTGTCAACATGTTTAAAGTATACCTCTGAGTGACCTTTTAGCAAACCCGAAGCTTTGTATCGGTAAATTATGCTCACTAGAATGTGTGATAAAAATTTCATAAAGTTTCGTTATCGTATGAGAAAGTTATGACCAAATTCATATACGAGGGGTTAAAAGCGTCAACGTAGGAAATTATGGCTTTTCGGGTGATTACAAAGCTAACCAAGGACTTAACAAAGTTTGTATAAGTCTTGGAACCCTCAAAAGTAAATTTAAAAGGCTTATAATGCAAGAAATAATGTGAAAACGACGTTTGGAAGGTCCAGGGGCCAAACTGTAAACATTTGAAAGTTGTTTTGTGCTGGCAAGTTGCTTGCGCACCTCAACACTGTGGACGTTGCGGTGCGCAAGCAGGTCCCAGATGCGAATTTCTTGACAGCTGCCTGTTAATTCCGGTTGCACCGACTTAAAAGCTGGTTTTTCGATTCAAGGGGCTCCTATATCTGGTTTTTAGCATCCTAGGCCACCTGGGATGATCTTATAACATCACTAGAGTTAGTTGGCATGATCCTAAGCTCTTGGGGTCACTATATAAGAAAATCAAGTTTGCAACTTTTTGGGCATTTGCATTTGCAACTTATTTCTGGAGCTCTCTGGTCTGCAAGCAACCTTCCTAGTGATCACTAATCATGATTAGGACTCTTGTAAGCATTCTTAACCCTTTCTAACTTAGTTTAGCTTAGTTAATTAACTAAAAGTCAAACCATCGTAATTAAGGTTTGACTTCGTGATTAATTAATATGTGCTCAGTCTAATCACGAATTAAAAGTACCTTTAAGTAGGTATTTATATGGGTAATAAACCCTTAAAAGGGTACTTCCAGATTCCCACTCTAACTATGTTAATTGTCGAGTCAAAGCTTACTTTAAAAAGTCAACAGAATGTTAATTTTCAAATTAAAGCATAATTAGCAATGTAGGATACTTGCAACCTGTTTGATCATTAATATAACTTGGTAATTAATGTAAGATCATGTCCCAACATGTTCAACTCGACAATTTTCAGTTTAGGCTCGGTTCGGAACCGAAAGTCGCATAGTTTGACTTATGCTTTGACTTTCAGTTCTGACCCGTTTAAGCATAGTTTAGAAATGCCTTAGAGCTTTATTAGGACCAAGTTACCTATAATTATAACCCTCTGTGATTATACAACTTGGTTCATTAATTATCCGATTCATATGCATGATTCCGTTAAATGCTTAAATGTTGACTATTATGCCCTTTTGACTATAAAACGTGATTTTGATAAAGTAAAAGAGTAGAAACCTTACTTACTGATTTATAAACTTGCACCTAAAATTTGACATCAGTTTGAGGTCTAGATTAAGAGTTATGCTCATTAGCGTAAATTGAAAGCTTTATGTTAACTAAACGGCGTAATTAGCGTATAGCCTATTTAAACCCACTTTTTGATATCAAACTTTTTACCCACTGATGTAATATAATATTTTGGGATTTTTGAAGATTTTTATTTAATTTTTGGCTGATCATAACATAGGTCTTTAAGTTTGATTCGGTTTATGACGGTTTTGCCCTTTTAAGCCATAAAATGAGTTTTACAAATCCTTTTGACCCAAAACCTTTTTCTACTGATTTTATTTGATAAATAAAATATTTTGAGCCTTTTGGAATTATAAAAATATCAACTTTCCTTTGAAAACCCGGAAATGGCTCCAAATCGTCTTTTTAAGCGTTTTTAACACATAGTATGTGCTAAAACCATACTAGACACATAAGGTTGATACCTACTGATATTCTTAGTATATTTTTATATATTAACAGTAAGTAAAAGTTTTTAAACTCAGGTTTCCAGTTTTGACCTTTTAAGCCTAAGTGAAATTACCAAATACTCCTAAGGTGCATAGTTGGGTTTTAAGTGATAAATTTCACATATGGGCCATAACCTATTGTTATAACTTGTTAAATTAAGTGTGTTTACTGAATAAATCAGACCTGTAACTCAGATTACTAAATAAACTCTTCTATAGTCTTTTAAATGACCAAAATGCCCTTATAAGGCATAAATTGAGTTTAAATTCGTTTGGGGCATAATAGAAGATACCTTACTGATATCACAACATGTTTAAGGCATATTAACTCAGGGAACTTGCATATGACTCTTTTGGTTACTCGTTACGCACTTTTCGCGTTCGGATCGGCGTATGTAACTAGTTGCATATATTAGCCGAAACGGGTCAAACCATATCCGTCTTGTCTCGAAATTCAGAATGTGTTTAAGTTACCCATATTAAACAAGCATACAAGCTTTTCGGGTTAAAACCACATTCTAAACCGGTCTTCGCTTTATCATGCGTTTGAACCGTGTCTTTTAAAAAAAAAAAAAAAACTAACCGGTCTAAGCTTAGGCTTAATTAAAGACCCATTAAGAATCTAATAGGTTATTAAAAACCTTCGTTCCAGATTTAGGATCCCAGTAAAAGCTATCTGTGCTTGCTTGGTGGTATACGGCTGGGATAAATTGAATTTAAATTTGCTCAGGTAAATACTTTTAACTTATTTTCCCTATACGGGCTTGGGGTACGGTATATAAAATACCGCTTGGTCCGGCATTGAATTTTTAATCGAATAGTGGTTAACTTATTGATATGCTATGTTTTGAATATGTTTTGTTTGCTTAAAGCCTTTGGGGGGTTAATGATCATGTCCCGGATATCCTTGGCATCATCTTACGAGATGGCCACGACCTGAGCACGGGGTGTAGGCGTACACCTTTCAGTGTATAACTCAATAATGTGGTGTGTCTATTAATCTTTAACCCGGTCTACGGATCGGGCTACTGAACGCATAAGTAACATGTAATTCCCTTACAAGATTATATTACATAATTATCCCAAGTTATAAAATGTTTTGTGCCACGTGCATTCAAATCAATTTTCAAACCTTTTTAAAATGAGTCAGTTAAATTGTATTTACCAGTGTAAACTGACGTATTTTCCCAAAAAGACTAAGTGCAGGTACTACTCGTAACAGGCTGGCTTCTCCTTAGCATCAATAAGAGTCTCGCAAGCTTGGATGCCTAAAGTCTGTTGAACAATGTTTCATTTCTATTTTCGATCCGCCTGTGGATCCTTTACATTCCGTTTGTAATACTTGATATTACTTTATATCGGTTTGTAATATATTTATCTTTTGCTTCCGCTGTGCATTTAAATATTGTGTTATTTGACTATGATGATATCAACTACGTCACTATACTCCCCACCGGGCCCACCGGTGACACGTGGAAAATAGGGGTGTAACAGGTTGGTATCAGAGCCAACATTGAGTGAATTAAACACTAGCTTTTGTGTTTAATCTCAATGACACGATAGCACATTCTTTGACCTGCTGAGTCTAGACTTAACATAGGAATACTCTTGTCCCAATTCGGAGGATTATTACCTTCAATTATATTTTAATATGTCGCCAAGCAAGAAGCTGCAATGGAAATTCTCCCCATTTGAAGCCTAGGAAAGGCCGAGCTTCGTATTACGACTAGGATTAATGTACAACCAAGGAGAAGGCATTCAGAACTAAAATGAAGAAGAAACTCCTTTTGCTCGTTTCCTTAGTAAGTCCTTATAAGGGCATACTTATCCTTCAGTCCCTTCATGGACAATATCATTTTATTCAAGTCCCGCTTAGGGCAATTCTATACCTCTTTTAAAACCATTGGGATGTTTTATCTAAATTTCATTTATATCATTATATATGAATATTATATATGAAATAAATTAAAATAACATTTCTGTTATCAGATCTACCATTATAATAAAATGGCAAAATCTAAAAAGGACAAGACCTAGCCTCGTGTCATTATTGAGACCCGGCCAAGATGGCAGTTCCTCAATTTAGGTTCAGATCCTTATTAACATCCCGAGTTAGGATTGTTCTGCGTTAATTATTAAAAATGAATCTTAAAGGTAAACCTAGCCTATATGACGAGGCCAAGATGGTAGGACCTATTCAAGAGATTCACATCCTTGTTAACATCTGTAACATATTAACTTTTCTGGCAGACGTGGTTCGATAAAGTCACATAAATCATCCTTATACTGGATTCTCCCGAAATCCTTTCTTATTTTGTGATTTAAACATCCATTAGGGATATAATGCCTACGGGCTATAATTAACGTCCTCTGAGACTAAAGACAGTCGTAGCCTACAACTCCCTATCAAGAAAAGGCGTGAACACGTTCAAGCCTAAATACCTTGATTCTACAAAATCATGGTTTATAATTTAAAGTTGTCCTTGTGACTTGACTTTTTGTGCTATAGTTATATTTTAATTAAATTCAGGATAATTATAATAAAAATCCTGAATGAAAATAATATCATTCCTTTCCTGCCAGTATAAATATTAAAAGAGAATCTTAAAAGGTTTGACCTAGCTTGAATGTCATTGAAGACCTAGCTAAGATGGTAAAACCTGTTTAAAAAGAGATTCAGATCCTTGTTAAACACCTGAAAACGTGTTAACACTCATGACAATGGGTGATGCGATGAAATCACACTTGTCATCCTTATATTAGAAATTTTCCAAACCCCTTATTTTAGCCTAAATAATCAATAGGAATCATGGCTAATAAACGTCGAACATGATGTACACATCTAAACAACCACCTGGGATGTATACCTATGGGCAAAGATGTATACATGAAAAAGATAGTTTTATTTCATAACTTCTTGTCAAGACAATGAACTATGAAATTTTCCGATCCAAATGAATCATCGATTATGTTTTAAAGCTTCCCTAGTGACAAGGCATCTGTGCCATCAAAAAGTCCTTTGGAACAAGCCCTTGTGCTATATAAAATGTCGATACGACATTGACAGTCGTGACTTGTGTCCCCTGTCTAATAAATATGAAGGATTATATTTCGTTTAAGCGCCAAGATGGATTACTTAAAAACCTAGGCAAAACATAATCAAATAAATTAAATACTATCTATTGGCCCATATGGTTTATTCGCACCATGGCTACTTAATTATCAAGTTCGACAATTCGCTATATAATTAAACCAATTTATTACTACTTGGTTTGTAGCCTTCAAAGCTTCACCATGGCTGACCCCTCTGAAGCTCACAATCGTCTAGTTGATCAGAATGATGATGCAAGACTGAACTTAACAAGCACCGAGTTACAGGCTATGATAGATACAGCCGTAAACAACGCTGTGGACCGTGTGTTGAAGGATCATAAGCGAAAGTGCGATGATACCCCAAATAAATGTTGTAAAAAGGGTAAGACCGGTTCAAACTATAACCAGTCCAAGCCAAAGGAGGCAAAACCCAAATGTAAAACCTGCAAGAAGAAGCACTTCGGAAAATGTTTCTATGAGCAGACCGTGGGATGTGTCATCTGCAAGGAGATGGATCACAAGACCCATGAGTGCAAGGACTTGAAGGACGCCACATGCTATGATTGTGGCGAGAAGGGGCACATAAATACCCGTTGCCCAAAGAAGGCAACTAAAGGGAAATGCACTCTGGAGTCACAAGCTAGGCCTTGTGGGATTTGTAACAAGAAAGGGCACAAGACCTTGGAGTGCCAAGACATAAAGGACGCAACCTGCTATGGTTGCAATGAAATAGGGCACATCAAGACAAATTGCCCAAATAAAACCAAGAAGCCTGAGGAGTCTAAGAAGACCGAAGATGGAAGCTCCCAAGTGGATGCTCAAGAGACTATTCAGGATGACAATGTCACAACAGGTACTTTCTTTATCAATAACGCTCATGCTTGAGTATTATTTTATTCAGGTTCAGATAAGTCTTTCATGGACAATAGATTTTGTAAATCAGTAAATCTGCCTGTTAAAACTCTAAGCGTTAAGTATAAAGTAGAATTTGGCCGATAGTACCTCAGAGACTGTTTCAGCAATATTAGATGGATGTTTAATGTCCATTAGAAATTTTTCCGCTGTCCTTGTTTCCGTTAAAATAAAGGAATTCGATATAGTGAAAAGAATGAATTGGTCGTCTTATAACCAAGCCCATATTGTGGGTAATAAGAAGTAAATAGTTATCAAGACTCCTTATGGAGAGCCCTTGACAATTCAAGGAGACAATGGGTATGGATTGCCTAAGCAATTGTTGAATATGGTATTTAATATCAAAGCTTCGAGTATGGAAAGCTCAGAAGAAACAAACAAAAGTCGCGATGCTAGAAATGCGACAAATATTAATGGTGCATCAGATGTGAACCTCAATATTAATAGAATTAATCTCCAAAACTGAAGTTAACCCAGTTGTTAGAAAGGTTATAAGAAAAGTCACGAGAAGATTCAAGAAGCCAAATGGTGTTTGCTCAAAAACACATGTCGCTACTTATGATAAGAGCTTTATTCATACTTCATATGCGAAGAATAATCCAAATAAAAATCATATGTGGCAAGGAGTCCATTCTTTTTAGGTTTTACTTAAAAGTACCTCGTCTCTTGGAAGTCAAGAGACTTCAATAGTAAAAAGGGACCATCGATTTCAAGGAATTGTTAAATGAAATAGAAATCATTAGGTATGTCAGCAGTTATGCTGGAAAGGACACGGTGAGGTATACATCACTGTCATTCGATGGCAATATCCTTAATTAGTGGGGACATTAATGAAGTCCACAAGAAAGATCCTCTTATACATTATGGGATGGTCCAAGTTTTAAGGACCTTATTAGAAAACCTATTATCCGCATCACGAAATGGGAAAAGATGGAGTAATAATTTTCCGACTCCCCCATAAGATTTATAAACTATCGGCAGTGTGCTGCAAACCTTGGTTCATTAATGGAAATAGTGCCCTTATTCGGTTAACCTAGAATTTAAGCATAATGTACTATATATTATGATTTAGCATCGGCAATAAGAGGGCACATTAAGGTTTCAAAGCCTGCTTATTATGAATCCATTATGGAGCCACCTCAGCTACTCACGTTTTATAGATAACCAGTCAAGGCCGAGACTGCCCTACAATTTGTCAAAGATTTTATAGCCAAGTTTAAAAAGGTTTAAGAATGGAGGCATTTAGCCCTCCTGATGTATGATTAGAGGCAGTTCACACTAATAATGACACTAGGTCAATCCCTTATTAAGATTTATTTGCTAAGAATTACATCTGGGTTCAGGTGCTGCTAAGTCTCTCATAAGATCTTAAGCTTAGCAAACTTTTAGAAATTTTCTCGTGAGAACCCTAGATAATAAGTGTAAGGTAAAAATTTCAGTAAAATCATAAGAACCCTTTTTCTTCTGTTCCCGTCAGAAACCTTCAATCGTAAAATTCTAGAAGTATCCTCTCTATAGAGGAAGTGCGTCAGCATATATGATTGATATCTCTTTGATCTCTATCAATTGCAAATACCAAATGGTATGACAAAAGCGCCACATGAGGATTGATGTATCTTAATAAGTCCCATAGATTGCTTCCATGCCTGATCAGTATGGAGGTTTAATGCATGGGACCACAAAGATATTCCGATGGTCATATGGTACTAAAGTCAACTAATGGTATTCAAAGAAGATATCCAAAATGGAGTTGTCCAAGTAAGTGTCTTCAATTAAGAAATTCGTGGACTCGTAACATATATGTGTCACTCATTTGACACAAGCAGGGATGGATGAACTGAAGACCCGATATTTGGAAAATCTCTGTAACCTCCTTGTGTTTGATCACCTTTTACTAAGATTACCCTGTTTACCCCTGAAAGGCAGGTAGAATTAAGATTTATATCCCATTTAGGACTGTATCATTATGAAATCTCCAAGACGGCTAGTGCCATTATTGGAAGAATCAAAACCCTAATTAAATCAGTTTTGAAATAAAGAATTCATATAGCCTAACCCTATATTCTAAGAATTCGGTATTGTTAATTAAGAAAGACGGTTCATTTTGCTTATGCATTGATTACCGCAACCCAAATTAGGCAACAATTAAGAATTGTCATCAGCTGCCCAGGATCGTCGATTTGTTCGACTAACGGCAAGGATTAGCTAATTCCTTAAGATTAGTGTTAAGCAATGGTTGGAATAACTATCTCACCTTAAATAAAGCTTTTCTATAATAGTTGATATATAAGTATCAAGGCTGCTCTTTTGGAGACCTTGTATAGATGGAATGTTAAACATCTATTTTTAGACAGAAGATTGGTAAGTCCAAATATCAGGATCTGAAAGTTTCCCTGGAAACAGCGAATAAGATCATACAAATCCATCATCATCTATAAGTTGCCAGTATTCGGCAGAAAAATCAAGGATTAATGAAAATAGCAACCCTCCTAAGTTCTTATGAAGGAATAAGGTTCAACAAAGATATCACCCTGGAAGGGTGTGCCAATTTGTTAATTATCAGGCTAGTTGAGCTCTGAATATATCGAATCATTCGAAGGAATCGAATGTATCAGGATCAAATAGCTTATAAGCTAAAACTTATTTAAGAAGTTTGGCGGAGCTCGCAATGCATTATACACTAATGATTTAAGGATGTGTTTCACCAATAAGTTGAGAAGCATTATCACATAATGATATGCAGATTTATGATATAATGAGCAACCTACGTCGATTAAGGATCGGCAGGTAAAGAAGATCCAAAAGGATACATGTAGGGGTGTGCATGGGTCGGTTTGGGTCGGTTTTTACTATTATCCATAACCATAACCGCTAGTTCGGTTATGGAGTTTTGGTAACCATAACCATAACCAAACTTCGGTTATGGTTAATCGGTTATGAAGTTGGTTATGGTTCGGTTTTGGTTAATTTCGGTTAAGTAACCAAGCAAGGTTTGAAATAAATAGGGTTGTGCACGATTTGAACTTAGCTTGAGCCTATTTTATAAGATAACGAAGACTAAAGTTTTTGGTTAAACTACCGATTTAGAGTTCTTTTTAATAAGGTAATTCTCAAACAAAAACAATTATGGTCATAACACCTTAGTTCTTTATCAAAATAAATGACATCTATATCAAGATCATTTTGTTACTAACGTACTTTTATCTTAGTAAAAACCCTCTATATGGTTTTGTAAAACACAAATCTATTATATAAAGTTAACATCACAACTTCGGTTCGGTTTCGGTTATATTCGGTTAACCAAAACTTCATAACCATAACCATAACCGATTGAGCGGTTATACAAAGTTTCATAACCATAACCATTGGTTATATTGGTTATCGGTTATTAGTGGTTCGGTTATGTCGGTTATGGTTCGGTTATCGGTTATGGTGGTTAATTTGCTCACCCCTAGATACATGTACCCATTATAGAGGTCAATTTGGGAGCTTGGAAAAGCTCCAGATATGCTATTGAGGTTAAGTCCATTAGGCGACAGAAAGTACTTCCATAATTTTAGCAAATCTCGAGGTCAAGATTCTTTTAAGGGGGTGAGGATGTAACACCTCGAAAATTTATATCCAATAATGTATCGACACGTGTCATAAGCTTGAACGTGTGAAAGTATACTTTAGAGGGACTAAAGTTGACAAACAAGGAATCAGTGTGTAAAAAAGGATTCAAAATGTCAACAATGGATAAATGTACTTTATAATAGCCCTACAAGATGTTTATACCTTCAAATGAATAAATCATGGATCATACAAAACTAAATATGAAAGAAAGTGAGAGATTTCAAACTACAGGGGTTAAATGTGTCAACATGTTTAAAGTATACCTCTGAGTGACCTTTTAGCAAACCCGAAGCTTTGTATCGGTAAATTATGCTCACTAGAATGTGTGATAAAAATTTCATAAAGTTTCGTTATCGTATGAGAAAGTTATGACCAAATTCATATACGAGGGGTTAAAAGCATCAACGTAGGAAATTATGGCTTTTCGGGTGATTACAAAGTTAACCAAGGACTTAACAAAGTTTGTATAAGTCTTGGAACCCTCAAAAGTAAATTTAGAAGGCTTATAATGCAAGAAGTAATGTGAAAACGACGTTTGGAAGGTCCAGGGGCCAAACTGTAAACATTTGAAAGTTGTTTTGTGCTGGCAAGTTGCTTGCGCACCTCAACACTGTGGACGTTGCGGTGCGCAAGCAGGTCTCAGATGCGAATTTCTTGACAGCTGCCTGTTAATTCCGGTTGCACCGACTTAAAAGCTGGTTTTTCGATTCAAGGGGCTCCTATATCTGGTTTTTAGCATCCTAGGCCACCTGGGATGATCTTATAACATCACTAGAGTTAGTTGGCATGATCCTAAGCTCTTGGGGTCACTATATAAGAAAATCAAGTTTGCAACTTTTTGGGCATTTGCATTTGCAACTTATTTCTGGAGCTCTCTGGTCTGCAAGCAACCTTCCTAGTGATCACTAATCATGATTAGGACTCTTGTAAGCATTCTTAACCCTTTCTAACTTAGTTTAGCTTAGTTAATTAACTAAAAGTCAAACCATCGTAATTAAGGTTTGACTTCATGATTAATTAATATGTGCTCAGTCTAATCATGAATTAAAAGTACCTTTAAGTAGGTATTTATATGGGTAATAAACCCTTAAAAGGGTACTTCCAGATTCCCACTCTAACTATGTTAATTGTCGAGTCAAAGCTTACTTTAAAAAGTCAACAGAATGTTAATTTTCAAATTAAAGCATAATTAGCAATGTAGGATACTTGCAACCTGTTTGATCATTAATATAACTTGGTAATTAATGTAAGATCATGTCCCAACATGTTCAACTCGACAATTTTCAGTTTAGGCTCGGTTCGGAACCGAAAGTCGCATAGTTTGACTTATGCTTTGACTTTCAGTTCTGACCCGTTTAAGCATAGTTTAGAAATGCCTTAGAGCTTTATTAGGACCAAGTTACCTATAAGTATAACCCTCTGTGATTATGCAACTTGGTTCATTAATTATCCGATTCATATGCATGATTCCGTTAAATGCTTAAATGTTGACTATTATGCCCTTTTGACTATAAAATGTGATTTTGATAAAGTAAAAGAGTAGAAACCTTACTTACTGATTTATAAACTTGCACCTAAAATTTGACATCAGTTTGAGGTCTAGATTAAGAGTTATGCTCATTAGCGTAAATTGAAAGCTTTATGTTAACTAAACGGCGTAATTAGCGTATAGCCTATTTAAACCCACTTTTTGATATCAAACTTTTTACCCACTGATGTAATATAATATTTTGGGATTTTTGAAGATTTTTATTTAATTTTTGGCTGATCATAACATAGGTCTTTAAGTTTGATTCGGTTTATGACGGTTTTGCCCTTTTAAGCCATAAAATGAGTTTTACAAATCCTTTTGACCCAAAACCTTTTTCTACTGATTTTATTTGATAAATAAAATATTTTGATCCTTCTGGAATTATAAAAATATCAACTTTCCTTTGAAAACCCGGAAATGGCTCCAAATCGCCTTTTTAAGCGTTTTTAACACATAGTATGTGCTAAAACCATACTAGACACATAAGGTTGATACCTACTGATATTCTTAGTATATTTTTATATATTAACAGTAAGTAAAAGTTTTTAAACTCAGGTTTCCAGTTTTGACCTTTTAAGCCTAAGTGAAATTACCAAAATACCCCTAAGGTGCATAGTTGGGTTTTAAGTGATAAATTTCACATATGGGTCATAACCTACTGTTATAACTTGTTAAATTAAGTGTGTTTACTGAATAAATCAGGGAACTTGCATATGACTCTTTTGGTTACTCGTTACGCACTTTTCGCGTTCGGATCGGCGTATGTAACTAGTTGCATATATTAGCCGAAACGGGTCAAACCATATCCGTCTTGTCTCGAAATTCAGAATGTGTTTAAGTTACCCATATTAAACAAGCATACAAGCTTGTCGGGTCAAAACCACATTCTAAACCGGTCTTCGCTTTATCATGCGTTTGAACCGTGTCTTTAAAAAAAAAAAAAAAAAAAACTAACCGGTCTAAGCTTAGGCTTAATTAAAGACCCATTAAGAATCTAATAGGTTATTAAAAACCTTCGTTCCACATCTAGGAGCCCAGTAAAAGCTATCTGTGCTTGCTTGGTGGTATACGGCTGGGATAAATTGAATTTAAATTTGCTCAGGTAAATACTTTTAACTTATTTTCCCTATACGGGCTTGGGGTACGGTATATAAAATACCGCTTGGTCCGGCATTGAATTTTTAATCGAATAGTGGTTAACTTATTGATATGCTATGTTTTGAATGTGTTTTGTTTGCTTAAAGCCTTTGGGGGGTTAATGACCATGTCCCGGATATCCTTGGCATCATCTTACGAGATGGCCACGACCTGAGCACGGGGTGTAGGCGTACACCTTTCAGTGTATAACTCAATAATGTGGTGTGTCTATTAATCTTTAACCCGGTCTACGGATCGGGCTACTGAACGCATAAGTAACATGTAATTCCCTTACAAGATTATATTACATAATTATCCCAAGTTATAAAATGTTTTGTGCCACGTGCATTCAAATCAATTTTCAAACCTTTTTAAAATGAGTCAGTTAAATTGTATTTACCAGTGTAAACTGACGTATTTTCCCAAAAAGACTAAGTGCAGGTACTACTCGTAATAGGCTGGCTTCTCCTTAGCATCAATAAGAGTCTCGCAAGCTTGGATGCCTAAAGTCTGTTAAACAATGTTTCATTTCTATTTTCGATCCGCCTGTGGATCCTTTACATTCCGTTTGTAATACTTGATATTACTTTATATCGGTTTGTAATATATTTATCTTTTGCTTCCGCTGTGCATTTAAATATTGTGTTATTTGACTATGATGATATCAACTACGTCACTATACTCCCCACCGGGCCCACCGGTGGCACGTGGAAAATAGGGGTGTGACATGGACACGGGGCCGTGTCCGGGCTTCTGTGCAGGCTATAAATAGAGGTGCTTGTGTCATGGCCCCCGACCCGGTTTGACCCGTTTCAGGAGCTGCGGGACAGAAAAATCCCGTGGTATTTATTTAATTGAGTTAACAGCGGAAGATTTTAACAGGATCTTTTTAAAACTGAAATTTCCTGATTATTTTATTTCATAATTAGGGATAAAATCCTGGTAGTTTACAATCACATGATTTCACTGAGAAATCTTTATTTTACAAAACATGTTTCTTTATTTTATATTGAGCCACTTCCTTAAGCTTGTAGTGCTTCGCGGCACTTTTCCTGGATCACAACAGATCACCTGAAACATGTTTGAAAAAGTTTTGTCAGCGGGAAATACTGGTGAATCATTCCTTTTTACTAAAACGACACGTTTGTTATAATTTACAGTATTAAGAGCGATTACAATGTTTCCATATATCAACCAACTACCCACAGTATTTGTCACTCGAACATCCATTGGTAACCTCATTGTCCAATGGTGTCTGTGACTATGGTCATATCACCCCTTGGCTAACTCGTTGTCCAATGGTGAAGGTTATCAAGTATTGTATACAAAACCCCACATACCGGCTGTAATTTGGTGACTACAAAGACTTAATCCCTGTAATTATAACTTTGAAAGTAAACATGATTTTGAAATCAAATTTGATAACAAGAGAATAACTCACATTGCAGATTTATATGAGCAGAGCTTAGCCTACTGATTAGCCTTTTAACCCAAATTTAATAACATGCACACGAACTCAGTTAGTAACTAATACAACATTTACGATAACTCACGAGATTAAACCTTCACAACGAATGACAAAGTGCGATACTTAAACATCCATCGTATTCACGACGAATGACAAAGCATAAACCCTAATGTGGGCAGCACTTAAACATCCATCGGATAGTTTAATCGATCGGGCATTGAATCGTAGCAGCGATTGAGTTAATACCCGGTATCGGAGCAGCGCCTCGCTAATTTTAAAAGTAATTTCGACTTCAGAGTATTGTAACTTCGTTTTTGAAAGTTTGTTTCGACACCAGTGGACTGTGCATGCAACAAGCTATTTATAGCTGATTTTTAAGGTTCACGCGGCCCGCGTAAACCTTCAGTTAAACCTTACGCGGCCCGCGAGGCCGCCTACTCTACGAGTAGGCTTGATTGGTCATAGGTAGGTTAGCCAGCTGGTCAATACGTGGATCCGGAACATTTATCCGGTCAAAAAAGTCTTGACGCGGCCCGCGTAAGACAAGGCTTTTCTTTTACGTGGCCCGCCTGGGAACCAAAATTTTGTTTTTCGTGATTTTAAATATGGTTTAGGGTTTCAGGGGTCCGGGTTTATACTTACAGGTATTTTTCGGACAATTTTGAGAGTCCTTACATCCTCCCCACCTTATTTAAAATCTCGTCCTCGAGATTTATTGAAATAAGTGAGGATACTTTCGCTTCATCTCCGATTCCAGTTCCCAAGTGTATTCGGGTCCTCTCTTTGAATCCCACTTGATCTTGACAAGTACTAACCGTTTGTGTTTGAGAAATTTCACCTTTCTGTCTTCTATCTGAAGAGGTTTCTCAACAAATTTTAACTTTTCGTTTACCTCTATATCTTGGAGAGGTACTACCAAAGATTCGTCTGATAGGCATTTCTTGAGGTTGGATACATGAAATATGTCATGTACTCCAATTAATTCTTTTGGTAGTTGTAAACGATAAGCAACTGGTCCTATACGTTGGATCACTGAAAATGGTCCTACGTATCTTGGACTTAATTTTCCTTTCTTACCGAATCGAACTACTCCTTTCCAAGGAGAAACTTTTAATAATACTTTGTCTCCTACTTGGAATTCCAACGGCTTCCGTCTATTGTCTGCATAACTCTTTTGACGATCTCGAGCCGTCTTTAATCTTTCTTTGATTTGTGAAATTTTGTCTGTAGTTTCTTGCACAATCTCCGGTCCTGACAATTGACTTTCTCCTATTTCTGCCCAACAAACTGGAGTTCTGCACTTTCTTCCATACAGTGCTTCAAATGGGGCAGTTTCAATGCTTGCATGATAACTATTGTTATAGGAGAATTCAATTAAGGGTAAATAATCGTCCCAATTTCCACCAAAATATATTACACATGCTCGGAGCACGTCTTCCAGAGTTTGTATCGTCCTTTCACTTTGCCCGTCTGTTTGTGGATGATATGCAGTACTCAAATTTAGTCGAGTTCCCATTGCTTCTTGGAAACTTGTCCAGAAATGGGAAGTAAAACGACTATCCCTATCTGAAACAATGGAGAGTGGAACTCCATGTAAGGATACTACTTCATCTACATATAACTTTGCCAATCTTTCCATGCTAAAGGTTTCTTTCATAGGTAGAAAGTGAGCTGATTTGGTTAATCGATCCACAATTACCCAAATCGCGTCATTACCTTTTCTGGTTTTAGGCAACTAAGTAACAAAATCCATTGTTATGAGTTCCCATTTCCATACAGGCATTTCTAATTGTTGTAGTAGACCTGAAGGTTTCTGGTGTTCTGCCTTAACTTGTGAACAAGTAAGACACTTAGAAACATATCGAGCTATGTCCTTTTTCATTCCTATCCACCAAAAGTTATTTCTTAAATCTTGGTACATTTTATTGTTTCCAGGGTGCATGGTATACCTAGATTTATGGGCTTCTTCTAAAATTTTATCTCTTAATTCTCCCTGCTTAGGTACCCAAATTCTTCTTTTGTGGAATCTCCAAATTCCATCAGCTCCTTGTTCTAATTCTTTTGTTCGTCCTTTCATTCCTTCAGCATCATCCTTTATTGCTGTTTCTTGAAAATGTTTTAGTTGTTTCATTAAATCTAACTGTAGATTTAATCAAAGAGCACGAACTCGTCGTTGTTTCTCATGACATTTACGACTTAAGGCATCTGCAACTACATTTGCTTTTCCTTCGTGATACTGAATATCACAGTCGTAGTTGCTTAATATTTCCATCCATCTCCTTTGTCTCATATTTAATTCTTTTTGCCCAAATATATATCTTAAACTTTTGTGATCCGTATAGACAGTAAACTTACTTCCATACAGATAATGTCTCCAAATTTTAAGGGCAAAAATTATGGCTCCTAACTCTAAGTCATGAATTGTATAGTTTTCCTAGTGCTTTTTCAATTGCCTTGATGCATACGCAATTACCTTCTTGCGTTGCATAAGCACACATCCTAATCCTAGTTTTGAAGCATCACAATATACTTCAAAATCTTCTGTTCCTTCCGGTAAGGCTAGGATTGGAGCATTTGTTAATTTCTGCTTCAAGATCCTAAAGGCTTCTTCTTGTTTAGGTCCCCATTTAAACTTAACTGCTTTACAGGTTAGCTTAGTTAGTGGTACAGCTATTTTGGAAAATCCTTAATAAACCGTCTATAGTATCCAGCTAATCCTATAAAACTTCTAATTTCCATTGCGGATTGCGGAACCTTCAATTTGGTAATTGTCTCTATCTTAGTAGGATCTACGTGAATACCTTCATGATTCACCATGTGACCTAGAAATTGCACTTCCGTTAGCCAAAATTCACACTTCGAGAATTTGGCATAAAGCTTTTCTTTTCTTAACAAAGTTAAGAGTGCATGCAAATGCTGACAATGCTCGTCCTGACTTTTGGAATAAATAAGTATATCGTCGATGAAAACAATTACAAATTTATCCAAGTATGGTTTACAGATTCTATTCATCATGTCCATGAATGTGGCAGGTGCATTTGTTAGTCCAAAGGGCATGACTGCAAACTCGTAATGACCATACCTAGTTCTGAAAGCAGTTTTAGGTATGTCTTCTTCTTGTACCTTCAATTGATGGTATCCGGAGCGTAAATCGATCTTAGAAAAGTATCTAGCTCCTTGCAGTTGATCGAAAAGATCATCAATCCTAGGTAATGGGTATCGATTCTTAATTGTAATCTTATTCAGTTCCCTATAATCAATACACATTCTCATTGAATCGTCCTTTTTCTTTACGAACAATACTGGTGCTCCACACGGGGATGAGCTAGGTTGTATGAATCCTTTACCTAGTAATTCATCTAATTGCTTTTTCAGTTCTAACATTTCTGTGAGTGCTAACCGATAAGCTGCCTTGGCTATCGGTGTAGTTCTGGGAATTAGATGAATTCTAAATTCTACTTCCCTATCTGGTGGTAATCCTGGTAACTCTTTTGGGAATACATCTGGGTATTCTGAGACTACAGGAATCTCCTTAAGTTATTTACCCTTAGTACTAATGATTACTGAAATCATATATACTATTCCTTGCTTTCGTTCATAACTAGCAACTTTCATTACTGATATAAACTTCATGGGTTTACGTGGTTTATCTCCTGTAATCATGATTACTTCCCCAATAGGTGCCTGAATCTCTATAGAATTTTTATCACAAAGGATTCGAGCATGGTTGGCTACTAACCAATCCATTCCTAATACGACATTGAATCCAGTTAAATTCATTGGCAATAGGTTTGCATTAAATTTATGACCTGAAAGTTCTATATTTTCTTTTTGCAAAACCTTATCTATGTTAATAGAGTTTCCGTCTGCCGTTTCGACTGTAAAAATCTGCCTAAGGTTGGTTAAGGGTAAGTTAAGAGCTTGGCAGAATGAAGTATTTATAAAACTTTGGTTTGCACCTGAGTCAAATAATACTTTTGCGTAAATGTTGTGAACTAAGAACGTACCAGCTATCACATCTGGAATGAGTTCTGCCTCTTGAGTAGTTAATTGAAATGCACGAATATTCTTCTTAGTAACTCCGTCGGTCAGTTTAGCTTTATTGTCTGCTGGTTTAACCAACTTAGGGCATTCTGGCTTAAAATGTCCTGTTTCTCCACAGTTATAGCAGACTCTTGTTTTCTTTCTGCAGTCTTCTTCGCGATGTCCTACGACTTTGCAAAAGTTGCTGGTTACATTACATCTTCCATAATGTTTCTTTTTGCAATTCCTGCAGAACGGTGGAGTTGAAGATTGCCCTATTCCTCTTCTCTTGAAGCTGCTATTATTACCCGTACGAAATCCTTGGGTAATTTTCTGAGCCAGTTCCTTTTTCCTGTTTTCATCTCTTGTGCGTACCAGTTCGTCAGTTAGGGTGTTAGCTAATTCTACCGCATCGTCAATAGTACGAGGTCTCGCAGCTTTAACGATATTACGAATTTCTCAAATCAATCCCCAAATATAGCGAGAAATGAGTACCGGTTCTGGCGAACCCAGTGTTGGTACCACTCTAGCATATTCAAAGAATGTCGAAGTATACCCACGACAATCTACACCCATCATTCGATGATTTAAGAACTTATTTGCCATTTGATCTTTTTCATATTCGGGACAGAATTTTCTCTCTACAAGACTCTTAAATTCTTCCCAGTTCATGGCATAGGCCATATTTCTTCCTTTGGTTTGAAGTACTGTATTCCACCATTCTAGCGCCCCTTCTTTGAAAAGATTCGACGCGTACATGACCTTATCGTCCTTGGCACATTTACTTATTGTAATCACTGCCTCAGTTTTCTCTAACCAACGCAGTGCCGCAGTCGCTCCTTCATTGCCTGCAAATTCATTGGGTTTACACACAAGAAATTCCTTGTAAGTGCAACCAGGCGTTGCAGCTTTCATTTTCTTAGGGAGCGGAGCCTGCCGTGGATCATTATCATGATTAGTATGATTACCGCCTCCGTTTACGCTATTACTGAAATTATCTTCAGAAATACGTTTGCTAGGAATGATTTGTTGAGGTTCAACAGGTTTCTGGGCAGCAGCAAGGATTGCTGGAATAGCATTGGCTATTCCTTGAGCAACGATATTTTCTATATCTTGTCTAGTCATAAATTGATCCTCCGGGTGTTGCTCAGAATGGTTAACCTCGTTTACTGGTTCATTATTAGCGTTTTCCATCTGATAATTTAATATATATAATTTATTAGTATCGAATAAATAACAATCATACACAAAATAATCATATAAATTTCACAACACACATAAAGCCAAAATTATCGATTTCTCGATTCCAATTTTTATATATTTATATATTATGCATCATTACACACCTTTATCTTACAAAGTTTTATTTTAGGTTATTTCATAAGATTATATTTTTCTATTTATTATACAACCATAGTTTTACAACCCCACTATCCATCGTCAGTTGGTACTTTAATAACGACGTTCCCTCTCGTCGTATTTCCAGGAGATCTGTTCTCCTACTTCCCTGATCCTATTTCCTGCATCCACCAGCTCCTCGCCAAAGTGGCGGAGTTCAGCTAAATTTTCATTGCTCATTGGTGGGTTTGGTATAGGTTCTGGGTCGAACTGAGGGAGAAAGGTATAAGGATTGTTGAGAAGGTTTTGGAACTGCCAATCATTGGTCCACCACTCGTCCATTCCTAGAGGTTGGGTGTGGATTATAGGTTCTGGGATTACTGGTTCAAAGTTCATTGGAAGTTGAGTTTCAGCAGGATAAGGGTAGAGATTATTATTGACAGGCCTGACGATATCACAGCTCGCCAATGCGCGATCCAATTCATCCTGAAATGGTAACTCCTCAACTTGTCTAGAGCTTTCCCCAATTTCCATCTCCGTCTGCCTAGAACCTTCCCCAAACTCCTTTTCCATCTGCCTAGAACGTTCCCTGGCTTCAATCCCCTTTCCTTTATCTAAGGGATTTTCTATTTTGAGAATCTTCCTAGTTGCGGGTTTCCTCCTGCGCACACGCCTCCATCCTACAAATCTTCTCCTTTTCTTAGGCTTGGGTTTCTCCGGAGGTGGAGCGTTGAATTCCATAGGTTCTTCTATATCGGGTATGTAACCAGTAAAATCTCGGGAAACCTCTATTTTCACCGGATAAAGATTGAGATTTTGAAGGGCTTCAGATAAGTCGTTCATGCTGTTTAGCATATATGCAAAATACACAAAAAATTTGCTAAGTTAAAATTTTATAACAAAATTTCATAGATAACCTTTAAATATTATTGCATACTGTTTAACTAATTTAATACAAAAGACAACTGACAATTAAAACATATTAGGGTTTACTGTAAACTTATTTATTTACTGGATAAGGTTTATGTCTTGTAGGTGATAAGGGTGCTAAAACTTGAGTCAGAGTATTTAAAGATTTGCATTTACTGCTACAGTGGCTAACATATAAAGATCTGCCCATTTTTCATCTAACTTGTCTTCCCATGGTGGGTTACTGCCTAGTTCTTGGGTTTTCTGATTAGCTCTCTTTTCTTTTGATTGTGATTTCTTTATTTTCTCCTGACTTTTCCTAATAATCAAACTTCTTTTATTAGGAGAAAGTGGTTCCTCATATTGTGCCTTTCGAACAAATATTCCTTCATCAGTATCTGTTGGGTATTTTGAGGATGAAGGTCCTTTTTCTTTTGGTGAAATATCTAATTTATAGTAGATATCCGAAAGTATTTTCTTACCCATACTGTACACAAATATTCAATTAATAAAACATATAATCACAAAATAGCAATCAGTAAAATTAAGTATTTTCTAAATACTTAATTGGCTTAAATCAGTGGCTCTGATACCACCTTTTTCTGTCATGGCCCCCGACCCGGTTTGACCCGTTTCAGGAGCCGCGGGACAGAAAAATCCCTTGGTATTTATTTAATTGAGTTAACAGCGGAAGATTTTAACAGGATCTTTTTAAAACTGAAATTTCCTGATTATTTTATTTCATAATTAGGGATAAAATCCTGGTAGTTTACAATCACATGATTTCACTGAGAAATCTTTATTTTACAAAACATGTTTCTTTATTTTATATTGAGCCACTTCCTTAAGCTTGTAGTGCTTCGCGGCACTTTTCCTGGATCACAACAGATCACCTGAAACATGTTTGAAAAGTTTTGTCAGCGGGAAATACTGGTGAATCATTCCTTTTTACTAAAACGACACGTTTGTTATAATTTATAGTATTAAGAGCGATTACAATGTTTCCATATATCAACCAACTACCCACAGTATTTGTCACTCGAACATCCATTGGTATCCTCATTGTCCAATGGTGTCTGTGACTATGGTCATATCACCCCTTGGCTAACTCGTTGTCCAATGGTGAAGGTTATCAAGTATTGTATACAAAACCCCACATACCGGCTGTAATTTGGTGACTACAAAGACTTAATCCCTGTAATTATAACTTTGAAAGTAAACATGATTTTGAAATCAAATTTGATAACAAGAGAATAACTCACATTGCAGATTTATATGAGCAGAGCTTAGCCTACTGATTAGCCTTTTAACCTAAATTTAATAACATGCACACAAACTCGGTTAGTAACTAATACAGCATTTACGATAACTCACGAGATTAAACCTTCACAACGAATGACAAAGTGCGATACTTAAACATCCATCGTATTCATGACGAATGATAAAGCATAAACCCTAATGTGGGCAGCACTTAAACATCCATCGGATAGTTTAATCGATCGGACATTGAATCGTAGCAGCGATCGAGTTAATACCCGGTATCGGAGCAGCGCCTCGCTAATTTTAAAAGTAATTTCAACTTCAGAGTATTGTAACTTCGTTTTTGAAAGTTTGTTTCGACACCAGTGGACTGTGCATGCAACAAGCTATTTATAGCTGATTTTTAAGGTTCACGCGGCCCGCGTAAACCTTCAGTTAAACCTTACGCAGCCCGCGAGGCCGCCTAGTCTATGAGTAGGCTTGATTGGTCATAGGTAGGTTAGCCAGCTGGTCAGTACGTGGATCCGGAAAACTTATCCGGTCAAACAAGTCTTGACGCGACCCGCATAAGACAAGGCTTGTCTTTTACGCGGCCCGCCTGGGAACCAGAATTTTGTTTTTCTTGATTTTAAATATGGTTTAGGGTTTCAGGGGTCCGGGTTTATACTTACGGGTATTTTTAGGACAATTTTGAGAGTCCTTATAGCTTGGTTCACTTCAAAGGCATCCCTTGGCAAACCACCTCTCTCACACTTCACCCACCCTCCACCACCATCACAACCCACATCCACCACCATCATCCATCATCCATCATAGAGTGTGTGTAGTAGTCTCGGGATCCAAGATTGATAGTAAGAGTTCTTGACAATCAAAGGCCATGTTTGCCTAAGTCTCTTACATCACTTGGTGAAGACAAGCATTTAGTGTAATACTTTTTAATTTTAATCTTTTCGCACTTTTTATTTGGTTTTGTATTAATGACTTTAATAACTAGTTTCTTATGTTGAAGGTGAAACTTCCTTATCATTTGTCCGTGGTGTCTTGGCGTTATTTTACTGTCTATATAAAATAAAAGATTTACACCATTCATATCTCTACGGTCTATATAGAGATATGTTGGCTACCTGGTCGGGGGTTAAGGGAATGGTTTGGTAAGGTTCTTGCCTTGTTCAGTGTATAGATCCTGCAAGGACCTGGGTCAAGCTTACTAGGACCTCCTTCAATACCCACTGGTATTGGATGGCGGGGGTGCGAATGGCTTCATCCCCTAATATGTAAACTACTATTAATACATTAACCTGGCTACTTGGGATTGTATCCCTGCTGACTCAAACCACGTAGCCGAGGGTAATGTCACCTTCAAAAGAGGGGCCTACCACATTACGCATTAATAACTTAATTAATTATCTTTCAATAATCCAACCCTTTAGGATTGTATCCTTGCTGACTCAAACTACTGGGTTGAGGGTAACGTCACCTTCAAAAGAGGGGCCTACTACTATAACTAAGATAATCTCTTAAAAAGTGCAAAAGTGCGGAAATAATCAAAGGTTACACTAAAGGCGAGTCGGATCCAAGTGATTCATCTTGTCTATCTGTTTTTATTTTTATTTTCAGCATTTTTAGCTTTTATTTTCATGTTTAAAACCTTTTTCGAAAATTTTGATTTGATTAGACGTTGAGGATAAACCGGTACTAAAAGCTCTTGTGTCCTTGGACGACCTCAGTATCTTACCAACGCTATAAACCCACAAGGAGTTATCCCCATGTGTGGGTATATCATTTTACTTACGCAACTGTAAGGTGTATGCCTACACCCCGTGCTTAAGTCGTGGTCATTTACAAATGAAATGAGCCGAGGATATCCAGGACACGGTCGTATTAACCCCCAAAAGTTTATATATCAAACAAAACAGATTAAAACGGGTTACGTCAATAAATTAACCACCATTCGATTAATGATTCCATACCCGACCAAGTGGTAATATATTTTAACATATCCCAAACCCGTATAAGGGAAAATAAGTTAAAAGAATTTACATGAGCTTTAAAATGCGAGATTTGTCTACTCAGCCGTATAATCTATTCAAACTAGTGCAAGTAGCTTTTACCGGGGCTCCTAATCTGGAATGAAGGTTTTATTAACCTATTAGATTACTAACGGGTCTTATTTAAGTTGTAAACTTTGACCGGTTAGTTTAAAGAAGGATTTACGGTACGAAACGCTAGATTAATCGATGACCGGATTGGAATGTAATTTAGACCTGACAAGTATGGAGACTTGTATTATATGGGTAAACTAAATACATTCTGGAATTTGAAGTTAAAATGATAAGGTTTAATCCGTTTCAGCTAATTTATGCAAACTAGTTACATAAACCGTTCCGAACACGTATAAGCATAACGGGTAGCCGGATGAGTCATGTACAAGTTCCATAAGTTATTATGCTTTAAATATGTTATGATATCAGTAGGATATCAACAAATATGCCCAAAAAGATTTTAAAACCAAATTAAGTCCCGTAAGGGCAATTTGGTCATTTTGAAATTTAAAAAGGAGGTTTAAAATAAACTGATGTTCTGGTCTAAAACATTCTATAAAAATATTTATTTTATGATGTTAAATCAGTAGGATATCATACACATGTGTGGTTTACCATTTATGACCAAACTATGCCCCGAAAGGGTATTTTGGTCATTTCACATATGCTTTTAAGGACATAATTGGAAGTCTGAATTCATGACTTATACTTATTGTAAAAATATTAAAAATTAGTTATAATTTAAGTAGGTAACAAGTCTTGGGTGCTAAATATGGTTTTAAACCATATTATGCACCTAATTAGCGTAAAAGTCGATAATTGACGATATTTGCGATGTTTATGTGATTCTGAGATTTTGATCAGCCTTGAATGTTTAAAATATTTTATTTTTCATATTAAATCAGTAGAAAAAGGTTTGACATGTTAATCATATGTAAATCACATTTTATTAACAAAAAGGGCATTATCGTCAATTATGGAATTTATGCAAGAACTCAAAGTTATGGTCAGTATCTAATCTGGCCCAACATTCCAAAAATTCCTAAAAATTATATCATAACAGTAGGTAATGAGTTTATGGTCAAAAATTATGTTTAATCATGGTTTATGAATAAAAGGGTAGTTTAGACTTTATACAAATTTAATTTACGATATTTAGCATATCATCAATTTGAGACCAGAAAATAATGTCAAAATAATTTAGACATGTTTATATATCAGTAACTAAGTTATTTAAATGATCATATATTCAAAAATCTTATTTTTAGACTATAAGGGCATAATGGTCAACTAAAAGCATAATAACGGAAATTTGCATATAACTCAGAATATTAAGTGACCTGGTAATATAACCTTGGAGGGTTATATTACAACATTATATGGTCCTAATGGAAGCTTAAAACATAAATGATTTAAGCTTAATCGGGTCAGAACTGAAAGTCAAAGCAAAAGTCAACTTTTACGACTTTCGGTTGCGAACCGAGCCTAAACTCAGAATTGTCGGGTTGAACATGTCTAGACATGTTCTAATAATATTTACCAAGTTATTAAAGTGACAAAACGTAATTTATAGCTTCAATATTATCAGATATGAATTTATTTAAAAACTGACCCGTTTGACTTTTTGACTAGTTACTTTGACCCAACAATTAACTAAGTAAATGTGATAATTAGGATGTGCCCTTTTGAGGGATTAACACACACCTAATTACGATCACGTAGCCATATTCGCCTCGAACAATGGCTGGACCATTAAGGTTTAAACTAAAAGTCAAAGTGTTATTACGACAACTTTGACTTTCGGTCTTTAAACGTATAAAAACCGAACTACAGAGGCTAAGAACACTTACACAAGGTCCTAGCACGAAACTTGTACTGAGGGGAGTCTCCTTTAAGACAAGGAAGCTCCAGAGAATGCAAGCAAGAGAGTAAAGTTTGGTTTTTGAAATGAGCAAGTTGCCATTGAGGAGTGAAGGGCCTATTTATAGTGGGAGGGAGTGATTTAGGATCAATCCAGGTGTTTCTTGTTGATCTAAGATAGTCACAAGTGTCCAAGAGGTATTATAAAACCGTTAACATGCTGCTGTTTTCGAATTCAGGTTGCAGAGATGTTTGTGTGGGTGGCAAGGTTGCATGCTGGCATCTGCCAGTTCTGGCTGGAAAAGGTCCCCCGTCGCGCCACGCGCCAGGTAGGGGAGATCATGGCCCGCCACGCGAGGCAACCAAATTCAAAATTTGTTTTTAAAAGTTACAAGTTCAGTCCCTGTACTTCCATACTTCGTATATCTTTCATTTCTAGCATTAGGGGCCCTTCAAATTAAGTTTTAAATATTCATGGGAGTATAATCAAGTGCCGTATATCTCTGAGTTTGTTAAAAAATGTCTTTCGGGAGTAAAATTATCATATTGACACTTTCAACCCCTCTTCTTGGGAATTTGCAGATTAAATCATATAATGGTACCGAAACCTCATGAAATCATTATTCGATATTCCTGAGAGTATAATCAAACATTACAAAGCCCCGGGTTCGTTAAAAGGTCACTCAGAGGTAAGAATTAACATGTTGACACTTTTAACCCCTGTGTTTTGTAAACTTTCGATTTTAATCACAAACGGCTTCATACGAACCATAATTTATTCGTTTAAGAATATGTTCATTGTGTGTGGTCAATCAGAAGCACAAGTTTGGCATGTTGATACTTTTAGTCCCTCTACATATATCTTTTCTTTGTTTTTCAACTTTAGTCCTTCAAAGTCAACTTATTACACGTTTAGGGTTTATGACACGTGTCTTCACTATGTTGGTCATGATTTTGCGAGGTGTTACATCCTCACCCCTTAAAAGAAATCTCGACCTCAAGATTTACTGAAACAAATGAGGGTACTTCTGTCGCTTCATGGATTCAACTTCCCACGTATATCCAGGGCCTCTACGAGCATTCCATTTCACCTTTACAATTGGCACATGCTTCCTCTGAAGCTTTTTAACCTGTCGATCCTTGATCGATAAAGGTTTTTCAACAAACTTCAGGCTTTCATCAATGTGCACGTCCTTATGTAACATTGCTAGCGACTCATCAGCTAAACATTTCTTTAAGTTGCAGATGTGGAACACATTGTGAATTCCACTAAGTTCTTCAGGTAAATTTAGCTTATAGGCTACACTCCCGACACATTCGATGATCTCGAATGGTCTGATATATCTCGGGCTCAGCTTTCCCTTTTTACCAAATCGCATCACGCCTTTCCAGGGTGACACCTTGAGTAACACTTTATCTCCTACCTCAAATTTTAGAGGTTTGCGCCTTTTATCTGTGTAGCTTTTCTGCCTATCCCTGGCAGCTTTTAGACGATCACGGATCTGAATAATCTTGTCCGTCGTCTCAAGGACTATCTCAGGTCCTGATAGCTGGGTTTCCCCAACTTCTGCCTAACAAACAGGTGTTCTGCATTTTCTTCCATATAAGGCCTCAAAAGGCGCGGCTTGGATGCTCGAATGGTAGCTGTTGTTATAAGAGAATTCAATCAGGGGGAGATGATCATCCCAACTTCCACCTAAATCAATGACACATGCCTGAAGCATGTCTTCGAGTGTTTGAATCGTACGCTCACTTTGTCCATCCGTCTGAGGATGATAAGCAGTACTGAAATTCAAACGAGTGCCCAAGGATTGTTGGAAACTTTTCCAGAAATGAGAAGTGTATCTAGTATCCCTATCAGATATAATAGATACTGGCACTCTGTGAAGAGATACAATCTCATCCACATACAGCTGGGCTAGTTTATCGGAGCTGTGCGTCTCCTTGATGGGTATGAAATGAGCTAACTTTGTCAGTCTGTCAACTATAACCCATATTGTATCATTTCCATGTCTTGTCTTTGGTAACTTGGTAATGAAATCCATAGTTACCATTCCCACTTCCAAGTGGGAAGTTCTGGTTGTTGCAGTAAACATGACGGCTTTTGATGTTCGGCTTTAACCTGTGCTCACGTCAGACATTTTGCTACATGTGTGGCTATGGATTTCTTCAAATCCATCCACCAATAGTTTGCCTTCAGATCTTGATACATTTTATCACTACCCAGGTGAACTGAATATTTAGAGTTATGAGCTTCTTGGAGGATTACATCTCTAAGTCCTCCACGAATTGGAACCCAGATTCGACCATTTAATCTGAGGATTCCATCATTCCCAAGTGACAACTGATCAATAGTTGCTCCTACTCTTTCTTCGGGAAAGTTGTCTTCCATTATGGCTTCATTCTGTGCTGACAACAACTTCTCGTTTAAACTGTTTTTAGTACAATACTTTTAGCATTTATCCGTATCGCTTTAACCCTTTCCATCCTGCTTAATGCATCATCGACTACATTCGCTTTGCCAGGATGGTAGCGAATTTCACAATCATAATCGTTTAATGTTTCTATCCAACGACGTTGCCTCTTGTTGAGATCTTTTTTATTAAACAAGTGTTTGAGACTCTTGTGATCAGAGTATATCACACATTTGGTTCCATATAGGTAATGTCTCCATAACTTAAGTGCAAATACAACAGCACCCAATTCCAAGTCATGGGTGGTGTAATTATTTTCATATACCTTCAGCTGTCGTGATGCGTAGACAATCACCTTGCCTCTTTGCATAAGCACACAACCCATACCAGTGTACGATGCATCACAATACACAATGAACTCTTCTATTCCCTCAGGCAATATCAACACAAGAGCATTGCTCAATTTCTGCTTGAGAAACTCGAAAGATTCTTATTGTTTGGGACCCCAATCAAATTTCACATTCTTGCGGGTTAAAGAAGTTAGAGGTGCAGCTATCCTTGAAAAGTTTTTGATGAATCGTCTGTAATATCCTGCCAACCCTAAGAAGCTGCGAATTTCAGTGGGAGTCTTAGGTGCTTGCCAATTCATAATTGCATCTATTTTAGCGGGATCCACCTAGATGCCACGCTCGCTTACCACATGTCCAAGGAATTGTACTTCTCGAAGCCAGAATTCACATTTGGAGAATTTCGCGTAAAGCTTCTCCTGCTGTAGAAGTTTAAGGATGCATCGGAGATGTTTCTCGTGATCAGCTTGACTCTTGGAATAAATAAGTATGTCATCAATGAAAACAATGACAAACTTGTCCAAATACGACTTGCAGACTCGATTCATGAGATCCATGAATGCTGCAGGTGCATTAGTGAGCCTGAAAGGCATCACTAAGAACTCGTAGTGGCCATATCTTGTTCTAAATGTAGTCTTGTGTACATCTTCGGTTCTGACCTTTAGCTGATGATATCCCGACCTTAGATCAATCTTTGAGAAGAAACTGGCCCCTTGTAGCTGATCGAACAGATTGTCGATCCTGGGCAACGGATAGCGGTTCTTGATTGTTACTTTATTAAGCTCACGATAATCAATGCATAGACGCATTGAACCATCCTTCTTCTTTACAAATAAAATGGGTGCTCCCCAAGGGGACGAGCTTGGTTGAATAAAACCTTTCTCCAATAGATCATCCAACTGGGTTCTTAATTCCTTCATTTCGGTTGGTGCCAAACAATAAGGAGCTCGTGCGACTGGTGCTGCTCCTGGTATAATATCAATTATGAATTCCACTTGCCTCTCAGGAGGCAAACTTCTTCAGGGAAAACGTCCGGGTATTCTGAAAAAATAGGGATATCTTCTATCTTGGGCTTTGGCGCATCTAAAGTCACTTGTGCCATGTAAATGACGCAACCGTTCTTCAAACATTTGGATGCCTTAAGCATAGTCACTTGATCAGGCAATCCATGGTGCGTATCTCCTTGAACAGTAATTGATTCACCAGAAGGGGTTTTAATGATAACTTGCTTCTTGGCACAGGCAATTTGGGCTTGGTTAAATGATAACCAATCCATGCCTATAACTACATCAAACCCCGCCAATTTCATTGGCAACAAGGACAACGGAAAAGAGTGGTTCCTAATGGATATGAAACATCTAGAATTGTTGAGGCAGTTTCTAAGATACCATCGGCCAATTCCACCTCATATTTTATGTCTAGAGTTTTAATAGGCAGATTTAACAGTTTACTAAATTTATTGTCTACAAAGGACTTATCTGCACCAGAATCAAATAAAACTCTAGCATAAATATCATTTATGAGGAAAGTACCTGTTACAACGTTATCATCTTGCACTGGCTCTCTGGAATTCATTTGGAACGCTCGAGCATTTGTCTTTTTAGCCTTTTCGGGCTTCTTTGAGTATTTCGGGCAGTTGCTCTTGATGTGCCCTTTTTCGTTACAACCATAACAGGTTGCATTCTTTAAGTCCTTGCACTCCAAAGTTTTATGATTCTTTGATTTGCAGATTCCACAAGGTCTAACCTGCGAATCTAATCTGCATTTCCCGAAGTGGTGTTTCTTGCAGGTCTTGCACAAGGGATTTTCACCCGATTGATTGGAGTTCTTTTTGAACCCAGAATTACCCTTCTTCTTCTTATCAGAACGCTGTGAGTTTTCATCCTCTCTCTTTCTTTTCCCATTATCAGCAGTCTTTACAGACTTATTCCGGATAATATCTAAAGTCAAAGATAGAGACAGATCTACAGCCGACCTGTAAGTTGCAGGCCTTGAGGCCTTCACATGACCCTTTACCTCGGGAGCCAATCCACCAATAAAGTGTGCAATACGCTTGGGCTCTGGTGTAACCAAATAAGGTACCATTCGAGACATGGAGTTAAAGCTAGTAACATAAGCTGGACAATCTAAATTCTTCATAACCAGAGTTAAAAAGTCAGCTTCAACTTTCTCTATTTCGTGTTGTGGACAGAAAGTTTCTCTCATCAGATCAACAAATTTGTCCCAAGACAGATTATAAAGTGGAATTTTCCCCGAGGCCTGTATTAGTGCCTTCCACTATACCAGAGCTTCACCTTTAAAAGATTGAGAAACAAACTTTACAATATCCTGCTCAGCACACCCACTAATGTCGACAGCCGTTTCCATCTCTTCTAGCCATTTCATACAATCTATGGCACCTTTTTCACCTGTGAAGTCTCTTGGTTTGCAGGAGACAAAGTACTTATAAAGACAAGTTTTGGAACGTGGTTCCTGATCAAACACTATTTTCTTGGACGGTTGACTTTTCTGATTTGACGAATGTTGAGAGTCGTCCTTTTTAGATGTATGTGTTTTGGAGGGAGGTTTAGAATGAGCTGTTGATTGAGTCTTGGTACTCGTAGCACCTGACCCTCCAAATACTCTGCCAACAGCTTTAGTTACAGCATTGTCTATTATAGCTTGCAGATCAGCACCCGTAACATTTAATTTTGTGTTATCATTCCTTCCATTATTATGGCTATTAACTTCTTCTGAGTCAGCCATGGTGAAGCTTGAATGCTATAAAACAATTGACAACAACTTATTCAGTGGTCTATTATTGAATCATCATATTCGGTGATTCATTAACCATGGTAAAATAGACCATATTGGTTAATTTGTTAATCAGATTTATTTAAACTTTTTATCATAATTATTCCCAGTTATAAAACCATTAAGAATATTAGGATGGCATAAAGGCCTTGTCACAAGGGCAGTTTTAATTTATAAGTCATGATCTTATAGGATCGAGGCATTAAGGTTTGAAATAGTTTGGCCCGAAGGCGAAACAATGGCATCACATAGTGGATGCTTTAGTGTGATCATCTCATTTGATGATATCAGCCATGATTCTCTAGATCATTTGGCTAGATAAGGAATTTGAAGAATCCAAGTATTAGGGTGACTAGTGTGATTTTCTCGAACCACATTTGCCAAGAGTGCTAACATGTTCTTAGATGTTAACAAGGATTTATCATCTTAAGAGGGTTCTACCATCACAGCCATGTCTATATGGACACATGGGCTAGGTTGTACCATTAAGACGGTCTTTTGAGATTTATTGGCAGATCAATTATAAATTGAAATGATAGTTAATCAATGATATAATGCATATATGTATTTATAATAACAAGTGCAATTTCAAAAGAAAACTTCTCATTAGAAATACTACGAATTACACAAACAGCCCTAAACGGGTCTTTAAATAAACAAACTTGTCCACGCAGGGACTAAATAAGAAACATGTCCACGCAGGGACTAATACTTAAAGGAAATGTCCACGCAGGGACTTAACTGAAAATAGAAATTACAAATCAAAAGTAAGGGTCTCTAACGATCTTTCTTCTTTTTCCCTTTGATTAGGTTTGCCGAACGCGCCGTTCTTATAGAGAGAAAGTAGAGATAAAGGCGCTTTGACATCTGCTTAACCCGAAATGGCTGAGGAGAGCAAAGGTTCCTTTTTTTAGGGTACTTCGGGGAACAGATCCAGTGGAGACGCAGTGGGGCAAACATGTCCACGCAGGGACTAATACTTAAAGGAAATGTCCACGCAGGGACTTAACTGAAAATAGAAATTACAAATCAAAAGTAAGGGTCTCTAACGATCTTTCTTCTTTTTCCCTTTGATTAGGTTTGCCAAACCCTTAAGAAAACTGTTGTGCCTTCTATCCCTTTCTTCCACCCTTTGTTCACTTCTTCCAACCTTTGTAAAATTTCTTGTGGTTGTGGTTGTTGAAGTGGGGGTTGAGGCTGCTGCTGCTGTTGAGGCTGTGGTGGTGGTGGGTATTGATACCCATAAGCAGGGTATCCAGTTGGATACGCGGGTGGAAAAGGTTAGGGGTAGAGAGCATTAAAATTTGTTGCCTCAACGTATGGGTCGACAACAGGTGCATGATAGTTATAACCCGGGTAAGTTTGAGGCTCAAACGGGTTGTACCCAGTTGTATATGGGTAAGCAGGGATTGGGTTTTCATAACCCATGGGTGGTGGTGGTGGCGCAGGAGTGACCGGTGCAGAGTCGACCTCTGAAACAACGTTTGATGGCCCGCCTATTTGTGGGTCTTCATAGATGGGAGGGTAGTTGCTGGAATTCTGTGGGGTGCTAAAATGGAAACCCCCTCGCACGGACATCCGTGCGCTTCTCCTTCGCCTCGATGGTTCTGGTGGCGGAGGCTGTTCAGGTGCTGGTGGCGGCGGTGGTGTAACCGCTTGAAAGTGCGGGTCCTCAGAGGGAGTCCGCTGTGGTGAGGGGGAGTAAACTCCCACTTGTAAGTGCTCCACCTTTCGGCCCATAAATCGGGGCCTCTGTATGGCGATCCTGCAAATGAAAAACCATTGGAGATCTCTATGGGATGCGTAGGCATCCCAGAAGGTGGCATGGCGGGATCTGGATCATCGTCCACATCTATATCCTGATATTTAGGAAAGTGATCTGCGGGCCCCAATGGGTTATGACCCACTGGTTCATCGATTTGGTCAAAAGGGTTAAAACGACTCTGAAAATAAGGAGTGGGGTTTTGGAAAGAATGGTGGGAATCAGAACGTTGCAAGGAATGGTGCAAGTGATGCGAGTCCTGATGCTCTTCTTCTTGTTGTGGCCCAAAGGAATGATGGTAAGAGGGCGAAGTACTGAGCGAAACGGAACGTCTCGCTGGTTCAAGGTAAGTTCTCCAATCCGCATGTGGGCTGGAGCTGTAAGACACAGAGGGAGTTCGTCTATGCGATGGCCCTACTTCGTGGTCATGCCTTCCTCTCATTGGTGCTTTGCCTCATCCTCCTCGTCCTCGGATTCTTGGTGGCATGTTTGAAATGTAGTCCTGTCAAACAAGGAAACAAACAAAAATATATAAACCAGATAAGATTAAGATTAATCCTAGGTCGTTTGCCTAGACTCGAAAGTCAAGGAATGTGCTACTGTGTCTTTGAGATTAAACACAAAAGACTAGTGTTTAATTCACTCAATGTTGGCTCTGATACCAACCTGTCACACCCCGATATTTCTACATATTATCGGTGGGCCCGGTGAGGAGTATCGTGACGTAGTTGATATCGTCATAGTCAAATATACACACTTTATAGCACAGCGGAAGTCTTGGTAGAAATTACTATTACAAACCAAAAGTGTAAAGTACGAATAAAAGATTATACAGACGGTTGTAAAGATAGGATCCACAGGCGGATCTAAATATAATACAAAACATTGTTCAACAGACTTAAGGCATTACGAACTTGCAAGATTCTCTATTAACGCCCTGAAGCTCCCAGCCAATTACGAGTAGTACCTGTCACTTAGCCTTTTTGAAAATACGTCAGTTTATACTGGTAAATACAATTAACCGAATCTTTTGAAAACATTTATGAAAATCGATTTAAATGCACAAGGCACAAATATTCTTTTATAACTTGGGACAATTATATAGAAATGATCTTGTATACAGATTTACATGTTTGTCGTACGTTCAGGGCCTGGGATAGAAGCCGAGACATGATTAATAGACACACCACTAATATAAACCCACAAGGAGTTATCCCCACGTGTGGGTATATCATTTTACATACGCAACTGTCAGGTGTATGCCTACACCTCGTGCTTAAGTCGTGGCCACTTACAAATGAAATGAGCCGAGGATATCCAGGACACGGTCGTATTAACCCCCAAAAGTTTATATATCAAACAAAACAGATTAAAACGGGTTACGTCAATAAATTAACCACCATTCGATTAATGATTCCATACCCGACCAAGTGGTAATATATTTTAACATATCCCAAGCCCGTATAAGGGAAAATAAGTTAAAAGTATTTACCTGAGCTTTAAAATGCGAGATTTGTCTACTCAGCCGTATAATCTATTCAAACTAGTGCAAGTAACTTTTACCGGGGCTCCTAATCAGGAACGAAGGTTTTATTAACCTATTAGATTACTAACGGGTCTTATTTAAGTTGTAAACTTTGACCGGTTAGTTTAAAGAAGGATTTACGGTACGAAACGCTAGATTAAGCGATGACCGGATTGGAATGTAATTTAGACCCGACAAGTATGGATACTTGTATTATATGGGTAAACTAAATACATTCTGGAATTTGAAGTTAAAATGATAAGGTTTAATCCGTTTCGGCTAATTTATGCAAACTAGTTACATAAACCGTACCGAACACGTATAAGCATAACGGGTAGCCGGATGTCACACCCTGGCTTTGCGGAAGCGTGGTAAATTTTGGTGTGACTTCTTAATACCATAGCTTAACCATAACAAGCTATATGAATTAAAAACCATGCAAGTCATCCATTAAGTTTTGAAAACAAAATACAGTACCAGTGTTTTAACCAACAATCATAACCTTGTCCAACAGACATTACAAACTGAAACATAACATAAACGTGGTTTAAGGACTGTGTCTTGTCCAGGAAAGAGACACATCCCCTAAACCCTGATGACTTCATGACAAGTGCAGCGGAAAACGTTCCATACCGTGCCAGATCCGTTTAATTTCCTGAAATACATGTGAGTTGAAAAATCAACAATAATGTTGAGCGAGTTCATGTGCAAGTGAGTAAGTAAAACACTTGTAAGTATAAAAGTTTCCTGGTATGTAGCAGTGTAAGAGGACTTGTGATCACCAATGGTTTGCAAGGCCATTAGCATGTAGTGAAATGCAAGTAGGTAGACACAACCCTAGCCGATTTTGCGTTGGGTACCAAGTCACTCCAGGTCCGTTCTGTTAGTCCTCCGAGAGGCCTGTTCTGTTGGGCCGGGAGCTGGGCTCGCTACACCCAGATAGATCTACCGCTCGAGTCCCTCGGTGTTCTAACTACCCATTCACATGATCTAAACCTCCTTACGTAAATCATACCGTGTATAAAGTACTTGTAAACAAAGTAACATGTATTTCACCCCCGCAGTTAAGAAAACTGAAAACAGTTAGAGAAAAGGGGGACATGAACTCACAGTGAATGCGCGTCTCTACCAAGTGTCTCCAATACAGTAAGCTGTGCAACGACCTACAAGTGCTAATTCTATTAGACGGACGGCCGTGCTTTAGCTTTATAGTTTAAGTCTTTGGGAAATAGTTAGACAACTATTTCGTGTTTATGTTCCGTATACACTTGGTAGTTATACTTCTTCCCAAGGATGGGGGATACAATACATGTGCGTAAGTTACGTTTTATCAATCTTGTGGTAATGTAATTACCGGTGTAACTTATATGTTTGTGGAAGCGTTCGTACAGTTTTGGAATCATTAACGCTTGTAAATATTATTTTTACTCTAAAATAATATTTATGTATTTTCACAAAATAATCATAAACAGTGTTGTGACAAATATACTTATCACGTTAATCTTTGTGAAAATCCCACCTCCGAATATTTAGTAAAATATAGTGCTGGCGAAATTTATGTTTCGAAAGTATGTTCAAAAATAGTTCTAACACTTGTTGTGTAAAAAGTCTAAGTGTTAGGTTTTTAGGAAAATTTCGCCAGAGTTTCCTCTGTAACTGGAGGTGGCCACGCTTTCAAGCGTATCATTTTCTTTTAACAAATCAATTCAACAATCCTCTTTATTCAATCAAACAATTTCCGACACATCAAACTAGTCGACAAGTATGTAAATTTGCATAATCGCATGAACTTGTAGTTTTTCCGAATCTATAGTGTAAATCCCCTTTATATATGTCGATCTTTATATAAAGTAGCTTTATTCTTGTAAAAACCTTGTGACTAGAGAAATCCGTCTTTACAACTTCTAGTCATTTTTCCCAAAAATAGTTATTTGTCGGATCTTTTCATTTCACAAGTGTTTACGCACTTGTGGTTCATAAAATCATGTTTGTTAGTGTAAGATCCTTTCTTTAAAATACATGGTTTCTTAAATGTGTGGTTCTTTAAAAATACCACTTGCGGATGCGTAGATCCGCTAGTTTTAAACACCATTGTACCGGTTAAATCACTTTTACACAAGTAAAATATTTTCACACAAGTTCATGTATCTTGTGTGGTAGAGTTTCGCCTTTTAACCCTTGTGGTAACCAAAAACAAGCTTATGTGAAGATCCATGATCTTACAAAGTTGGGTTAAACGGAGATCCGAGCTACCACATCATAGATCGGGTCTCAATAATCACATATTTCAAGTCCTACGACTTTTACACAAGTTATATGCTATTAACCACCACTTTTATAGTTTTTACTAGACTTTTGATCATCATCTTTCATTTTAACGAGATTCAACCGACATAATTTCTTTTAACCACTTTAGATATGCTTAAAAACAAGTTTTAAGTGATATACCTCTAGCTCAAGGCTAGGGAAGATCTTTGGCGAAAAAGAGGTGGATAAAAGCTAACGGTAGAGGTCCTTCGCGTTCCGAGCGCACCAAAGCTCCTAATATGTGACCCTTGAAGTGTGTATGATGATGGAATTGTAAGATTGAAACTTGAAAGTATGATGGTGAGTGGAAGAGGGTTCGGCCGAGATGGAGGGGAGCAAGAGAGAGTGGTTTTTGGTTGGTGATAATTATCTCAAGTGATTAGTGTGTATTTATAGGAAAGATTAAGTGATATTGTCCATTGGTCACAATGTCTTCAAGATATTAGGCAACAATCAATTAAATAATCTTGGTTTGTACTAGTGTGTTTCCCCTAGTTAGGGGACGGTTAGAACATGGGGGGGGGGGGGGGTTGGTTCGATCTTAAGTAGTAGTTAGGGGGTTTAGTTTAGTTAAATAGGTTAAGTTAAGTAATTAACCCCGCTACTAATATGTTACACGTTATGGCGGGTGTTAGGGTAATCAGGGACCCTAACTGGCTCAGAAAAATAAAAATAGTGAAAATAGTAATATTTTCATGTTCCGGGTAAAGTCCGGGTGTCCGGTTAGATAGTAATCCGTTAAAGCCTTTTGTAACGCTTTAAAGTGTCGTTATTACATTTTTAGTGACACAATTTGTTTTCCCGACACTTTAGAAAGTGTCTAGTGTTATTTTCTCATTTCCTGGCACTTTACTAGTCAGCTAGAAGCTGGTTTATTTATTAAAGTGCTGTGTTTGGTACTTAAAGTACGTTTTAGGCACATCCGAATCAGTGTATCTTATTCCTAGAGACGCGGTACCACAACTCTTATATCCCTACACTCACTACCAGTGTAGCCAAATTATTTGAGGCTCTTAACAGGCCTTAGAGGCAGTGTCTGCCTGATGCTGGTTATATCAGCATGTTCACTGTGTATCCGTTTAGTGCTACTGTGCTTTTTGTGCATCAGGTTTGTCACTAGGGTTCAGCATGTAAATATTGTAGTGACAGCAAATAAAGTATGATGCAAGTAAGTGCATGTATCAGTATGCAGGTAGCAGTTCATCAGCTAGTTCAATCAAGCACAGTAATTAAGCAGTAATTAATCAGTAATTAAGTTGTACGGATACCTGGTTTAGTGCGGGTTGTCACATTCTCCCCCCGTTAAATAAATTTCGTCCCGAAATTTAAGTTCTGCTTGTAGAAGCAGGGTTCTTAGGAAAAAGGTGGGGGTATTTCTCTTTCATCCGGTCCTCACGTTCCCAGGTGAATTCAGGACCATGTCTGGCATTCCAACGTACTTTGACGAGTTTGACACTGCTCCGGCGGGTCTTGTTAACCTTCCAATCCGTGACCTCGACAGGTTCTTCAACGAAGTGGAGCGTGTCGTCAATATGAATCTCGTCGATGGGAATGGCAACGTCAATTTGAGTTGGACTTTTCTTTAGATTGGATACATGAAATGTATCGTGAACACCATTCAGTTCAGCAGGTAGGTCCAACTTGTATGCTACTGTTCCAATTCTTTCCAGAATTCTGAAAGGACCAATGTAGCGCGGATTTAACTTCCCACGCTTTCCAAAGCGTACCACCCCCTTCCAGGGTGAAACTTTCAATAACACCATTTCCCCAACTTGGAAATCCACGTGCTTCCGGTTTGGATCCGCGTAGGCCTTTTGCCTGTGGCGAGCAGCTTCGATGCGTTTAAGTATTTGCGCAATCTTGTCTGTCGTCTCTTGGACGATCTCGGGACCAGCAAGCTGCCTATCACCTGCGTCAGACCAACATAGTGGTGATCGGCACTTGCGTCCGTATAGGGCCTCAAATGGCGCGACACCAATACTGGTGTGGTAGCTGTTGTTGTATGAAAATTCGACCAAGGGTAAGTGTTTATCCCAGCTACCTCCCAAATCCATAACACATGCCCTCAGCATGTCTTCCAAAGTTTGTATCGTTCGCTCGCTCTGGCCGTCAGTTTGCGGATGGAACACAGTGCTCAGATTCAACTGTGAGCCAAACGATTCCTGGAAGGATTGCCATATCCTTGACACAAACCTTCCGTCTCTATCAGAGATGATCGAGAGTGGTACTCCATGACGTGCTACGATCTCTCTCAAGTAAATTTCCGCAAGTTTACTAGTACTGTCTTTCTCTTTGATTGGCAGAAAGTGTGCGGATTTTGTTAGGCGGTCAACTATTACCCAAATCATATCATGGCCTCTTGGCGTTCTTGGCAGTTTTGTAATAAAATCCATGGAGATTTGTTCCCATTTCCACTTGGGAATCTCAGGTTGTTGCAGTAGCCCCGAAGGCTTCTGGTATTCCGCTTTAACCTTAGCGCACGTTAAACATTTGCTCACGTAAACAGCAACATCGCCTTTCATCCTAGGCCACCAATAGTAATTTTTGAGATCTTGGTACATCTTATCCGATCCAGGGTGGATAGAGTATCGTGACTTGTGCGCTTCGTCGAAAATAACTTCCCTTAATCCACCAAACAGAGGAACCCAAATCCTTTTCTCAAAACACAACGTTCCTTCCTCGTTTGGTACCAAAAGCTTCTCCATTCCACGGAGATATTCTTCCTCAAGGTTTCCCTCCTTGAGAGCTTCCTTTTGTGCAGCACGAATGCGCAAGGAAAGATCGGTTCGTATAATCATTTCCAAAGCCCTAACCCTTATGGGCTTGATTCTTTCTTTACGACTTAGGGCATCGGCGACTACATTCGCCTTCCCTGGGTGATACTTTATCTCGTAGTCGTAATCGTTCAATAATTCAACCCATCGTCTTTGCCTCATATTCAGCTCCTTCTGGTTGAATATATGCTGTAGGCTTTTGTGATCTGTGAAAATTGTGCACTTCGTACCATACAGGTAGTGTCTCCAGATCTTTAAAGCGAAAACCACTGCGCCAAGCTCTAAATCGTGGGTGGTATAGTTCTTTTCGTGCACTTTCAGTTGGCATGATGCGTAAGCAATGACCTTTTGGCGTTGCATCAACACACAACCCAATCCCTGACGCGACGCGTCGCAGTATACCACAAAATCGTCGGTACCTTCCGGTAGAGCTAAGATTGGTGCGTTGCAGAGCTTATCTTTCAATATCTGAAACGCTTCGTCCTGTTTGATTCCCCAATCAAACGTCTTATCCTTCTGGGTCAGGAGCGTCAACGGTTGAGTGATTTTCGAAAAATCCTCGATGAACCTTCGATAGTAGCCAGCCAAACCCAAGAATTGTCGAATCTCGGTTGGCGTTGTAGGCGTTTCCCAATTCTTGATTGCCTCGATCTTTGTGGGATCAACATGAATTCCATCCCCATTAACCACGTGTCCAAGAAACTGGACTTCGCGTAGCCAAAACTCGCACTTGGAGAATTTGGCGTACAGCTGTTCCTTCTTTAGCAGCTCCAATATGGTTCTAAGATGCTGCTCGTGTTCAGCCTTCGTCTTTGAGTAAATCAGAATGTCGTCGATGAATACAATCACGAACTTGTCTAAGTATGGCTTGCAAACTCTATTCATTAGATCCATGAAGACCGCAGGTGCGTTCGTCAAACCAAATGGCATAACGAGGAACTCGTAGTGTCCATAACGAGTTCGGAAGGCTGTTTTCGGGATACTTTCCTCCTGTATCCTTAATTGATGGTATCCAGATCGAAGATCGATCTTAGAGTAACAGCTTAAACCTTGAAGTTGGTCAAACAGATCATCAATTCTTGGCAGAGGATACCTGTTCTTGATCGTCAGCTTGTTCAATTCTCTGTAGTCAATACACATGCGGAAACTTCCGTCCTTCTTCTTGACAAACAGGACCGGAGCTCCCCGAGGCGAGAAGCTTGGTCGGATAAAACCCTTGTCTAACAACTCTTGAAGTTGTGTCGACAATTCCTGCATCTCAGACGGAGCAAGTCTATAAGGTGCCTTAGCCACAGGCGCTGCGCCTGGAACTAAGTCGATGTGAAACTCCACTTGCCTCTGAGGTGGCAGCCCAGGTAAGTCTTCCGGAAAGACTTCTGGATACTCCCTTACGACAGGGATGTCTTCGATTCTTGGCTCAGTAACCTTCTTATCCACGATGTGCGCCAGAAAAGCAACACATCCTTTCTGTAAACATTTCCTTGCTTTCAAGCAGCTGATAAATCTTAGTGGCGTGTCACGCTTCTCTCCGTGAACCACAGTTGTCTCGCCATCATCAGTTGGGATACGAACAACCTTCTCGTGACATACTATCTCAGCCTTGTTTCCGGATAACCAATCCATTCCTACCACCACGTCGAAGCTTCCCAATTGAACTGGTAGTAGATCCAAAGTAAACTCACGTTCTCCCAATTCTATCACACAACCTCTGATTACTTCGTCGGCTTCAACTATCTTTCCATTAGCTAATTCGATCGAGTAGGGAATGTCTAACTTATTAGCGGCTAGTCCAAGCATATTCTTAAATTCTAACGATACGAAGCTATAATCGGCACCAGTATCAAATAAAACGGATGCATAGCGTTGATTGATAGGGAACGTACCGGTAACAACATTTGGGTCCTGGCGTGCCTCCCTAGCTTCGAGTTGGAACACTCTACCACGGGCTTGATTCAATGTTGGGCAATTCTTCTTAAAATGCCCGATTTCCCCGCAGTTATAGCATCCGAGCCTCTGTCCATTACCACCAGCTTGATCATTCCCCTGATTACGATTTACTGCGCCCGCTTGGTTAGCGTTGTTGCCCTGATTTCTGTTACCTCCAAAATTTCCTTGTGGGCGGTTTCCATATCCACCATGGTTATCATTCCTGTTTCCATATCCTCCCTGGCCTCCGCGGCCGGCAGGGACCCAACAAGTATCCTTCGAGTGACCACGTTTCCCACAAGCTTCACACACTTTTAACCCACATTGGCCAGAATGGTGACGCTGGCAGGCACTACACTTAGGCAGAGTGCCCATATATCCTCTTCCTCTCCTTCCACTGCCAGCTGCTCCCTGAGCTGGCATGCTTGGTGCTCCTCTCTTACCATCACCGCTAACACCTTGTTTGAAGTTCGAAAACTTTCTTTTGTTACTTCCTGACGACTCAACATGAGTCTCTTTCTCCTTTGCCTTAACATCACCAAACTTGTTCAGACGAATGGCCTCTTCTGTGAGAGCCACACTCAAATCAATCGCCTCGGTAATTGTCGCAGGCTTTGATGAGGTTACCATACTTATGATTTGGGGAGCCAAACCCCAAATGAAGCGCTCGATTCGCTTGTATTCAGGTGTAACCATGTAAGGAACCACTTGAGATAAGTCGTGAAACCTCTGGACGTATTCTGCAATCTTTGGTCCATCCATCTTTAAGTGCCAAAATTCAGTCTCCAACCTTTGAATTTCTGCGCGTGAACAATACTTTTTGCGCATCAGTTCTTTCAATTCGGCCCAAGTCAGTGCGTAGGCGGCAGCTTCGCCTAGAGTTTGTACTTGTAGGTTCCACCAGGATAGGGCTCCATCTAGAAACAGCCCTGAAATGTATGTGACTTGCTGATCCTCTGCACACTTGCTCATGCGTAAAACAGAATCGGTTTTCTCAGCCCAGCGGGTAAAGGCAACTGCACCTCCTGTGCCATTGAAGTTAACTGGTTTGCAGTCTAAGAACTGCTTGTAGGTGCATCCTGCACGTATGTTAAAACATGTGTTTGGCATTAGCATCATCGCTAAAATCTCCAACTAGTTCATGGTAGGTTCGAATGGCGTGGTATTACCGTGAGGTGGATTGTTATTGCCTTGGTTAACACTTCCGCTCCCTCCTGGCTGAGATGCTGCGTATTGTGCTATGGCAGCTGCAATGACTTGCTGTAGCTCTGCCTCATTAGTAGGCATTGGCGTTGGGCGTTTCGGCGGCATCTTCTAAAAGATGTGTTCACATTGGTCAGGCCATAGCGAAAAGTACGTATATAGTAATAGTAATAGCACGTAATATCCCATGTCATCAATACATCACAAATACCAATCATCCACATCTCATGCCATAACAATGCAAATAAGTAATCAAGCGAAACAGATATGATGAGAATACTGCGATTGTCATACATCAAGACCACATAGTAAGTGTATCAGTACATCATAGTGTCATACAATCATCCATCAACTAGGGGCTACATCACCCCTGTCCAAAAATCATAACAGATCAGTGTCAAATACAACATCAAGTACATGTCAAAAGTCAAAATCAAAAAGTGGTCTCCAAAATGCTGTGCAATCCAACAATCGCCGTCTTCTCATCCTCGTCTATCTAATCAGTAACTGGTGAGCTCTATGCAGATGGTGGTGGAGGAGGGGGAAAGTGGGTATAAAACAAGCGGCGTAACTGGAGCCAGTCCTCCTCCTGGGCTCGCTGAGTACGAATAATGGAAGCAACCTGCTGCTCTAAAGCAAAGAGACGAGCAGCAATATCTGAAGGTAGTGGTCGAATCGGCTGTAGAGGGGAGGGTGCCTGTCCATGGCACTGACAAGGTAACAACCGAGCTCTCTCGAGCTCCTGTATACGCTGTGTATGGGACTCATGCTGTGCGACAAAGGACATCAAGACGTCCTCAATAGTGTGTCCCCTGTGAAAAGCATGATAGGGGTCAGTGGGTGGCATACCAGAGCCAGGTGCCCAAAGAAATGGCTCGCTAGTGGGGTCGAAAGGTGCCACGTGAAACGGTGCAACAGCGGGTGAAGCAAGTGACGTCTGAGGCATAAAAGGGATAGGCATCGATACATGCCCATCAGGGTGTGCTGAAGAACCCTCTCCAGGCCCTGCTGGAGGTACAAACATAGGAACCTGAAATGAAAAGTCAACATGTGGTGCAACAGGAATCTGTGGAGGAAAAGGTGGAACGTCCTCGTCAGCCGGTATCCAACCGTGCTGTGCGGACTCATCCGGTGGATCCATATGCGCCGCGAACAGTGCATGTCCGGGCTCCAGTGGGACGGGATCAAGTAAGGGAGCAATAACAGGGTAAACGGGTGCAAAGTGCTCTATAGGGTGGTCAGCAGGTATATCACCAACGGGTAAGGGAACAACGGGATCAACAGCAACATGATCGCCCTCAATCACAGGAACATCTACAGGGAGATCAGCAACAACAGGCTCAAAAGGGATATCAGCATGTACTAAGTCATGCTCTGGTATAGGGTCTAGAGCGGCTGCCTGCTCAGGAGCAACGGCAGGCTCGAAGTCATCAAAAGCCATGTCAAACTCAAAATCTGGGTCAATAGGCTCAAATAGGTCAACAGCGTCTACTGGATCCTCCATAAACTGATCCATCGGAACGTACTCTATGTCATGATCAGGGTCGAATCCTGGGGGAAACATAGGGTCGGAATCCCCCTCGTCATCATGGTCAAAAGCGAAACTGGGGATAGGAGCGACAGAAGATGCATGATCAGGCTCTGACTCATGAGAGAAGTGATGTGCACTCTGGACATGTGAGGGTACAGAAGCCACAGACTCAAAGGAGTCCGCGACTGGGGAGTGAACAGGTGGCTCCGCGACGGGAGCGTCCGCGATCAACAAGGGATCGGCAGCAGGAAAGGCCTCGCCCTGAGCATCGTCCTTGAAAGGCTCCTCATCAAACATATCGATATCATCCTCCTCATCGTCGATGGGTAAATCGTAAGCTGGGTACGCAGCAAGCGGTATAGGAGCAGGGATCAATGCCAATGGTAGATCCCCGGCGATAGGACCATCTGCGAGCTCGCCAGCACCGTCAGGTAGTGCAAAAGGCTGGAAATCGTCCTCATCTGTGCTAGTGTAGTCGGACGTGTAAACCTCGTGCTCCGATGACTCAATGTCGTCTGAAATGATAGGCCTCGGGCCTGTGGTGCCTGAACCACCAGTGTCTGCAGAATCCATGTGTCTGTAACATATACACAAACATGCACAAATAGTCAATCATAAATCAAGTAATCACATAAATCACCAAGTAAGGCATCACATAATCTTACTAGCCAATTTTATCCAGTCTACAAGACTGCTCTATCCTTCACTTAAACCAAACCTCGATCCTCCAGATCGATCCTCAGCCCTCCAAGCTGAGCCTTTTCTTCCTAGCCTTGCTAGCCCACTACCTTGGTCACCTAGACCAAGCCACGATCCTCCAGATCGAACCTATAATAAACCAATGTGCTTAACTACCTCGATCACCTCGGTCCTCCAGACCGATCCTCAGCCCTCCAAGCTGAGCCTATAAATAAATAAAATGTGCTCAACATTTGTTTGTAAAAAGTGTGGATCTGGACTTAAGTGGTATGCAGAAAAATGTTTTCGTGAGAGCCCTAGTGATCATAGTCTAGACTCGAGAAAGAATCCTAGTTCGCTATGATCAGAGCTCTGATACCGAGCTGTCACACCCTGGCTTTGCGGAAGCGTGGTAAATTTTGGTGTGACTTCTTAATACCATAGCTTAACCATAACAAGCTATATGAATTAAAAACCATGCAAGTCATCCATTAAGTTTTGAAAACAAAATACAGTACCAGTGTTTTAACCAACAATCATAACCTTGTCCAACAGACATTACAAACTGAAACATAACATAAACGTGGTTTAAGGACTGTGTCTTGTCCAGGAAAGAGACACATCCCCTAAACCCTGATGACTTCATGACAAGTGCAGCGGAAAATGTTCCATACCGTGCCAGATCCGTTTAATTTCCTGAAATACATGTGAGTTGAAAAATCAACAATAATGTTGAGCGAGTTCATGTGCAAGTGAGTAAGTAAAACACTTGTAAGTATAAAAGTTTCCTGGTATGTAGCAGTGTAAGAGGACTTGTGATCACCAATGGTTTGCAAGGCCATTAGCATGTAGTGAAATGCAAGTAGGTAGACACAACCCTAGCCGATTTTGCGTTGGGTACCAAGTCACTCCAGGTCCGTTCTGTTAGTCCTCCGAGAGGCCTGTTCTGTTGGGCCGGGAGCTGGGCTCGCTACACCCAGATAGATCTACCGCTCGAGTCCCTCGGTGTTCTAACTACCCATTCACATGATCTAAACCTCCTTACGTAAATCATACCGTGTATAAAGTACTTGTAAACAAAGTAACATGTATTTCACCCCCGCAGTTAAGAAAACTGAAAACAGTTAGAGAAAAGGGGGACATGAACTCACAGTGAATGCGCGTCTCTACCAAGTGTCTCCAATACAGTAAGCTGTGCAACGACCTACAAGTGCTAATTCTATTAGACGGACGGCCGTGCTTTAGCTTTATAGTTTAAGTCTTTGGGAAATAGTTAGACAACTATTTCGTGTTTATGTTCCGTATACACTTGGTAGTTATACTTCTTCCCAAGGATGGGGGATACAATACATGTGCGTAAGTTACGTTTTATCAATCTTGTGGTAATGTAATTACCGGTGTAACTTATATGTTTGTGGAAGCGTTCGTACAGTTTTGGAATCATTAACGCTTGTAAATATTATTTTTACTCTAAAATAATATTTATGTATTTTCACAAAATAATCATAAACAGTGTTGTGACAAATATACTTATCACGTTAATCTTTGTGAAAATCCCACCTCCGAATATTTAGTAAAATATAGTGCTGGCGAAATTTATGTTTCGAAAGTATGTTCAAAAATAGTTCTAACACTTGTTGTGTAAAAAGTCTAAGTGTTAGGTTTTTAGGAAAATTTCGCCAGAGTTTCCTCTGTAACTGGAGGTGGCCACGCTTTCAAGCGTATCATTTTCTTTTAACAAATCAATTCAACAATCCTCTTTATTCAATCAAACAATTTCCGACACATCAAACTAGTCGACAAGTATGTAAATTTGCATAATCGCATGAACTTGTAGTTTTTCCGAATCTATAGTGTAAATCCCCTTTATATATGTCGATCTTTATATAAAGTAGCTTTATTCTTGTAAAAACCTTGTGACTAGAGAAATCCGTCTTTACAACTTCTAGTCATTTTTCCCAAAAATAGTTATTTGTCGGATCTTTTCATTTCACAAGTGTTTACGCACTTGTGGTTCATAAAATCATGTTTGTTAGTGTAAGATCCTTTCTTTAAAATACATGGTTTCTTAAATGTGTGGTTCTTTAAAAATACCACTTGCGGATGCGTAGATCCGCTAGTTTTAAACACCATTGTACCGGTTAAATCACTTTTACACAAGTAAAATATTTTCACACAAGTTCATGTATCTTGTGTGGTAGAGTTTCGCCTTTTAACCCTTGTGGTAACCAAAAACAAGCTTATGTGAAGATCCATGATCTTACAAAGTTGGGTTAAACGGAGATCCGAGCTACCACATCATAGATCGGGTCTCAATAATCACATATTTCAAGTCCTACGACTTTTACACAAGTTATATGCTATTAACCACCACTTTTATAGTTTTTACTAGACTTTTGATCATCATCTTTCATTTTAACGAGATTCAACCGACATAATTTCTTTTAACCACTTTAGATATGCTTAAAAACAAGTTTTAAGTGATATACCTCTAGCTCAAGGCTAGGGAAGATCTTTGGCGAAAAAGAGGTGGATAAAAGCTAACGGTAGAGGTCCTTCGCGTTCCGAGCGCACCAAAGCTCCTAATATGTGACCCTTGAAGTGTGTATGATGATGGAATTGTAAGATTGAAACTTGAAAGTATGATGGTGAGTGGAAGAGGGTTCGGCCGAGATGGAGGGGAGCAAGAGAGAGTGGTTTTTGGTTGGTGATAATTATCTCAAGTGATTAGTGTGTATTTATAGGAAAGATTAAGTGATATTGTCCATTGGTCACAATGTCTTCAAGATATTAGGCAACAATCAATTAAATAATCTTGGTTTGTACTAGTGTGTTTCCCCTAGTTAGGGGACGGTTAGAACATGGGGGGGGGGGGGGGGGTTGGTTCGATCTTAAGTAGTAGTTAGGGGGTTTAGTTTAGTTAAATAGGTTAAGTTAAGTAATTAACCCCGCTACTAATATGTTACACGTTATGGCGGGTGTTAGGGTAATCAGGGACCCTAACTGGCTCAGAAAAATAAAAATAGTGAAAATAGTAATATTTTCATGTTCCGGGTAAAGTCCGGGTGTCCGGTTAGATAGTAATCCGTTAAAGCCTTTTGTAACGCTTTAAAGTGTCGTTATTACATTTTTAGTGACACAATTTGTTTTCCCGACACTTTAGAAAGTGTCTAGTGTTATTTTCTCATTTCCTGGCACTTTACTAGTCAGCTAGAAGCTGGTTTATTTATTAAAGTGCTGTGTTTGGTACTTAAAGTACGTTTTAGGCACATCCGAATCAGTGTATCTTATTCCTAGAGACGCGGTACCACAACTCTTATATCCCTACACTCACTACCAGTGTAGCCAAATTATTTGAGGCTCTTAACAGGCCTTAGAGGCAGTGTCTGCCTGATGCTGGTTATATCAGCATGTTCACTATGTATCCGTTTAGTGCTACTGTGCTTTTTGTGCATCAGGTTTGTCACTAGGGTTCAGCATGTAAATATTGTAGTGACAGCAAATAATGTATGATGCAAGTAAGTGCATGTATCAGTATGCAGGTAGCAGTTCATCAGCTAGTTCAATCAAGCACAGTAATTAAGCAGTAATTAATCAGTAATTAAGTTGTACGGATACTGGTTTAGTGCGGGTTGTCACACCGGATGAGTCATGTACAAGTTCCATAACTTATTATGCTTTAAATATGTTATGATATCAGTAGGATATCAACAAATATGCTCAAAAAGATTTTAAAACCAAATTAAGTCCCGTAAGGGCAATTTGGTCATTTTGAAATTTATAAAGGAGGTTTAAAATAAACTAATTTTCTGGTCTAAAACATTCTATAAAAATATTTATTTTATGATGTTAAATCAGTAGCATATCATACATATGTGTGGTTTACCATTTATGACCAAACTATGCCCCGAAAGGGTATTTTGGTCATTTCACATATGCTTTTAAGTACATAATTGGAAGTCTGAGTTCATGACTTATACTTACTGTAAAAATATTAAAAATTAGTTATAATTTAAGTAGGTAACAAGTCTTGGGTGCTAAATATGGTTTTAAACCATACTATGCACCTAATTAGCGTAAAAGTCGATAATTGACGATATTTGCGATGTTTATGTGATTCTGAGATTTTGATCAGCCTTGAATGTTTAAAATATTTTATTTTTCATATTAAATCAGTAGAAAAAGGTTTGACATGTTAATCATATGTAAATCACATTTTATTAACAAAAAGGGCATTATCGTCAATTATGGAATTTATGCAAGAACTCAAAGTTATGGTCAGTATCTAATCTGGCCCAACATTCCAAAAATTCCTAAAAATTATATCATAACAGTAGGTAATGAGTTTATGGTTAAAATTTATGTTTAATCATGGTTTATACATAAAAGGGTAGTTTAGACTTTATATAAATTTAATTTACGATATTTAGCATATCATCAATTTGAGACCAGAAAATAATGTCAAAATAATTTAGACATGTTTATATATCAGTAACTAAGTTATTTATATGATCATATATTCAAAAATCTCATTTTTAGACCATAAGGGCATAATGGTCAACTAAAAGCATAATAACGGAAATTTGCATATAACTCAGAATATTAAGTGATCTGGTAATATAACCTTAGAGGGTTATATTACAACGTTTTGTGGTCCTAATGGGAGCTTAAAACAAAAATGATTTAAGCTTAATCGGGTCAGAATTGAAAGTTAAAGCAAAAGTCAACTTTTACGACTTTCGGTTGCGAACCGAGCCTAAACTCAGAATTGTCGGGTTGAACATGTCTAGACATGTTCTAATAATATTTACCAAGTTATTAAAGTGACAAAACATAATTTATAGCTTCTATATTATCAGATATGAATTTATTTAAAAACTGACACGTTTGACTTTTTGACTAGTTACTTTGACCCAACAATTAACTAAGTAAACGTGATAATTAGGATGTGCCCTTTTGAAGGATTAACACACCTAATTACGATCACGTAGCCATATTCGCCTCGAACAATGGCTGGACCATTAAGGTTTAAACTAAAAGTCAAAGCGTTATTACGACAACTTTGACTTTCGGTCTTTAAACGTATAAAAACCAAACTACAGAGGCTAAGAACACTTACACAAGGTCCTAGCATGAAACTTGTACTGAGGGGAGTCTCCTTTAAGACCAGGAAGCTCCAGAGAATGCAAGCAAGAGAGTAAAGTTTGTTTTTTGAAATGAGCAAGTTGCCATTGAGGAGTGAAGGGCCTATTTATAGTGGGAGGGAGTGATTTAGGATCAATCCAGGTGTTTCTTGTTGATCTAAGATAGTTACAGGTGTCCAAGAGGTATTATAAAACCGTTTGCATGATGTTGTTTTCGAATTCAGGTTGCAGAGATGTTTGTGTGGGTGGCAAGGTTGAATGTTGGCAGCTGCCAGTTCTGGCTGGAAAAGGTCCCCCGTCGCGCCACGTGCCAGGTAGGGGAGATCATGGCGCGCCACGCGAGGCAACCAAATTCAAAATTTGTTTTTAAAAGTTACAAGTTCAGTCCCTGTATTCGTATATCTTTCATTTCTAGCATTAGGGGCCTTTCAAATTAAGTTTTAAATTTTCATGGGAGTATAATCAAGTGCCGTATATCTCTGAGTTTGTTAAAAAATGTCTTTCGGGAGTAAAATTATCATATTGACACTTTCAACCCCTCTTCTTGTGAATTTGCAGATTTAATCATATAATGGTACCGAAACCTCATGAAATCATTATTCGATATTCGTGAGAGTATAATCAAACATTACAAAGCCCTGGGTTCGTTAAAAGGTCACTCAGAGGTAAGAATTAACATGTTGACACTTTTAACCCCTGTGTTTTGTAAACTTTCGGTTTTAATCACAAACGTCTTCATAGGACCCATAATTTATTCGTTTAAGAATATGTTCATTGTGTGTGGTCAATCAGAAGCACAAGTTTGGCATGTTGATACTTTTAGTCCCTCTACATATATCTTTTCTCTGTTTGTCAACTTTAGTCCTTCAAAGTCAACTTATTACACGTTTAGGGTTTATAACACGTGTCTTCACTATTTTGGTCATGATTTTGCGAGGTGTTACAGCCCAGTGACAAGGTAAGTATTCCAGCCGATTGTTTGATTTTCCAGTGGCGGCGCAAGGTTTATTGTTGGAATGGTAAAATTCCAAGGCTTAACAGATTTAATTTTGCTAAGTTATGCGAAATTTACTTATGGAATGGACTACTTTGAGATGGTTTGTATTTTGCAGGCCTTGAAAGACGGACTGGGGATGCAAACAAGCGGAAAGCAACAAAACATGCTAGGAATCGGAACGGCACCAACGACGACCATAACCCTTTCAATCATCGAATATGGCTCCTTGTTTTCGGACCGATTTGAGTGTCGGCGCTGTCGCCGAGATCCATTTCGATTGATGGGATTTCGTGAAACAGCAGCCTTGACCGAAATTTAAAGGGGGTTTCACCCCATTTCAAAAATACTTTGTCTTGGGACTCCAGGGGGCGATTCGGGGTGATTCCTGGCCCTCCAATCCATCTTACTTAGCATTCCAATCAATTTTCAGGATTCCTTAACACTTTTGAAGATCAAATCATCACCATGAGTGGCTAATTCCACCAAGATCATTCCCGAGTTTAGGATTGTAAGTATTAGGTTTTGTTTTTACACAAATGGGATTGAAACATTGTTCTTGTTTACTTTTTTTATTAAGAATGTTTGTTTGATTGTGAATGTTGTCGTAAACTTGTGATTGTTAAGGTTTTTTTAAGTCATCGACGTTGTGAGATAACGATTGCTTTTAAGCTCGGGCTCAACTCGATTATAAACCGAGCTGAAAATCTAAGCTCGGGCTCGGCTTGGTTTTAAACGGAGCTGGCTCGGATCGGCTTGGTTTGGCTAGATTTTGAAAATAAAAATTAATACATATCTCTCAAAATCTACTATTCTAAAATATTATTCAATACTTCAAAAGAACATATTCAAAATAAGTTCAACCTAATACATTACAAGCCAAAATCACGTTCAAAAATTTAAAATAAGTTTTATATTTCAAGTAAATACAATATTTGTTCATTAGCACGGCAATCAACCTTCAAATATGTTATAGATATCAAACTATAAGCCTAAATACATCTAAATAATAATCATTTTTTGTAATATATTATATGTATATAAAAATAAAATATATTATAAGTAAAATAATTCGAGCTAAGCCGAGCCGAGCTACCAAGCGAGCCAAACCGAGCCAATTTGGCACGTCACGAGCCGAGCCGAGCTAGGCTCACTTTCTAACCGAGCCGACTCGGCTCGGCTCACATTCAAACTGAGCCATATCGAGCGAGCTTTTACCGAGCTAAATCTGAGCGAGCTCTAAGCTGCGAGCTTTTTGGACAGCCCTAGGTGTTGCGAAGGTTATTCTTGCACCATTTACATGAGATAGCTTATTGTTGATGTCTATAACTAGGTTTTCATTAACAAATCCAGGAAATCATTGTGTTTTCAAGTAAAAACCACAATTCGTTGTGTAAGATTAACCTTATTTTTTTGCAAATCCGAACATGAGTTTGATCCGTTTTCTCAATAGTGTTACCAAACCATATAATCATTATTTTCAAATTACTAATTATATTGAAGCTTTTGTTCGTGATTCCTACAACTCAAAACAGGATCATATCTTGATTTTAAACCAATTTAACCTTCAAGATAACTAGTAAATTTCTTAAGCTTTTTTGTACATTTTTTGTGTAAATAGTTTAGATAATCAAACAACTCGTGTAATACTAACCACATGCTATTCATGGATACGAACCCGATAGCTACTGAGGTTAATTGGGTTTTTGCATGATCGGGATGACACGATAATCAGTTATTGCGGTGGAATTTGACCTACCGAACCATGTAGTGGTGGAGAAGGAGAAAATATTTCCCAGCGACAAGGTCTTCGACGACATTAACTAGTTTTGACCAAATCCAAGGTACATGACATCGGCATTCACCAACAACAGAAAAGAAACCTTAGGGCGTCGATCAGCAACCACGAGACTATAATTACAAAGGAAACCTATGGAATCATATCTTTTAATTATGTTAGAGATAGTTACAATAAATACCAACTTATATATCTTAAAATATCTTAAAATACCCACCGAAACTAGATGCTATTTTTTATTCGATGTCTATTTGAAACAAATAACTAGAAAATAAAATTTATATGATTTAATATATACTAGTGCTAATACCCGCGAATTTCGCGGTGTTGAAAAATGATATGTTTCTTACTTTTAGAAAAGAAATTACGTTACTCGTCATAAAGAAACTATACACGTGAACTTATTATGGAAATCTGAAGTTGAATATTAAAATAAAACGAAGCATCGAACTATATATGTAACAAAACCGAAAAGATAAATAAATGAGAGAAATACGTTTTTCTGGTTTGACATATAAATTGAAAGCCTATTACTCTAATACTTCTACTTGCTGGAGTTTCGTAACCAATAACCTCGAATTCGTTTTAAACCAATTGAAAAAACAATCATCCCCTAACGAAATATGTTCGGCTTCAATTATGTCATGTCATCCAACAACACCGTACCTATCGTAAACAAAATATATGAACAAAAAATTTATTAGTAACATATATAAAAATACACTGAAAACAAAAGTATTCAATAGCATAAAAAATGGATTAACAAATCTTGTTTGACCATTAATATTATGTGTATGAAGATTCTTAACCAATACGGACGTACTTTTACGTATCTGCGACATTTTGTAGAATGTAAAGTATATCTTCTTGTGAAATAATCTATCATATAACAAAAGTATGAAGAGATGTTAAGTAAAACACTTTAGCTTTGTTTATTCAATAGTCGTTATTAGTTCACCAAGTAATAAACAACAAAATGGTATTATTGTTAAAAAAAACGCTAAAAATGACAACATTTAAAAGTAAGACATATAAATAACAACTATAGTAAACACGCATTTTATAGTAACTAATATACAGAAAATGTATACTGATTTAAGAGCATGTACCTTATGAGATCTGAAAGCGGTGTGTATAATATTAAACTTTATGATACTCAATGAGACCTTTTATAACTTGATAATGAGATTCAGGGAGTATGACACTTCAGGTGTCATATTTAAGCATATATATGTTCTTATATTACCTGACAATGAGACACATCGCTCAAAATGTGACATTTTAGCAAGAATTAAAGAGGCTGTAACAACATCAGATTCAAATTTCTTGGTAGAAATCCACAAAAATACGTAGAAGCTAGCGACGGCTAGATGAATGGCTGCGAGATACAACAAACAAACGATTACCGAAAAAAATTAACAAAATAAAGAAAAAAAATGGATTAATAGACAAATTCATACCTTGGAGAAGAAGATGATAATCAGATTCGAAGAAGATGGCCATTGATTATTTTTAGTTTTGGGCCTGGAGAAAATAAGAAAGCTATTATGGACAGTGATATTAGTAAGACGAATTGTAATGTTAGTTATACAACTCTTGCCATCCCAGTTTGTGGTCAGAAATTCCTAAAAAATAACATTTTCATGAGTTAGGCATCAGAGAACAAAGAAACACAACCCAATTTTTAACTATTTTTTATGAGATTACCCGTTCAACCCATTGGTGAGAAATAGAAAACTCAAATTAACCACTTGGGTCAAGACTTCCACCTCTATGCATTTATACTGGGCTGATGATATTCGACTTGAAGACTTGAAAATAAAGTGGTTCTGCTTATCAAATGAAAAAAGAAAGAGGTTATCTTCAATTCAACTTTAAACAAAGAACCTTCAATTTAGGTTGGAACTATGATGTAAAAACACTAAAATAATATATATCACAAAATCAGAGAGGGGGGAGGGAGGCTGCTCCTAAAACAACTCGGGATACATGACTTGAAATGATTCACCCTGATACAAAAGATGAAATCCCAAATTTTCACATTAATAGGCTTTAGTTCTTGACTCTAATGAAATAGACAATATGTAACGTGAACTCATATAGATAGACTAAGAGACCTAGATACACCCGGGATGTTGTTTTTCCTTCTACAAACAAAAAAGAATTTTGATGCACCGACAAATTCTATGATAACAAAATCCATGGTAATATTTGCTCTAAGTAAGCAAAAGTACTTGTGATGATGTATACGTGCAATAAAAAATTTGTATTGCTAACCTTTAACAAAAAATCCACCCATGTTATCGTATATGACTTAAATATTATCAGCAGCATGTCGATGTTGTATCTCCCACATTGACTCTGCCTTGTCCACATCTCTAACCCTAAGTATAATGAGGTTGAAACATCTTAAACCACACACAGATACCTAGATAATATGGTTGAATTTCAAATTGAGAGAAGATACGAAACACTAAAGAATTATAAATTACCTTTTTTGAAAGTATAATGAGGTTGCTAATCATTCCTTGCTAACTAATCATTGCATTACTTCTAATCACTTATTATATATTAGGTAAGTTGACTTGAAGCTCACCTGTGACATGCACTGCTCCACATCATTGCCTTTGTTCGTTACACTTTGCCACTATGAAGCATTTTACAATAAACAAACCAAATTAATTTCAAACAAACCAAATTAGAAAAGCATAGATTTGTAGCTTGAGATAATTCTACATTTCTTATACCTAAAAGTATCCAAACTCGGAATCAAGTTCTTCTTTCATTTTTACAAAATTTACTACTTTCATGGACTGCTCAAGTAGTAAATATTTGGAAAAGAAATAAAGTATAAAGGAGCTAAAATATGAATTTAAATACTTCAAGTTGTGTTTATCTATTTGGAGTAAATCTAAAACTAATATTTTTAACTAATGGGTGAGTTCCACCAATACTGATGATTCTACAGCAGCAGAGAAGTTAGAAGTTGCATGTGGACCAAAAACCTGACATGCCCAATGTGGAGTAGATCCCATAATTTTCTCTATTGTTGTCCCCTGATTATGACAAACATTAATGTACATGTTTTGGAGTTAATAGACCATTATACATTCATGAATACAAAAAAAAAAAAAAAATCGTTCAAGTTACCTGGCCAACAGGATATAAACCGGAAGCCACAACACCGCTCAGGTTGAGAGGGACATTGTCACACCCCGATATTTCCACATATTTTTGGTGGGCCCGGTGGGGAGTATCGTGACGTAGTTGATATCATCATAGACAATTAACACAATTATAGCACAGCTGAAGGCTTGGAAGTTAATTACTATTACAACCCATAATGTCCAAAATTCAAAACAAAAGAATATACAGACGGATTGTAATAGAGATCCACAGGCGGACCATAAAACAAATACATAAAACTGAGTTTAACAGACTGCAGGCATCTAAGAATTTGCAAGATCCTCTTAATTGACACCAAGTAGCTCCAGCCTAGTTTCGAGAGTTACCTGACACTTAGTCTTTGGAAAATACGTCAGTTTTCACTTAGTCTTTGGAAAATACGTCGATTTAAGCACATAAGGCATAAAGTCTTTTATAACTTGGGACAATTTTTATTAAAATCTTGTATACAAATTTACATGTTTGTCATACAATTGGGGCCGGTTTGGAAGCCGGTCATGATTAACCGACTCACCACTTTATAACCCCACAAAGGAGTTATCCCCAACTTGTGGGTATTTTAATATTTAGCATTTGCATCTGTCAGGTGTATGCCTACACGTCGTGCGTAGGTCATGGCCATTAATAACTTAAATGAGCCGAGGATATCCAAGACACGGTCGTTAACCCCCAATGTTTATGTTATCAAACAAAACAGATTACAACGGGTTATGCGGATTTATTAAATCACAATCCGACTAAATAATCCCATACCCGACCAAGCGGTAATAATTTACCGTATCCCAAGCCCGTATAGGGAAAATAAGTTAAAAGTATTTACCTGAGTTATTTATGCAAAGTTTGCTACTCAGTCGTATAATCGTAAGGCTTTATGCAAATATCTTCTACCGAAGCTACTTAATCTGTAAAGAAGGTTTTATTAACCTATTAGGATACTAACGGGTCTTATTTCAGTCAAAGACTTAGACCGGTTAGTTTTAAAGATACTTTACGGTTCGAAACGCTAGATTAAGCGGAGACCGGAATGGAATGTAATTTAGACCCAACAAGTATGAATACTTGTATAATATGGGTAAACTAAATACATTCTGGATTTTGAAGTTTAAATGACAAGGTTAAACCCGTTTCGGCTAATTTATGCAAACTAGTTACATAAACCGAACCGAATGCGTATATGCATAACGGGTAACCGAATGAACTATATATAAGTCTCATATATTATTATGCTTAAAATATGTTAAGACATCAGTAGGATGTCAACATATATGCCCAAAAAGAATTTAAAACCGAATTAAGCCTCATAAGGGCATTTTGGTCATTTTAGGATTTATAAAAGAGGTTTATAGGTAAACTGATGTTCTGGTAAAAAAACATTCTGTAAAAATATTTATTTTATGATGTTATAACAGTAGGATATCATACATATGTGTGGTTTACCGTTTATGGCCAAACTATGCCCCGAAAGGGTATTCTGGTCATTTCACATATGTTTTTAAGGACAAATTGGAAGTCTGAGTTCATGACTTATACCTATTGTAAAAGTATTAAAAATTATTTATAAATTCAGTAGGTAACAAGTCTTGGGTGCTAAATATGGTTTTAAACCATACTATGCACCTAATTAGCGTAAAAACCGATACTTGACGATATTTGCAAAGTTTATGTGATTCTGAGATTTTGACCAGCCTTGAATGGCCAAAATATTTTATTTTATCATATTAGATCAGTAGCAAAAAGTTTGGCATGTTAATTATTTGTAAAACTCATTTTATTCACAAAAAGGGCATTATCGTCAATTACAAGCTTTATACATAAACTAAGTGATAAGGTCAGTATATAATCTGACCCAATATTCCAAAAATCTCTAAAAATAATATCCTAATAGTAGGTAATGAGTTTTGAGTCAAATGTATGTTTTAAACATGATTTATACCCCAAAAGGGTATTTTAGTCTTTATAAAAGCTAAATTTATAAACTTTTACATAACATCAGTTTATGACCAGAATATAAGTATCAAAATACTTTACATATGTTTACTAATAACTAACTAACTCATTTACATGATCATTTTTTCAAAAATCCTATTTTTAGAACATAAGGGCATAATTGTCAACAATAAGCACAATAATGAAACATGCATATAAATTCAGAATTTCTAAGTGACCATGTAATATAACCTCAGAGGGTTATACTACAACATCATATGGTCACAATGAAAGCTTAAAACATAAAGGAATTAAGCTTAATCGGCTCAGAACTGAAAGTCAAAACAAAAGTCAAGCTTTTGCGACTTTCGGTTGCGAACCGAGCTTAAACTCAGAATTGTTGGGTTGAACATGTTTAAAGATGTTCTAATAATATTTACCAAGTTGTTTAAGTGACAAAATATGATTTATAACCTTTACATTATCAGTTTTGATTTTTATTTAAAAAGCTGACCAGTTTGACTTTTTATTAAAATACTTTGACCCGACAATTAACTAAATAAATGTGATAATTAGGAGGTGCCCTTTTGAGAGATTAACACCTACCTAATTATGATCACATAGCCACATTCGCCTCGAACAATGGCTGGATCATTTAGGTCTTAACCGAAGGTCAAAGTAATTTTACGACAACTTTGACTTTCGGTCTTTAAACATGTAAAAACTGAACTAAAGTGGCTAAGGACACTTACAAACGGTCCTAGCTTGAATTTTCAACTTGAAAGATCTTCCTTTTTTATCAGGAACCTCAGAAGATTGAGAAAGATTGAATTTTTTTTAGATGAGCAAAGAATAAGGCAACTTGAACTCCTATTTATAGTTGAGGAGGATGATTCAAGATCAAGCCAGATGTCAAGGGATGTCCAAAGATCATCACAGGTGTCCTAGCTGGTTCCTAAAACCATCAAAGAGCTCCTGGTATCGAGTTTGGAGTGTATAAGTCGGTTATGGTGAAAACCTGCAGCTGTCCAAAATTTTCTGCCCAGATACAGGCTTTACGGACCATAAGCCTGACCCTTTATGGTCCGTAATCGTTTTTTAATTATATCGCCCAGTTACAGTCCTTACGGACCGTAATCTTGAACCTTTACGATCCGTAAGCCTTTGACCAGAGAATTAAAATCTTTGAAACTTTACACCTTTAGTCCCTCAACTTTTATTCTTAATATCAATCATTTTCGAGAGCATGTTTTAACATTATAGAGTCTCGGGTTTGGTAAAAGGTCACTCAGAGGCATAAATTAGCATGTTGACACTTTTAGTCCCTCCGCATACGTATTTTCATTGTTTGTCAAGTTTATTCCTTCGGAATAAATCCTTTACACGTTTAATGTTTAGGACACGTGTCTTTATATAATTGGACATGATTTTATGAGGTGTTACATCCTCACCCCCTTAAAAGAAATCTCGACCCCGAGATTTACCGAAACAAGTGAGGGTACTTTTGTCGCATAATGGACTACCTCCCACGTATATTCAAGGCCTCTACGGGCATCCCATTTAACTTTCACAATCGGTACATGCTTCCTTCGGAGCTTTTTAACCTGTCGATCCTCGATCGGTAAAGGTCTTTCAACAAACCTCAGGCTTTCGTCTATCTGTACGTCTTTATGAGATATTGCTAGCGATTCATCGGCTAGACACTTCTTTAAGTTACAGACGTGGAACACATTATGAATTCCACTCAGCTCCTCAGGTAGGTTTAGCTAATAAGCTACACTCCCGACACATTCGATAATCTCGAATAGTCCTATGTACCTTGGGCTTAGCTTGCCCTTCTTACCAAAATGCATCACACCCTTCCAGGGTGATACCTTTAGTAATACTTTGTCTCCTACCTCAAACTTTAGAGGTTTTCGCCTTTTATCTGCATAGCTTTTCTGCCTATCTCTGGAAGCTTTTAGGCGATCACGAATCTGTACAATCTTGCCCGTTGTTTCTAGGACTATCTCAGGTCCTGACAATTGAGCTTCTCCAACGTCTACCCAACAAACGGGCGTTCTACATTTTCTCCCGTATAAAGCCTCGAAAGGCGCAGCCTGAATGCTGGTATGGTAACTATTATTATAGGAGAACTCAACTAAGGGAAGATGGTCATCCCAACTACCACCTAGATCAATAACACATGCACGAAGCATGTCTTCCAATGTTTGAATTGTATGCTCACTTTGTCCATTTGTTTGAGGATGGTAAGCAGTACTAAAATTCAAACGAGTGCCCAATGATTGTTGGAAACTTTTCCAGAAATGTGAAGTGTATCTAGTATGTCTATCGGATACAATAGATACTTGCACTCCATGGAGAGATACAATCTCGTCCACGTATAACTGAGCTAACTTGTCGGAGCTATGAGTCTCCTTGATGGGTAAGAAATGAGCTGACTTAGTCAATCTGTCAACTATGACCCATATTGTATCGTTTCCATGCCTTGTCTTAGGTAGCTTGGTAATGAAATCCATGGTTACCATCTCCCACTTCCATGTGGGAAGTTCTAACTGTTGTAACAAACCTGACGGCTTTTGATGTTCAGCTTTAATCTGAGCACATGTCAGACATTTAGCTACGTGTGTGGCTATGGACTTTTTCAAACCCATCCACCAATAGTTGGCTTTTAGATCTTGATACATCTTGTCACCTCTAGGATGAACTGAGTATCTTGAATTATGAGCTTCCTGAAGGATTATATCTCTAAGTCCTCCATGAATAGGAACCCAGATTCTACCATTTAACTTGAGGATTCCATCTTTGCCAGGTGACAACTGATCAACAGTTGCACCTAATTTCTCACTTGGACGGTTAGCTTCCAATACAGCTTCTTTTTGAGCAGCTAACAGCCTTTCATTCAAGCTGTTCTTAAGTTCAATACTCTTGGCATTAATCCGTATAGGTTTCATCCTTTCCTTTCTTCTTAATGCATCTGCGACTACATTCGCTTTACCAGGATGGTAGCGAATCTCACAGTCGTAGTCATTCAAGGTTTCCATCCAACGGCGTTGCCTCATATTGAGATCCTTTTGATTAAACAAGTGTTGGAGACTTTTGTGATCTAAGTATATCACACATTTAGTTCCATACAGGTAATGTCTCCATAACTTAAGTGCAAATACAACGGCACCCAACTCCAGATCGTGGGTGGTGTAATTCTTTTCGTGCACTTTTTGTTGTCGTGATGCATAGGCAATTACTTTGCCTTTCTGCATAAGTACACAGCCCATACCGGTGTGTGAAGCATCACAATAGACAACAAACTCTTCTACTCCTTCAGGCGATGTCAACACAAGAGCATTGCTCAATTTTTGTTTAAGGATCTCGAAAGATTCTTGCTGCTTAGGACCCCAATAGAACTTCACATTCTTGTGGGTCAAAGTAGTTAGAGGTGCAGCTATCCTTGAGAAGTTCTCGATGAATCTTCTGTAATAACCTGCTAATCCCAGAAAACTGCGAATCTTTGTAGGTGTCTTAAGTGCTTCCCAGTTCATGATTGCTTCTATCTTAGCGGGATCCACTTGGATACCACGCTCGCTTACAACATGTCCAAGGAATTGGACTTCGCGAAGCCAGAATTTGCACTTGGAGAATTTAGCATAAAGCTTCTCCCGTTGTAGCAGTCCTAGGATGCACCGAATGTGTTTCTCGTGATCAACTTGATTACGAGAATATATAAGTATGTCATCTATAAAGACAATGACAAACTTATCTAGGTACGACTTGCAGACTCGATTCATGAGGTCCATGAATGCTGCAGGTGCATTAGTGAGCCCGAAAGGCATCACTAAGAACTCATAATGGCCATACCTCGTTCTAAACGTGTTTTTAGGTACATCTTCAGTTCTAAACTTGAGTTGATGATACCCTGACCTTAAATCAATCTTCGAGAAGAAACTTGCCCCTTGAAGTTGATCGAAAAGATCATCGATCCTGGGCAATGGATAACGATTCTTGATTGTGACTTTGTTTAGCTCGCGGTAATCAATGCACAAACACAGTGAACCATCCTTCTTCTTTACAAACAGTATAGGTGCGCCCCAAGGTGACGAGCTGGGTTGTATAAAACCCTTTTCCGGTAAGTCATCCAGTGGGGTTCTCAGTTCTTTCATTTCTGTTGGTGCTAAATGATAAGGAGCTCGTGCAATCGGTGCTGCTCCTGGTAGGATATCAATTATGAACTCTACTTGCCTCTCAGGAGGTAATCCAGGTAGTTCATTAGGGAAGACATCCGGATACTCAGAAATGATTAGAATGTCTTCTATCCTGGGTTTCGGATTATCTGCAGTCACCTGTGCCATGTAAATGACTATCCATTCTTCAGGCACTTGGATGCTTTGAGTATAGATACATTTTCGGGCAATCCGTAGTGTGTATCTCCATGAATGGTGATCAATTCACCAGATGGGGTTTTGATGTTAACTAATTTCTTGTTGCAGGCAATTTGGGCTTGGTTATGTGACAACCAATCCATGCCTAAAACTACATCAAACCCAGCCAATTTCATTGGCAAAAGAGATAACGGAATAGAATGATTCTTAATGGATATAAAGTATCCATCAAGAAGAGTTGAAGCGGTTTCTAAGATGACATCTGCAAGTTCTACTTCATATTTAATGTCTAGAGTTTTAATTGGTAGATTCGGTAATTTACTAAATTTATGGTCTACAAACGACTTATCAGCACCTGAATCAAATAAAACTCTAGCAAAAATATCATTAATGAGGAAGGTACCAGTTATAACTTTATCATCATTCACCGCCTCCTTGGCGTTCATCTGAAACACCCTAGCATTGGTCTTTTTCGCCTCATCAGGCTTCTTGGTGTTCTTTGGGCAGTTTGTTTTAATGTGCCATTTTTCATTACAACCATAGCAGGTTGTATCTTTCAAGTTTCGGCACTCCAAAGTTTTGTGCCCTTTCTTCTTACATATTCCACAAGGCTTGGCTTGTGGATCTAGATTGCATTTCCCAAAACGCCTTTTATCACAATTCTTGCACCTGGGCTTGTTACTAAACTGGTCTTTCTTAGACCCAAAGTTTCCTTTCTTCTTCTTGCTTGACTAGTGGGACTGGTCATCCTCTCTCTTTCTCTTTCCATCCTCAGTGGTCTTCTTTGACTTACTTCTTATAACATTTAAAGTAAGTGATAGTGATAGATCTACAACCAATCTATAAGAAGTAGGCTTAGAAGCCTTGACATTCTCCTTGATTTCAGGGGCTAAACCACCAATGAAACGCACAATGCGTTTTGGATCCGGAGTGAGCAGATACGGAACGAGTCGAGACATTGAATTAAAACTGGTAACATAAGATCTACATTCCAGATCTTTCATAACTAAAGTAAGGAAATCAGTCTCCACCTTCTCCACTTCGTGCTATAGACAGTAGGTGTCCTTCACAAGTTCAACAAATTTATCACAAGAGAGGTTATACAACAAAATTTTCCCTGTGGATTGCACTAAGGCTTTCCACCATGTCAGGACGTCGCCTTTAAAGGACTGAGATACAAACTTTACAATGTCCTCCTTGGCACACCCACTGATATCAACAATTGTCTCCATCTCATCTAGCCATTTCATACAATCAATGGCTCCTTTTTCCCCAGTGAAATCTCTTGGTTTACAAGAGACAAAATATTTGTAGGTACAACCCTTGTTGTACCGGGGAGCATGATCATATACAATCTGCTTTTGGGATTCAATCTTCTGATTGGATGAGTGTTGAGATTCATCCCTTTTAGACGTATGCGGTTTTGATAGGGATTTTGAATGAGTTTTCGATCGAGCCTCACTTGACTCTTTAAATACATTGTTCACAGCTTTAGTAATTGCTGTGTTTATCATGGCTTGAAGTTCAGCGCCAGTATCATTTAGCCTGGTATCATTGTTCCCATCAACTGGGTGACATTAGCTTCGTCGGAGCCAGCCATGATTTGAATGCTATAATCAAGCAATAATGATTTGTTTAGTTATCATATAATGAATCATCATATTTGATGATTAGATAGCCATGGTATAAATAAACCATATAGGCCAATAAAGAAATATATTTGAAATTATTTGATTATAATTTTCCTAGGTTACAATTGAACGATTACTGGCATTTAAAAAGGATAAAATCCTTTATATTTATTAGACAGGGGACATAGTCACAACTGTCAATGTCGTATTGACATTTTATATAGCACAAAGGCCCGTCTCGAAGGACATTTAGATGGCACAAACGGCCTCGTCACTAGGACAATCTAAAATATAATCATGATCCTTTTAGATAAAAGGTTTTAAGGGTCGAACATAGTTCATCGCCTTTTGACAAGCAGTTATAGGATATAACCATCTTTGTCATGAAAACACATTGGCCCGTAGGCAGAACATCTCGAATGGATGTTTTGGTATAGACATCATATTTGATGTTATTAGCCATGATTTATATTGATCATTTAGGCTATGTAAGAGTTTGGAAGAATCAAAGTACTTGAAGGCTGGTGTGGTTTCTCAAATCACACTGCCAGGAGTGTTAACATATTTTTAGATGTTAACAAGGATTTATTGTCTTAAAAGGGTTATACCATCATAGCCATTTATATTTTTGGCTAGGTTATACCTTTAAGAACATCTTTTGAAATTTCTTTCTCAGATCAATTAAAATTGAAATGATTGTTTGCATGTTGATGTAATGAAAATACACATATATGGATTTCAAAAAGAAAATTTCATTAATAGTACTACGGATTACAAGAATTGCGCTAAACGGGTCTTTAAAATAAATAAATTGTTCGTGCAGGGACTAAACAGGAAAGACAAGTCCTCGCAGGGACTGATACTAAAAAGAAATGTCCACTCAGGGACTTAATTTACATAACAAATTCAAAATAAACTAAAGTAAAGGTCTTCAGCCATCATGTTTCTTTCCCTTGATAAGTTTTACAAGTCCTTTAAAGAACTTGTTGGCTTTTCTATCACGCTCTTCCGCCCTACGTTCAACCTCTTCCACCCTTTGTAAGATTTCATGTTGTTGTTGTTGGGGTGGAGGCTGAGGTTGCATTGTTTCTGATATGGAGGGTATTGATACTCTAGGACTGGATACCCAGTTGGGTATGCAGGCGGGAATGGTGAAGGATAGAGGGCGTTATAGTTAACTGCCTTGACATATGGGTCATAGGCAGGAGGTTGATAATGGTAACCAGTAGGAGCTTGTGGCTCATACGGGTTGTACCCAGTTGGACCTGGGTAACCCATTGGAGGTGGCGGTGGTGCAAAAGTGGCCGGTGTGATATCAATTTCCAGCACCGCGTGTGAAGGTCCACCCATTTGTGGATCTTCAGGAATCGGAGGGTAGTTGCTGGAAGCTTAAGGGGAGCTAAATCTTGGTCCCCCTTGCAGTGACATACGTGCATTTCTACTCCGTCTTGGTGGCTCAGGAGGTGGCTGAGGTGGTTCCTCAGCTGGCAGTGGTGGTGGAGTCACCACTTTGAAGTGCGGCTCCTCATGTGGCTGCTGTGGTGGGGTGTTGTAAAAAGAAGGGGTGTTTACAAAATCCCATTGCCCAAACCATTATTTTAAGTATCGGGACCTCGATAGGGAGATCCCGTAAAAGAAGAACCGCTAGAAATATCAATGGGATGCGTAGGCGTCCCAGACGGTGGCATTGCTGGATCTGGATCATCATCCATATCCATGTCCTGTGAAAAGTGGTCCTCGGGGCCCAACGGGTTATATCCCGGTGGTGCATTGATGTAATCATCAGGGTTAAAGTGACCCTGTGAGTAAGAATTATGGGAATCAGAATGGTGTGATGAATGATGAGAAGAGTGGTGGAATGAGTGTGAATGCAGCGAATGCTGCGAGTGATGTGAATGTTGGGGCTCGTCAGGCCCGCATGAGTGATGGTATGAAGGTGAGGTACTAAGCGAAACGGAGCATCTCGCTGGTTCAAGAGAGTGTCTCCAATCATTATGTGAATCGGAGCTGCTGAATGACGCTGAAGGCGTGCGTCGGTGCGAGGGTCCGGCGTGACTGGATGGTCCCCCCCCCCCCCTCATGGGACCTTTACCTTTTCCCCTGACACGTGGAGGCATTTTTATAAAACCTGTCAAAACAAGTAAACAACATATATAAATAAAACAAAGGTTAAGAATAATCCTAGGTCATTTGCCTAGACTCGGAAGTCTAAGGAATGTGCTATTGTGTCATTGAGATTAAACACAAAAGGCTAGTGTTTAATTCACTCAATTTTGGCTCTGATACCAACCTGTCACACCCCGATATTTCCACATATTTCTGGTGGGCCCGGTGGGGAGTATCGTGACGTAGTTGATATCATCATAGACAATTAACACAATTATAGCCCAGCGGAAGGCTTGGAAGTTAACTACTATTACAACCCATAATGTCCAAAGTTCAAAACAAAAGAATATACAGACGGATTGTAATAGAGATCCACAGGCGGACCATAAAACAAATACATAAAACTGAGTTTAACAGACTGCAGGCATCTAAGGATTTGCAAGATCCTCTTAATTGACACCAAGTAGCTCCAGCCTAGTTTCGAGAGGTACCTGTCACTCAGTCTTCGGAAAATACGTCAATTTTCACTGGTAAATACAATTAACTAACTCATTTGAAAAGAGTTTATGAAAATTGATTTAAGCGCACAAGGCACAAAGTCTTTTATAACTTGGGACAATTTTTATTAAAATCTTGTATACAGATTTACATGTTTGTCACACAATTGGGGCCGGTTTGGAAGCCGGTCATGATTAACCCACTCACCACTTTATAAACCCACAAAGGAGTTATCCCCAACTTGTGGGTATTTTAATATTTAGCATTTGCATTTGCATTTGTCAGGTGTATGCCTACACCCCGTGCATAGGTCGTGGCCATTAATAACTTAAATGAGCGGACGATATCTAAGACACGGTCGTTAACCCCGAATGTTTATGTTATCAAACAAAACAGATTAAAATGGCTTATGCGCATTTATTGAATCACAATCAGACTAAATAATCCCATACCCGACCAAGCGGTAATAATTTACCGTATCCCAAGCCCGTATAGGGAAAATAAGTTAAAAGCATTTACCTGAGTTATTTATGCAAAGTTTGCTACTCAGCCGTATAATCCTAAGGCTTTATGCAAATATCTTCTATCGAAGCTACTTAATCTGTAAATAAGGTTTTATTAACCTATTAGGATACTAACGGTTCTTATTTAAGTCAAAGACTTAGACCGGTTAGTTTTAAAGATACTTTACGGTTCGAAACGCTAGATTAAGCGGAGACCGGAATGGAATGTAATTTAGACCCAACAAGTATGAATACTTGTATAATATGGGTAAACTAAATACATTCTGGATTTTGAAGTTTAAATGACAAGGTTAAACCCGTTTCGGCTAATTTATGAAAACTAGTTACATAAACCGAACCGAACGTGTATATGCATAACGGGTAACCGAATGAACCATATACAAGTCTCATAAATTATTATGCTTAAAATATGTTAAGACATCAGTAGGATGTCAACATATATGCCCAAAAAGAATTTAAAACCGAATTAAGCCTCATAAGGGCATTTTGGTCATTTTAGGATTTATAAAAGAGGTTTATAGGTAAAATGATGTTCTGGTCAAAAACATTCTGTAAAAATATTTATTTTATGATGTTGTAACAGTAGGATATCATACATATGTGTGGTTTACCATTTATGGCCAAACTATGCCCCGAAATGGTATTTTGGTCATTTCACATATGTTTTTAAGGACAAATTGGAAGTCTGAGTTCATGACTTGTACCAAGATAAAGGAATTAAGCTTAATCGGGTCAGAACTGAAAATCAAAGCAAAAGTCAAGCTTTTGCGACTTTCGGTTGCGAACCGAACTTAAACTCAGAATTTTCAGGTTGAACATGTTTAAACATGTTCTAATAATATTTATCAAGTCGTTTAAGTGACAAAATATGATTTATAACCTACATTATCAGTTTTGATTTTTATTTAAAAAGCTGACCAGTTTGACTTTTTATTAAAATACTTTGACTCGACAATTAACTAAATAAATGTGATAATTATGAGGTGCCCTTTTGAGGGATTAACACCTACCAAATTATGATCACATAGCCACATTCGCCTCGAAAAATGGCTGGACCATTTAGGTCTTAACCGAAGGTCAAAGTCATTTTACGACAACTTTGACTTTCGGTCTTTAAACATGTAAAAACTGAACTAAAGTGGCTAAGGACACTTACAAAGAGTCCTAGCTCGAATTTTCAACTAGAAAGAGCTTCCTTTTTTATCAGGAACCTCAGAAGATTGAGAAAGATTGATTTTTTTTTAGATGAGCAAAGAATAAGGCAACTTGAACTCCTATTTATAGTTGAGGAGGATGATTCAAGATCAAGCCTGGTGTTAAGGGATGTCCAGAGATCATCACAGGTGTCCTAGCTGGTTCCTAAAACCATCAAAGAGCTCCTGGTATCGAGTTTTGAGTGTATAAGTCGGTTATGGTGAAAACCTGCAGCTGTCCAAAATTTTCTGCCCAAATACAGGCTTTACGGACCGTAAGTCTTTGACCAGAGAATTAAAATCTTTGAAACTTTACACCTTTAGTCCCTCAACTTTTATTCTTAATATCAATCGTTTTCGAGAGCATGTCTTAACATTATAGAGTCTCGGGTTGGGTAAAAGGTCACTCAGAGGCATAAATTAGCATGTTGACACTTTTAGTCCCTTCACATACGTATTTTCAATGTTTGTTAAGTTTAGTCCTTCGGAATAAATCCTTTACACGTTTAATGTTTAGGACACGTGTCTTTATATAATTGGACACGATTTTACGAGGTGTTACAGACATAATCATCTAAAATACACTGGAAGTTTAAAAGTCAATTTCGTATCTATTATTTTAATTATTTAAAGCATATATGGTAACAACTAATAAATGTTTTTAATATGATTATTGAATAATTTGAATCTAATTAGTTATATTGAAACCAATAATTGTTGATTAGATGTTATTAAAAATTAGGATAATTATCAATTATAAAAAATGAATGTAGTCAACTTCTACTTCAGGTAACTTTATTTAAAAATAACTCAAATATAATTTAAATTTAAAATTACTATAATATGTTGGAAGAATTTAATCAAAATTATATATAAAATTTTAAATTTTAAACCACTAACATGTCTAGGTACATTGAACCCATCTAAAAGGAAAATCAAATTGATGTTATTAACTCCAAATCGTTTACTTCCATATTTTCCTCCAAATCAAATTTTTGAATTTAAAATCAAGTTATTATCTATCCTCTAAATAAGGAAATAATAATTAACAATAATAATTTTGTAACAAACGGATGGATAGCACCAAACCATTATCATGATCCAAAATTCATTGTCAAACATCAAGTATCAAACTATTAAACTCCAAGAACACATATGATATTTGTCACGACCCCCGACCACACCCTGGACGGAAGCCGTGAACAGTCAAGTGGTACCGGTGGTTATTTTAAAAACATTGCAGCGGAAATGTTTATCAGGACCGTGAGTTAGGAAAAATATCAGAGTTTTAGAAAACACCGGATTTTTATTTATTAAATAGATGGGATAAAACCCAAGTTTTACAAAGGTAGCTTTAATAAGGGATAAACCCGAATATATGAAACCAGGTTTTCTTAATTTAATTTAATTTAATTTATAAAATAAGCCACTTCTTTAAGTCTTTCGGTGTCGTATCATCATTCTTGTTCCAATTGTCACACCCCCACCGATGGCGGAATCATCGGCGCGTGGCACTGAGCGAAACAGATTGTCCAGAAGTTTCCATAACAACTATCATTACCATTTAATTAAATATCACGTCCCATACCGTAACTTAAACAGTTAAATAGTTATTACAGGCAAGGCATCAAGACAAATATTCTGTTCCGACAACTCAGATTTAAACATAACAAATTTATTCGTTGGTTTCTAGGACTCCAGTCCCTAGCTTCAATTTCATCACAGTCCGAGAAGCATATAAGCAACCTAAGCACCTGTCACATACGTTAAAATAAAGTCAATACATAAAATGTAAAGGTGAGCATACAAGTTTGATAATAGCATATAGAGTTCGGATTCGTTTACGCATAACCAGCACGTACACATAGTGAAATGAAGCACGTTAGTTATCCACATAGATCCATCGATACCAATGACTGCGGGTTGACTGCCCGAGGCAGTTTGCAATACATGATTACCACCGTAATCCATGCAAGTAAAAGATCCTTAACAACCCCCGTGTGAACGGGTGCTGAGTCCAAACTATAGTACTATCGTTGCTAAGGCAGGTAGACAGCATTCCATGTGTAAACATAACAAACAAGCATTCATAAGCCACGTATAACATGCGTAAATGGTTTAGCGTTAAAATAGCTTGAGTAGTGTGATAGTTGTAGTTTGAATATTCGTAACGTATGTAACACCCAAAAGTGCTAAAGCAAAAAGGGTTCGAGTATACTCACAGCGATTATGGATTGAAGGGAGCGCTTTACAGCGAGTACGGTTAGCCTGAATAGATTCGATAACACAACGATAAGTGGCGCGTAAAACAGTACAAAGTGAGAGTGGGTAGGATAACTGATCGTGCGGATCAGCTATCCGTGAGAGGAAGTCATCCGTGCGGGTGAACTATCCGTGCGGATGGTAATCCGTGCGGATGGTGACCCATCCGGATAAGCTATCCGTACGTGTGGGCTGTACGTGCGGATGGTAATCCGTGCGGACTAGTCGCGCGTGCGGATTGCTTATCCGTACGGACAAGTTGTTCGTGTGGATAAACGTTCAAGTGGATTGTTTCTTCCTAAGGATGTGTTTGTGTATGATGGCTTGTGCTTTGGAGTTTTCGTTGTAGCATTTAGAAAACATTTAAGTGTTTCTACCCTTCAAGCCGGTCGCGCGGACAACAATCCGTCCGGATGGTAGTCCGTGCGGACAATGGTAATCCGTGCGGACAGTCTGTGCGCGCGGGCAGAGACAATCCGTCCGGATAGCCTGTCCGTGCGGACGACTTGGCCGTGCAGATGGACACTGTTTGAATTTATTTTAAGGCCTTAGTATCTCATGATCCGAAGAGTAATCCATTCAGAGGTCGTCCGTCCGGATTGCTCATTCGTCGATACTCAAACCTTGTTTGGAAAGTGGGTCCCAAGGGTAGCTCTCCGGGTGACAACCCGTCCGTATAGCCTGTCCGAGCGCACAGCTTGTCCGTGCGGACAGCTTGTCCGTGCGGACAACTGGTCCGTGCGGACAGTCTCTAGTCTGATTGTTCCGTTCGTCTACTCTTGGTTTCTGTTGTCGTTTATCGAGACGTTCTGATTACCTGGCAACCACTTGGAATTGTAATTCTCACCCGCATGACTAGACCGGTCAGGAATCACCCTAACTCGGCCTGTCGGCGACTCAGAACGGTCATTCCGGTTGACCCCGAAATCAGGTGTCTGTGGGTAGAATCCAGATCTAGGACTAGTGCTTTACTATTATCGAGTAGAAGACTAGAGCCGATCAGATTAGTACCGATTCTAAGGGAAAAAGAAGGAGAGAACTTAGGTTTATTTCTTTCAACTCTTTTATCCTTAGAAAAGTTTAGATTTAGGTGAAGTTGTTGTGAAATCTTATGGAAATCGTTCAGATCTGAGCTATTCTTGGTGGAATGAAGTCAAGCTTGAAGTTCATAAGAACTTCACGATGACGTCACCCGAGAATACATCAAATCTTGTTGGTTTCGCGGTCGAAAGTGGAGATTTGAAAGATGGAAAGGTGTAGAATTGTGTAGTGATCAAGAATGTACAAGAATTAGAGCAAGATCTTACCTGGATTGAGAGAAATCTGAGAAAAAGTGAAGAATGCGTGCGGTTCGGACGTCACTTGCCAAAAGTGGAAAAGTTGGAGAGTGACCCGTGTATTTATAGGATGCCAAAAAGGGAAAGGGTGAGCCGTGCGGATGGCACGTTACCCGGATAGGCTATCCGTGCGGATTGGCAATCCGTGCGGATTGGCAATCCGTGCGGATTGACCATCCGTACGGATGTCGCCTGATTTGGTGCGTTCGGTACGACGACGCTTCGGCTTCGGTTTTTTTTTTTAGCGATTCGATAGGGTTTCCTAGTCAAATTATTTTCAGTCCCAACTACTTCTTATATGGTTTGACTCGGAATTCGGGTTCGGGTTCGTTTACATTCGAGTTAGACTTCGAGTTCGATTGAGTTCGCTTGATTATCACAACATATCATAAAATAAACATGCACAGGTAACACGTAAGGCACACACACACGTATAAACAACAAGTAAAATACACAGTTCGAGTTACGGTTCGATGTCGACTTGATTAGCATAGCTTGATTAACTTTATCGCATTGTTACTTCCTATTATTCACAATCGTAAGTCGATTGAAATACGGTTAATATGATTCGATTATTGCAATGAACGACACTTACTCCACATAATATAAATAAAATAAAAACATTTCTACGATTTGAGTTGCGCGAAATCGGTCGTTGACTTTAACCTTGACTTTGACTTTCACTCGTGAAAACACGGGGTGTTACAGCCTCCCCTTGTTTAAGGAATTTCGTCCCGAAATTAAGCTGAAAGCCGTAACTAACCGTGGATCACATGTGAGAGTTCTTCGTTTAGACCACTGAAAATCGTTGAGTTAATCGACTTTTTTACGGATAAAAATCGCTGATTTTCGGATATGTTATGCGAAATTTTCTGATCTAAAAGCCTACAAAGTTTCAAATCTTAATTCGAAGCCGTTTGGGAGAAATTTGAATTTTGTTAGAAAATGTTGAATGTTGCTGTTGATGTTCACCGTACGGATGGCAATCCGTGCGGATAACATATCCGTATTGACTTTTGCTGACTAGCCGATTCGCGCGGATAATTGTTGACTTGGAGACGTGCGGAATCCGTGAACGTGTGTGACTAACATAATCGTAACGGAGTCAAAACCGATCCTACAAGTGGTATCTGAGCAGGTGATCGATTGCGATGATCAAACGCACTCAGATTTGATCAATTTCTACATCTTTCATATTCATCACGTTTTTCTCTGAAAATCGCCAAATTAAACAACTTTTTACGAATAAGATTGCTAAAACTTGAATATGTTGTGCGAAAACACTTGATCTAATAGTCTACAAATTTTCTTAATTAAACAACTGTGGATACTTTGCCTTCATGTCGCTTTCGAGTTCCCACGTGAACTCCGCGCCTCGTTTGCCTTCCCACCGGACCTTCACAATAGGAATGCGTGAGCGCCTGAGTTCTTTGGTTTGGCGATCCATGATTTCGACAGGCTTCTCCACGAAGTGTAATGTTTCGTTCACTTGTAGATCATCTAGAGAGACATGTAGATCGTGGTCGGCGATGCACTTTCGGAGGTTTGACACGTGGAAAGTCGGATGGACATTGCTAAGTTCCTCCGGTAATTCGAGTCTGTAGGCGACTTTTCCGATCCTTTCCAGAATTTTAAAAGGTCCAACATATCGAGGCGCGAGTTTCCCCTTCTTGCCGAATCGGACTACACCCTTCCAAGGTGATACCTTTAGGAGTACGTAGTCACCAACGCCATATTCACAGGGCTTGCGCTTTTTATCGGCGTAAACTTTCTGTCGATCCCGAGCTTTCGCTAGGTTGTCTCGAATTTGGAAAATTTTGTCTGTCGTTTCTTGTAGCAGCTCCGGACCGGTTAGTTGCGAGTGACCGATCTCGTGCTACACAATAGGCGATCGACATCTTCTTCCGTATAAGGCCTCGAAAGGTGCCATCTGGATGCTAGCCTGGTAGCTGTTGTTATACGAGAATTCGACTAACGGAAGGTGTCTATCCCAATTACCACCGAAGTCTAGAACACACGAACGGAGCATGTCTTCAAGAGTACGAATCGTTCTTTCGGTCTGACCGTCGGTTTGTGGGTGGAACGCGGTACTTAGATTAAGCGTTGTACCGAGTGCCGCTTGGAATGTTTCCCACAATCGTGAAGTAAACCGAGCATCACGATCAGAGATGATGTCACGAGGCGTCTCGTGTCGACAAATGATCTCGTCGGTGTAGATTCGGGCTAATCGTTCTACCTTGTAGTCTTCTCGTATTGGCAGAAAGTGAGCTGATTTAGTCAAACGGTCAACAACAACCCAAATGCTGTCGTGACCTAATGACGTGGTTGGAAGCTTGGTTACGAAATCCATAGCTATGCTCTCCCACTTCCACATGGGGATTGGTGGTTGTTCGCGCAAGCCAGAGGGTCTTTGATGTTCAGCCTTGATTCTAGCACAGGTTAGGCATTTTCCGACGTAGAGTGCGATATCCCGTTTCATACCCGGCCACCAGTACCTATAGCGAAGATCATGGTACATTTTGTCAGCACCGGGATGGATAGAGTATCGGGATTTGTGGGCTTCATCCATGATAATCTGTCGCAAATTGGTTTGCTTGGGAATCCAAATTGGGTCTAAGAAGTGAAATATCCCATTTGATTTGCTCACAAGCTGGGCTCCATCGTGGTAGATTCGTTCCTTCTTCAGAGTGCGTTCGTTGAAACATGCATGCTGGGCGTCGCGGATGAGAGCTTCGAGATTGTGCTGGGCTTGAACATTACGAGTGGTAAGCAGATAGCTCCGTCTGCTAAGTGCGTCGGCAACAACATTTGCTTTGCCTGGGTGATAACGAATCTCACAGTCGTAATCGTTGAGAAGTTCTACCCATCGGCGTTGACGCATATTTAGTTCCCTTTGATTAAAGATATGTTGTAGGCTCTTATGATCGGTGAAGATCGTACACCTTGTACCATACAGGTAGTGTCGCCAAATCTTTAATGCAAAAACAACTGCGCCTAGCTCGAGATCGTGGGTTGTATAGTTCTTCTCGTGGACTTTGAGCTGACGAGATGCGTAAGCTATGACCTTGTCTCGTTGCATTAGGACACAACCGAGACCAAGGTTAGAAGCATCACAGTAGACAATGAAATTATCGTTTCCGTCGGGTAGTGTGAGAACAGGAGCATTGCAAAGCATGTGTTTAAGGGTTCGAAAGGCAGACTCTTGTTTGGTTCCCAAGACAAAAGGCTGGTCCTTATGCGTGAGAGAGGTAAGTGGTACAACAATCTTCGAGAATCCTTCGATAAATTGTCGATAATAGCCCGCTAGCCCGAGAAAGGAGCGGACTTCAGACGGGTTCTTAGGCGTAACCCAGCTCTTAACAGCTTCAATCTTCGCAGGATCGACGTGAATACCCTGACTATTTACAATGTGACCCAGAAACTGAACTTCCCCCAACCAAAACTCGCACTTGGAGAATTTGGCGTAGAGTTGGTTCCCCTGGAGTAACTCGAGAACCAAACGTAGATGTTGCGCGTGTTCGGCTCTCGTTTTGGAATAGATCAAGACATCGTCGATGAACACGATGACGAAACGGTCGAGATATGGTTTACACACTCGATTCATCAGATCCATGAAGACTGCTGGTGCGTTTGTTAGGCCAAAAGGCATGACAACGAATTCGTAATGGCCGTAGCGAGTGCGAAACGCGGTTTTGGGTATATCCTCCTCCTGTATACGCAGCTGATGATATCCTGAACGTAGATCGATCTTCGAGAAACACGTAGCGCCTTGTAGTTGGTCAAACAAATCGTCGATTCGAGGCAGAGGATAGCGGTTCTTGATAGTCAACTTATTCAATTCCCGGTAGTCGATGCACATCCGGAACGACCCGTCCTTCTTTTTGACGAAAAGGACTGGTGCGCCCCAGGGAGAGGTGCTCGGGCGAATGAAGCCTTTTTCAAGTAATTCCTGGAGTTGGGTTGCGAGTTCGCGCATTTCGGACGGCGCGAGTCGATAAGGAGCTCTGGTGGTAGGGTTAGCTCCAGGAATGAGGTCAATACGAAAGTCAATATCGCGTTTTGGAGGTAGTCCGGGAAGGTCCTCTGGAAAAACTTGAGGGAATTCCCGAACCACAGGAACGTCTTTCACTTCCTTCTTCTCTTTCTTTTCCTTCTCCGCTGCTACAATATTAGCCAAGAAAGCTCTGTATTCCTTGCGGAGATACTTGCTAGCTTGGAGACATGACATAAGCTTGAGACCCTTTGAAGTAGTATCACCGTAAACACATAACGAGTCACCATTTGCGAGCGAAAAACGAATCATCTTGTCGAAGCACACAACTTCGGCATGGTTCTCTCGAAGAAAGTCCATGCCTACTATGACATCAAAGCTTTCGAGTTGCATCGGAATAAGGTCGATCGAGAAGATGTGATTGTTGAGTTCAAGAGTACAATCACGAATAACAGAGTTTACAGCGACGGTTCTTCCGGTAGCGACTTCAACATCGAATGCAGAGGAGAGTCGGGAACGTTTACGACTAAGGAGTTTCTCAAATTCGAGCGACACAAAGCAATTATCCGCTCCAGTATCAAACAAACATGAAGCATAAATACCATTCACGAGGAACGTACCGTTGACCACGTTGTTGTCGGCCTGGGCTTGACGCACGTTGAGATTGAAAGTTCTGGCGCGTGCGGCCTGTTGTTGCTATTGCTGTTCTTGTTTCACTACCCTGTTCGGGCACATGTTGGCGAAATGATTCGGGTCGCCACACGTGAAGCAGGCTCTGGCTTTGACTGCGGGTGCCGGAGGAGCTTGTTGACCCTGTGGGGCAGCGAGTAGAGCTTGATTGGCAGGAGCTTGGCGGATACGGCAGTTGGCAGTAAAGTGGCCGTATACATTGCAGTAAGCACAATAGCGGCATTGAATAGCAGTCGGGTGATGATAGGTGCAAGTAGGGCAGAGTGGGTGTGACCCAGTGTATGCACGCTTTGCAGGCGGTGCATTGGCCACAGGCGCCGCTACTTGACGCTGCTGAGCTGGTACAGTCTGAACTGGTGCAGCAGTGATCGCACAGTTCTTGTTGGTGGAGTTGCTCTTTCTCTTGTTCTTTCTCTTGTTGCTTAATGAGGTCGGTTCAGTAGTTGGTGGAGTAGTGGTAGCTTGATGCAGATGCTTGGAGGTTTTATCCCACACCCCAGCTTTAACCCTTTTGTCGTTGATTTCAGCGGCCAACAGATAGGTCTCTTCGATCGTCGTAGTCTTAGCCGCTTGCACGAAATCAGCAACGCAGTCGGGTAAAGCTCGGATGTACTTCTTGATGGTCATCTCGAGAGTCTTGACCTGGTCGGGACAGATAATGCTGAGCTATTTGAAGCGAGCAGTGAGACCAGCGTTGTCTCCATCCTTCTGATGTATGTGCCAAAATTCATCTTCAAGCTTTTGACGTTCGTGAGGAGGGCAGAATTCCTCTAGCATGACTTCCTTGAGCCCGTCCCACGACAGACCGTAGGCTGCATCATTCCCTCGCTTGTTCCTCTCGGCCGTCCACCAGTCTAGAGCACGGGACTGGAAAACGCCGGTAGCGTTCAGAGTTCGAAGGTCATCAGGGCAACCACTTTGTCGCAGAGTAACCTCGATAGAGTCAAACCAGTGAAATAGTGCAGTAGGACCTCCTTCGCCTGTGAATTCTTTCGGCCCACATGACTTGAATTGTTTGAAACTGAAAGGTCTTGCGGCAGCTTTAGGACCTTCAGTCCTCGACTCCTCGGATGATTTACTGGCATTCTCATAGGCATCGCTCACAGCTTTAGCTACACTTTTCGCGATAATAGAGGCAAGACGTCTGTCCCTCTTTTCCTGACGAGTGAGCGTGTGACGAGATCCAGACGACATTGTCTGCAATTGACATCGCCATGGAACTCAACACATGTATTCGAATCTCACCTCACACGTCTACTACTACTAAAGCTCAGTAACACGTACCATGTAAACACATATAGTCACAAAATCATAGATTTGCACAAAATCACATAAACACATAGAGCACATAACCACAACACTCCTAAACACATAAGCACAATAGCAAGAAACACATATACGCACATATACGCTCCTAGTCACTAAGGTATATACGAGCATACAAAGCATTCTGAATGCCTCTATTGTCGATTTGTTGGCGATGTGTTGTGTGGGTTTTGTGTTTTAGCAGAAGCAATAGTGTTGGGTCGAAACCAATAGTACCTCAAAACGTTAACAAATAGGCAGAAAACACGTAATTCACATAAAATCGACGAATCGTCAGAGTCAATGGTTTATCTCAAAACTTGAAATACACATAAAATCGGGAAATAGATTGTCTGCGGCTACTAGACTTCGACTAACCAAGTGGTTCGACTATTCGCAAGGATCCTGTGTGCACAATTACCTTCAGGACTATGCCCTTGCCTCGATTCTTGGGCGTTGGCGCAATTCCCATTGGTTATATTGCGTCTTTAGATCGTTGGAGTCCATCGAAACTTTGGTGGGAGTTTTGTATAAAAGCAGGACAAGTCGTCAAGGTTAGGGTTTCACCCCTATCTTGCAACTTCTGTCCTTGTTTTTGATAAAATTGAGGAGATTATTCATCAAAATATGGATTTCACTCCTAATTTGGTATGATTTCTCCTCGTTTGTAGTTAAAACCCAAACTGATTTGGCAACTTTAGTCAAGAGTTTGCGGTTTTCACACCTATCCTCGACCTCGTTACCCGTTCATAACCTGAAAATTCGAGTGCAGTGATAGAAAAGAGCGAGTGATAGTGGCGAGTTTACGCATACGCGTGAGTTGGTCTGTTGGTTCTTAACTATAGACTAGGTCTCTAAGACTTCGACCCGGACTAGGTCGAGTCTTGCCTAATTCCCTATAGTTATGGCTCTGATACCAATCTGTCACACCCCAACCGATGGCGGAATCATCGGGGCGTGGCACTGAGCGAAACAGATTGTCCAGAAGTTTCCATAACAACTATCATTACCATTTAATTAAATATCACGTCCCATACCGTAACTTAAACAGTTAAATAGTTATTACAGGCAAGGCATCAAGACAAATATTCTGTTCCGACAACTCAGATTTAAACATAACAAATTTATTCGTTGGTTTCTAGGACTCCAATCCCTAGCTTCAATTTCATCACAGTCCGAGAAGCATATAAGCAACCTAAGCACCTGTCACATACGTTAAAATAAAGTCAATACATAAAATGTAAAGGTGAGCATACAAGTTTGATAATAGCATATAGAGTTCGGATTCGTTTACGCATAACCAGCACGTACACATAGTGAAATGAAGCACGTTAGTTATCCACATAGATCCATCGATACCAATGACTGCGGGTTGACTGCCCGAGGCAGTTCGTAATACATGATTACCACCGTAATCCATGCAAGTAAAAGATCCTTAACAACCCCCGTGTGAACGGGTGCTGAGTCCAAACTATAGTACTATCGTAGCTAAGGCAGGTAGACAGCATTCCATGTGTAAACATAACAAACAAGCATTCATAAGCCACGTATAACATGCGTAAATGGTTTAGCGTTAAAATAGCTTGAGTAGTGTGATAGTTGTAGTTTGAATATTCGTAACGTATGTAACACCCAAAAGTGCTAAAGCAAAAAGGGTTCGAGTATACTCACAGCGATTATGGATTGAAGGGAGCGCTTTACAGCGAGTACGGTTAGCCTGAATAGATTCGATAACGCAACGATAAGTGGCGCGTAAAACAGTACAAAGTGAGAGTGGGTAGGATAACTGATCGTGCGGATCAGCTATCCGTGAGAGGAAGTCATCCGTGCGGGTGAACTATCCGTGCGGATGGTAATCCGTGTGGATGGTGACCCATCCGGATAAGCTATCCGTGCGCGTGGGCTGTACGTGCGGATGGTAATCCTGCGGACTAGTCGCGCGTGCGGATTGCTTATCCGTACGGACAAGTTGTTCGTGTGGATAAACGTTCAAGTGGATTGTTTCTTCCTAAGGATGTGTTTGTGTATGATGGCTTGTGCTTTGGAGTTTTCGTTGTAGCATTTAGAAAACATTTAAGTGTTTCTACCCTTCAAGCCGGTCGCGCGGACAACAATCCGTCCGGATGGTAGTCCGTGCGGACAATGGTAATCCGTGCGGACAGTCTGTGCGCGCGGGCAGAGACAATCCGTCCGGATAGCCTGTCCGTGCGGACGACTTGGCCGTGCTGATGGACACTGTTTGAATTTATTTTAAGGCCTTAGTATCTCATGATCCGAAGAGTAATCCATTCAGAGGTCGTCCGTTCGGATTGCTCATTCGTCGATACTCAAACCTTGTTTGGAAAGTGGGTCCCAAGGGTAGCTCGTCCGGGTGACAACCCGTCCGTATAGCCTGTCCGAGCGCACAGCTTGTCCGTGCGGACAACTGGTCCGTGCGGACAGTCTCTGGTCTGATTGTTCCGTTCGTCTACTCTTGGTTTCTGTTGTCGTTTATCGAGACATTCTGATTACGTGGCAACCACTTGGAATTGTAATTCTCACCCGCATGACTAGACCGGTCAGGAATCACCCTAACTCGGCCTGTCGCCGACTCAGAACGGTCATTCCGGTTGACCCCGAAATCAGGTGTCTGTGGGTAGAATCCAGATCTAGGACTAGTGCTTTACTATTATCGAGTAGAAGACTAGAGCCGATCAGATTCGTACCGATTCTAAGGGAAAAAGAAGGAGAGAACTTAGGTTTATTTCTTTCAACTCTTTTATCCTTAGAAAAGTTTAGATTTAGGTGAAGTTGTTGTGAAATCTTATGGAAATCGTTCAGATCTGAGCTATTCTTGGTGGAATGAAGTCAAGCTTGAAGTTCATAAGAACTTCACGATGACGTCACCCAAGAATACCTCAAATCTTGTTGGTTTCGCGGTCGAAAGTGGAGATTTGAAAGATGGAAAGGTGTAGAATTGTGTAGTGATCAAGAATGTACAAGAATTAGAGCAAGATCTTACCTGGATTGAGAGAAATCTGAGAAAAAGTGAAGAATGCGTGCGGTTCGGACGTCACTTGCCAAAAGTGGAAAAGTTGGAGAGTGACCCGTGTATTTATAGGATGCCAAAAAGGGAAAGGGTGAGCCGTGCGGATGGCACGTTACCCGGATAGGCTATCCGTCCGGATTGGTCATCCGTCCGGATTGGCAATCCGTGCGGATTGGCAATCCGTGCGGATGTCGCCTGATTTGGTGCGTTCGGTACGACGACGCTTCGGCTTCGGTTTTTTTTTTGAGCGATTCGATAGGGTTTCCTAGTCAAATTACTTTCAGTCCTAACTACTTCTTATATGGTTCGACTCGGAATTCGGGTTCGGGTTCGTTTACATTCGAGTTAGACTTCGAGTTCGATTGAGTTCGCTTGATTATCACAACATATCATAAAATAAACATGCACAGGTAACACGTAAGGCACACACACATGTATAAACAACAAGTAAAATACACAGTTTGAGTTACGGTTCGATGTCGACTTGATTAGCATAGCTTGATTAACTTTATCGCATTGTTACTTCCTATTATTCACAGTCGTAAGTCGATTGAAATACGGTTAATATGATTCGATTATTGCAATGAACGACACTTACTCCACATAATATAAATAAAATAAAAACATTTCTACTAGTTGAGTTGCGCGAAATCGGTCGTTGACTTTGACCTTGACTTTGACTTTCACTCGTGAAAACACGGGGTGTTACACCAATCTACTGTAATTACCTGAAACGCGTTTTAAAAAGATTTGGTCAGCGGGAAATATTGGTGAGTTCATTCAGTTTGTACAAAAAGACACATTGTTATAAATTACAGCATAAGAGCGATTACAATGGCTTCTATCTTATTTTTATCTGGCGCCGTGTCACACCCTGGTTACGATGGTCATACCACTATTTGGTCCTTTCACCCAAGTAGTGATGATTATCACTGTTAGGTTGATGAACCTAACCGTGAGAAATTAGTAATGTGCACAATACCCCACTTGCCAGTGATTTAAGATAACCACGACTTAATCCCTGTAATATATAACTAGAAAACATTTGGGTATTGTAAAACATTTTTGAGAAAAAGAGAATGACTCACCTTGTTAGCATATAGTCTTGATTAAACAAGCATCTACTTTACAGTTCTGAATCTTCTGATGATTAAGCATCTTGTTTGATTGTAAGTGTATAGTTTGGAGTTTTCTGATAGTTAAACATATGGTTTAACAGAGTGGAATACGTTTTGGTGTAAAACCATATCAAACCTAACGATGGTCACGAGATCAGGAACTTAACGAAATTCACAAAGTATAGTCTTTGTATAGACAGTGCTTTGGCATCCGTTTCAGAATCTTAACGAAATTCACAAAGTATAGTCTTTGTTTAGACAGCGCTTTAGCATCCGTTTCAGAATCTTAATGAAATTCACAAAGTATAGTCTTTGGCATTCGTTAGTTGGTTCCCGAATCGATCGGACAGAATATCGCATCGGTGATTATTGGTTAGAACACCAATGTATAGAGAGAGAAGAATAGAAGAAATGAGCAAAGAAAAATGAATCCTAAGCTTCCTATTTATAGGTAGGAAATATGAAATTTCTAGGAAATTTCATATAGCTTTTCTAGGAAGCTACCTATACATTTTCTAGGAAGCTTCCTACCTATATATATATCTTCTTATACCTTCCTTGCACCTTCCTTTGATATTATCTATCTCATATATATTTATTTTCATGTATATCTATTTAGGTGTTTAATTTACTTACTTAATTAATCTCACTTAGCTTAATTAATCTCGCTTAGCTTAATTAATCTTGCTTAACTGATTAATTAATCACACTTAACTTTATTAATCATACTTAACTGATTAATTAATCTTACTTAGCTGATTAAGTTTAACTTATCTATTAAGGTTTCTTAACCGCTAAGTATTCTAGCTTAGTAGTTCCCTGGTTACAAGTTCTAATTTCTAGCTACAATGGAACTCGTATTAGTGTATTACTCAATTCAACTTTAACGATAATCAGGAGATCAAAACTCACAACGAATGACAAAGTATAGCCGTATACAGGCAGCACTTAAACATCCGTTGGATCAGTTTCAATCAATCGGATATAGTATCGTACCAGTGATTAGAGTTATTACCCTAATACGGGCAGAGTTTCGGGATTTAGAAGTTCTGACATTAGAATGACAGAACAAGAGAACAAGAGAAAGAAAGGAATTGAACGATTTGAAATGAAACTATCGTCCTCTATTTATAGGCTGAAACTGGGGCGCGTCGCGGCCCGCGTAAATTCGAAGGAACACCTATGCGGCCTGCGTAGACGTCTGGTCGACGCGTGTCATGCCTCGTGGCCTTCATGCTTATCCGGTGATTTTCGATCTGTTGCGGCCCGCGTAGACTACCCTTATGTCTTACGCGGCCCGCGTGAAATCCAAATTTCTTAATTTCTTGGTTTTTCATGAACATTAGGGTTTCAGGGGTCCGGGTTTTCACTTGCGGAGCATTTTAGGACATTTTTTTGTGAGTCGTTACATCCTCCCCACCTTGTTTTAAATCTCGTCCTCGAGATTTGGGCTACGATATCTCTTTTAGAGTTATGTCACGTCTTAGTCAATAAGAACAGTTTTAAGATATGTTCAAATGAATATGTGTTTTACAATAAATAGGGCTCAATGGTTTAACTGAATTAGTTCAAGAAGTCGATGTCAAATGAATGAGATGAAATGATATAGTTTCTAAGGTGATTAGGTTCAAGTCAAAAGAGATATATGATCAATAGATGTGAATGTTTACAAGTTGTGAATGATTTTTAGAAACAATAGAATTCACTGTCAACAGAAAATTTACTTTAATTGTCAATTGAGGAAGACTCAGAATCAACATGCTCGAATGAAATAGAAGTACGAAAATGATTTGTCAATTATCAAATTATGATATGATAAAATCAATGTGTTGACTTTTATTGAATAGTAAGGCTACATCGAAATACAACAGAGTTTAGTGTATTATTGTCTTAATACATAATTGTATCAAGACTATTTAAATGATAAGTCAAACTACAAGTTTAGATCGACGCCACAAGGTGTCGTAGTGATCGAAGTAATAATAGTGGTGAACGAATGAGTTCACCATGTTTGAAATGAAAGTTCAATGAAGTAAATTCGAATGTTTGTTTCAAACAGATCTAGTAGGATTTTTGATTGAAATTGAAACAATTTAATGATGTTTTTCGATCAAAGATGATAAAGCAATAAAGATCACGAAATGCTCGATTGATGTTGTAGGAACTGTTTAAGAGATACACTAAAATATGTCATGAATTTGTGTACCATTATCTTAGCACACGATTGTGTTAAGATTGCTTTTATAGGATAATCAGCAAAGCGAATGCAATATAAATGAATAAATAATTAACTCCGTACATGATATGTGCAAACGAGATTAGCGCAAGCTTCAAATTTGTGAGAACGTCACCGCAAAGTGATCGTGATCAAAGAAACGATTCAATGAAGTCGAAGACCAAACAAGCATGTTATGGTTCAAGAGAATTGAAGTGCTTGTTGGGATTATTTCGAAGATGATGGCTTCAATTCATCATATGGGACTTTGAATTGAATACGTAATGCGAGCAAGTTCAAACAATTGAACTTGGTTTAAACAAAACGAGTTCATGTATCAATAAGAAAGTTCTGACATGGTCACCACAAAAACCATGTATGCCATTAAAAAAGAAAATTGAGTTTTTCAAGAAATTCATTGACTCGATATCAAAGAGTCATCGTTTTATAAGAAACGCGGTTTACAATGCAAAGATCAAGTATAGCGAAACGATATTTGAGTTTTGATAAAACAACAAATTGGAATGAAGCCTCCAATGGTCTTCATAAATCCAACTAACCACATGCGCAACAAACAGTGCATGTGTAACGTGTGGATTTACCAAGAAATGAAACAATCAAATAAATATTCGTGATTATGAAAGAAATCCTCATGATGACCATTACGGAGAGTAGAAATGCAAAAGTCTATTCACTATATGCAGAGGTCTGAATTTAACAAAAGGAATTTAAGAATTTTATCTGGAAATTTTGTGTGATAACCGTTGTTAAGTGACATTACCAGGGAATGTCGAATAAAATGAAATAGGGGGATTGTAAAGGTATGTGACTTCTTTTGCAGCGTCAAGAATTGGATTAGACTATGCACCAATTGTTGTGAAATCTTGTTCTATCGTACCTCAGCAAGATTCATGTTGTTTATAGGATCATGTGGCCAAGTGCTGCTTTTTAATTAGTAGTTCTTCCACTGACGGGATTCGCATTGGTGTCTTCATGCCCAATTATATTTTCCAAAGGTCTTGCCTTGAAAGTTGTGTGCGATATACTTCAACGTCTGTGGACGTATAATTTAAGTTTCATGTGTTTTCTTGTGCACTAGCACAACTTTACATGCTTCTTACTTGCGTTAATAGTTTATGGTAACGCATTGGAAATTCTTATACATTTGATGGCGTCCCAACTTAAAGGGTTTCCATTGTTTATATTTTCGCACGAGTTACGAGGTAGATGATCAAACGAAATAATGTTTGATATCGGAATTATAGATATATGCAAGAGATTCCTGATAAAGAAATCTAGAATTATTATTGACACTTATGTTCGTAATTTATTTTAAATTGTCAATCGTTATAGCTTTTGGAATTCCTTATAGATATACATATCTATATAATCATACATACCATTCATAAGGTCAATGTATTTAACAGATTCATATTTCCAAAAACAAGTCAGATATCAGGTCATGATAATATTTAGGGAAATCTTATCACTTGTTTGACATATTATATACCCCGTCTTATCCGGTTCTCGCCGGAGAGGTAACCCCATTATATCCGGACAAGCTGGAGAGTCTGCTACACCATACCCAGTCTTGCCGGAGAAGAAATTTGTATTTCCCATAAACAGTATTTTTTCAAGATTTTAAAAGTGCCTCTTTTATTAAGGCTTTCATCTAGAATCAAGAAAATTTGTATTCCCATAACATATCTTATTCTAGACCAATTAGTATCAATAAGCAAGAATTAACAGCAATTAAGTGTTATTTCTTATTTATCGTACCTTGCAATGTTCTAATCATCATTCTTACGGCATACCAATATCTATCACATTATACTTATATAAGTAATTAGCTCATCTTGGAGCTCATATTAAGGCATCTTTCTTAAGTTCAAGTCTAAATACTATCCTGGGTGCTACCAGAAAATATCAAGTTCCTAACTCTTCGTTTAAACTTAGGTATTATTACAACACCTAATTGCTTAAACAAGTGGCTCTGATACCACTTCTGTCACGACCCCCAACCACACCCTGGACGGAAGCCGCGAACAGTCAAGTGGTACCGATGGTTATTTTAAAAACATTGCAGCGGAAATGTTTATCAGGACCGTGAGTTAGGAAAAATATCAGAGTTTTAGAAAACACCAGATTTTTATTTATTAAATAGATGGGATAAAACCCAAGTTTTACAAAGGTAGCTTTAATAAGGGATAAACCCGAATATATGAAACTAGGTTTTCTTAATTTAATTTAATTGATAAAATAAGCCACTTCTTTAAGTCTTTCGGTGTCGTATCATCATTCTTGTTCCAATCTACTGTAATTACCTGAAACGCGTTTTAAAAAGATTTGGTCAGCGGGAAATACTGGTGAGTTCATTCAGTTTGTATAAAAAGACACATTGTTATAAATTACAGCATAAGAGCGATTACAATGGCTTCTATCTTATTTTTATCTGGCGCCGTGTCACACCCTGGTGACGATGGTCATACCACTATTGGGTTCTTTCACCCAAGTAGTGATGATTATCACTGTTAGGTTGATGAACCTAACCGTGAGAAATTAGTAATGTGCACAATACCCCACTTGCCAGTGAATTAAGCTAACCACGACTTAATCTCTGTAATATATAACTGGAAAACATTTGGGTATTGTAAAACATTTTTGAGAAAAAGAGAATGACTCACCTTGTTAGCATATAGTCTTGATTAAACAAGCATCTACTTTACAGTTCTGAATCTTCTGATGATTAAGCATCTTGTTTGATTGTAAGTGTATAGTTTGGAGTTTTCTGATAGTTAAACATATGGTTTAACAGAGTGGAATACGTTTTGGTGTAAAACCATATCAAACCTAACGAAGGTCAGGAGATCAGGACCTTAACGAAATTCACAAAGTATAGTCTTTGTATAGACAGTGCTTTGGCATCCGTTTCAGAATCTTTACGAAATTCACAAAGTATAGTCTTTGTTTAGACAGCGCTTTGGCATCCGTTTCAGAATCTTAACGAAATTCACAAAGTATAGTCTTTGGCATTCGTTAGTTGGTTCCCGAATCGATCGGATAGAATATCGTATCGGTGATTATTGGTTAGAACACCAACGTATAGAGAAATAAGAATAGAAGAAATGAGCAAAGAAAAAAGAATCCTAAGCTTCCTATTTATAGGTAGGAAATATGATATTTCTAGGAAATTTCATATAGCTTTTCTAGAAAGTTACCTATACATTTTCTAGGAACCTTCCTACCTATATATATATCTTCTTACACCTTCCTTGCACCTTCCTTTGATATTATCTATCTCATATATATTTATTTTCATGTATATCTATTTAGATGTTTAATTTACTTACTTAATTAATCTCACTTAGCTTAATTAATCTCGCTTAGCTTAATTAATCTCGCTTAGCTTAATTAATCTTGTTTAACTGATTAATTAATCATACTTAAATTAATTAATCATACTTAACTGATTAATTAATCTTACTTAGCTGATTAAGTTTAACTTATCTATTAAGGTTTCTTAACAGCTAAGTATTCTAGCTTAGTAGTTCCCTGGTTGCAAGTTCTAATTTCTAGCTACAATGGAACTCGTATTAGTGTATTACTCAATTCAACTTTAACGATAATCACGAGATCAAAACTCACAACGAATGACAAAGTGTAGCCGTATACAGGCAGCACTTAAACATCCGTTGGATCAGTTTCAATCAATCGGACATAGTATCGTACCAGTGATTAGAGTTATTACCCTAATACGGGCAAAGTTTTGGGATTTAGAAGTTCTGACATTAGAATGACAGAACAAGAGAAAGAAAAGAATTGAACGATTTGAAATGAAACTATCGTCCTCTATTTATAGGCTGAAACAGGGGCGCGTCGCGGCCCGCGTAAATTTGAAGGAACACCTACGCGGCCCGCGTAGACGTCTGGTCGACGCGTGTCATGCCTCGTGGCCTTCATGCTTATCCGGTGATTTTCGATCTGTCGCGGCCCGCGTAGACTACCCTTATGTCTTACGCGGCCCGCGTGAAATCCAAATTTCTTAATTTCTTGGTTTTTCATGAACATTAGGGTTTCAGGGGTCCGGGTTTTCACTTGCGGAGCGTTTTAGGACATTTTTGTGCGAGTCGTTACAATATTCAATCAATCTTCAAAGAAAACAATAGAAAGGTGGAGCAAAGATTCGACAACATAATGAAATAAAAAAACTAGGGGTGAGCAGAAAACCGAAATAACCGAACCGTAACCGAAATAACCGAAAAAACCGAACCGAAACAAAAACCGACGGTTCGGTTTTCGGATAACCGTTTTCAATAACCGAAAAAAACCGAACCGAAACGAAAAAAAACATATATTTTTATGTTTAAGTTTAAGTGTTTAACCCATGCTATTAGAAATTATTAATTTTATTCATGAATATTAAGTACTTATAATAAAAACATTAAGATGTTTATTTATAATTGAGATGATTTATTTATTGCCTATAACAAATAACAAAATTTAATAAAAAAATTAAACAATCTTCAAAGTATTGTAAAAGAAAACGTCCTAATAAAAACTTTAAAGAAACATAAAAATAGATTAAAAGGTTAGGTTTATGTAAACATTTTTAGTTAAAAAGAGTAAGTATAATAACTTAAATATAACCATATAAGAAAGATTCTTAAATTTTGAATTATACTTTTTTATTTTTGAATCTTACTTACTTTTGTTTCAAAAACCGAAATAACCGAAAAACCGAACCGAACCGGTGTAAAAACCGAAAAAACCAAAACCAAAAAAAAACCCGAAACCAAACAGTTTTAAAAAACCGAAAACCGACATTTTGGTTTCGGTTTTGATTTTGCCCAAAAACCGGACCAAACCGAACCGTGCACACCCCTATAAAAAACAACCAAACATTTCTAAATTTCCACAAAATTATCTAGCCTAACAACAAATTACAAACACAACAATCATAATCTGATGATCAATCACAATATCAAATCCTTAAGCAAAAAAACAACATTAACACGAAAAATCATTCACTAAAGGGGGAGATAACAATCATGTCTATTACGATAGATCAATAATATATAACATATTGAAGATAAACTCACTGAATCAAAAACATAAAGGAAGAATAAAGAGCAAAAGTAAGATTCAACTGAAAAAAAAAAACATATACAACATACTAAGATTTATAGAAATAACAAAGATCTTTAAAACCATAAAAAAGAATCAATGGATACACACTTACAATCCCTAAAAAAGAATCAATCGATACAAATTTTTACTATACGAAGAGGAAATCAATGGAACAACGAATAAAATTGGAAGATGATACTTTATAAAATTTACATATTTTAAATAACAGAATTTTATACATAAATCATTCCAGATGTTTACTAATTACTATTGTTCCTTATACATAATATTATGTTTTTGATAATGAAATAAATATAATCTAAGCAAACCTTTAAGAAATCAAACAACACATATAAACCTTAGATCTTATACCTTGGTGATGAAGCCATTAGAACAGAATCAAAGATTTGTGCTCCAAGACGTAAAAAACTTAGACACGAAACAGATCAAAATCAAAAAACACAAATACAATAAAACAGGTTAGAATGATAGATGGATATCAAGTAAAAACAATTTAGATAAACACTAATTTTGTACCTTGGTAATGATGCCATTACATTAGCCAGAAAGATATATGCTCGAAGACGATTAAACCCTAGATACGAAAGGATACAAATCAGACAATATACATCACAAAATCAACATAATGTTTAAGAAAAAGAACATCTACATGTTAATAGTAACAAATCCGGATCGTACCTTATTATTGAAGATTTCGAGTGATACGAATTAGAAATCGAAGGAATGATGAAAACCAAACAGAAACAAATAAATCAAGATCAAGATTCAACAATAAACAAACAATTTTATTCGATGAACATATACCTTGGATCTTGTACAAAAAGACGATGAATTACTTGATTCAGTTTCTTTGTGGTGGTCATTCAGAGGGAGGCGGCTAGGATTTCTCTAGAGAGAGAATGAGAGAATGCGAATGAGGGAGGCAGAAGTTTGATGTGAAATCGGGTTATAACATTTATATAGTTCTATCTTGTTTACCCATTTTTCCTAAACGGGTCCATATTGTTAAACGGGTCCATGTGGAGGCTAGAAAAGTGACATGTGTCAATGTGTAGGCTAAAAACTACCATGTGTCATAGGCACCCTAGATAAATGTCATGTGGCATCCTAGTAATTGCTTTATTAGGATGAATAGAATAGATGATACTTCATATTTTCTGAAAATTTTGCTACAATTATAGAATTTATGATCGGTGTCTAATTCATAAAAGAAAATTTACTAAACCTACTCAATATTCTTATACATCTCCTATCCAATATTTTTTGAATGATTGTAAGTGAAAAATGTATTTTTTTAACTAATTATGAATATACACAGAGAAATAGATTTTGGGGGGTGAGGTTGGTTTGAAAAGTTAACAAATTCTAAGGATAAATGTGTGTTTTAGGGCTTGTTTGGCTAAGCTTTTCAAAACAGCTTATTTGCTTTTCTGAAAAGCAAATAAGTCAATAAGCTGTTTTGAAAAGCTTTAAAATGGAGCTTTTCAAAATGACTTATTTGCTTATTTGCTTTTCAGAAAGCAAATAAGCAAATAAGTCATTTTGAAAAGCTCAGCCAAACAGCCCCTTAGTTAATTTATATGAATTGGGGCGATGATTCCATTGCGAATACCAGGTTGTAATCGAGTCGAGGCAGGTTGAGCTCGAGTTCGAACTTAAATGAGCCAGCTCGGCCCTGCTCGTTTATTTTATAGAGCAAGTCGAGCTTGAGCTCGGCTCGTTAAAAGTTCGAGTAAGCGCGTTAATTATTTTTTTAACAAATATTAATAACATAGAAAAAAAAACAAAAAAAAAAATACACACATATATGTGTTATTTTTGTCTTAATATTTTAAAGAAGGAAAGGCATATTGAAGGTATTATACCTAACTTTTTATTTTTTTCTAATATTTTTTATATGTTATTGATTAAATAAACTTTAAATGTTAACAACTAAAGACTCTTACTTTTTTTATTTTATTACGGTTAAAATAAAATTAATATATAAAAATAAAATAATTCGAGTCGGCTCACGAGGAGCCAAGCCTAGCTTGAGTTTGGCTTGTTTACAAATTGAGTCAAGCCAACTTGTTTACAATCGAGTTTTTTAAGGCTTTTTTCTCCAGTGAATTATGAATTGTGAGCTTTTTGAACACCTCTAGTAAAAAATAAACCCTCTTAAATGATTATACATTACTAAATGAAACCCTCTTAAGTGATTATACATTACTAATCAACTATTTATATAGTAGCAATTTAAGGATAACTCAAAAAAAAAAAAAAAAAAAACTCTAACAAAAATACAACAAGAATGATTATAAACGACAAGTGTACATTATATATACCTTAAGGGTAGGGATAGTTTACATTAATTCAAAAGTGTGAGAAGTGTTTTAAACCATTAGATCTTTGATCTAATGGTTGAGATTAATAGGGAACACATTATAAATTGTGTTTTAATTATTTGGACTGATTTGAAAATTGTAGGGGTAATAGTGTCTTTGTATATGTTTCAAATTAGGTAATCTCTCCTAAATTCTAGCGATTCACTCCTAAATTATAGCGATTCAATTTTAAACTTATTCTAAAATTCGGACATTCTAAAAAATCCAAAAATATGTAACTGGTACAAGAAATATATAACACTATACGTCCATCATATAACAGTATATAACATTATATAACACCATACAACACCGTATAACACTATGTAACACCATATAACACCATATAACACTATATATCACTATATAACAATATATAACACTATACATCTATCATAGACATGCTATCAGAAAAATATAACACTACATAACTCTAAATAACACTATATAACACCATATAATACCATATAACACCATATGACACTATACATCCATCATACAATACTATATAACACTATATAACACCAAAAAACACTATATAACACGATATAACACTATATAAAAATATATAACACTATACAGTTCTGAACGAGATGACACAAATTCGTAGATTAATTCTTAATTCGTATTCCTATAATTAAGGGTGAATGTTATGGAAGGTTATCAATTAATTAAATCAATAAGAAAAATTGTTTGTTTACCCTTTTGAATTAATTTAGATTGAGCACACATGTCATCTCCACAATATTTCTCACACTTCTCACACTTTTAAATTAATGTACAGGATCATCTACCTATATATATATATATATAAGTAAAGTTGTCGAAGATTTTAACAAACTGTTAAAAAAACTAACGAAACAAAATCAATGTCCAAAAACATATCCTAAAGAGGTGTTGGTTGCTGGCTAATGTCTAAATTCCATACAGAAAAAAGTGTTTGTTGCAATTAGTTTTATAGTGTTTGAGAATTTGGAATTTAGAAAACTAACAGATGATGACCGAGCACTAAACTATGAGAATGTAAACATGGTGTTCCATAGGATATAGTACTCCATTACATTAGTTTAACTATATTTAAAACAATTTTATTTTAAATTATGTCTAATATATATATATATATATATATATATATATATATATATATATATATAGGGGCTGGTTAACGTACAAATGCACTTATCGTACATTACGTACGCTAGAATCTCAGCCGTCAGATCATCTTCTCGCATTGAAAATCGCATGTTGTTTTTTTTGTAACAATTTCGCATGTTGGTTTTTTAACATGCGATTTCATCAAAATTACCACATGCGAAATTGTTACAAAAACCAACATGCTATTTCATCAAAATTATCACATGCGAAATTGAACTATCACATGCGAAATTGTTACAAAAAAACAACCTGCTATTTCATCAAAATTATCACATGCGAAATTGAATTACCACATGTGAAATTGTTACAAAAAACCAACCTTCTATTTCATCAAAATTATCACATGCGAAATTGAATTACCACATGCGAAATTGTTACAAAAAAACACCTGCTATTTCATCAAAATTATCACATACGAAATTATTACAAAAAAAAAAAACAACATGCGATTTTCATTGCGGGAAGATGATCTGACGGCTGAGATTGTAGCGTACGTAATGTACGATAAGGGAATTTGTACAGTACCCTTTACCTATATATATATATATATATATAGTGGAGGGTTCAAATGAGAAGAAATTCTTTGTAAAAAGAAAAAAGAAGAAATTTCAACCAATAGGAATGCTTCATTAGACTTCATTTAATATTTGTACTTAATGTAACTATAAGGGTATATTAGTAAACTTACATACATCATTAATTGGTAGTTTCATCTTTAATAACTAACTATATTAAATTTGTAACTTATTTTTAAGATATATATATTTTTCACAAAAAATAAAAATAAAAATTCATTTAAAGTATAGGATAAATACGAGGCGTGTAGGATAAATTACGAGTTGTGTAGGATAAATTTCAGTATGTGTAGGATAAATTTCGAAACGTGTAGGATAACTTTTGATGTGTGTAGGCAAAAATATTTAGTGTGGAGGATTATAGTCTTAATGACTAATTAATTAGTCAAACATAATAATAAATGAGATGAGAAAAAAAAACTATTTAATGTTTTACAATTATACCATTTTATTCTTTTTCTTCTTAATAAAATTTTCTTCTCAAATGAACCTTCCCCTATATATATATATATATAGCATGAAGTATGACATACCACAAGTGAATATAAACCCAGCATATATACAGTCAAAAGACTTTGTGCTAGGATTAAATTTTATATTTGCTCTAAACGGTTCTGTTACAGTAAATAGAAATTTTATTACAATCAGTAAACAAATCTATACAATCCCAACAACAAGGTATAATAATATATCAAAAATTGCATAGAAGCGTAGTGGTCAAGGAAGTTTAGAATTTTTAAGGCAACAAAAAAGAAGTAATCCAATAGAAAATGAAACTATAAAATTGTTAACAGACTTTTTAAGTCATGAAGTAGAAAAAGGAAAAGATATTTAAAAAAGTATAAATCACCCTATGATCTTACACTTAGAAAAAGTTGGTCTTATAGGTGAAGATATCACAAAATCACATATAGAATACATATGTAAATTTAAACTAAAAAATCCGGATATTACTATAAGAACTGCTAATGTAGAATATAGTCCTTTAGACAAAGAAGAGTTTAAAAAACAAATACCTAAAATGATTAGCCAGGGATTAATTAAAAAATCAGAAAGTCCTCACAGATCAGCGGCCTTTATAGTAAGAAACCATAGTGAAATAAAAAGAGGTAAAGCAAGAATAGTATACAATTATAAAAGACTAAACGATAATACAGTAGATGATGGATATAATATTCCCAATAAAGATACTTTATTAAATCTTATATAGAAAAAGAAAGTTTTTTCAAAATTTGATTTAAAGTCAGGATATAATCAGTTAAAACTCGAAGAAAATTTTAAACCATGGACAGCTTTTACATGCTCAGAAGGACAATTTGAATGGAATGTTCTTAGCTTTGGGCTAAAAAATGCTCCTTCAATATTTCAAAGGTTTATGGACAGTATTTTCTTAAAATATGACTTTTGTTTAGTATATATTTATGATATACTCGTAGCAAGCCAAACAGTACAAGAACATGAAAAACGTTTACAACAGGTGTTTGAAGAAGTAAAAAAGAATGTAATAGTAGTTTCCAAACGGAAAATGGAATTATTTTAAAGAAAAATATCTTTCCTAGGATTAGAAATAGGTAATGGAAAAATAGAACTACAATCACATATCTCTACAAAGATACTTGATTTCCCAGAAAAATTTGAAAACTTAAAACAAATACAAGCCTTTCTGGGACTGGTCAATTATGCTAGAAAATTTGTTCCAAATTTATCAAAGTTAGTAGGGCCTTTATACAGTAAAACAACAAAAAACGGCCAAAGGTACTTTAATTCAGAGGATATAAAACTAGTTAAGGAAATTAAAATGGCAATTAAAAATATTAAACCACTAGAATTACCACTTTTTATAGATTACATAGTTATTGAGACAGATGGATGCAAAGAAGGATGGGGAGCAGTTCTTCTCTGCAAACCAAATAAATATAGCCCTAAGCAAGAAGAGAAAATTTGTGCTTATGCAAGCGGTAATTTTCAAAACAAAACAAGTTGGACTAGTATTGATTTTGAAATACAGGCATTGATATATGCATTAGAAAATTTTAAACTTTTTCTTCACAAAGAATTTACAGTAAGAACTGATTGTGAAGCTATTGTAAAATTTATAAAAATGATCAAAGCAAAAAAGATAAATAGGACCCGATGGGTTAATTTACAAAATATTATCCAAGGAAGTGGGTATCACATAAATTTTAAACATATTAAAGGGAAAAATAATGGGATAGCTGATATGTTATCCCGTAATATTAACAGATTGTTACTTTTAGATGGACAGGAAAAAAGATAAAGGAAAGGCAATACTTGTACATCCTACACAGCCTACAAAATCATCTCCGATGAATACATCATCCGAAGAAGAGAAAACAGAGAAACTCATGAGCCAGTCAATACAAGCAGCGAAAACACAGAATTTTAGACAACTGCCTGCAACATTAACAAGTCTCAACAGTATTACACAGTTTTACAACCCAACTCAATCAATGGCTACAAATGTTCTTCCTCCAAAAAATAGACATTTTACACAAAGGGCAAGCTCTCAATCACAGAATACACAAACCGCGGTCATTACCTTTGGAAATTATGCATTGCAAAGATGTGATGATCCCAATACAAAGTTTCGTCCAATTATTGGGATGAAATTAACAGAAAAGCAACAGTGTTTACTAGATAACGTCTGGCATATTCAAACTATGCCTCAGGCCTCAACCTTTAAAGTCCAGGTGTTAAATGAATTAGGTATTTATTTTTATGAACAAAGCAGTAAAACACCTGAGAAACAACACAAGCCTAAGTTTACCCATTATGTCATATTTCGAGGTACTAAAATTGGTATTTTTAATAAATGGGAAACTGTGGCTAAGCATATCCAATGCCTCAATCCAATTTACAAAGGCTTTACAGATTTTCAAAAAGCTATAGAAACAGCAAGAGAACATTTTGGGGTAAGTGGCTTTTACATAGAACCTGAAGAGGTTCAAACATTTGCGGACATGGCAAAAATTAAGCCAGAACAAATAATTAAAAATCAAGAAGAGCTGATCACTGAGTTACAAGATCAACTTGTACAACAAGGAAAAAATACACATTCTATACAAGAAAAGTTTGAAAATAGTTTGTTAAAACAAAAAATTAGTACTCTCTAAACAAAATATAAACAAGTGTTACAAAGACTTCAGAAAAAAGAAACAAATACAGTCTTAAACAGAAGCTATGATTCCTTCAAAGCAAGAATGATTGACACACCATGGTGGAAGTGTATTCAACCAGTTACAGACAAGTTTCCAGAATTCAAAACCTTGGTTTCACAGAAAGTTTGTGCAGAATTTCCAATAATTCCGTGCGAATTGCAAAAACAGCTAGTAGATATGGCATTTACACAAGAGGCTGACAAACAAGGTTTCAAAATTGTCGAAAGAACAGATCAAGAGGGTAGAGGGACTGGATTGCTGCTGATTCAAATCTACTCACCTACAAAACTAACAGATGATCAAATTATTCAATTTTACCACAATGGTATGATTGATTATATGGAGATAAAGACAGATGTTAGAACAACAAATCTTTTAAATAAAATGGGAGAAAAAAATGGTGATAATAGCAGGCAATATTGCTATTGGGGCATTGTGTCCTACAATTTCCTGCAAAATGTTCTATTCTCTCCCATATACAGATGCTTATACATACAGGCCAGCTAGGAAGAGGATTTTTATCACAGATACTCCTTATAAATTCTCTTTAAAAGACAGATTCATAAACCACAATATAGACTTTGGTAAATTACCATGGTTAGAGGTTGAGAATAAACAAACTACAGAAGCCCTGAACAGTTTTATCAAAATACATAAAAAAACCCCAGAACTTCCTAAGTGTTTGCACTGGGTAGACTTCAAATTATCAGGTGAAGGACATTATGTTCAGATTTACACACCCTCCAAATGGAGTATGCTACTACCATTTGTGGGAGAAGGAGAATCCCTTGAAATTGATCACATAATCAATATGGATGGTTCAGATACCGAAGGACCAGACTCAGACCCCGGAAGCCCACAGTCCATAGATTCAACACACAGAGATTTCTAAAAAGAAATGATGAAAGCATTGACCTTAAGAGACAGGTGTACACAGCATTTCCAGACAAATTATTGCCAGACACATGCAGCTGACAAAGAATACATTATTGTAGATAATGCCTATTGTCTTTTTATTTCTTTCATTTGCATCCGTTTATTTTTCTGACATAAAAGCAGTATAGTGTTCCATTTGTAGGATAGCTTTTCTTTTTGCCTATATAAGACATAGATTGCACTTGTAAAAAATCATCCCAGAATTCAATAAAAATTTCTTGCATTCTCAATCATCCTTATGGCACACTAAAATTCTCTCCGTCACTCCTTAGCCTAACCTCCTAGCTCCTTAGTTTCGTTCATTGGTCTTCATATTATATTCCTCCCCCCCCCCCCCCCCAGAAAAAAGAGTCTTTTTTACCTTTTGTTACCTCTTGTTCAAATCCGCTATGCATAAATCTCAAGGTTTGCTCGAGCTTCTGCCTTCACATTCAGGGGCCATTTTCTTGTAACCCACTGTTTGCTCGAGCTTCTGCCTTCACATTCAGGGGCCATTTTTAACCCACTGTAAGAAAATTTTTTACCCCCTTATTTACTTTTTACTGTAGTATTTTTACTTTTTACTATTTTTACTTTTTTAATATTCCTGTCAATAAATTTAAAAATTTAGCATATATATTTATGTTAATAAATTTATATTTCTCTAAACAAATTTTAAAATTTAAAAATTAGCATATACCCCTACTGATATTTAAAAATTTAGCATATATATTTCTGTTAATAAATTTATATTTCTGTTAAAAAAATTTAAAATTTAAAAATTAGCATATACCCCCTCTGATATATATATATATAGGGTCAGGATTTAGAGAAAACGGAGAACGGTGAGAACGATTATGGATCGTCCGATCAAAACAATCTATGGACTAGATTGGCGCGGTGGCGTTTTTGTAAATAACACCAATTCTATTAAGTGGACGCGCTTCATTAAGGGTAAAAGGGTCTTTAGATTTCTCTACCAAAAACGCCAAACTCATTAATAAAACGCCATTACGGGCAAAAACACATCCTATATAAACAAAACATCTCAGACATTCATTAAACACACCCCGAACCGGAAACGCCATATTTACTACTATATTCCATTCATCTTAGAAATGCCAAAAAACCCAAAACATCAAATACGCCAACTCAAAAACGCCATATTTTACTATATACCAATCATATTAGAAAACGCCAAAAAACTCAAACATCAAAAATTCCAAAAATCGACGTTTCTTTTAGATACACTATTTCCTTAGTAAAACGCCAAAATGACAAACATCGTTTCTTGTATATTCAATATTGTTCTACGCGAAGTTTCGCAGAATGCATTCTTAGCTGAGGTGCTGTGACTCAATAACATTTTGTTGCATGAGATGAACAATCTTCAACAAAAAGATGCTGGTGTCAGACTTATGTCATTTTTTGTGTTTTGTTCTTGATGAATATTATAATGGCATGAAGAGACGAATGACACTGATGAGTGGTTTGAAGATAAACATGAAGATAAAGATGAACTTCAAACAAAAAACTCACGTCATTTTGTCCTTCCAAACGGCCACAAAAAAGCTACTTCAACAACAAAAACACAAAATGAAGCATGCCAAAGTCAAACCGCCAGTGAACATGTTTCAAAGAAGAAAGAGACTGATGACAGTGAAGATTTGGAAGATGAATTGTTTCTATTTTTATTTTTTTAATTTTATTTTTCTGTTGTTTGTTATGTATTTTTCAGCTAAGAACAAAAAGACATTATTTTAACAAAAACGCCAAACATACATAATGCTTGTGAAACGCCATCATGCGATAAAACGCCAAAAACTCCCAAACTATAATAAAAGTAATTTGGACAAGTATTATTAAAAGCTAAAAATGAAAAAAAAAACGCGAAAAACTACTTAAAGCCATTAAAAAACGCCAAACTTGGAAGATGGCACGTCTATCAACCTAAACTCATAAAAAGCTGAACAAAAACAGTAAAATACACACAGTAACTGAAAAGACGGTTACTTTATTAATATCATTTATTGTAATAAAATCTCACCTAAACTAAGCGCCAAAAACATCCTATAAGAGAGACGTCTCTGCACAATCAATTGATCACACCTAAAAACAATACCATGTTTCCTAGAAACCACTCACTTTAAAAACGCCAAAAAAAAGAGTTAAAAAAGCCACAGATGGGAAACCTTGTTTCTTCTATATTGAGTATTGTTCTGAATGAAGTTTCACTGAATGGATTCTTCTCTAAGGTGGGTATCTCTATAAGCTTTTGCTGAATGAGATGGACAAATATTCATGAAAAAGAGATTGATGACACTGATATGTCATCATGTCACTTTGTTCTTGATGGATATATTGATGGCATGAAGGGATCAATACATTCGAGCAGACGTTGATCTTCAACATGTCACCAAACAAGTATATATCAAACCACAATACAGGATGCCACTAAAAATAAGCATCTTCTAAAGACGGGCATTATGTAGGAAAATAAGGATCTACATAAGGTTTTCAAAACATGTTCAAAACGCCAAAAAAGGTTAAAGTAGAAGAGGCTGATTGTAACACCTGTGCCTCCACGGCCATTAAACAAATACCAAACCAATGAAATATTGTATTTCATACTTGGTATTTGTATAAATATGTGTATCATTTGCACATATCAATTTTTGTTCAATTCCAAACTCTAAATCGCTTTCTGGATGGTTATACGCGCACCGACGCGTAAATATAACCATTTTAACGCAACAAACACTCTGGAACAGTGACATAGGCTTAACATACCTTAAATAACCTTTATATAACTTAGAAATAAGTTTTGAAGGCTTTGGTATGGTAAAATCAAGTTAATTCGCTTACAGGGATTAAATTTGACAAACTGCGAAAGTATGCCAATTTGAACTGTAACAGACATTCCGGAACATGACCATAAGTTAAACATACCATAAATATCCTTTACATAGCTTAGAAATAGGCTTTGAGGGGTTCGGTGTGCTAAAATAAACTTTTGGGTCATTCAGGGACTAAAAGTGTCAAAAAGTGCACAAGTTTGCATTTTCGCGCATAACTTACGTTCTGAATACATCCGGACATCCAAAAATTTATGTAAGCACTATAATATTTTATTTTAGTGTTTGGCTTGAGAAAAATCCATTCGTCGCGTCATTTGGATCGTTTTTCGCGCTTATGCGCATTCCGTCGTAATTAAGCGAACATCGCGTTCGTACGACCAAACGAACTGACATCCGACATATTTTTGAGCATGTTTCATGTCCACAATGTTTAGGCATCATTTTAGGGCCTTGAAGTTGGCTTTACGGGCCTTGGAAGTGCCGGAAATGAGCTTAAACACGTGCAGGGACCAAAACTGTTAATTCTGAAACTTGGGATCTGACCAGACAGGCCAGGCGGCCCGCGTAAGACATATGTTAATCCTTACGCGGCCCGCGTCAGTGTTCCAGAACAGATAAGATCGATTAGTCAGCTGATTCCAGCTGTTTAATCCACAACCACACATTCTAACTTGCCCTTTCAGCTCATGGGGGATCATTTTTAGTTACCACAACAATTGGACAAGTGTATGGCCAAGATCGAATCACGTTTTCCAAGAAACGATCCTAACGGTTCGAGAAATCCTATAAATACCCCACCCCCATTTGCTTCTAAACCCACTAGAATCTGATTTGAGGAGCTCTAAGTTGAAACCTTTGTTTCATACCTGAGCTACTTGAATCACGATTAGCATTCGGGGACCCTTCGTAAGTATTCTTTCGTTCTTTTCTTTCTTTTACTGCTTTTCGAGTCCGAAAGTCAAACTTTGTTTGACTTTCTGCGTTGACCAGTTATGGTCAATGCGAAGTTCGTTTGAACTTCGCAACGTGATTGTAATCACGATGGTTATAGTCCCTTGGGACTATGCCTACTGATTACCACGTTGTCTAGGGTCGTAAGGGTAGGCGATCTAATAAATCGCTTATACCTTCGAACCCGACCCATTTGGTCGATCATTAAGATCCGACCAATCACATTAGGTGACCATAGTATATAGGGAATAACCTTCCGAGGTTATACCCTATGGTCACATCGTTTAAGTAGTTGTATGATAGGTAGTTTATATGCCTTAGGTAAATTATCAGAATACCCTTTTCATGTATAATTGGTAATTTAGCATATGTAACCTAAACTTTTGTCACATAACTGATTATGTAACATGTTTAGGCATATAACACTTGTCGTAGGACTAGTTAGGCGGTCCGAACGCGTTTCACGCGAACGACGCGTTAAAGTAGCATAAGCTACATAAACGGGTCGTAATGGGTCGTAAGCACTTAGTTTAGGTTTCATTTAGTATGTAGGCTTTGTTAAACCATATGACACGAGTCTCTATACTCGTTTGGTTTACGAACCCTCATTCTATCTAAATCCTCCGATATAGGTCCGGTTTATTAACATAGTTACCTATATTAGGTGCCGTTTGATTCCGTGATCTCTAGCATTGCTTGGTGGTTATCTTAGGACTTCTGAGCAATCTCAAGTGAGTACATAGACCCCTCTTTTACCGTTTTCCAAACATTTTGGGGTGGAACACATGTGCCTACTTGTTACTTTCATGCTTTCCTGTTTTCATATCATATACCGGCTATGTTTGTTAGTACATTATAGTACATGATTTCATTACATTTCTGCCATGTATGTTGACTGATAACATGCTAGCACATTGATTTACATGACTTTTCTGCTTTGTATGTTAACTTAGCATACTTAGTACATTGTTTTACATCACATCACATCACATGCTATGTATGTCCATTTAGTACATGCTTAGTACATTATTTTACATTGCATCTCTGTTGCATATGTTCCAGTAACATATGGACACATTGTTTTACAGCTCTACCTTGTATGTTTACTCTAGCATACTAGGTACATTATCTTCATAAAACATGCTTACATTTTGGTATGACATTTGGTTTGTTTAAACTATACTATACATTCATTAACACCGATCATGCCGCTCGGTAGTAGGTAGTGGTACCATAGGACTTGACAAATCCCATTCCTGAAATCTCGGGTTTGTTTGGACGTAAGGAATGACCGAATCCGAATACATATTCTTTTGATAACCCATTTTTACATGGTTATCCGACTGTCGCAAGGCTTGGATGTATGAATTTTCACAATACCGCATAAATGTTCATATTCAGTATAGCATGCATATATTTTACAAAACATAACTTTTGATTTACTCAAAATACTTTGTTTTGTACATTTTTACTTATGGTTTAAGTAGTCTTATTTTACTTACCATACATAACATTTGTTACACATTACTTGACTACATTTGGACTCTTTAACATTTTATATGGTTTATACAAGGACTTTTGACAATTGGTTTAAACATAGACATTATACATTATTGGTTGACTTACATTTGACATAAACATTAGACATAGACATTAGACATTTGATTATACATAAACATTTTACATCTTGATGGTTTGGTTTGAGTAAGTGATTTAAGTAACGAGGCGTGTGTAATATGATACAAGCATGGTGGATACGCCGCTGGTACTTCCTATATATAAGTGTTTGTATGGTATTACATGTCGTAGCGTTATTTGAATCATTTCAATTTGAGACATATAACATTTTATACAAATAACATACTTTTCACAATACATTGTTTTACATAAACAACTTATTTTCACAAGACATTGATTTACAAAACAACTTATCTTATACAAATTCATTTTCTTAGTTATTCATTTAACCTTACATTATTCTCTTACTTATACATATCATCTGATCTTATTGCTTTTCAAACGATTTACAAAACAAAGCAAATTACAAGGTTCATGACTAAACATTTTCTCAAACATAAGTCATGAATTCTGTTTTCACAAAACCTATGTATCTCACAGGCATTTTTATGCTGGCGTACCTATTTTCACATGTGTTTTCAGGAGATGATGCATAGGACTTATTAAGATACACTTAGGCGGACTTGGGCCTTAGCGACAATAAAAGATGCAAGACTAGTTATTTATGTTATGTTTCTTTGATTTTCAAGACATTGTATCTACTTTATTCAATAAAACAATATTTCAATTTCCATGTGTTATGAAACAATGATTCTGTTACAACAATCCCCGACGTTTTCCGCCACGTTTGGTTGTCCTACGTGGTCGGGGTGTGACACTGATGACGGTGAAGATTTGGATGAGAAATTAGATTAGAATTTTTTTTTCATTTCTATTGTTTGTTATTTAATTCTCTATTGTTTATTATCTAATTCTCTACTAATAAAAAAAATTGAGTATAAAACGCCAAAAACTACAAACAACAAAGCGCCTGATAGTATGAAAACTGTGAGAACAGATGCTAGCAAAGCACGTTGTTGCTATATAAAACGCCAAAAAATGCGAAACAAAGTATTACTGGAAAAGCAACACTAATTGACAGATGAAACTGAACGAAACAGTAATTGCAAAACAGTAAAATGAAGAGATGGTAACAATATTGCCAAACATTTATTATATTAAAAGCCACTACATGGAAAATTGAATTTGTTTATCTTTTCAAAACGCCATAATTGCCTGTCACATTATACGCCTGCATCCTACATGGCACAACAATCAAAGCCATACTTAGTTAAAACGCCAAAATATTTACTATGCTCCTGATCTAAAAAAACAAGAAAAACGCCGCGTATTTGTTAAACGCCAAAAAATGGAGAGGTGATGTGAGACGCGTTTAAAAAAGAATATAAAAAGACAAAAAAGCCCCTCCGCCCTTCACTATGTCGCGTGACACGTGTTACGCCAGAATCCGTTCTCACCGTTCTCACACTTTTGAGCGTTTTCTCCTGATCCCGTATCTATATATATATATATATATATATAGTATAAATCTTACGGTTCGGTTTAGTACGGTTGGTTTTTGGTATAAACCGTAAACCAAACTGTTCGCTACGGTTTGAAAATTTCGAAACCGACCGACCGAAAGTTGAGTATAAAAACCAACCATGAAACCAAACCGATGACCGGTTTGGACAGTTTCACGGATTGAAACTGAACTGTAAACACCCCTACTAAATGCACCCCTTTTTTTACTATTCATACCACCTTTATAAAAATATTTTATTCCTATAAATAATCAACAAAAACAAGCAATAAAGCTTATACTTTGTGCCTTGGGAGTTTTCCAAAAAAAAAAACCCAATTACCCTTTACACGTCCCTCCTCCCTCTGTTCTCACTCACAACCCCATAAGAAGCAATCTCTCTTGCAAGATGGCAACGCCTCCGGTGAAAGAAGAGAACAGATTTGACAAACTAGGGATCCAGGTGACCGATCTACTTATTTTTTTCTTTGATCGACAAACATCTGAGAGAGAAAGAGAGCGAGAGAGATTGAAGACAGTAGTGGTGGCCGTCCATGGTGAAGATGATGGTGGTTGTTTTGTTGAGAAGCGGCGGTGGAGACAAAAGATTCGGGTTCCGCGACCCTTATTGTCCTCCGACAATGTTCCGACTAAACTCGGGTAAGTTCCAATTCTATTGCATGTCATATTGGTTAGATCGGGTCTTGGTGTGATGAACGAGACTAAGTTTTGGTGTTTCAGTATTCCGGCGGTCGAGTTTTTTGATGAATATTCCAGGTTTGACTAGGTCGGTTCTGTCAAAGGCATGTAGAACTAATTTCGGGGTTTTCATTATTCCGTTGAACTTCCGGCAGAATTCAGGCAAGCCTAAATTCACATGTATGTCCCATTTTTACTTCGCATGGATTCGTAACATCATAATAGCAATTTTCGGCCACTAATGTATAATGTCGTCAGTGAACACTCTCTGTTTCCGGTAATCAGATTCTGCCACCGTATAGATCTGTCATGTGTGCTAGGGTTTCGTTGTAAGCATCTTCTTCATTCTATGCACATTATTTTCTTACTAATCTGTGATGAAATTGAAATATGCTTGTTTCTAGCAGTAGCAAGCTCTTTACGCCTTCAATGCGAAAGTCATACTCTACTGAATTGGTATGATTCTAAACTATTTTTATCATAATGTATCAGAAAGATAACTTTTGGTATTCATTTTGAAGTTATTTCACACTATTAGGGGTGGTGTCTTAATAGCAATGCCTTTTTATTAAGAAGTTATACTTTGGCTTTGATGTTAAATAAGTTGTTTTCAACTGCACAGTTTATTTGAAGTTTAGTTTTTTTTAGAAAACGAATTGTAAACCGTATCGAACTTGACATTTTTGGGAGAGTATATGCTGTGCATTACATCTATAGACCATGAATCTTTAGTATAGTTTTGGCAAGTAATTTTGTTGCAAACAGATCGACTTCCATATGATCTTGAACTCACTTTCCTTTTGTCCATGGTGAGTTATTAAGAAACTTGTGTACACAAATACCCTGACGACAAACTTTTGTATGACTTAGTTAGCAAGATTATGGCATGTGAGTGAAAAAAAAACATCTTCATGTAACAAGCATATGGCTTCAGCTAATGTGTATGAAACTAGCACCCCGCCGGCGGGTAGTAATTCTAGTTAATATTAATTTAAAACTTTCCATGTTTCACTCCTTTAAAAATCCATTCCTTAACACTTTTTACGCTAAGAATTCACAACCAACATTCTCTATTCTTCTAAATTTAACACTAAGAATTTATAACCAAACATTCTTTATTCATCTAAATTTACAACTTAATAGCTATTGTGTGACAACCGTCAAAAATACAGGTATCCGTATAATTAATTAATATTGATTAGTGCTTAATGACTGTGCCGAATTACAATTAATAACTTAAACTGCTTTCTGATTACTGCATCATACTTACATGTGCATTACATATTACATAATGTCACCTCATTATCACATGCAAACTTTATTGACATACATGATGCACAAAGCACAGTTAGCACAGTTAACGGATAAAACAGGAATATGCTGACGAGGTTCAGTACATAGACATACAATGTTTTGAGACCCAGTATGAGCCACTAACCAAGTTCTACACTAGTATAGTGTGTAGGGAAGTAAGGACCATAAAACTGCTTCACTAGGTGATAGTTTAAGTGCCGGAAAGTGCCTAAAACCCACATAAAGTGCAGAATTATGCATATTTCAGCAAAATCCAGCAATTTAACAAGCTAGTAACATGCAAAAATATGATTAAATAGTCCTGAATGCTTTCCTAAGTGTCGGGAATTAAAAGTGTCACAAAAGGTAACATAAAGATCACTAAACGGAATAATTTGATACTTTAACGAACCGGTATCTAACCGAACAACCGGACACTACCCGAAACCCCAAAATTATACTAGAAGCATTGTTTTAATGTTTCTGAACTAGTTATGATCCCCGGACATCATAACACCTCATATAAAATATCTAAGTAACTAACACTTATAACTAATACTTGGATTGGAACTTTAATCTAACTTAATGGTTGAAACTTACCATTAGACCCCCCCCCCTTTGTGTGTGGACGGTCACAATGACCCCACCAAAATCTCTACTAAATCTCATTTGATCTTACTTGATCCTCTAAAGATTGATTAAGGATATGTTGTGTACTATGGGAGCACATAAACCATTGGTTAAAAGCCTAATTTTGATTATAAGTAAACCATCATCATCAGCATCTCTCACACTTCACAACACCTCTCCTTCCCTCTCCTCCCACTCTCGGCCGAGAACCACACCCACACCACCACCATTTCCATCTCACTTCCAACCATTCCAAGATCATTCTAAGGTATAAGGAGCCATACAAAGGAGCTTGGTGCTTGTGGATCTTGAAGGACCTCCATCAATTGCTTTTATCCATCACTTTTGTCATCACCATCATCTTGTGTTCTTCCCTAGCCTTTGTGCGAGTTGTAAGACTCACATGATCCTTATTTACTTCATATGTTGTTAGTTAAATGATGATGTACATTGATGAACACTAAAAGACATAATCATAAATCTCTAACATAAGCTTGATATATGATGAAACTATGTTGTTTAGTGTATGAATGATGCTTGTTATTTACTTGAGATTATGATGTTGATCATCATAAGGAGCTTGCTAGATTGTGATTAAACACATGATCTAGCAAGAGAGAGGATGATTATGTGATAAAACAAAATGATCATCCTCATGTGTTAAGCATGAACTTGAAGAATAAAGTGATTTCTTGAAAAATAATAAACAAAGTGAGTTAGTAATCTTATGGATCTAAGATTTATGAATGGTTTTCCAAAAGAACCAAGTTCAAAATGTGATTTTTAGAAGATCTTGGTTCTTACTTAAATATACACTATTTTTGGTGATAAAACAAGTATAAGAACACTTTGTTTACAAGAAAAATTCAAAAGAATGATTTTTGGAAAAATCATCTAACAAGTTGTAAACACTCAAATATTTTAAGAATGAGATTTTTAAAAAAATAAACACACTTTAAAGGGTAACTAAGTCTACTAAACATACTACCAAGTTACTACAAGTTTTTATGAAAGTTCAAGTTCATGATTATTATGTAGATAGCTTTGTTTTAGCACTTGGTAAGTGTAGATTGATTGTTGATTGTTTATGATGATTTTTGAAAAGAAAATGATATGCTTTAATAGCATGGACACCTCCATTTTTAGGGGAAACTATGGCAAAATTTTCTAAAAATACAAACACTTAGAAAATTATTTTCTAAACAAGTATTTACAAGTGAGTCTTAACTATGGTTTTCAATACAAACTTTGCCATAGATTTTGTTACAAAAATACAAGTATTGGAGGTTGGTTTTGGTAAATAAAAATAACTAAATATGTATTTGGAGGATATATATATATTTAGAAGACACATTGTGTGTGATTATTTGTATACTTTGTAAATAGTTATATTATTTTAGGGTAAAATAATATAACTTAACAAAACACCAAGAATTTACAATCCAGGATAATACCAAAATTCACAAGGAATAAACATATAAGTTACACACATAATATTGCGAAACCGAAAGAAAGAACGTAACTTATAAAATATTCCGGAAAATGCCGTTATAAATATACTTTTGGTAAATATTATTTTGGATACGAAAGAAACGAAAATATGATTTTTGTAAATATTACAAAGTTATATCATACTTTGACAAGGGGAAAATATTATTTTTGGGAAGTTAAAATATATTTTCTTGGAATATTTAGAAGATATATGATTTTTGGGAAAAATATATATTTTCTGGACAATACATTATTTTTGGGACAAAATAAGTTATTATATATTTTCTAAAGTGAGACTTGAAAATATATTAATTTGAAACTACAAATACAAAAATACATGAATGAAGTACCCCCCATCCTTGGGAAGGAAATACGAAAATAAATACTTGAGAATTATTAATACAAAATATTGTTTAAACAATTATTCCAAAAATTAAATATAATTTAAAAGTTAAAATAATTATTATTTTAACAAGTAATTATAACTTGGAATAATATTAGAGACGTAAAAGAAACGTAACTCAACACGTTAACTCTAAATCAAGGCACGGCCCGTTCGCCTAATAGACGTTACTACATTGTAGGTAGTCGGGTTTGCTGAAGAAATTTGGGTTACGATTCTGAAGACGCAATATAGTGAGTTCATGTCCCCCTTTTCTTTTAACTGTTTTCAGTTTTATAACTTCGGGGGTGAAATACATGTTACAATTGTTTACAAACGTTTTATACATGGTATGATTAGCTTAAGGAGGGTTACTGCTTGATCATGTGAGTGGTGGGTACAACACTTTAGGCCATTAATCCTCGTCGTAGGACTGAGGGACATGAGTGATAGATCTATTTGGGAGTAGCGAGCCCACACCCATGCGGACCAGGGTGGCCCATGTGGTGACTATGTCTTATTCCCGAAGACAAATTTGCTAGGTTTGAGTTTTCCTGCACCATTTCACACATATCAATGACCTTGCAAACCATTGGTGATCTGTTTTTCCTTATTGCTACATACCAGGGACATACATACATACAGACATACTTTAAAGGTTTATTCATACACAAACACATGAACTCGCTCAACTTTTGTTTATATTTTTAAAACTACATGTATTTCAGGGAACTAAGTGGATCTGGTAGGTGTTTGCATGTTTTCAAGCTGCGATTAAATAAAAGATGTCATCCGAGGTCGTAGGGTTTAGGAGATGTATCTTACTCCTGGATGAGATACATGATCCTAAGCTCGGGTTGGTTTAAGTTATGTTATCGAGTCTTCGTGAACTCATTAAAACATATTATGGTTTGTAATTTAAATTTGGTGTCGATGTTTTAAACAAGCGTGTTGTGTTATTTTCAAACTTAATTTTTATGGATGAATATCTTTTGGTTTTATCATATAGCATTGTTATGATTGAATGCTATGGTATTAAGAAGTCACACCAATAACCACGCTTCCGCAAAAGTCAGGATGTGACAACTTGGTATCAGAGCTTCGATCGTAGCGAATTAGGATTCTTTCTCGAGTCTAGACTACGATCACTAGGGTCTCATGAAAATGTTTTCATAACATGTTTTCATTGCATACACAAAATGTCCAGATCCAGGAAACAAACATTTTTACAAATAAAAGACACAAAACACATTTCAAGGAATTCGTTTATAATTCAGTCTGAGAGACTGGGGAGTTAGTCTGAGAGACTAGCTGGGTAGTTCAGCCTGAGAGGCTGGGTAGTCTGAGAGACTAGTTTGGACAGTTTGTGAAACTGGGAGGTTTAGTCTAAGAGACTAGGTGGTTCAGTCTGAGAGGCTGTGTGGGATAGTCCTGGGAAGACTAGGATACATACATGCTTACATTTTTACTACTTACATGCTTACTTGATGATTGTTGATATATGTGCATATGTTGTGATTGCTTTGTTACAGACACCATGTCCTCTTCTGATAGTGGAGTATCAGATACCGTAGACCCTATGGCCATAGTTTCGGATGATGAGATCATACCAGAGGATGAGGTTTTTACATCTGACACTACGAGAAGTGATGATGATGATTTCCAGCCGTTTGCTTTACCAGATTTTGGCGATGATATACCACTAGCTGATGGCCTTCATGGCGAGGATCTACTTCTTGTTCAGATCCCTGCTCCTTTACCTCTTGCTGCATTTCCTCTCGAGGATCTGCCTCTTGACGCTATGTCTGACGACGACATCAATCTTTTTATTGAGGGTCCCCCTGAGGGTGCCCAGGATGATGGAGCTCCAGTCGATGATGCCGTTGTCGCTCCACTTGTCGAGATTCCAGTCGACGATGTTATTGCTGTTCCGCTTATTGAGATTCCTGTTGTTGAGATTTCGTCTGACCATTCTGGTCCTGATTCATTCGAGTCTATGTCATCTACTACTCTACACACACTGGGATTACAGCGTTATCCCACCGATTCCGATTCTGACACAGCTATGTCTGCCGCACCTGTTCCTCCACAGGACTTTGAGTTTGATGATGAGTTTGATCCTGACATTAATCCCGAGCATGAGGTTGACTTCATCCCTGATGATCTGCTTTTTGATATACCCGCTGATCTCGAGCCGATACCCGATGATCTTGAGTTAGCTCCAGCCGACCCTGAGCCTTTGATTGCACCCGAGCCTATACCTGCTCATGATCCTCTACCTGAGCATGATCCTGCACCTGTTGACATACCAGTTGCTGCACCACTGTTACCTGACCCTCTACCTGCACCCGCAGACCATGCTCCTTTTGCAGACCATATAGATCCCCGTTATGCATTCACCCGCAATGGGTGGATAGAGGACGATGACCTGCCTCCTTTTGTTAGGCCTGTTACTCCCCCACCTGCACCTGCACATGCACCTGTTGATATTGCCCCGTTTCACCCACACGTGTCTGATATACACAGCACCGATCTACCGGTCACGTTCCTACAGGATATCCCTCCACCCCGTCCAGGGGAAGGACCGTCTAGCCAGCCATCTAGCCCTGTACCACCTGTGTCAACAGCCTTTCCTTTCATGCCACAGTTTACACATACTTCACCTTTTGCTTCTGCACCATCGGGCGAGCCACTGATTTGGTTTCCGCCCAACACGATGCCTGTTTCTGATCCATACCATCCCTTCCATTACACTGGGTACACAAGGGATGAGCTAATCCTATCCTTACAGCTCCAGCAGGAGATGTTGTATCGTAGAGTCATGGATCTTGAGAGGATTCCGCGTCCTCCGCCTTGTACTTGTCAGTCACCATTCGCGACTCTGCCCGCTCCTCTTTTACCATACCCAGATTTTGATGTTCGTTTCCTTACTAGGGAGCAGCAGATTAGCTATCTGTTGCGTCGTGTACACGCTCTTGAGGAGGAGCTAGCGCATATGCGCAGTTTGCTATTCGTTCCTCCACCTCCTCCTCCTCCACCATCAGCATAGCAATTTTTGGTTTTATGCAGGTAGCATACTTTTGGTGAGAGTGTAGCTATTGAGCCCCGATTGCACAGTCTTTTTGAAGACCACTTTGTGACTTTTGACTTTTTGACTTTTGTAGTTTGATAGACGATGTGGACAAGGGTGATGTGACCCTGTAGCCCCTTTTGATGTATGGTACATTGTAGAACATGTAAAACTGTATTTGTGGTCATTGATATATGAAAGCTCAATCGCAACATTCTCATTACATACATTGTTGAATTACTTGTTTACGTTATGATTGGGATGTTATGTGTTTACTTGCGTTGATAAATATTATTACATGTACTTACTATACTTATTATGACCTGACCAACGCCATCTTCTTTTAGAAGATGTCTCCACAAAGAGAAACACGATTGCCCACAACAGAGGCTGAGTTACAAGAACTAATTTCACAAGCGATAGCACAGCACGAGGCCCTGCGCTCTGAACCCAGCAGGGGTACCTCAGAAAACAACCCACCTCATGGTTGTACCTACTGGCAGTTCCTCAACTGCGAGCCTCCAAATTTCGACGGCACTGGAGGTGCCATAGCCTTTGTGAAATGGACCGAAAATATGGATTCTGTTTTTCGAATGAGCGGATGTACGCCAGAGCAACAAGTCCCATATGCGTCAAGATTGTTTCAAGATGGGGCCTGGTCATGGTGGGACTCTCAGATTCGAATAATGGGCAGAGCTGCTACGAATGCTTTAACATGGGGTGAGCTGAAGGAAATGATGCGTAAGGAGTATTGTTCTCAGATGGCGATCCAGAAGCTGGAATTCGAATTCTGGAAGCTAAAGATGGAAGGACCAAATGTGGCGGAGTTCGTGCAAAAACTTCACGATCTGTCGTGAGTTGTTCCGTACCTAGTGGAACCAGAGTTGAAAAGGAGAGAGCCATTCATCTGGGGACTGGTGCCTCAGATCCTGCGCTTAATGACGGTATCAGCTCCGCCAACAACCATCGATGCGATCAAGTTAAGTGCGGCACTCAGTAAAGAAGCGATTAGACTGGAAGAGCTTTCAAACCCTGACGAGAAGAAGGAAACTCGGGTAGAGCATTCGGAAAGGACAAAAGGAAGCTCACTGACTTCCAGGAGGATACCCGAACAAAAAAAGCCAAAAAGGGAAAGGAGTACATGGGTATCCTAACTAAGTGCGATGACTGCCTACGTCATCATGCTAAGCGATGTAGGTATGGAAGAGGTGATGTCTGCAACAAGGTAGGGCATGTTGGGGAGGCATGTCAGATCGGTACCAGACATAGGAATGAAGGCCAAGATGGCAGCGGAAATCGCGGAGAAAACAGTAATAAACAAGAACAGGGCCAAGGTTGCGGTAGCGTAGGACATTTCTAGAAAGTTTACTTGGGGACTAAGCCAAGGTGTGATAAGTGCAAGTTTCACCATGAAGGTCGATGCCAGAAGCCTAAGTGCGGAAGGTGCGGGAAGAGAGGACACAACAAGGATGCCTGTTAGGCGAAGAGTCCCATAAAAGGAGGAAGTGATGACAACAATCAAGGCGAAAATAATAATGATAAAATTTCGGGCTGCTACAGATGTGGAAACGTGGGGCACTTTAGGAAAGATTTCCCAAGGAGGATTGACCAAGGCCATGAAGGGGCACCCATCATCGGAGCTCGTGAAGCATGCCAAGATCCAGATGTGGTTGCTGGTACGTTCTCGATCAACCAAAATTTTGCATCTATGTTGTTTAATACCAGTGCCGACCATAGCTTCGTATCTCGTGAATTTAAAAATATACTTGGTTTAGTAAAGGGGTAAGTTAGATAACCCACACTCGATAGAACTAGCTAATAGGAAGCCTCGACGTGGTAATTAGGATGGACCAGTTGTCGAGCAATCGAGCGGAGGTCTTTATCCGCATCCCAATGACGAACGACGAAGAAATTGCGACCCATAAAGCAGGATACGCCTCTACAAATTACCAGTGCTTGAGGGCACGGGAGTTTTCACACAAAGGACGCGATGCCTTCCTAGCACACATTATGGACAAGGAAGCCGCTAAGCCGAAGTTGGAAGGTATCCCTGTGATAAGGGAATAGCCTGAAGTCTTCCCCGAAGACTTGTCTGAATTATTTCCTCAACAACAAGTCGAACTTCGCATTGATTTGACTCCAGACGCCGCGCCTGCAGTCAATGCACCTTAGCAACTTACATCTTCGGAGATGCAAGGATTGGCAGTATAGCTTCAGTAGTTGATAGAGAAGGAAGTTAACAGACCAAACTACCCGTTTTGAGTAACACTCGTGCTGCTCGTCAAGTAGAAGGACGATGATTTTCAAATGAGCATCAACTACCAGGAGCCGAACGAGCTAACCAACAAGAGTCGGTAACCCCTGATGAGAATTAACGAGTTACTTACTTAACTAACTATGAGGATCCAACTACTATTTTAAGACTGATCAATGATTGAGTGCCATTATATGTGAATTCAGGAAGAAAGTATACCGGGGAATTGCGGGACAAAAACTTGTTTTAAACCTACACAAAAGAATTATGATTCCTGCGCAACGCACAAAACAGTTCTACACAGAATACGAGACTTTGAGAATCTAGAAAACGTGTGCTTAATCCTTTGGGAACCCAGGTCAAAACTCGTAGAGGTTGTCGCTTAGGAACCACGCCTATTAACTCAAGCAAACCCCATTATCCTGACAGATATGCTATTTTAGTTAACCAAACAGAATGTACTCAAATTTCTTTCTTTAAAATCTTCACTTTTGCTTCTAGCAAGTAGATGTTTGCACCTCTACTCCCCTTAATGGTAGTTGCATCACGTTGATTTTCTTCGCTGAGAGCGAACACACATTTGCTTCGATACTTAGACATTTCTTCATTTTAGAAATACTCATTGTTTCTTCACTTGGAAACTTATATGTTATGCATGCACCATTTGCTACGCATGCGGTTCCATTTCGAATAAACGCTTCGTTAAAGTTCAAATGTTATTTTGCTAAAGCTAACTATGGGTCAATGATTCGAATAACCTACATTCTTGTAATTGTTGGCTCCTTTGTTATCAAGTCAACACACTCTCTTGAAACTTCTTTTATTTCAAGTTGCATTCATGGTTTGTCTTCGTAACCATGCTGAAATTCCCTTGTTGATACATACGTTTATTGTCAGGCTACGCCGAAACCAAGTTCAATTGCTTGAACTTATCCATTTCGCATATTCAATTTAAAACGTCATATGATGTATTGGGAGCATCATATTCAAATATTTTTGCAAATGTTCTTTTGTTTCGAGCCGTAGTAGACTTGCTTGGTCTACGACTCCACTAAATCGTTTGTTGATTTCGATACCTTACGGTGATACTTTCACAAAATTGAAGCTTGCGCTAATTTGGTTTCGCACCTCACACACGGATTTAATTGCCTATTTATTCGTTCTAAATCCGTTTTGTTTATCACAATTAAAGTGGTCTCAACACAGTTGTGTGTTAAGACAATGGTAGCTAGATTCATTTCATATCACCATGTACCTCCTAACGATTCTTTTGTTATAAATTGAATACCTTGCAGTGTTTATTGCTTTCCATCTTCAATCAGAAACAGTAGTTCTTTGATATTCCATAATCGATTGAAAACTCCATGACATTGTGTAAATCAAATCTTCAGGTTGTTTTAGTACACTTTCATTTGTTTACAAACACGGTGAACTTGTTCGGTCACCGTTATTATCGAAATATGTCAATTACGACACCTTGTGATGTCATTACAAATTTGTAGCTTGTGCTAATCATGGTCAACCGTCTCACACCAAACTACACATACCTTTGTTTGACTTGTCATTTAGACATTCCGAATGCAACTACGAACTAAGAAAATAATACACCAGATTCACTTGTATTCCATTCGGTGAATTTTCGAAATTCAAGAATGTCAACACACTATTTTATCCACGTATTTGTTCAAAAGTTGACAGATCATTTTCATGTTACTATCACATTCGAGTTGTCGATTTTGAGTTCATATAGCGGATGCTATGGTTTGTGAAAAAACTCGTTGGCATATTGTGACCGATTGTTTGAAAATCCATTGGTCGAAACTCCTTTGTTACACCCCTGCTAACTGAGTTACACTAGGTTATACCTTTATACATCTCGTGTCCTTTGACATCAAATGCTAGAACATATACCTTTTAACCATTGGGCTCTTATTGTTGAAATATATCCCTGGAATTCACCTGGTGAGAATAAGTTTAGAGTCGGTTTTGTAGTTATCTACCCCCGTATTATTCATATACATACACGCGTAATGAAACCCTAATGGGGTTAAGGTAGTACAAATTTCGAGGACGAAATTTTCTTAACAGGGGGAGAATGTGACAACTGTAAAAAAATACAGGTATCCGTACAATTAATTAATATTGATTAGTGCTTAATGACTGTGCTGAATTACAATTAATAACTTAAACTGCTTTCTGATTACTGCATCATACTTACATGTGCATTACATATTACATAATGTCACCTCATTATCACATGCAAACTTTATTGACATACATGATGCACAAAGCACAGTTAGCACAGTTAACGGATAAAACAGGAATGTGCTGACGAGGTTCAGTACATAGACAGACAATGTTTTGAGACCCAGTATGAGCCAAAAACCAAGTTCTACACTAGTATAGTGTGTAGGGAAGTAAGGACCATAAAACTGCTTCACTAGGTGATAGTTTAAGTGCAGGAAAGTGCCTAAAACCCACATAAAGTGCAGAATTCTGCATATTTCAGCAAAATCCAGCAATTTAACAAGCTAGTAACATGCAAAAATATGACTAAATGGTCATGAATGCTTTCCTAAGTGTCGGGAATTAAAAGTGTCACAAAAGGTAACATAAAGATCACTAAACGAAATAATTTGACACTTTAACGAACCGTTATCTAACCGAACAACCGGACACTACCCGAAACACCAAAATTATACTAGAAGCATTGTTTTAATGTTTCTGAACTAGTTATGATCCCCGAACATCATAACACCTCATATAAAATATCTAAGTAACTAACACTTATAACTAATACTTGGATTGGAACTTTAATCTAACTTAATGGTTGGAACTTACACTTTAGACCCCCCCCCCCTTTGTGTGTGGACGGTCACAATGACCCCACCAAAATCTCCACTAAATCTCATTTGATCTTACTTGATCCTCTAAAGATTGATTAAGGATATGTTGTGTACTATGGGAGCACATGAACCATTGGTTAAAAGCCTAATTTGGATTATAAGTAAACCATCATCATCAACATCTCTCACACTTCACAACACCTCTCCTCCCACTCTCGGCCGAGCACCACACTTACACCACCCCCATTTCCATCTCACTTCCAACCATTCCAAGATCATTCTAAGGTGTAAGGAGCCATACAAAGGAGCTTGGTGCTTGTGGATCTTGAAGGACCTCCATCAATTGTTTTTATCCATCACTTTTGTCATCACCATCATCTTGTGTTCTTCCCTAGACTTTGTGCTAGTTGTAAGACTCTCATGATCCTTATTTACTTCATATGTTGTTAGTTAAATGATGATGTATATTGATAAACTTGATGAACACTAAAAGACATAATCATAAATCTCTAACATAAGCTTGATATATGATGAAACTATGTTGTTTAGTGTATGAATGATACTTGCTTGTTATTTACTTGAGATTATGATGTTGATCATCATAAGGAGCTTGCTAGATTGTGATTAAACACATGATCTAGCAAGAGAGAGGATGATTATGTGATAAAACAAAATGATCATCCTCATGTGTTAAGCATGAACTTGAAGAATAAAGTGATTTCTTGAAAAATAATAAACAAAGTGAGTTAGTAATCTTATGGATCTAAGATTTATGAATGGTTTTCCAAAAGAACCAAGTTCAAAATGTGATTTTTAGAAGATCTTGGTTCTTACTTAAATATACACTATTTTTGGTGATAAAACAAGTATAAGAACACTTTGTTTACAAGAAAATTTCAAAAGAATGATTTTTGGAAAAATCATCTAACAAGTTGTAAACACTCAAATATTTCAAGAATGAGATTTTTAAAGAAATAAACACACTTTAAAGGGTAACTAAGTCTACTAAACATACTACCAAGTTACTACAAGTTTTTATGAAAGTTCAAGTTCATGATTATTATGTAGATAGCTTTGTTTTAGCACTTGGTAAGTGTAGTTTGATTGTTGATTGTTTATGATGATTTTTGAAAAGAAAATGATATGCTTTAATAGCATGGACACCTCCATTTTTAGGGGAAACTATGGCAAAATTTTCTAAAAATACAAACACTTAGAAAAATATTTTCTAAACAAGTATTTACAAGAGAGTCTTAACTATGGTTTTCAATACAAACTTTGCCATAGATTTTGTTACAAAAATACAAGTATTGGAGGTTGGTTTTTGTAAATAAAAATAACTAAATATGTATTTTGAGGATATATATATTTAGAAGACACATTGTGTGTGATTATTTATATACTTTGTGAAATAGTTATATTATTTTAGGGTAAAATAATATAACTTAACAAAACAACAAGAATTTACAATCCAGAATAATACCAAAAATCACAAGGAATAAATATATAAGTTACACACATAATATTGCGAAACCGAAAGAAAGAACGTAACTTATAAAATATTCCAGAAAATGCCGTTATAAATATATTTTTGGTAAATATTACAAAGTTATATCATACTTTGACAAGGGGAAAATATTATTTTTGGGAAGTTAAAATATATTTTCTTGGAATATTTAGAAGATATATGATTTTTGGGAAAAATATATATTTTCTGGACAATACATTATTTTTGGGACAAAATAAGTTATTATATATTTTCTAAAGTGAGACTTGAAAATATATTAATTTGAAACTACAAATACAAAAATACATGTATGAAATATCCCCCATCCTTGGGAAGGAAATACGAAAATAAATACTTGAGAAGTATTAATACAAAATATTGTTTAAACAATTATTCCAAAAATTAAATTTAATTTAAAAGTTAAAATAATTATTATTTTAACAAGTAATTATAACTTGGAATAATATTAGAGACGTAAAAGAAACGTAACTCAACACGTTAACTCTAAATCAAGGCACGGCCCGTTCGCCTAATAGACGTTAGGACATTGTAGGTAGTCGGGTTTGCTGAAGAAATTTGGGTTATGATTCTGAAGACGCAATACAGTGAGTTCATGTCCCCCTTTTCTTTTAACTGTTTTCAGTTTTATAACTTCGGGGGTGAAATACATGTTACAATTGTTTACAAACGTTTTATACATGCTATGATTAGCTTAAGGAGGGTTACTGCTTGATCATGTGAGTGGTGGGTACAACACTTAAGGCCATTAATCCTCGTCGTAGGACCGAGGGACATGAGTGATAGATCTATTTGGGTGTAGCGAGCCCACACCCATGCGGACCAGGGTGGCCCATGTGGTGACTATGTCTTATTCCCGGAGACAAATTTGCTAGGTTTGAGTTTTCCTGCACCATTTCACACATATCAATGACCTTGCAAACCATTGGTGATCTGTTTTTCCTTATTGCTACATACCAGGGACATACAGACATACTTTAAAGGTTTATTCAAACACAAACACATGAACTCGCTCAACTTTTGTTGATATTTTTTAAAACTACATGTATTTCAGGGAACTAAGTGGATATGGCAGGTGTTTGCATGTTTTCAAGCTGCGATTAAATAAAAGATGTCATCCGAGGTCGTAGGGTTTAGGAGATGTATCTTACTCCTGGACGAGATACATGATCCTAAGCTCGGGTTGGTTTAAGTTATGTTGTCGAGTCTTCGTGAACTCATTAAAACATAGTATGGTTTGTAATTTAAATTTGGTGTCGATGTTTCAAACAAGCGTGTTGTGGTATTTTCAAACTTAATTTTTATGGATGAATATCTTTTGGTTTTATCATATAGCATTGTTACGATTGAATGCTATGGTATTATGAAGTCACACCAATAACCACGATTCCGCAAAAGTAAGGGTGTGACATATTGTCTGTATCAAGAACCACCACTGAGATCTACGATGTCATTTAGATTTGCTAAGTTCGTCATTTACACACTAATGTGTAATCTGATTCATTTGTCTATTCAACTTAGTGCAAGAATCAAGGTGCTTAAAGCTATGATTATATATTCTTTTTCAAGAAACTAGAATTCAGTAGCAATATTCTTCTCGTATTCTGTTTTTTTTATCAAGAGATCGGTGCTCAGTAGTCAATATTCAATTTTCAAAGTCAGATTCATAGTAGGTGTTTCATTAAACTAATTAAATTGGTAACATGTTAACATTCAAGTTAGATATGAAAAACAATAATCTGCATGCTTATATTTATTGCTTGGTGGATCCTACAATTAATTTGAATGTTATTCTAATAGAACAATATATGTATATCGATTTTGCCTAAAATCTATTGTCATCACATTAATGACAGAAACAATATACAACTCTACCACACGAAGTATCAATCGGTTTCATATGTTTTGTATTTTTATTCAATCCATTACTTTAAGGTATTTTTTTAAAAAAGAACTAGATTAAGGAAAAATATCAATACACCAACAAGGCTCAACCAACTAGAATTTGATGAAAGTCAAAGATGCATTAAACTAGTTTTTTCAAGGTCTTTCTTAGTTTCCTTCTTTCAATCACTGAATTTTTTTAATGGAAATCGTTGGTATGTACATGTATTACACGTATATGTATAAGATTCAAATTATGAGGAGGAGATAAACCCCTAGAAAAGTTAGAGATGTTTTCTAATGCAATTAAAAAAATAGAATATATAAGGTTTGATTGTGTTTATTTAAAAATTTTAAGGGGACAGTGCAACCAGTAAAAATAAAAAATTAGGGATTACATTTAACTACACCCAAAATTAATTCCCAATATGTTAAAGGGTTTGTGGTAAAGAAGAAGCTGGTATATGCGAGAAAGGAATGAAGTTATTTTTAATTCGAAAAGGTTGAAGATAGGTAATATATTGGATAATCTATGCACATTTGGGATGTACGTATTTGGGTTGCTAGCATTTTGCCGTTTTGCTAGTTGTTGCGAATAAAATTGCCTTTCAAAAACACAGTATTTTCAAATCCGGACCTGCCCGGCCGGTCGGACAGGGAACTGGAGTTAGAGCCGGTCCGGGTCATAGTATCGGGCCGGAAATGCATTGAACCGGAGTTGAACCGGCGGCCCGACGATTGGACCGAGAAACCAGCCGGTTGGACCGGTTTTTGGAAGGGTTGGACCGGTTTTTTATATATTTTTTCAGATTTAACCCAATTAATTTTTATAATATTTACGATACCTTCAAGTTCTTGCGTCTTGTCCGACTAGTCAGACCATTGAACTGGTAAAAAGACCGATTCAACGTCCGGTCCGATTCTTAAAACATTGAAAAAACATATATATTTCCAATATCTACATTCTCAAGTGCGGTAATAGTTCTGGCCAATTATTGGCTTAATGGGTGGCTAATAGTGCTGGCCAATTATTGCCTAAATTGTGCGGCTACTCCCCTATTGGCCTAACAAATTTACACTTTTATTCCGCTTTAAAATTACGATTTTTCCATCAGTTTAAATTTATGTTTTTACCCCACATAAAAATAAATTTACGTTTTTGCTCCCAGCTAAATATTTAAATTTTTCCCTCGGATAAAAATTACGATTTTGCCCCGTTTAAATTTACAGATTTGCCATTAGGTTTTTTCCTCACCATTACGTTACGATTTTGCCTTCAACTTAAATTTACATTTTCTCTATCGTTTTTGTTTATTTTCCTGGTTAAATTACAATTTCGCCCCCAGTGTAAAATTACAGTCATGCCGGCAGCTGCCTGGCACTCCCCCATTGGTCTATTTAATTTACGATTTTATCCCTGAATTAAAATTATGATTTCGCCCTCTGTTAAAAATTATGTTTTCCCATCGTTATAGTTTTTTCCAAAACTATAAAAGTTTTTTTTGTTTTAATTTGTTAACTCCATTTAATTTTTTCTCGTGTCAAAGAGCTGCATAACAGGCGCTCATTAGTCCTGAAAAATTACAGTTTTGCACTGAGCCGAAAATTACGGTCTTATCATCGTTTTAGTTTTTTTCCTAGCAAAATTATAGTAGTGTTTTTTTAATTGATTGAGAATTATTCGGCCATCGCCCCGCAACGCGGGCGGGGCAACTAGGGGTGAGCATGGTGCGGTTCGGTTCGGTTATTACCTATAACCGAAACCATAACCGCACACTGCGGTTATCAAAAAGTCATAACCGTTCGGTTTCGGTTAATGTGGTTTTGGTTAATCGGTTATTGCGGTTAATGCGGTTTCGGTTCGGTTATAAGTCGGTTATTTTCATTGTTTCTAATGTTGGACTTTAAATGTGTGGGTCGTGCAAAATTAATGCGCAAACAATAAACTAGGGTCGGACCCATTCTTTTTTTATTAGTGTAAACTATAATGGGCCAATAAGGTTGGGTCATGGTTAAAAGTTAAAACATTCAAATACTTCACCAATGATAAATATAGATTAGGCCATGGTTAAGCATTTAAATTCAAACCTAAAGACTTACGGTGCTACGGATTTGGCAATGTTTAAAATATTCGGTTCGGTTATTTGCGGTTATAAAAATGAGAATAACCATAACCGAACCGCAAAAATCGGTTATTAAAAATATAAATAACCAACCCTTCGGTTATTTCGGTTATCGGTTATTTCGGTTCGGTTTTTTAGGTTATTTCGGTTACGGTTCGGTTAATTCGGTTGTATGCTCACCCCTAGGGGCAACTACTAGTTCATATATGAAAAGGGAATTACCCTCCCCATACCCTAACATTATTTATTATCTACTATAACAAAATACAGGGCCGGCAATAGTTCTTCCATCGGATTGGTGGAGGAGGGCGGCCACCTGCCACCATTTGATTTTTTTTTTTTTGCTAAATTACGATTTTGTCCCGTTTATATTTATAGTCATGCATGCCACTCCCTTATTGGCCCAACAAATTTACGATTTTATCCCGTTTTAAAATTACGATTTTACCATCAGTTCAAAATTATGCGTTTACCCTCACTTAAAAATAAATTTACGATTTTGTTCCAAGCTAAAAATTTCCAATTTTTCCCTCGGTTCAACATTATGATTTTGCCCCGTTTAAATTTACAGTTTTGCCATTAGGTTTTTTTTCCTTATAATAACGATTTTGCCATCTATTCAAAATTATGTTTTTACCCCCATTTTAAAATAAATTTACGCTTTTTTCCCAGCTAAAAATTTCAATTTTGCACTCGGTTCAAAATTACGATTTTGCCCTATGTAAATTTACAGTTTTGCCATTAGTTTTTTTCTCACACAGCCAAGTTACGATTTTGCCCTCAACCCCGTTGGTCCATTTAATTTACGATTTTATCCCTGAAACAAAATTATGATTTCCCCCTCAGTTCAAAGTTACGTTTTCCCCATTGTTTTAATTTTTCTAGCAAAACTATAAAGGTTTTTTTTTAATTGGTTGACTCGATTTAAATTTTTTTCGTCTAAAGGAGCTGACTAACACTCGCTCATTAGTCCTGAAAAATTACAGTTTTGCCCTGAACCCAAAATTACAGTCTTATCATCGTTTTAGTTTTTTTCCTAGCAAAATTATAGTAGTGTTTTTTTAATTGATTGAGAACTATTCGGTCATCGCCCCGTAACGCGGGCGGGGCATCAACTAGTATTACTACATATACATTTACTTGGAGGGGAATAGTTTTGTATGGTTATTGGCCAAAAATGGCGGCCAGTAACATGGGTTTTTTTTTTTTTTTTTGAATTTAGCATATGATAGTTATCTATTGGTCCAATTAATTTATGATTTTATCTCCCTATTAAAATTACGATTTTGCCATCAGTTTAAAATTACGTATTTGCCCTCAGTTAAAAATAAATTTACGCTTTTGCTCTGAGATAAAATTTTCAATTTTGTTCTCGGTTAAAAATTACGGTCTTGCCCGTTTAAAGTTACAGTTTTGCCATTAGTTTCAAAAGTGGGAATTGTGCTAGGCAGCTGCCTGGCACGCCCCCATTGGACCAACTAATTTATTATTTTATATTCATTTAAAATTACGTTTTTGCCACCAGTTTAAAATTTCGTTTTCGCCCCCAACTCAAAATAAAATTATAATTTTGCCCTTAGCTCAAAATTACGATTTTGCCCTCGGTTCAAAATTACGATTTTGGCCGCTGCGCAAAAATACGTTTTTGCCCCTAGTTAAAAATACAAATATATTTTCCCCAGCTAAAAATTACGATTTTGCCCTCTGTTAAAAATTATCATTTTGCCTTGAGCTCAAAATTACGGTCTTGTCATCGTTTTAGTTTTTTTTTTCTACCAAAACTATATGACTGTTTTTTAATTGGTTGAGAATTATTCGGACATCGCCCCGCAACGAGGGCGGGGCATCAACTAGTTTATCTACATTCAAACTTAGTTTTTTTTTTTTTTTTGGTCTACATATTTAATTTATCGGATTTAAATACATAGAAATTTGAAACTTTTATTTTTGAGAAAAGGCAAAAGGGTTTTTCAAGGATGTGACATCATCAAAATGCCACGTAGGTGTGCACGTGTCATGACATAGGACCATGTTGTGTCCCATGTGGAGCTTTACACAATATGCTAGACGATGTTTTCCAATTTCCAGTCAAAGGATGAATGAAGTCAATGCTTTACTTTTATCCGTATCATACATGTCCTTCCTATCTGTTTTTTATAATTTTAAATTTAGACGAATTTGATTTTAATAATTCTAACAGTGATAGATTAGCCGATAATAACATATACAACTGCTAATGTGATGAATGAATATTTTTTTATTTTTGATGTCAAGAGCAATCTTACTCTAGTTAAGACCAAACAGTGTCGGGTAACGCCCCTCTGACATCTCAACAGGATAAACCTGCTAGTGAATATAAAAAAAACACACTAATCTAACATGACATCGAGAAAAGTAAATTATTTTAAGTTGTTACTCCAATAGTTAGTAATTTGTCATTTCACAATTTACCAAGTCTAGTAAAAGAAAATAGATTTTTTTTAACGGCAAGGGATGATGTGTAAATCATTGTAACACCGGGTGTTAAAGCTATATCCTTGTTAAAGCTTGACATGAGCTGCCAACAACTCTTTTAATTTTTTATACAAATTAAAAAAATACATTTGATAAGAAAGTTATTAATTACCTTGTATTCATTTGACTTTTGCTATCCTGACAAGTAAAAAAGAAAAAGGAAAAAAGCTAAGTTTTTGTCTTCCTAAGGTGATGTGACCTTACTTTTTGGAAAAAAAAAAAGAGAAAAGAGTAATGATGTCTTACTCTTACCAATGTAAAATAATAATATTTTACTAGTACCCAGGTCCTTTCTCAGGTCCTTTTACAGGGTCCTTGCTCAGGCCCTTCCACCAGGTTCTTTCTCAGGTCCTTTCTCAGGCCCTTCCACCAGGTCCATTCTCAGGTCCTTTCACAGGGTCCTTCCTCAGGCATTTCCACCATGTCCTTCCTCAGGTCCTTTCACAGGGTCCTTCCTCAGGTCCTTTCACAGGGTCCTTCCTCAGGCCATTCCACCAGGTCCTTCCTCAGGTCCTTTCACAGGGTCCTTCCCCAGGCCCTTCCGCCAGGTCCTTTTTTTAGATCCTAACACAAAACACTTATGCAAGGCCCTTCTTCGAGGTCTTGCGTCGGGCGCCACTTCTAGACACAAATTTATTGTTCCCATTACAACGTTGTTAGGGTACGTAGGCTACCCCATTAATGATATGATGGTCACACGTCTTCACAAAATAAAACATGAGGCACAAGTGCTTGTACACACAACGCAACATGTTTAACACATAAAGAAATTGATCTTTGGTATGACTTACCTTTTCGAAAGTGTTTTCGTGGCAAGTATCGAAGCATGAACATGAACAACACAAGAAGCTACTAGCCACGACCTACGGGATAGGTCGACGAAGGCTAATATTGGACTGGATGATGTGCACCCGAGAAACAAGGCATGATCTTTGAAAAGATACTAAAGAATATTATTATTTTACATCCTTAATTAGGAGGTGCCCTTTTGAGGGTTTAATACCTAACTAATTACGATCACGTAGCCATGTTCGTTGCGAACAATGGCTCGAACGTTTAAAAGTCAAAGCGTTTATCGCGAACGCTTGACTTTTCGGCTTTAAGAGCCAAACAATTAAACTAAGCACAAAAGGACACTTACAAAGGGTCCAAGCAAGGATGGAATTGACCTAGAATGCTCAGGTATGAAGCATAAAAGCTCCAACTTAGAACAATTCAGATCAAGTGTGAAATGAGAGCAAGAACAAGTGGGTTTATATAGGATTTCAAGAACCGTTAGGATCATTTCTCGTAAACCGAGCTTCAATCTTGGCCCTCCACTTGGGCAAATGGTTTTGGAATACAATGGGATGTTAAAAACCATCAAATGGTAGCCCAAGGTATTGAAAATATTACATAAAAGCCCCTGAAATTCGACCAGATTGCTGAAAACAAGAATTTGCCCAGATCAGTCTCTGGCGCCCAGCGAGAGGCCTCTCGCGCCCCGCCAGAGACCAGAATGGCAGATTTGCAGAAATGGTCCCTGCAGTGTAAAAACTTGATTTCTGGCTCGTTTAAGCCCCGTTAACCTCATTTCAAGGCTCTAAAATGAAGTTAAAGTATAGGGAACTTGAAATGTGCTCAAAAAAATCTCAGATGTCGGTTCGTTTGGTCGTACGGTTGCGTTATTCGGTTAATTACGACGGAAGTCGTAACGGAAGCAAAAACGATTCAAATTAAGCGACGGATGGAATTTTATCATGCCAATCACTAAAATAAAATATTTTAATGATTTCATAAATTTTTGGATGTCCGGATATATTCAGAACGTAAGATATGCTCGAAAATGCAAACTTATGCACTTTTTGACGCTTTTAGTCCCTATTGACCAAATAAGTTTATTTTAGCATACCGAGCCCTTCAAAGCCTATTTCTAAGCTATGTAAAAGATATCTAGGGCATGTTTAACTTATGATCACATTCCGGAAGGTTCGATATCATACGAATTGGTATACTTTTGCAGTTTGACGCAATTAGTCCCTCTAATGCGCAAACTTGAGTATATCATCGTTAAATAGCATCGAAGCCTTATCTAATCCATATTAAGCATTCTTGAGAGTATTATTAAACATCACGATGCTTCGGGTTCGTAAAAAGGTCATTCAGATGTATGATTAAACATATTGACGCTTTTAACCCCTTAAACTTGCAAACTTGCGCGTAACGTCACTTAAAGGCATAAAAACCTTAGACAGCCAATACTTGGCATTCCCGAGAGTATAATCAAATATCATGAAGCTCCTGGTTTGTTAAAAGGTCACTCAGAGGTAAGAATTAACATCTTGACGCTTTTAACCCTTCATCGCGCAAACTTTCAATTAATTACGCAAATGGTTACACTTGATCAACAAGTGGCTCATTTGTGAATATAAATACCGTAAGAGATTATTCACATGGAAATCGTTAAACATTGGTAATGGTAATATTGTCATTAGTAATGGTAATATAAATATCATCATAACCTATTTGCCCACTTTATAATGGTAATATTGTCAAAAAGTTCATGCACATGTCACTTACATGCCGAAGACTATCCACATGCAAGTCACATGCATATTCCACCATATTTTTTAAACTCTCGTAACTTTTTTATATGTGATTTTTTTTTAAAAAAAACTTACACCATAAAATGGAGTGTTTTATTATCTTTCAAACGAGTATACTCGTGACAATCGGCAAAATTACATGATAATTTCGTACAACTTAATCACAATTTATACAATGTAATTGTGTCTTTTGACTTAATTTATGAATAATTGAGTCGTACAAAGTCTAGCAGTGATAAGAAATGTTAAAACATTACAATACATATTGCCGATTCGCCGTATCGCGAAAACAAACAACTATGTCCAAAAATGTTGGTAGCAAAATGCTAAAAAACACTATTTACCTAAACACACTATTCATGTCATAAAGATTCTGAAACGAACTAGAACGACAAGAACGGGATAAGAAAACATTTCCAAGTCTATATTAATATCAAAATCCCAATGTGGGAACATAATTTTAATAATATATACTTTCCGGTATAATGCCCAAACGACGAAATTGTCCGATCCGAATAAAAAACTAATAAATTCAGCATATACATTGTAAAAAGTCAGCATTTCTTTAACATCCTTACTAAGTTTAACGATTTCCATGTAAATAACGGGAATTAAATGTGTAATTTCGACTACACATACTTAATAAAATATGGGTTAATTAAAAACTTTTACAATTTAAAGATAATACTTCATAATATGATTAAGTACATCGTTTAGAAATAACGACAAAACTAATTGCGGAAGCTTTTAACTTGATAGTGTTCGGTTTCTCGCTGAGCTTGATCGTCATTCGGCTTCCAAGGTTTGACCTGCATTTCATAACCATGAAATAGTTATTCATACGAGCTTATAATCGTGTTTAAAACAAGTTCGGATACGAAAACGAACAAGAAAACAACAATCGCCAGTTCTGTAGTCTGTCGCGGGCCGCGACAGAATTGATCTTAGCTCTCGCGGGCCGCCACAGCCCGTGGCGGGGCGCGACAACCTCGTCTTCTCTGTCGCTGGGTGCGACAGTTACATTTCGACAGAAAGTTTATTGTTGCTGCTGCAATTTATGCCCAGCTATGTTTTTAACTAATATCCAACTTCAAATTGGCATAACTTAAGATCTAGACCTCCGTTTTGTGTAATTCTTTTTCCTACGCGACTGTAATTGGATTCTCCATCTTATGGAGTTAAAACCTGATATCTAGCTTCTCAAAATATAGAATTTCAAGCCCTCGGCTTGAAATTATTTTACTAAAACTTTTGAACCGTTTAAGTTTAAAACCACTAACTTGTTTATAACTGATCAAAATACATGCTCCAATGCATTTAACACAATTTCTTTAGCTCGGGTTCATAATTCTTATGAATTACGCAACTAGAACGCAAGTTATGCGCATAGATCCGTTTTGACCCATTTAGGGGATTTAAGCAGTTTAGTCTAAAACTACCTCTTTTCTTTTTCACACTTCACAATTCCATAACTAAAGTATCTACCTATATTACATATTCACCATACAAGTTCCCAAGTAACCCATATGGGTCATTTGCCTAATTCACCCTTCAAGGGCTTTTTGGTCAATTTTAGTCCTTCATTTTACGACGAAGGACTTTCGCTAATATTTGACCAAAATATCACTTTTAACAATAATTCTAAATATGTGTACCTGGCTCGGGTCATAGGATTGACCCGTTTAATATCTCTCACTATTAATTTTTAATTAATAGCAACGCGAACCGTATGATATTTCATGTAATCACAAAACTCAACAAGCGATCATCAATTAATATTATCAAATGATTTTACCAATGTCATTTGACCCATTTAGTCCGAATGACCACTTTCCATTATGAGACGATATCTAGTTACCATCTCGCCCTTTTACCCATTCCGGATTACACTTTACACCATGACGTAATGTTTCAAAATTTCTTATTAGTTCATCGTCACATGACTAATTTACCAATTTACCCTTTTTTGCCATTGTTTATGATTTCTCACCATTGCACTTGTTCCGACTCATATTATTTGCGTCGGAACATTATAATTCTATTACTAATTTTTCCTTATTCATTTTCAATACACACAACTGATGTATACTATAAAAGGGTGTAAGCTTTTACTTACCTTGCATCCGAAACACGCTTTTCCTTCACACTTGATTCGTTTGACCCGCTTCCTTTCCAAGCCTCCATCTAGCTTGTCAAGCGTCAAACTACCATCATAATTCATAAGACGGTTAGATTAGTCATCATTAATTATGACTATTCCATCTTACGATTTACATCAAAATTTACCATTTGATTTCATTTTGGTCAGTTTGACTTTTAAAGGTCAAACTGCCTATTAGCATAAGGGATTATACTATGAAACTCGATAATTCATTTAAGTACTTTGTTAAGTATCCGATAGGCATTATTCTTACGCCACCATTTTAACTACTTTTCAAGTCTAAGTTCATGCTATTATTAACACCAATTTAACTTAGCTCTTGATTATCAAAGCCAATTATTCATTTGTTAAGCAAGAACTAAAGGTTTCCATCTACATGTAAAACCCGTTTCATCATAGCATTAGACATTCATCCGAACATCTAATATAATCAAGTTCTACATATTAATTAGTAGACATCATGATTCCAAACACCTATTTACATGAACAAAATCACCAATTTCGTTATAACATACTAAACCCATTTCAAGTCATGTATGAGCATTCACTCGAACTTATAAATTGTTCAAGTCTTCTGCTCCAACTATCAAATATGATGATTCTAAGCACATGCATATCATCATCTTTACTTGTTTAGTCAAAACCCACTTAGTTCATACTTGATTATTTGACTAATCACTAGTTTATGGCACAATTCTACAAGTTTGCATCTAGGGTTGTTACTAGACATAGATTCAACCCAATATCACTCATATATACAACATTCATCACAGAATTTTCGATTTTGGGTGTTCATCATAAACTCAAGATATCTCCGAATTACAAAATTTGACATACCTTGCGATCTCCTAGCTTAGGTGATCACGAATTTAGTTAAAGCCCCAATTTCTTCGCTCGATTTCCTTTGATTTTGATCAAGTTTGTGAGTTTTAGGGTTCATGTGTAAGAACCCTTCTCCTGGCTCTGGCAAATGTCGACCAACACACACAATTGTGTGTTTTGGTTTTTGATATTGTTTTAATTAAAACATCTTTCCAATTGCCCACTTTTAGTACCTCCAATATTCATGGTTTATAAAAGGCTTACTAGTTCATGCTTTTTTATTGTTTTAAAACAAATAACTAACTAGGTTAATTACTCCTAGTTAACTTAGTGAGTTTCGTGAGTTATAACCCGTTTATTTTAAGTCCCTTAACCCGGGCCTTTTGTAAACTTTGTTTTCTCAAAAGCTTTCGTTCACCTTTCATTTAATATTAGGTTTATTTATTTAAATCCTAATATTCACCGGGTTAAATTTTACCACTACTGGTATTTTACCCGTTTATTTTTGGTTAATTTAATATAATTAACAATCCGTTTTGGGGTGTTACAATTTCCGCAACACTATTAAAAGCTTGTGGATAATATTAATTATCCTAAACGATCGGAAGGATATCGAATATTTATTCAATACATTATTACCGGTATTGTCGAACACCCTCCATATTTTAATCGGTAACGACCCGATAACGAAACTAGTGACATGTTTGGTGTCTAAACCAAACATTAATTAGTCTAGTGGACTAGTCAAGCTCGTTTAACACCCTAAACACTAACAAGCACCCTATTAATCTAGATGCACCTAATGACCAAAATATCTAGATTTAAGATGTTAGCACATGTTATATTTTTTATAAATCTTATTTTATAAAATCTTACACTTTACCCCCCCCCCCATGTAGGTCCCACAAGAACCTCTACATACTAGTGATGATGATGATGATGGATGTAAAGTATGGCCTATGAAGATCATATATTGACTTATTGAGATCTTGCACCTTATAAACAAATAACCAACTTTCATATATCATCCTACCACATTTCCTACAACTTTTAAACACCACTCTCTCTCTCTCTCTTTCCCCTCTAACTTACGGCAACAACAACATCCATCACCACCTCCATTTTCTTCACCCTAACACCCTAAATACAAGAATATATGGGCCTTTTATGAAGATCTAAAGTGATTCAAAGCTTGGGGAGTGCACTAGGAGCCTTAATCTCACCATTGGAGCTTCAAGACCATCTTGTTTTCTTCATCTTCTTCATCTAAGTTCATCCCTAGCCTAAGAGTTGGTAGTGAGTCTTCAAACTTGTATTTTTATGCTTCTTATCTTATGTAGATCAAAGATGTACAACTTGATCATATCGAAACACAAGATAAAAATACAAGAAAACCCTAAATTAAACAAGATAATCTAATTTAACTACGTGTTTTTCTTGTTATTCTTGATGTTAGTTTAGTGTAGAATATATTAGACTACAAGATCTTGCAAGATTATGTTCAAAATTATGATTTAAGCATGTAGATGCTTAGGTCTAGCAAGATCTACAAACTTGAAGTGTCATGAACTTTGATCTAGTCTTAAAAATGATTCTTGAAGATATAAAGTTTGTAAAGAAACTAAAAATATATCTTTAAGGTGTGGAACTTGAAATTATAACATAAATAAGCTTATGAAAAATGTTAAAGAAAGAAGATGAATATAAAAGTGTTGTTATTTTTAAAGATCTTAACTAATATACATAAAAGTTCATGATGCTAGAAGTTGTGATTATGTGATAATGCATGATATATGATGTTGTTTGAACTTGATTTGTGTTGATGATGATATTTAGGGCTGAAAGTGGGTTAAGGGTTAAAAATACGTTTTAAAAACGTGGAAAACGCTCATAGTATAGGGGAAACTGTGGTGAAATTTTCTAAAATCCTAATGGTGATTAAGATGTGATTAAAAGGTGATTAAAATGACTAAACGTGATTAGTGACCTTAATCATGATTAGGTGAACCTTGATGGAAAAGTTTAAGTCCTAAACTCCTAAGTATTTTTCTTAAACACTTATGCTCATTTTCATAAATTAAAATGGGATTATATGTATATATATATATATATGTATGTATGTATATATATATATATTTAGGATGAAAAATATATATATATACTTAGAAAACTCCATCTTATGTGTATAAATACTTATGTGTATTTATGTGTATGTATTAGAAGTTAGGGAATGGTTAACTAAAATACAAATACACCATACATGAAAGTCTCCAAATACTTGAAAGTTAAACAAGTATAACAAGGTATATGGAAAATTACAAGTACGTACACATATCCTCCAAAATTCGATACTTGGAAGATTAACACATGAAAGGAAATATATATAAATACACTATATTATATCCCTAAACCAAGAATCAGACAAATGAACAAACTAACTTTTATATATATATATATATATATATATATATATATATATATTGAAGAAATAATATATATATCTGAAAGCAACACTAAGGATATAATAAAAGTTCGGTAATAAGCTAAATATATAGTCACCGGCAACGACCGTTCACATTGTCACGACAAGGAGCTTGTACATCCTACCGACGACACTTAGGCATTCTCGATATGAAAATATAGATATCAACGACTACTTCGACGAACTCTAAAAATAATATATTTTTAGACCTTTGAAAATATATATTTCAACACCCCTAAATTCCGGAAAGTATAATACAAGTAATCATTAAGTATAAATACATAAGTATACAAGTATACTCATAGGTATAAAAATACGTACACTAATACACTTGGTGAATTTGCAAGAATACAAGAATGTACATGTACACAAATACGTATAAATACGACATGAATACCGACAATAAAATATACGAGTAAGTATATACATGGTATATGTATACGTATAAATACACAAGTACATAGTAATGTACACAAATACACTTGATGAAGTGGAAACATATAAGAGGACACCATACATGTACATATAACAAGTTAAATGTTCAAAATATTTATTGTTGACAATATATCAAGTGAGATGCATATATATATATATATATATATATATAGAGTAGGAGTTGGGTAGAAAGTGTATTTTTCCTAGAAAGTCTAGGAAGCAATGAGAATTGGACATGTGGCATTGAGTTATTTTAACTAAAAGGGCAACTATGTAATTTCACATTTTAATTTTATTTTTGGAATTTATTTTTCATTAACTAACATTCCATGATTTTCGGAATTTGTGTTGTTTTCGAATTCAAATTCAAATCTGGAAGTCAATGTGTTTATCTGGAAAACTATCAGCATGTTCTTGGTGATGTGTTTTACCAGTCAGAGAGGTTGAAGTCATTGTGTTTTAACACTCTGAATTCAATATATAATCAGGTTGTGTTTTAACAGTTCTTTTGCAATTTAACACTCTGAATGTGTTTTATGTTATTGTATATGTCACATTACATCACATTGTGTTTTTTGATGATTACATTACATCATAATGTTACATCACATTATGTTTTCGAAATCTAAACCAATCGCATATTCTATTGTTCAGAAGATTACTGGAAATTATCAGCATGTTCTTGGTGCTGTGTTTTAACAGTTTACAGGGCTAAAGTCAATTTTTTATATAGATCCCACAATATAAAGATGGTAAAACACAGGGTATGAATCTGCTTGCTGTTAAAACACAACTGTATGAATCTGCTTGCTGTTAAAACACAATTGTATGAATCTGAATGCTAAAACACAACTGTATGAATCTGCTTGCTGTTAAAACACAACTGTATAAATCTGAATGCTAAAACACAACTGTATGAATCTGTTTGCTGTTAAAACACAACTATATGAATCTGAATGCTAAAACTCAACTGTAATGAATCTGCTTGCTGTTAAAACACAACTGTATGAATCTGCTTGCTGTTAAAACATAACTGTATGAATCTGCTTGCTGTTAAAACACAACTGTATGAATCTGAATGCTAAAACACAACTGTATGAATCTGCTTGCTGTTAAAACGCAACTGTATGAATTTGCTTGCTGTTAAAACACAACTGTATGAATCTGAATGCTAAAACACAACTGTATGAATCTGCTTGTTGTTAAAACACAACTGTATGAATCTGAATGCTAAAACACAACTGTATGAATCTGCATGCTGCTAAAACACAACTGTATTAATTTGCTTGCTGTTAAAACACATCGTCAAGAAAACGGATATGATAAGAACAGTATTTGAATGGTGATGATGAACTCGGAGATGGTGGAGATGGAGAAGTGTTTTAATTTGATCCGGTGCTCTCCATCCTTTCTAAACTTATCTTCTTCCATGATTGTAGTTATTTTTGGTAGGGATTGGGGTTTCGAAGATGGGTTTGGAGAGAGAGAGAGGGAAAATCGCGTGAAATTAGGGACTGGGTTTGACTGACGGTTATCTAATTGATTTAAAACACGATATATTGACAAAATTGCCCCTAGTCTTTTAAAACAATGAATTAAATAAAAAATTACAAGATTGCCATTGACTTCATCTTAACCATTAAACACACCCATTGGATGGCCCAAATCGCTTCCTAGACTTTCTAGGAAAAACACACTTTCCGCAGGATCCCTACTCTATATATATATATATATATATATATATATATATATATTCAAGCATGATTATGTATACATAAGGATCGAGGATCCCTTCAAGTATCAAATTATATATGACGTGGTCGAGTGTGGGTATAAATTTTAGATATATTTTAAGCACTTTTTACTCGTGATCAAGCTTTAAATTTATAAAAGAGTAAAATGCACGGATAGTCCCTGTGGTTTTGTAAAATAACACCTATACTCTCCAACTTTTGGAAATTACACCGCTGCTCCCTGTGGTTTGACTATTTGTTACTCGGATAGTCCCTCGAGTGGATTGAGGTTAGTTTTCTCCGTTAAGTGGATGTAAATTGACAAAACTACCCTTACTATTAAATATAATAACTTAAACATTAAAACAAATAAATATTTAAACCCAAAAAACTTTAGATACAAAGAACTCAAGAATAGATACAGATTAACTAACTTTAAACCCAAAGTACTTTCTGTCAAGTTTCTTGCTTGTCTCATTCCACCTTTTCTACAGCAACCCTTCACCAAATTTTCACAAAATTTACAGAAACATAGCTTGAATATTGGAAATAATCTTGTTTTTCACCATCTATACAACTTTAACTCTACCCGTCGACAAATCCCTAGCCGTCTGCGTCCAATCCCCTGGCTCGCCGTTCTTACTCGTCGGTGCCGTAACCCTAATCCGCCACACATAACCATTGAACCCATCAACAACGACTCATCATCGTTGCCTCCAATTTGAACGCCCGGCGGATCTTACTCAACCATCACCCACAAAACCAAACCCTCGAACTTTGGCTGATGATTTAGTACTACACCACCAGATCTAGCCGACGACCAACACCATTTCAGATCCGGTTTTGTAGTATTTTATATATGTTTCTAGTGTTTCAGATCCAGTTTCAGTTACGGACGAATTTTTAAGTAGTGGTGGCAGGGGTTGGTGGCTGATGGTGGCCCCGGTGGTGGCTTCTGGAATGGAGATGATGGGAGAGGATGGCTCCGGAATTTCAGGTCGACGGTGATGGTGGTGTCCGACAAGAAGAAAGAAAGAAAATGGTGGGGCCCACTCAATTTTTTACAATTCAAGATAGATGGGTCACACAAATATATATCTTTAAATGCTTAATGAATTAATATAAAGGGTATTTTAGTCATTTTGCATTGACTTAACCAGAAAACTTAACCGTCATCCACGCTGGGGAGCATCCGAGTAACAATTTATCAAACCACAGGGAGCGCCGGTGTAATTTTCAAAAGTTGGGGACTGTAGGTGTTATTTTACAAAACCACAGGGACTATTCGTGCATTTTACTCTTTATAAAACATGATACAATACTATCACTCTACACACGTTAAGGCAAGTGCACCCATCGTAGACATAGTATAGTGATGGTAAGATAACGAGGTCGTCCAAGGACACAAGAGCTTTTAGTACCGGCTTATTGTTAACGTCTAATCTAACCAAATTTTGATAAAAGTTTTTTTGAAATATTTAAAAGATAAACTAAAAACAAAAATGTAAATATAAGGAAAAACAGATAGACAAGAAGGAATCACTTAGTTCCAACTCCTCTTTTATGTACTCTTTGATAATTTCCGCACTTTGGGTTTTTTAAAAGATTATCTTAGTTATAGTGGTAGGCCCCTCTTGTGAAGGCGACGTTACCCTCAACCTATTGGTCTGAGTCAGCAGGGATATAGTCCCGCAAGGTCAGATTATTGAAAGATAATTAAATAAGTTATTAATGCGAAAAGTGGTAGGTCCCACTTGTGAAGGCGACGTTATCCTCAGCCTATTGGTCTGAGTCAGCAGGGATACAGTCCCGCAAGGCCGGGTTATTGTTTTAATAGTAGTTAAATTATAAGGGATTACAAGCCGTTCTTACTTCCCCCGATTTGATGCTATCTGGCTCAAGGGAAGTCCTAATAAGCTTGAATCAGGTTCTCGCAGCATCTATACACTGAATGAGACAAGAACTTTACCCAAACACCCTTCTAACCCCCTTCCATGTAGTTAACACGCTTTATATAGACCGTAAGGACACTAATGAGTGAATCAACAAAACATGAAGAAATGATTAAGTAAAGTTCACCTTCAATATAAAAAACTAGTTATTAAAGTCACTAACACATACCCAAACAAAAAGTTTGCCAAAGGTTGGAAATCAAAAGTAATACATAAAATATTCGTCTTCACCAAGTGATGTAAGAGATTTAGCCAAGCATGACCTTTGATTGACAAGAACTCTTACGATCGATCTTGGATCCCGAGACTACTACATACTCAAAAAGATGAGAGATGGATGATGGTGGTGTGTGTTGGTGTTGTAGTAGTGGTGGACTGATGGAAAGTGTGAGAGAAGTGGTTTGCCAAGGGGTGAGTTGGAATGAAACCAAGCACCTCTATTTTGTAAGACCCTTAACTTATTTATTGAAATTTCATACATGTTTCTCATATAAATGTGTTTGTACGATTACACCCACATTTGAAAATATGAGTTTCTTAAAACTTCTTAAAATTCAAAACATTTCACATATAATATCGTCGTTTTTGCGTAACAACAAGACGTAATGCAGAAGCTTGAATCTTTGATCGTGTTCGCTTCTTTGTTGAGCTTGATCATCATTTGGCACTTCAAGATATGCCTACATTTCATAAATCATGAAATGAGTTAGTCATACGAAGATTATAACGTGTCTAATCGAGTCCAAATACCACGAGGAACAAGAAAACAGTTTTTGCCAATTTTAAAGCCTCTCGCGGGCCGCGACCGGATTGGCATAAGCCTTTCGTGTAGCGCGAGGACCTGTGGCGGGGCGCAGCTGGATTAACAATATTTTTCGCGGGGCGCGAGTGCCCGTTTTTTCACAGAACATTTCGAAGCTGGAGCTGCATAATCCCAGCATTGCCATTTTTCACTAAAATGGTCATAACTCCCTCAATCTTTATATGTTTTACCCAGTGTTGTAAAAGTCAGATTCCAAGGCCGAGTACTCGGTCCTCGGAACCCCTCCGAGGCGACTTCCTCCTAGGCGGACTCAATTAGTCGGCCTCGGTCAAACTCGGTCAAACTCGGCGCCTAGTCGGCCTAGTCGGCGCCTAGTCGGACGTAGTCGGAAAGAGTCGGCCTAGTCGGTCTAGGCGGTCAACGTGGTTTGTTGACTTTTAATTAGTCAAAATCGGTCAACATCGGCCTACTCGGCCTTGTACTCGGACTACTCGACCTTGTACTCGGACTACTCGACCTTGTACTCAGACTAGTCAGACTTGTATTCAGAATATTTGATCTTTAAATATGTTTCATTTTAAATTATACTCAGTTGACATGAATTATGCTTATTTTAACATATATATAATATATAACAATTAATTTTCTTTATAGTTACCATGTCCGCGTACTCCCCGAGTACTCTCCGAGTACTCTGATTACTCCCAACTCCCCAGTCGGCCGACTAGGGACCGCCTAGCGACTTTTACAACACTGGTTTTACCTCACGTTTCTTCCTACGTGATCGTAATTTGACTCTCTGTCATATATAGATGGAATCCGACATCCGGATTGATACTTAGGCATTTCATCCGAATACTTAATACACACAAACTAGTAGATAACATGATTTCAAGCATCTATAACATGATTTTAACATCAATTTCATGATATCATACAAAAACCCATTTCATGGCGAGTATGATCATATATTTAAACACCTAAATTGTTCAAGTGTCTTCATGTTACTACCATATATGATGATTCTAAACACATGTTTAACATTAACTTCATCATATTATCAAAACCCATTTAACTAGGTGTGGTAATTCATCCGAACACCTAAATCATAGCACTTTCCTCAAAATAGGGTTTGTTCCTAAGCAAACATACATCTCAAATCCAGCCTTAACCTCTACGAGTCATACATAAATCGCAACTTATGATGTTCATCAAATTTCACAACTTCAACAAACATAAAAAATTCGACATACCTTATGATCCCCTTGTCTAGGTGATCGTTTAGACGCGTTCATGCTTCAATTCGGGTCTTGAATTGATCTTCAATTTTGGGTTTGAGCTTGAACAAGGGTGAAACCCTTGTTCTTTCTCCTGACCGTACGCACACACACACACACACACTCAATGTGTGTGTTGTGTTTAGTTTTTAGTTTTTATTATTCAACTCTTTCCTTTTTGGTCCCACATGTTTAGTTTTAATTATTTAAGACCACAACTCCATGTTTCATTACTTATTTACATGTTAATAACTAGGTAAATTTATTCCTAGTTATTTTGTTTACGGGTTAACTTTTACCACCAACGGTACTTTACCCGTCTTTTAATATTAATGTGGTTTGATTACCAAACCCGTTATCGGGGTGTTACATATTTATAGCTGGAAACAGAGTCTTCACTCGGCCCCGTGCCTGCAGAGCACGACCCCGTGTCTTCCTTCTTCTCTGTCTTCATTTAATTATGCTATCAGATTAGATTCCCCACTGCCTCGCCTGTCAACGGCATGAACCCGTGGCCATTGTACTTGTTGTACTATCCAAGATTCTGCAAATCTATGAGTTGACCACGGCCCCGTATCTCTTGTCTTCTTCTGCTTGTCTTTTTCTTCATGGAATCTGGAGTGGGGCACAGCCCCGTGCCTCGGTGGCACAGCCCCGTGCCTTGGTGGCACAGCCCCGTGTCAACCTTCTGACTTATTATTTTTGGTCTTGGGGTGAAACTCGGAGGGTCGGTATGAAGTGTCAACTTCTTTTCTTTTGTATTTATGTTAGGTTTTGCCGTTGATTTGTTCCTTTTGTATATTTAAGCTCTTTTAATCCTGAAAATCAAAAGTATACAAAGAAACACACTTTTCCCAACATTAGTACTAAAAGGGTTGTTTTTATACCATATTTGATACAATTTATATGTTGCATTTTACGCATATCAATATACATAAGGATCGAGCATCCCTTCAAGCATGATTATATATACATAAAGATCGAGGATCCCTTCAAACATGAATATGTATATTAGTGACATAATATATATATATATATATTTATATATATATATATATTACACATCAATGAAACCGTGCGAGACACATGGATACATATGGGCTAGGCCCACTTACACCGTGCGAGACACAGAGATACATATGGGCTAGGCCCACTTACATCGTGCTAGGCACGAAGACTCATGAAGGGCGAGGCCCGTTCATATATAACAAATATACATGACAATATATATTTGATAAATATATATTAACAACACACAAATAAATAAGCTACCAACGCACAAACATAAACAAGGGTATCCAAACAACACAAATACAAACGTAGCGAACATTCAAGATGAGCAACATGTACACGGTCTAGTAAAGACCAAAGTGTCTAACAACTTAGAACACTTGTAGGTTGCGTTACGTATACGGATACCCGAGACTGCTAGCACGCTATATTGTTGAACGCAAAACTGTGAGTTCATGTCCCTCCTTTCAAACTTTTCAATGTTTTTACTGTTAAACAATCGAGGGGGAATACATGTTACAATGAATGGTATGTTTAGCCATGGAATGAAATCACTTTATATCATGTGCGCATAAGTAGAAAATGAACAAGAGTAATCATTAATCATACATAAGGACCGAGGCGGAAAAGGTGTAGATCTATTGCGTCTTGGAGAGCTCCACTCCTGGTTTCTTGGCCTTTTAGTAGTGCTTTTGTGGTCCCATATTGGAAGGGTCTAAATATCATCGTCTAGGTTTGGTTGCTTACTTATGTGGCACACATATTAATGTCCTTGCAAAACATTAATGACCCTCGAATTTCATAGACGCTTTCACATATCGGTTTACAATACAAGATTTTCAAAAAAATTTTAGATTCATTTGATACATAGCAAACAAACACATGAATTCACCCACTTTATGTTGAATTTTCAAACATACATGTATTTCAGGTAACTAGTGGATCCTTGCACTTCATGAAACAAGAACCAACATGTCAAGAAAGCGATGTCATCCTTTTGGAGGATTTGGTTCACATCTCCCGCGCTTGTGAGAAAGATTGAATGCAAAACCTCAATCTATTAAAACTTTATTTTGTACAAGTCTTCTTTTGTAAAACAACATTACTAGTGACGTCTTTGAAAGCAAACATGTGACTTGTATACCTTTTATATCTTGGAATGGACGAACATCGTGCATCCTTTATTCATATAGCTTGTTTACTTACATCGTATGCAATTAAAACCAATCAGGTTCACACCTTGCGCTTCCGCCTATGAGCGGGTGTGACAATACTATTGCTATACTTTTGAAATAAAAAAAATGATATGAACTGGGTGTTTAAATAAAAACGACAAAAAACACCCAGTTTAGAAAAACGCCATGAAAATACTCAGTTGAAAACGCCATAAAACACCCAGTGCAGAAAAAACCCATGAAAACCCAGTTCACAACACCATAAAAACACTCAGTTTAGAAAAGGCCATAAAAAACTAAAAAACAGGAAAAAAAAGATTTTTTTTCTTTTTTCGATTTGAAATATGATAGGGGAAATGGCATATGATTAGCATGTATACCCATGTTTGGATCTTCCTATTTTACCCCTCCTTGTAGTTATAAGGTTCCCATTATTTACAAAAATGTCACCGCATAAATCTCAGCCACAAATCACAAAGATCTTGTGGCTCAGAATCATTCTCACGGTTTTCACAATCCAAATCGTTTTCTCCTGATCCCAACACTCTTATATATTTATATATCCATTCCGAAACACCCTTTCACACCACCCCCGCTTCATTCTCTCCCAACTACCGCAGTCCCACCACCATACCCATCTCAATTGAACCACCGCCACCACACCAACCATCACTACCATTGTATCAAACTAGCCATCACCACCCCACCATTAGCCACCACAATTGCCGCCATCACTAACACCACCATTATACAAACACACACTCTCACGATGGTCTATCTATCTCCGACCATCACCATCGTCTTCGTCTCAGGTAACCATCTCTGGACTCGGTTACATTCCCCCATCATCATCTTCATTAAAACCTTAGATTCTTCGATAGGAAACCTATGTTGCTATCGTTGTCGATTGAAGACTTGACGAAACCCTTGATCGTTCCCCTTTCTGTTGAAAACTTTAGCTATCGTGATTTGAAACCCTAACCTTCTTTTGGCGCCACCGTTCTTCTTCCTAGAACCTTATCCATCTTCGTCTACCGTTGTTGTTGGGTCGGACAAATCCGGTGATGGTGGTGCTTGTGGAGTTGGTTGTTGTGAAGTGGGGATAGATCCGGTTGTGGTAGAAGGCAATGACCTTCTTTAGGGAGATAGAGAGAGAGAGAGAGAAAGAGAGAGAGAGAGAGAGAGAGAGAGAGAGAGAGAGGTGGGGTGGGTTGTGGTGACATGTAGTGACGGTGGTGGGGTGGGTGATGGCAGTAGTGACAAGTGGTGATGGTGGTAGGTTGGTGGTGGGTTATGGTAAGTTGGTGGGGAGGGCGAGAGAGAGATATGATATATATATATATATATATATATATAGTATATATAGTATAGATTAAAAATAATATATATAGTTTAATGTTAAAAAAAGGTTTTTAAAGAAAATGGGAAAAACAAAATATTAATGTAAATTGACGAAAATATCCCTGACTTTACTGACTTTTTTGGATGGAGTTAGTGGATTGGAAGAAAATGACCAAAATTAAAATTGGATGGAGTTAGTGGATTAGAAGAAAATGACCAAAAATTACAAACGCCAAAGACACAGATGATAAAAAAAATATTTTAGACTGAAGTGGCAAATCTAGCCAAACCACAAAGATTAAAATGACAACTAATTTATTTTTATTTTTATCTCTTCTATTATATCAATCCTAGCACTAATTATAAATTCTTATATGGTTTTCTACGATAATTTACTAAAGCTTGTTATGTATTAAACGCACTTATTTAGATAAGATTCGAGTTTGTTTGACAAGTAAAATGTTAAATTCTATTAAGTTATAATCGATCATACGTAATTACTTATTCCTTATAAATTTCTGAAGTATCATAAAGAATCTATAGTTGATCCAAACTAGAAAAATAAAGAATTATAAAAAGGATCTAAGGGTGAGCGGGGCACCAGCGGGGAGGCGGATCGGTGACCCCATTCCCCGAGCGGGAACACCGCCGCCATCCATGCGGGGACCCAAATCGGGGAGTTGGGTCGGGGAGGAGTCATCGCATGAAGAGAGAGGAGATGGTGGGCCTATAGCTTGTAACAACCAATCAAGTATTTTTTTTTTTTTTTTGAATAAAAAAACAAGTCACCTAATAGGGGAGTGCCGCCATCAAATTGGGGTGCGAGGGGAGTTTAAGAGGGGAGTTGACGTGACATAACCTGATTGAGTGTGTGTAAGAGAGCGGACTCCCCTAAGAGGAGAGTGCCCCGGATACCCTAAAGCAAAAAGAATGTTAAAATAAGAGAGAAGAGCACACTACTGACTGACATGCACTCTTTTTGTTCTATTTATGTTCATGATTTTTGGAATCAGAGAAGAGGAAACTATTTTATATTCGAAGGCGGCCAACTTGCATGTTTTCTAACGTAGTTTTGGTGTTCGACTCGATCCGACTTGAAACGTTCTAGATAAAAAAAAATAACTAATACGATTATTCTGATCAATGTGTGTGCAAATTCAGTTGGTAAAGATTAATTTAGGTACGGTATCAACACTTGTTATAACAATCAAAAGAGAATTGAAAACCATGGGTAGCCCAGTTGGCCACCGACACCCACCTCTTCCCAGAGGTACCGGGTTCGAGTCTTGTGAGTGGCATATGTCGCCCATGGTAAGAACTCGGCATGGGGAAGTCACCGCGGAGCTAGCTTAGTCGGGTAGCAGCTCCCGGAGTGAGATCACTCCGGCGGTTGGGAGGACCGTGCACTATCCCCCCTACCACGTAGAAACGAGTATAAGTGAAATTATATCAAGACACAGATAAAGAAAAACATGTTAAAACGGCATACTCGGAATTTTACGAAACCACGTGTTTTAAATGCTACGCATGCGGGAATTCAATGAAGGTTCAGTTCGTTGCAGTACCAATACTTGTTATAAGTGTCAAAAGAGAATTAAAAACCAAAAAAAAAATGTATTAGTTCTGATAAAACCGATAGCGGTACCGGTTAATGTACAAAGGATTTTAAGTAAAATTTATATCGAGACATTATTATAAAAATAAGCACGTCAAAACAGCATACTCAGAGTTTTATAAAATATCCTAGTTTTAAAATGTTAAAAGTGATAAAAAAAATATATGCTTAAAAATAATCATAATGAAAATAAATACGTTTGTGCTTCAACCACTTGGTTTTGAGTAAAGGTTATATTGATATGTAAATAAACATAAGATGTCACAACGATATGCTTGAAAATTTATATAAAATCGTATTTTAAAGGTTATAATAGAAAAGACAAAATATATAATAAAAATTATGTTTGTGCATTGACTACTTTACTATGCACAAATTAGTTTTGAAAAAAATACATGACACATAGATATAGATAAAGATAAACACGTCATAATTACATATTGTATTTTAAATGTTAGGGGAGAAAAACAAAATATACCCAAAATTAATTAGAAAATATAATAATTTTATTATTCCATATATAACTTTGTAACTTCTTTGTGCATCATCACTTGCACATTGTGCTTTGGGTGTTTTTCAAAAAAAAAAGTTTATTTTTTACTTTTAACACAAAGGTTTTTACCTTTTACAATTTTAGCCATACATAATTTGTTTTTTTAACTTTAACCCAAACATTTTCATTATTTGAAATTTAACTTCACGACTTTTGTCACTTGTACTTTTCATCTTTCACAAATTTTCGTTTTACGTATAGTTGTAGATTTTTCGAGTTAATACGACGCAACGTGCATGTGTGGTTCAACGTTTTTACCTCTATTTTTCCATGTTTGACAGGTTCGTCGCAACACGCATATCCTAGGTCGAGTCAGTGTTGGTGGTCGATGACGGTTGTGTGGCATTAGTACTATTTGACACCGTTTTACGCCCTGCCACAACGTGGGGTGTGCTTTGGGGGGTTTTCAAAGAAAAAATGGTTATGCATATGGTTGTCGTAACGTTGGCTTTGGGGTTTTCCAAAAAAAATTGATTTTTTTTTTACTTTTCACTCAAAAGTATTTCATAAATTACTTTTAGAGTAAACTACCATTTTGGTCCCTGAGGTTTGGTCATTTTTGCCACTTTAGTCCAAAACTCAAATCTTTTTACATCTGAGCCCCTGAGGTTTCAGTTTTATTGCCATTTTGGTCCAAAAGTGAAATGAGCTCAGATTTCTCCAAAAAAAACTTAGTTTTTTGTCCTTTTCCTCAGTTTAATGAAGGGCATTTTGGTCATTAAAAGTTTTGTTATAACAAATTTTTAATTAAAATAATAAAATAAAATTATATCTCATGGAAAATTTGTTATAAGGCTATGGGGTGTGGATGGAGCCCCATGGGGCTTTATAGGTGCCACATAGGATCCACGTGTGCCATGGAGCCCCCCTTTAATTTGGAGGGTGTGGATGGAGCCCCTATTAAACAAAAAAAAAAAAAAAAAAACATTTGATTGGTTAAAAAACTAGTGGACCCCACCTGAATGGCGTTTCAGTTCGTTACCACCATGGCGGGCCTTCAATGGCGCCCCGCCCATGGCGCCGGGGTTGTGGTCAAATTTGGAGGGGGGCGCTATGGTGGTCTAGGTGGCGGAAGGGTGGCGCCCCACACCCTCCAGCCTAATAAAACTTGTAATGAACAAAATGTCATTCACTAAACTATGGAAAAGGACAAAAAACAAAGTTATTTATTTATTTTTTATTTTTTTTTTGAGAAATATGAGCTCATTTCACTTTTGGACCAAAATGACAATAAAACTGAAACCACAGGTATCCAGATGCAAAAGGTTTGAATTTTGGACTAAAGTGACCAAACCTCAGGGACCAAAATGGCAGTTTACTCTTACTTTTAACTCAAAACTATTTGTTTTTTTTACTTTTAACCCAAAACTTTTTATCTTTTGCAATCTATCCTCATAAGTTTTTTTACTTTCAACTTTGGTTCTTTATAGTTTTCATTTTCTTCAAATTTTTCGCTTTATACTTGGTTCTAAATTTTTTGGCTTAACACATCGCAACGTGCGTCTTTGGTTTAACGTTTTTACGTTTCGTTCTAAATTTTGCGAGTTAACACGACGCAACGTGCGTGTGTAGGTGAACGTTTTTACATCGTCTATTTTTTTCCCGTTTGACAGGTTTAACCTAACGTGCGGCTCCTAGATTGACTTAGTTATAACTAAAGAATCCCCGCCGTATTGCGGCGGGTCGCAATCCTAGTTGCTATAAATAAGCAACAAAAACATGCAATAGAACTTATACATTGTGCTTTATGAGTTTTTCAAAAAAAAAAACTTGATTTTTTTACTTTTAATCCAAAGGTTTTTACCTTTTGCAAATTTAACCCTACATAATTTGTTATTTTAACTTTAACACAAAACTTTTCATTATTTGCAATTTAACTTCACAACTTTTGTCACTTATAGTTTTCATCTTTCGCAAATTTTCATTTTACGTATAGTTCTAAATTTTTCGAGTTAATACGACGCAACGTACGACCGTGGTTCAACTTTTTATGTTTTGTTTCAAATTTTGCAGGTTAACACGGCGCAACGTGCATGTGTGGTTGAACGTTTTTACCTCTATTTTTTCATGTTTGACAGGTTCGTCGCAACACGCAGATCCTAGGTCGAGTCAGTGTTGGTGGTTGATAACGGTTGTGTGGCATTAGTACTATTTGACACCGTTTTACACCTCGCCGCAACGGTTGTGTGCTTTGGGGGGGTTTTCAAAGAAAAAATGGTTATGCATATGGTTGTTGTAACATTGGCTTTGGGGGGTTTTCCAAAAAAAAATACATTACTTTTAAACAAAAACTATTTGTTTTTTTTTTACTTTTAACCCAAAACTTTTTATCTTTTACAATCTATCCTCATAACTTTTTTTACTTTCAACTTTGGTACTTTATAGTTTTCATTTTTCACAAATTTTTCTTTTTATTCTTGATTCTAACTTTTGTGACTTAACACATTGCAACGTGCGTCTTTGGTTTAACGTTTCATTCTGAATTTTGCGAGTTAACACGACGCAACGTGCGTGTGTGGGTGAACGTTTTTACATTGTGTATTTTTTCCCCGTTTGACAGGTTTAATATAACGTGCAGGTCCTAGAACGACTTAGTTATAACTAAAGAATCTCCGCCGCATTGCGGCGGGTCGCAATCCTAGTTAAAGTTAATTACATTAATATAATAACAATAACAACAATTAAAAAAAAGAAATTAAATAGTGTTTCATTGTAAACCCGCCACATAATAGATGAGGGTAGTATAGTCTTTTTACCTAATTATTGAAAAATATTTTAATAAATAAAAAGTAAATTAATAATCTTAATGTATATATATAAGTATACAAAAATAAAATATCTCTCTCTCACCATGTTGCCACCACCCACCCCACACCATCTGTCACCGCCACCACCCTCCCCAAACAACCTGAAACCTCCGGCGACCATCGCAACACCGTACCATCATAGTCGAAACCGACCGCCCCTTAACATCTTGACCTGCAATCCTCCACTACCGCCTGACCTAACCACCACCATCGCCTAACCTAACCACCACTGTCATCGAACCCAACCCTTTAACGTCATCGCCTTTAACCCTAATCTCAATTGATGACACGAATGTACGAAGAACAACCACAAACATCTGGATGGCAGGTCTGCGAAGCTAGGGTTTTTTTAATCAGAACCATGGTTTTTAGATTTGAACAAAGATGGTGTTCACCTACGAGCCGCCGCCAAGCACCACCTGCAAGACATCACTAACATCTGGGTTTTTTAGATCTTGAACACTTTGTTTCGTCGGAGTTCTGCTCCACCGGAGTTTTGCTTAACTAGAGAGAGAGAATATGAAGATGATGCTATGCTATGAAAGAACCAGACCTCTGGTAGTGATGGGTGCCAGGGGGTGGTGAGATGAAGATGGTGGTAGGTGGTGGTGGTCATAGGCAGGGGCGCAACATAGTGGGGGAGGGAGGGGGTGGCCGACCCTTTAAAATTTTCGCTCAGTAGTGTAGAGTATGTACTTTTTGTATAGAAATTTTTGGATATATACGTTTTCGACCCCCCCACCCCCGGGTGGGAAATCTCAAGCTTCGCCACTCATAGGTATACATCTTCTATACATCTTGAATCGACTGGACCAGCTGATTTGTTTGATTCTAACTGTTTATAAGTAAAAACAACCATATTTTCTACTAGGGGTGTGCATGGGTCGGTTTGGTTCGGTTTTACTATTAATCATAACCATAACCGCTAGTTCGGTTATGGAGTTTTGGTAACCATAACCATAACCAAACTTCTGTTATGGTTAATCGGTTATGAAGTCGGTTATGGTTCGGTTTTGGTTAATTTCGGTTAAGTAACCAAGCAAGGTTTTAAATAAATAGGGTTGTGCACGACTTGAACTTAGCTTGAGCCTATTTTATACGATAACGGAGACTAAACTTTTCGGTGAAACTACCAATTTAGGGTTCTTTTTAATAAGGTAATTCTCAAACAAAAACAATTATGGCCATAACATCTTAGTTCTTTATCAAAATAAATGACATTTACATCAAGATCATTTTGTTACTAACATACTTTTATCTTAGTAAAAACCCTCTATATGGTTTTGTAAAACACAAATCCATTATGTAAAGTTAACATCACAAGTTCGGTTCGGTTTCGGTTATATCGGTTAACCAAAGCTTCATAACCATAACCATAACCAATTGAGCGGTTATACAAAGTTTCATAACCATAACCATTTGTTATATTGGTTATCGGTTATTAGTGGTTCGATTATGTCGGTTATGATTCGGTTATCGGTTATGGTGGTTAATATGCTCACCCCTATTTTCTACCATGGTTTAGATATTATGTAATATAATTTCCATTTGTTTTTATTAAATTTAGAGCACTTATAAGTTATAACCCATTTTCAAGATTTTGGACGAGGCTTGGCTTCGCTAGGGCCAAGTTTGAAGGGCCGATAGTCTGAAGTCTCGACTTTAGCACATACCAAGTTGTGTAGACGTCAATTTTTCTTTTTAATTTTAAATCAAACATATAAACCATTTATTATTCTATTTTCCAATATAAGATGCAATTATCTTTTAGATTGTTGTCTATTGATAAAATGTCCACGTCGCTTACATAGGAATCATAAATGTAAAGTATAACTTTGAATATTGTTGATGCAACAAATACAAGACCAACGGTAGTAGCTGGGCTGGTTAGGCAAAAGGGTTGACGGGTTCAACTTTGCCTAACGCAGGTCGTGGGGTCCCCCCACGTTTGCAAAACGCGGAAGGAGGTTCACTAGTTAGTTTTTGTTATTTGCTATGGATCCTCCTCTGAATTATGTTCAGATTCGGATGAAGGAGCAAATAGAATGTGTGTGTTGGATGTGAAAGGGAGTGACTTGCATGAAACAAGCACTCAATGTGAATGACCAGAGATTAGAGAATCAGAGCTGGCCAGGAGATGTTTTCTGAAGTAAATGAAGTGTCAATTTATAAGAGAAGACATCTCCCGAAGTAGAATGTATTAGACTAGTAACCTTGCTTGCAGTGGAGGGCTTGCCCTTTCGGGGGTTAAAGCCTTTTGACCCCTGGATAATAGCGTGCATTGTGCAGACCTGCTTTGCTTTTGCGGCTGTGGGTTGGTGAAGCGATCTCCGGATGTGACTGGCCACTGTTTGCTTTTCCCATCTCACAGCTATTCAACCATTGAACCGTTTAACCATTTGAGCGTTTACATATTTAGTCATTTTATTTAGTCTTTGGGCTACCCCCGTCATCAGCCCCCCAAGTCAGAGGTTTTTGGGTGATGAGCTCAAAGACTTCTGACTTTTATGTGCGTATTTTATTGCCTGAAGGTTTCAAGGGTTCGTTGCTTGAAGGCTTGAAAGGTTGTAGGCGGTTAAAATTTGAATTTTAAATTACTGACCATTGATTTGATTGATGTGTGGCAGTTGATAGGGTGGCGGTTTTGCAGAAGTTACTGTTTGCCATTATTACCCCTATTGTAGGTTTACATTTATTTATATTTGCAAATCTTATCCATTTTCTTCATAATTCTTCCAAGTTTCTGCCATTTCCTTCCTTCTCTAAGGTTAGTTTCGGTTTCCTTTACACCTTGCATTCTTCATTTTCTGTTTTCAAAAATGGGTGCTCGTAAGGACTTAGCAAAATCTTTTTCCCGGTTAACACAAGAGGAGGTAGATGTATTTTGTATGGAAGATGGTATTGATAGAAAGTTTAACCCAACTGCTCCTGCTTGTGATGTTCCTATTGATAAACCGACCTCTGGTTCGATTGCCCTTTACTGCCGTCATTTTGAGTTTTCGAATCTTCGTTATCCCTTTTCGTTTTTTGTTTTGAACTTGTTGGAGTATTATCGGGTTTCTTTTGGGCAAGTTCATCCGAAGGGGATGGCTAGGGTTTTTCATTTTGAGGTTTTGTGCCGTGCCCTTGGATATGATCCTTCCCTGTTACTCTTTCGCCGGTTTTTTTGTTTGGCTAAGAATGGCGATTGGTTTACTTTTGAAACATCCAAAGTCGACTCATGCCTTATTTCGTCCATGGTTACCACGCTTGGGGCTTGGAAGGATCGATTTTTCTGGGTTTCCGATGCTATTGTCCCATTCAAGATGGTGTGGAGGCGACCGGATGCCGTTCTTAATGATCCGGAGCCCTCCGAGTCTGAATTGAATGATGTTTTTCTCAAAGCCATTCGGAGTGCCCTTCGAGGGTTCGTCCCTTTCCTGAACATTTACTAGTTCTTTTAGGGGTTAGTAAAATTTGGGGGAATGTTGATCGGGATCCGGTTCTTATGAGGAGTGGCATGGGTATGCATTTTCCTTTTTTGCCCTCTTTATGATTTTCTTAACTTATGACTTAAGTGTTGTTGCTTTTTGCAGTCATGTCTGCTTTGGATTTTATTAAGAGCGACGATACTTCTGATGTTGTATTTGGGGATGCTCCGTCTGTTCCTGGTGAGAATGTTGTGGTTAGAACTGTTGATCAAAGGTTTGAGGGCTCAGGTTATGTTAGTGCTGCCACTGTCAAGGGTTTTTCTAAGTCTAATGCTCCCAAGTCTTCAACCCGCCGATCTTCTCGTCGGTTGTTGAAGGCTGGTCCTCAATCCACTTCTACTGAACCAGTGGACTTGAGTGATGGTATTGAAGTTTCGGAAGATCAAGGTGGTGAAGCAGGTGCTGAGAAGGATAAGGAATTGGTTGTTCATGGTAAAAAGGTTTCAAGCAAGAAGGTTGTTGCCACCCCTGTTCAGGAATCTTCAAGCAGGGACGTTGAAGGGTTGGATCCGGAAGGGATTTATGTGCCTACTTGGTCGGTGAAGAATGATGACAGTTTCAAAGATGTTGCTGTCTGTGAGGATGCTCTGAGTCACATTGCTCCCCCTTCAGTGCACAAGACCATTGCTGGGATGGATGATGACTTGATGTTGTCCCGCATGATTTTGAGTACTTGCAACCTTGCTGCTATGCTTCCTCAAGGCGTTGCCCGTTTTCGTCAAAGAATGCAGGAATATGAAGAATTCTCCAAGAAGAGGGATAAAATGAAATCCTCCATGGCTGGGATGAAAAAGGAGATAGATAGTTTTGCCGAGAAAGAAGCAGCGTGGGACAAGAAGGTTAGTGATTTGAAGAAGATGCATGAGATTGAGATGGGTGATTTGAAAAAGAGTTTTGAGGCTAACTTATTGAAGTTGAAAGCTAACCGGGAGACCTTGGCTGTGCAACAGAAGGCATTTGCTAAAGAGAAGGATGGTTTGAAGGCTTTGGTTGCTCAGGCTACTGGGGATAACCAATGGCTCATTGAGCAGGGTTTCCACCAAGTGGTTACCTATCTATTGCACTCCAAAGAATTTAACTCTGCTCTTGGTGATGTTTATACTAAACTACTCAATTTGGGAAAGCACCAAGGTCTTATTGCAGGTTATAAGCTCCATGAATCCGGTCATCCTTTGGAGAAGTCTCCTTTGTTTCGTCCCGAGGCTTCTGATATTTTCAAAGGCTCCGTTGAGCAAATGGAGAAGCTGTCCTATCCTTTCATCCATCAAGTGTTTGCTTGTTTTGGTAAGCCTCTTGCTGTGTTACAGGATTTGAAACCGGAGGGCCTAAATGAAAAGGTTTGTGCTGAAATCTTGGGTTCTCTTTCGAGGAAGAGATCCTACTCGGGGGATAGTGATGATACCCTGTCAGGTCAGCCGGATGCTCCCAAGGATGCAAGCTTGGAGGCTTCAGCAGTGGGTGGTGATGGAGGTGTGCAGACTAAAAAACTGAAGAAAACCAAGAAGGCCAAGGGCGAGGGTTCTGGAGTTTCCAAGTCTGTTGATGCTTGATTCGTAGCTTTCTTAGCACTGAAAACGATTTATGTTTTGTAATGTTAGCTTGAACAATGTTAGGTTATTAGGAACCCTTAAGGTTCCTGTTGGTTGTGTTTTAAGGCCTTTGTGGCCGTTGGAACAGTAGTTAAGCTTGCAAGTTATTAGGACTTGCCCTAACTTGTGTTTGAAAGTCTTTTAGGGCTTTCTTTTATATGATATGATGTTTTAACTATTTTCCTTGTATTGTGTTTTTATGCTCGTGCCTTTTTGGTTAAGGCAGTTTATTTGGCTTTTAACCTTCCAAGCCTTTTGGCTGTCTGTTAGTAGGTTGAAGCCTTTAAGGTTTCGAGATATTACCCGGGTGGCTTGAAGCCTTGAAGGCTTCTTAGTTTTGTGTCCTGACTTGGTTTGTACCTTTGTGATTTTTGTCCAAGTGATTTTGTTCTTTTAGATTTTCCTTGTCTTTTTGTAACTTTGTCTTTGTCGAGTTTGTGTTGCCCTTATGTTTTTTATACCTAAAAGGGTTCAGTGCTGCAGACACTTAGCCTTGGTATTTTTAACAAGAAGATATAGCACCTATCCTTTTTATTATTTCTTTGTTTTTTAGCCTCTTTGTGGATTATATTTTTAAGGCTTAGGGAACATTTGGTGTAGGCTGCTCACACCCGTCTATGAGACAATTTTATGTTTTCTTAACAAGTCTCATGGAGTTGTATTGATTTAGGAACTCACCCCTTATATAGGATCGTTCAACCCTTGAACCTATTGAGCGATGTGGCCTGGGAGCTCATCCCCTTACATGGCCCTTGCCATGGAGTTTTTTGCTAGGTTCTCAACCTGATCTTAGGATAGAAAGACAAGTTTGATAAAACAACTTCATTCATTTAAGCAATACTTGCTTTTTACAAAAGGTATTCATAATCCTGCTTGAAATACATTTTGATACAAACCAAACTTTTCTGTTTAAACATGGAACCTTTTCAGGGTTTTGCCGTTCCAATGTCTTGGAAGCCTTTTGCCTTCTGAGTCAGCCAGCTTGTAGGATCCACCTTTGTGTGCTTCAAGGATGATGTATGGGCCTTCCCATTTTGGGCCAAGCTTTCCTTGATTTTCTTTCTTGCTGGCTTCGTTGTTTCTGAGGACCAGGTCCCCTGGCTTGAAACGTTCGTTCTTGACTTTTTTTGTTGTAGTAAGCTTCCATCTGTTGCTTGTATTTGGCCTCTTGAATTGCGGCTTGATCTCTTGCTTCCTCTAGGAGTTGTAAATTCAACATGGTCTCTTTTTGGTTTGTTTCGGGATCCATGTTGACAATTCTTTGGGTTACAACTCCTATCTCGGCAGGGATCACAGCTTCGGATCCAAATACCAAGCTTTAAGGTGTTTTCTTATGGCTTGTTTTTTCGGTTGTTCTAATTGCCCATAGGACACTAGGCAATTCTTCAAGCCAGTTGCTTTCGTATCTTCCCAATCTTGTCTTGATGCCTTCTACTATGCTTCTATTTGTTCTTTCAACCTGACCGTTTGATTGCGGATAAGCCACTGAGCTAAAAACCTGATCGATTTTGTATTCCTTGCACCAAATGCTGAAAGGCTTCTCAGCAAATTGTCTTCCGTTGTCAGTGACAAGTACTCCTGGCAATCCATAACGGCAAATGATGTTCTCCCAAACAAAGTCAATGACTTGCTTTCCTGTGATCTTAGCAAGTGGTTTGACCTCGGGCCACTTAGTGAAGTAATCTACTGCCACCAGTAAGAATTTTACCCCTCCTTTGCTAGGGGGAAATGGACCAACAATGTCCATTCCCCATTTATGGAATGGCCATGCAGAGGTTATTGGGACTAAGTCGTGCTTGGGACTTCTTGGAATTGGTGCATGAATCTGACAAGCATCACATTTCTTCAATTCTTCGGTTGTATCGCGATGCATTGAGGGCCAAAAATATCCAAGGTTCATGAGCTTTGCAACTACCAACCTAGCTCCAAAGTGAGCCCCACATACACCTTCATGAATTTCTTTGATCAAATATTTACTTTGCTCGGGGCCGACACATCTTAGCAAGGGAGCAAGGTAACCCTTTTTGTAAAGGGTTTCTCCTTGTAGTATGTATTGCCTTGCTTTGATTTCAACCCTTTTAGCTTCCACTTGATCGTTGGGTAATTCACCATTCTTAAGGAACTTTTTTATGGGAGTCATCCAGTTTGGACCTTCTTCGGTAACCACATCTTGAACTTCCAATTCGTTGATTGATGGAGCTTTCAACACTTCTACCAGCACTTTCTTGGTAAGGTGGGCAAAAGTGAGAGACGCAAGTTTACTTAGGGCATCCGCCTTTTTGTTTTGAGATCTGGGGATCTGCTTGATGTTGCATGCTTGGAAGGTACTCATCAGTTCCTTAGATTTTTCTCTGTATTTCTTCATGTTGGGCTCTTTAGCTATGTAGCTATCATTCACTTGGCTCGAGACTAGTAGCGAATCTGTGAACACTTCAAGCTTTTCAACCTTCATTTCTTTAGCCAGCCTTAGACCAGCTATTAGTGCCTCGTATTCAGCCTCGTTATTGGTGGTCTGAAAATCAAAACGGAGAGCATATGTGAATTCCAACCCTTTTGGGTTGATCAAAATTAGCCCAGCCCCTGACCCTTCAACGCTTGAAGCCCCGTCGGTAAAAAGCTTCCAGGCTTCAGGGTTGGAAGGTTCAGTGGTGGTAGTGTTTACTTCAGTGGCTGTTTGGTTTGGGACTTCCACAATGAAATCAGCCAAGACTTGGGCCTTGATAGCTTTTCTTGGGACATAGGTGATGTTATGTTCACCCAGTTCTATGGCCCATTTGGCTAATCGCCCCGAGTTTTCAGGTTTTTCAAGCACACTCTTAATAGGTTGGTCGGTGACCACTTGTATGGGGTGTGCTTGGAAATACCTTCGAAGCCTTCTAGCTGTTTGAACTAGGGCTAGGGCAAGTTTTTCAAGGGGAGGGTATTTCGTTTCAGCTAATTTTAAAGTTTTGCTGAAAAAATAAACGGGTACCTGGGCCTTGTCTCGCTCAATGGTGAGGACTGCACTGATGGCCTCGTCCGTAATTGAGAGGTACACCGATATTAACTCCCCAGTTTTTGGTGCCGCAATATCTGGTAGGGAAGCTAGATGTTGCTTTATTTGGTTGAAAGCTTCTTCAGCTTCTTCAGTCCATTTGAAATCCTTCTTATCTGAGCAGTTCTTAAGCGTTTTGTAGAAGGGCAGAGATCTTTCAGCCAACTTTGAGGTAAAACGCTTCAAGGCTGCAAGCTTCCCGTTCAAGCTTTCAACCTCCTTCTTGGTCTTTGGTGGCTTAGTTTCAAGGACAGCTTTCACCTTGTTTGGGTTAGCCTTGATGCTTTGTTTCCCGACAATGTGACCCAAGAATTTTCCTTCCTCAAATCCAAACGAACATTTTTCAGGATTGAGCTTCATGTTGACTTTTCTGAGGTTCTTGAAAGTTTCTTGAATGTCATCGAGCATTTGATACTCTGTCTTGCTTTTGATCACCAAGTCGTCGACGTATGCCTCCATGTTTTTACCAATTTGGCCTGCAAAGGCTTTGTCAACGAGTCGTTGGTAGGTTGCTCCGGCATTTTTGAGACCAAAAGGCATCTTTTGATAACAAAAGATCCCTCTGTCCGTGTGGAAGGCTGTTTTTTCCTCATCCTCTTTCTTCATGAGGATTTGGTGGTAACCTTTGTATGTATCCAGAAAGCATTTGAACGAGTAACCGGTGAGGGAGTCAACTTTGAGATCAATTTCCGGTAGCGGATAGCAATCCTTAGGACAAGCTTTGTTAAGATCCTTAAAGTCTATGCACATCCTCCAAGAGTTGTCTGGTTTCTTGACCATAACCGGGTTTGCAACCCATGATTGGTACTTGACTTCTCGGAGAATACCGGCTGACACAAGCTTTTCAACCTCTTGGCAGGCTGCTTGACTTCTCTCAGGTACCAGGCTTCTTTTCTTTTGGACCACCGGCTTTACATCCGGTGGTATTCTTAACTCATGCTCAGCAATGTTCCGAGGGATCCCTGTCATATCTTCTGGACGCCAAGCGAAAACATCGCTGTAATGTGTTAGCAGTTTTTCGAGATACGAAAGGGACTCTTGAGAAAGGTTTGGATTGACCCTTATCCTTTGTTCAGGGTACTTGGGGTTTATGACCAACCTTTGCCTGTCTTCCTCACTGTTTGAGCTTTCACCCTCAACCATGTAAGCTTCTTGAGAGGGTTGAAGGGTTGCTATGCCCCTCTCGGTAGGAAATTTGACTGTGCCATGGCCAACAGACACGGCCATGTAGAATGCACACTGCCCCGGTCTTCCAATGATCACGTCATAGCTTGAGGGGATGTTGATAACCACAAAGGTTAGTGGTTGGGTCCTTTCTTTCAAACCTTCGCTGAAACAAACATTAAGTGCCAGTTGCCCTAAAGGCTTGAGGGGTATATCGGCTATACCTTTTATAGAGGTTCCAGATGGTTGAAGCCTTGAACGTTCTTCGTTGCTCAAACGGTTGAAGAATTTTTCGAACATGATTTCAGTGGCTGCCCCCGTGTCTATGTATGCCCTATACGTTTGTATCGTTCCCACGATAGCTTCTACCACAAGAGGACTAGAGAGAGGGTCTTTCTCCGTTGGGGGGAAGCAGACACACTAAAGCTCCCAAGCCTCCAACCGCTGTCTTTTATGAGGAACCCTTCCATCGAAATCCACCATATTGACTTCCTTACCCTTTCCTTCAGCCATTTTGTCCCGGACTCCCTTCACCAAATGAGCGAGTTCTCCGGACTTAACGGCCTCTTCAATTCTTTTCTTGAGTTGGAAGCAACCATTGGTGTGGTGGCCTTTCTCTTCGTGAAACTCACAGTATTGGGTGGAGTTCTCGTTTTTCCTGCTTTTGGGGGGAGGCCTAGGAGGCCGAAAGTTTTGCTTAACTTCTTCCGTTGCAAGGATTTCTTGAGGGGTCTTTGTGAGGGGAGTGAAACTTATGCCTTTCTCCCTGCTTGAAGGGTTCCAACCTTCAGACCTTCGAGGGTCTGAACCCTTTGACCGCCTGTCGTAGGAGTTAAAGTTTCCCCTTTTTCTAGCCGGACTATTGCTTCGCCAGCCGGATCCCCTTTTTCTTTGTTCCTTAATGTCTACCGCCTCCTCTCCCCGGATGTGGGCTTCAGCCCTTTCGAGGGCTTCTTCCAAGGTCTTGGGTAGGGATTTGTTGAAATCTCTTGTGAGGTACTTAGAGGTGATGGGATTCATGAACCCAGCCACTCTCATTTTCTCGTCGGCCTCTACATAAGTCAGACCTTCCTTCTTGTATCGTTCAATGAAAGCACGAAGGCTTTCATCATCACGTTGTTTTATCTGAAAGATCACTGTTGCGTCTTTGACATAACGTCTTTGTTGAGAGAAATTGGCCAGAAAACCCTTGCTAAGGTCGTCAAAGCTTCGAACGCTTTGAGCAGGTAGGTCGTTGAACCAGATTTTGGCGGATCCAACAAGAGTTTGCATGAACATTAGGCAACATTCAGCGTTTGACCATTTCTCTATTCTTGCCGCACCGGTGAAGATCTGAAGATGGTCCTCAGGGTCTTCAGTACCATCATACGTCCTGATGTGGGACGGCATCTTAATCTTTGACTAGAAATCATAATCGGCTATTTGTCTTGAAAAGCATGAAAGGTTACTTGGCTTGTATGGTTTAGCCAAGTCTTCTTCAGCCCTTGCATCCACATTATTGCCATTGCCGTTATTTCCTTGAGTGGCTAGCACCTGATTAATAAAGTGTTGCCACGGGAAGTTGGCCATCATCTGGGTCATCATGTTGGGCATGAGGTTGAAACCTTGAAGGCTTCCTGGGGCAACTGAGCAGTTCATTCCAAGGGGAGTGCTCATAACAGCACTTCGTGCCAAAGGGAGCACTGACAGAGCTTGCTCCCACGTGGTTGTTGTGGATGCTGGAAAGCTTGTTGCTGGGGATTGTAGGAGCTGGTCAAGAGTTAGCTCATGTCCCAAAGGAGCACCACTAGTAATTGGTTGGGACGAGAAGAAAGGATGTACCGTGGGATTTGTCATTGTGGACATATACGGGTGAGGGTTAGGAGGATTGCTGGGACCAGCCTCATTTCTAGTTGTGAAAGGAAGGGGAGGTGGCCCAGGAGACAACGTTGGTTCAGGCTCATCATAATCTAAACGAATCCTCACTCCTTTTTCTCTTTCTTTACTCACATGTTGGTTGAGAAGGGACCTCAACTCAAGGAAATTGTTGGCAACCCCTTCAGGGGTAAGTTCAACACGTGTCGGGGTGTCAGAGACGCCGACATTGGGTGAAGGAACTCCGGATCTGGACGGAGTTGGTGTGTTGAAGGTGAGGAACTCGGGTGTGCTCCCCGGAGTTGAAAAAGAAGTTGGTATAGCCACATGAGCTTGGCTACTACCCGGAGTAGACGTGTTTGGGATCTGATTTACTTCTCCCGGGGATCCACTTTCAGACATGGTGGTTTTAAGTGAAGAGAGCTACACTACTAGGTCTTTTTGAGAAGAAATAGCGGCGTAGCCCCACGGTGGGTGCCAACTTGTTGATGCAACAAATACAAGACCAACGGTAGTAGCTGGGCTGGTTAGGCAAAAGGGTTGACGGGTTCAACTTTGCCTAACGCAGGTCGTGGGGTCCCCCCACGTTTGCAAAACGCGGAAGGAGGTTCACTAGTTAGTTTTTGTTATTTGCTATGGATCATCCTCTGAATTATGTTTAGATTCGGATGAAGGAGCAAATAGAATGTGTGTGTTGGATGTGAAAGGGAGTGACTTGCATGAAACAAGCACTCAATGTGAATGACCTGAGATTAGAGAATCAGAGCTGGCCAGGAGATGTTTTCTGAAGTAAATTAAGTGTCAATTTATAAGAGAAGACATCTCCCGAAGTAGAATGTATTAGACTAGTAACCTTGCTTGCAGTGGAGGGCTTGCCCTTTCGGGGGTTAAAGCCTTTTGACCCCTGGATAATAGCGTGCATTGTGCAGACCTGCTTTGCTTTTGCGGCTGTGGGTTGGTGAAGCGATCTCCGGATGTGACTGGCCACTGTTTGCTTTTCCCATCTCACAGCTTTTCAACCATTGAACCGTTTAACCATTTGAGCGTTTACATATTTAGTCATTTTATTTAGTCTTTGGGCTACCCCCGTCATCAAATATTATTAAACTGTTTGGCGGTTTATTTCTGGTATCATTATATTTAGTTTTTAGGGACATTATTAAAATATCAAAGTACTAGTAATATGATCCGCGGGCCCGTTGCAAACATCAAATGGATTAGTTCAGAGATTATGTGATTCGTTAACCATATGAAACCGCACATTTCAACGTATCTGATTTAACTCAACCTAACCTATATAATAAGCATTGCATTTAGATCAAAGCGTAAAGTAAACTGAATTTGAACCGTACATATTTATATGTGGCTTGACTCACACATAGGAATCATACCAAAAAAAAACATAAAAACGTGTATAAATAAAAAAAATGACAAGCATAATGAAATGAAATTAATTAGAGCTTAAAATAAACCATAAAATTACAAAAGAAAACACTTTCACATCAAGGGAAGAATTTGAGTCTTTTGCAAAGTAAAATTGTACATGTCGAGCGTTGTGACGGAGTCGAAACGTAGAATAACTCGAATTTATATCGTTGAATGAAAAATATTATATTTGACCTCACTCGTTTTGGAACAAAATTTACGTTGAAACGTAGACCAACCGAAAAGTACATAAAATAAACACAAAAATGTATTATATTTAACTTGATTCGTTTTGAAAAAATAGTCTCAAAAAGTAGGCTAACTCGAATTTATACCTACACGTACGTAAAAATACGGATGTAAAAAATTAGCTTTAAAAAAGTAAAGGAACAAAAAGGGTAAACTCAAAACTCTAAAAATTTAAGAGGGTCAAAATGGTATTTTATAAAGTTTTGAAACACAATCACAAATTAGTTTTTTAAAAATAGAAATTAACAATCAAATGCAAGCGAAGAAAATTGAATTAGTTAAAAGTTAATAGGTTAAAAATTGGAAGGGTTGTTATGCCAAAAAAAAAATAGTAAAAAGTTACGAATACCATATGCAAAAGTTAAGGGGTTTTGATTGAAATCACACCGACATTATGCTTTAAGATTATAAGGGTGAAGGGAGTGGGGCGGTGTAGGGGTCGGCAAACCGGTTTGCTTTGCCGCGCGGCGTTCTTGTGTTTTCGGCTACACATCACCGATCGACAAACACGCAACTTGCATGTTGACCGTTGCCACATAACGGCTATATGCCGTTCAAAATAAAAAAAAAAATTATTTTTTCAACTTTTACCCTATATATTCAAAACAAACCCATTTTAATCCTATATATTCTACAAAATCACCCCCAAATCAAACCAAAAAATACAAAACAGTAACCCAAGTATTGCCACGCAAAATGGCGGATGATTTTCCGTTGTGGTTTCCACCCGATAGTAGCGACGACTCGTCCGATGATAGCATTCTTTTTTTCCAAAATCTACTCGAAGAAGCCGAACTACAAGACTCCGGTACATCAAACCAAAGGAGATACATTGAACGTCAGCGGGAGGTTGGGCACGAGACCCTCATGGCGGATTATTTTGTCGAAGACCCGAAATACAACGACGCAATTTTTCGCCAAAGGTTCCGTATGTCGAAACGGTTGTTTTTAAATATTGTGACCGCCGTGGAAGCGAATGACGCATACTTTCAAGAGGCCTACGATGCGCGAGGTCGGAGGAGCTTTACGCCGCTGCAAAAGGTTACATCAGCTATTAAACAGCTCGCAACCGGTAACCCTCCAGACGAAGGAGACGAGTACTTGCATATGGCCGCAAGAACTTCCCGCGAGTGCCTAGAATATTTTTGCGAAACGGTTTGCAGAATATATGGTTCGGAGTTCTTACGTAGGCCGACAAGCCACGACATGTCACTGTTATACGACGCACATGAAGAACAACATCACCTTCCAGGTATGTTCGGTAGCCTTGATTGCACCCATTTCGTCTGGCGAATGTGTCCCACCGAGCTTCGAGGGCAGTATATGAGAGGAGATCACCGATACCCGACTGTTATGCTCGAAGCAGTGGCGTCTCAAGATTTATGGATTTGGCATGCTTTTTGCGGTCCACCGGGTTCGCAGAACGATATCAATGTGCTATGTAACAACCCTCATTAAAAGTCCTATTTATATTATTATTTTATTCAATAGGAAACCATAATTGAGATACCCAAGTAATTCTACGCGAACCCTAAAAATTTCAGAACAATCGGAATCAGGATCAGGGCCCCTAAAACTCAGGGGGGGGCATTCCCTACTTAACGATTATCTATATTTGCGTGTTGTAGAAGTTGAATTTTAAAATATCGTCGACTCAGCAGGCCTACTCCCACGCGTGGCAACCCTATAGTGCATTAGTGTACCTTACGGACCGCAACACTACCAAGCTTACGGTCCGTAAGCTGTCATACGGACCTCAACATCGGGAAGCTTACGGTCCGTAAGCTAGGAAAATTTCGTGTATAAATAGCAGGCTGTGGCACTTGATTTCTGGTGTTCAAACGACGAAAGAATTCTTAAAATTCTTCGAGTTATCGTCTGTTTACTTCAATTAACACATACAAAACTCTAATTAAGTATAGCGGGGTGCTGCAGAACAGGGTATTAACTCAATCGCTATTACGATTCATTGTCCGATCGATCAATATATCCAATGGATGTTTAAGTGCCGCCCACATTAGGGTTATACTTTATCGTTCGTCATTAATTTGACGGATCATCGTTAATTCGATGGATAAAGTATTATACTTTGTCGTTCGTCGTTAATTCGACGGATCATCGTTAATTCGATGGATGAAGTATTGCACTTTGTCGTTCGTTGTGAGAATTTGATCTCGTGAGTTATCGTAAAATGCTATATTAAGTTACTTACCTAGTTCATGTGCATTAGATTAAAAAGGCTAATCAATAGGCTAGGCTCTGCTCAAATTAAATCTGCAATATATCAAGGATTATCTGTAGACTAAGCTTTGCCCGTAGAAATCTGCAATGTGAGTTCATTTCTCTTTTCTCACAGTTTGTGAGTCCACTCTATTTTCTCACAGTTTTATCACCTTTTTGGGAAATAATTATATTTACAAAGCTTTTACAGTATCCTAAATGATTACCAGTTATACTTACAGTAATTAAGTTTTTATATTAACTGCTGGTATGAAAGATTTTATATATTATTTGATTCTCATTATTATTTGCCAGAAAGTTAGTTAATATTATCATGATTACAATAACAGTGGAAATTATGTATTTTACTAAGATTATATTTTAGTCTTAGTCACGTTAAAATATTAAATAATGATATTACAATTATTTAATTAACATATTATATTTGATAAGTTATTGTAATTTGACATAAATTGATATATGTCATTTTCTGGATTAAATGGTTTTATGCCAAAAGTAATATATTTGACAAAGAAATGTCACGGGACACAATTATGTCCAAAGACACTAGTTGAGAGAATGATCAACAGTGTCATGAATAGAAATTACTAGTTGAAAGAATGATCAACAGTAATATAATCTGAGTTACTAGTTGAAAGAATGATCAACAGTGACATGACCGGAAGCACTAGTTGAGAGAATGATCAACAGTGTTATAGAATCACTAGTTGAAAGAATGATCAACAGTGATATGACCAGAATCATTAATTGAAAGAATAATCAATATTGATATGATTATAGTCACATGAATCGCCTAGTGACAGATAAATTGAATAATAGTCAAATAGAATTATTTGATGAATTCACTAGTGGACTAAAGTGAGTCAATAATTAATATGATTACTGTCACATTGGAACTATCATCATTTGACAAATACTGATTGAGTTGGGTAAATATAAACAAATATAAAAACCTTAATACTGTAAGGTATAACAATATATTTATAAAATGGAATGAATTCACTCAGTGTTTTCGCTGACAAAACCTTTTTCAAACATTTTTCAGGTAATCACAATAGATTGGAATAAGAGCTGGATACGACACTAAAAGGCTTCAAGAAGTGGCTTATTTTATTAATTAAATCAAATTAAAGAAATATTGTTTTATGTAAACAAATTTATCTTATTAAAGCTACTTTTATAAAACATGGGTTTATCCCATTTATTAAATAAAACCCGGTGTTTCTAAACTCTGATATTTTTCCTAACTCACGGTCCTGATGAAATTTCCGCTACAACGTTTTTAAAATAATCACCGGTACCACGGGCTGTTCACGGCTTCCGATTCCGTCCAGGGTGGGTCGGGGGTCGTGACAGAAGGTGGTATCAGAGCCAACTCAAAGAGCCACTTGTTTAAGCTGATTAGGTGTTCTTTTTAATACCTAAACTTAAACAATAAAGTTAGGAAACTGATAACATATGTGTTACATATAAATATATATATATATATATATATATGTTAATATACACAGATAATATCCTGGAAGTATTGTTTTGTTTTCTGTGATGTTAATATGTGAAAATGTTTGCAATTCAGATGTCGAATGAAGTACCACATAATCCAGAAGTTCATGCTAATAATGAAAATCCTTTGGATAAAAATGCTATAGAAAATTTAATAGCTCAAGGAATAGCTAATGCTTTACCTTTAATAATTAAAGCTGTTAAAAATACCGTAGAACCTACCAAAGTTGTGAGTAGCAAGCATACTCGTGACGATGGTTTTAGCCATAGTGTCAATGGAGGTAATGATGATATTATCAAAACCCCATTTCCCAAGAAAAAGAAGGCGATGACTCTCGGGTGTACCTACAAAGAATTTTTAGCCTGTAAACCAACTGAGTTCGCCGGTAGTGAAGTAGCCACGGCTGCTCTGCGATGGTTAGAAAAGACGGAAGCTGTTCTTACAATCAGCAAATGTGCCGAAGAAGATAAGGTGATGTATGCATCTAATCTCTTCAAGGAAGAAGCTTTAGAATGGTGGAATACAATTCTTCAGGCAAAAGGAAGCGACATGGCTTATGCCATGAATTGGGAAAAATTCAAGGAAATGACAGAAAGGAAATTTTGTCCTCCTTATGAAAAGGAACGAATAACTAACAAGTTCCTAAATCATAAAATGATAGATGTGAATTGTCGTGAATATACGACTACGTTCTTCGAATATGCAAGAATGGTACCAACTCTGGCTTCGCCAGAACCTGTACTAATTTCTTGTTATATTTGGGGATTAGTTAGCGAAATTCGAGACATAGTCAAGGCCACTAGACCACAGACTATTGAAGAAGCAGTCGAGCTAGCTAACATGTTGACAGATGGACTAATCCGCACAAGAGAAGAAAATAAGAAGAAAGAGTTAACCCAGAAAATTTTCCAAGAATTCTACAAGAAGACAGGAACTGAACCGTCATTGGAGCAACCTATCTGCAGAAACTGTAACAAAAAGCATTCAGGAAAATGCCGTTTTAGAAGAACATCCTACTGTAACTTCTGCAAGATGACCGGGCATATAGAGGAAGAGTTTAGAAGGAAAACTACTGTTTGTTTCAATTGCGGAGAAACAGGACACATTAAACCATATTGCCCAAAATTAACCAAAACACCTGACAACAAAGCCAGAACTGTAGACGGAGCTAAGAAGAACGCGCAAGCATTCGTACTTACTACGCAAGAAGCAGAAATGATTCCAGACGTAGTCGCTGATATGTAGTATCTAAGTTAAGTTATTATTTGACCCTAGTACAAATAAAAGTTTATAAATAAATACATTTTGTCAAGTACTTCATCTATTCAAAACCATAACAGAATTGTTTGGTCTTCACTTTCACTGAATCATTTATTTGGTCACGTTCACCTTGCGGTGACGTTTTCACAAAATTTGAAGCTTGTGCTAATCTCATATACGGGTTTAATTATTTATTTATATTGAATCCGTTTTGTTGGTTTATTCTATAAAATCAATCTTAACACAATCATGTGCTAAGATAATGATACACAATTTCATTTCATATTTCAGTGTATCTCTTAAAGATTTTTATATCAGCAATCGAGCATTTCGTAATCCTTATTGTTTTATCATTTAATCGAAAAACATTATTCAAGTATTTCGATTTCAATCTTACTCGAATTATTTGAAACATTCGGATTTACTTCACTTGATTTAAAGCATGGTGAAATTTGTTTCATTCACCACTACTATTTTCAATTCCTATGACACCTTGTGGTGGCATTTTCTTTAAATTTGAATCTTGAGATAATCTCATTTTCACTCCTGATAAACGAATTTTAATTTCTGTTGGTTCATTATCTTAAACAGTCTTAATACAATTATGTGTTAAGATAAGTGTACACAAATTCATATCATATTCCGGTGTACCCCTTAACGTTTCTTTCATCATTTATCGAAAATTCTATACTATTCATTTGTTCTTTTCATTTGAAAATCCTATTCGAGCTGAATATCCAAAATTACTTCATTAAAGATTTCAATTGATTACACGGTGAAATTGTTCAGTCACCGTAATTATTGAATTATTTCAATCCTTACGACACCTTGTGGAGTCGTTATAAACTTGTAGCTTGGGCTAATCATAAGCATACGAATTTTTCAAAATCACGTATGTATTTCGTTTGACTCATCATTTGAAAGTAGTCTTGATGCAATTATGTATTAAGACAATGATACACTAAACTCTATTGTATTCCAGTGTATCCTTGCAAATTCAATAATGTCAACACACTGATTTTTTCTCTTGTTATGATTCGATTGTTGACAAAATATTTTCGTGCTTCTATTTTATTTTGAACTTGTTGATTCTGAGTCTTCTTCAGTTGCCAATCAAAGTAAGCTTTCTTTTGACAAAAGAATTTTTATTTGATTCTAAAAGTTCTTCATATTCATTCTAAATATCTATTTGATCATATATCTTTTGGCTTGAAAATAGTCACATTGGAAATTATATCATTTCATCTCATTCGTTTGACATCGATTTCTTCAATTAATTCAGTTGAATCTTTGAATTCTACTTATGATACAACTTATATTCACAAAATTCGATTCTGTGTCATCTACCTTAATATTGTTTTATTGATTAGAATATGACATAAGTCTAAAAGAAATATCATAACCCAAATACACTTGGAAGCTGGAACCTGAGATGAAGAAAACATATTCCTACTTATTCCAGCAAATCTCGAGGACGAGATTTTTATTAAGGTGGGGAGAATGTAACAACCCTCATTAAAAGTCCTATTTATATTATTATTTTATTCAATAGGAAACCATAATTGAGACACCCAAGTAATTCTACGCGAACCCTAAAAATTTCAGAACAATCGGAATCAGGATCAGGGCCCCTAAAACTCAGGGGGGGCATTCCCTACTTAACGATTATCTATATTTGCGTGTTGTAGAAGTTGAATTTTAAAATATCGTCGACTCAGCAGGCCTACTCCCACGCGTGGCAACCCTATAGTGCATTAGTGTACCTTACGGACCGCAACACTACCAAGCTTACGGTCCGTAAGCTGTCATACGGACCTCAACATCGGGAAGCTTACGGTCCGTAAGCTAGGAAAATTTCGTGTATAAATAGCAGGCTGTGGCACTTGATTTCTGGTGTTCAAACGACGAAAGAATTCTTAAAATTCTTCGAGTTATCGTCTGTTTACTTCAATTAACACATACAAAACTCTAATTAAGTATAGCGGGGTGCTGCAGAACAGGGTATTAACTCAATCGCTATTACGATTCATTGTCCGATCGATCAATATATCCAATGGATGTTTAAGTGCCGCCCACATTAGGGTTATACTTTATCGTTCGTCATTAATTTGACGGATCATCGTTAATTCGATGGATAAAGTATTATACTTTGTCGTTCGTCGTTAATTCGACAGATCATCGTTAATTCGATGGATGAAGTATTGCACTTTGTCGTTCGTTGTGAGAATTTGATCTCGTGAGTTATCGTAAAATGCTATATTAAGTTACTTACCTAGTTCATGTGCATTAGATTAAAAAGGCTAATCAATAGGCTAGGTTCTGCTCAAATTAAATCTGCAATATATCAAGGATTATCTGTAGACTAAGCTTTGCCCGTAGAAATCTGCAATGTGAGTTCATTTCTCTTTTCTCACAGTTTGTGAGTCCACTCTATTTTCTCACAGTTTTATCACCTTTTTGGGAAATAATTATATTTACAAAGCTTTTACAGTATCCTAAATGATTACCAGTTATACTTACAGTAATTAAGTTTTTATATTAACTGCTGGTATGAAAGATTTTATATATTATTTGATTCTCATTATTATTTGCCAAAAAGTTAGTTAATATTATCATGATTACAATAACAGTGGAAATTATGTATTTTACTAAGATTATATTTTAGTCTTAGTCACGTTAAAATATTAAATAATGATATTACAATTATTTAATTAACATATTATATTTGATAAGTTATTGTAATTTGACATAAATTGATATATGTCATTTTCTGGATTAAATGGTTTTATGCCAAAAGTAATATATTTGACAAAGAAATGTCACGGGACACAATTATGTCCAAAGACACTAGTTGAGAGAATGATCAACAGTGTTATGAATAGAAATTACTAGTTGAAAGAATGATCAACAGTAATATAATCTGAGTTACTAGTTGAAAGAATGATCAACAGTGACATAACCGGAAGCACTAGTTGAGAGAATGATCAACAGTGTTATAGAATCACTAGTTGAAAGAATGATCAACAGTGATATGACCAGAATCATTAATTGAAAGAATAATCAATATTGATATGATTATAGTCACAGGAATCGCCTAGTGACAGATAAATTGAATAATAGTCAAATAGAATTATTTGATGAATTCACTAGTGGACTAAAGTGAGTCAATAATTAATATGATTACTGTCACATTGGAACTATCATCATTTGACAAATACTGATTGAGTTGGGTAAATATAAACAAATATAAAAACCTTAATACTGTAAGGTATAACAATATATTTATAAAATGGAATGAATTCACTCAGTGTTTTCGCTGACAAAACCTTTTTCAAACATTTTTCAGGTAATCACAATAGATTGGAATAAGAGCTGGATACGACACTAAAAGGCTTCAAGAAGTGGCTTATTTTATTAATTAAATCAAATTAAAGAAATATTGTTTTATGTAAACAAATTTATCTTATTAAAGCTACTTTTATAAAACATGGGTTTATCCCATTTATTAAATAAAACCCGGTGTTTCTAAACTCTGATATTTTTCCTAACTCACGGTCCTGATGAAATTTCCGCTACAACGTTTTTAAAATAATCACCGGTACCACGGGCTGTTCACGGCTTCCGATTCCGTCCAGGGTGGGTCGGGGGTCGTGACATGCTAGGACAATCGCCGTTATTCTTAACGGAACGAAACGGAACCGCGCCAAAATGTCCATTTTACATCAACAACCATTATTACAAACGTGGTTATTTGCTCGTGGATGGAATTTACCCAAAATGGTTCGTGTTTGTGAAATCGATCCCATACCCTCAAGAAGTAGACGAAAAGATGTTCAAAAGGCAACACGAGGCGGCAAGAAAAGACGTCGAAAGGGCTTTTGGGGTTTTGAAGTCCAAATGGGGTGTCTTGAATCGGCCGATGCGAGCAAGGACGGTTAAAAAAATTAGGAATGTTGTGTACACGTGTATTATTTTACACAACATGATTTTAAAAGACGACGGAAACGCGATTGCACCGGTACACATTCGGGATCCTCCGGTCGAGCCCGCGTTTGATGATAGAGTGTTGGGCGAGCTAATGGATGAAGATACGCATTGGAGACTTAAACACGATCTCACGGTTCATCTCGCAAGTCAAGATTTGCCCCACCTGTTGGTTGATTCTGACGAAGAGTAGTGTAATTTTTAATTTTTTTAGGGGTTGCGTTGTTTTAGTGTCGTGTAATTTTTATGAATTTTAAGTTTTTTTTTTAAGTTTCATTTTAATGTAATTGTTTTTTTTATTAATTTAATGTTTTATTTGTTTTTATTTAACATATAATTTAAAAAAAAACAAAAAAAAAGTTTGCCACTTTCAAGTGTCTAAACCCATTGCCAACACTTTTCAGCAAAGTTTAAACTTTTTACCCTCTCTGACGTGGCACTCTTTGATTGGTCCATTTTAAAGTTTGACATTTTCACCTGTTTAACCACTCCCTTCACCCTAATTAAAAAAGCAAAGGAACAAAAAGGGTAAACTCAAAACTCTAGAAACTTAAGATGGTCAAAATGGTATTTTATAAAGTTTTGAAACACAATCACAAATTAGTTTTTTAAAAACATAAATTAACAATCAAATGCAAGCGAAGAAAATTGAATTAGTTAAAAGTTAATAGGTTAAAAATTGGAAGGGTTGTTATGCCAAAAGTAAATAGCAAAGAGTTACGAATACCATATGCAAAAGTTAAGGGGTTTTGATTGAAACCACACCTATTATGCTTTAAGATAGGGGTGTGCACGGTTTGGTTCGGTTCGGTTTTTGGGTAAAATCAAAACCGTAACCGAAAGTTCGGTTTTTGGTTTTTAAAAACCGCTCGGTTTTGGTTTTTTCGGTTTCGGTTATTTCGGTTTTAGCAACGGTTCGGTTCGGTTTTTCGGTTTTTTTAAACAAATTATGTAAGATTCAAAACTTTTTTTTTGGGTAAAGGGTTACCCCGGTGATTCTATATATTCACAAACCAACAAAACAAGTAGTGTAGAATATCTACACTAGTTCAATCATGAGACATGCCCCATGAAAGTAAACACAAGAAACAACCATAAACATCCAAAGAAAACAAGGGAACAACTAGACTAAAATCTAGACAAATTCGACATGAACCAAACTAATCAGCCGCCATCGTCATCCACATGAAGATTCAAAACTTAAAAGTATAATTCAAAGTTTAAGAATCTTGTTAATATATTTGGTCTTTTAAATTAATATTATTCATATAAACCTAACTTTCTAATCTATTTTAATGTTTCTCTAAAGTTTTTGTTAAGACGTTTTCTTTTATAATATTTTGAAAACCATTTAATTTTTATATTAAACTTTAGTTCTTGTAAACAATGGATAATTTTAATGATAAATAAACATGGTAATGTTCTTATTATAAATATTTAACAAACAAGAATAAAATTAATAATTATTAGTAGCATGGGTAAACACTTAAACAACTTAAGTATAAAAATATATAAATTTGGTATATACTATTAAAACTTTTCGGTTCGGTTATTTTCGGTTATTGAAAATGATTATCCGAAAACGAACGGAAATTTTCGGTTATTAAAAATCCGAAAACCGAACCGTCGGTTTTTGTTTCGGTTCGGTTTTTTTGGTCTGGATTTTTCGGTTATTTCGGTTACAGTTCGGTTATTTCGGTTTTCTACTCACCCCTACTTTAAGATTATGTATAATAGGCAATATTACAATCTTTGGTTTTACTCATATTTTTTATTAAAAAAAAGGAATAATGACTTTTAATAATCTAAACTATTTCTCGTTGGCTGGTAACGGTTCCAACTTCAAAAATTCCTACTGGCGGTCTCATCTTTTCACATATTCGCCTTCAATGGAGCCTGACTAACAGATCGCCGGAAAAACGTTTTTTGCCGGAAAACTCTATTTTGACCGGAAAACTCAACCTTTTAGTCTCAAATCTTTTTGTAATCTTATTACGCACCTTTCGGAACCCTTTTTAGTAAAAAACCCCAATTATTAAAATCGCCGGAAAAACTCTTTTTTTTTCGCCGGAAAACTTCTTTTTGGCCGGAAAACTCATAGTTTTCGTCCCAAACCTGTTTGTAACTATAGATCGGACCTTTAGGAACCTTTTCCGACCAAAAACGTTTTTCTGGCGACCGGAGACTAACAGCGTTAGGGTTCTGTTAGTTAGGGTCCATTGAAGGCCAATATGTGAAAACATGGGACAACCAGTAGGAGTTTTTAAAGTTGGGACCGTTGCCAGCCAACAGGCAACCGTTGAGATTATTGAAATATATTATTTATTACAAAGTTGAAATTAAAGTTTTCTTGCACACCTTTTGTGTTACAATACGTGTATGTATCTATGACACTTTTACTCCTATATTTTTACATGTGGTATGTGGTAAAACATGTAAACATTTTTCTGATCGACTAGTTACTTTAGTGACATTCCTTTGGTTTTGACTGACACATTTTTTACTTTTACCGAAAGTGTTTTATAAATGATTTTTTTTTTTTTCAGTAGGTGAAAAATTGGTAAAAACTCAAAACATCAAATGCTTTGTTGTTATGGGCATCACCAAGCTGTGTAAAATATATTTATTCTCTAGTGGCCGAGTGTTCTAATTCTATAGTTAACAAAAAAAGAAAAAAAAAAGTAGAGTTACGCGTATAGTTAATAGGTGTGCGAGTTAGCTGTCTTAAAAGGGTAAATAAAAAAAATAAAAAAAGAAAAAAAGAAACGCAAAAGTGGAACACTTAAAAAGAAAAGGAAATGGAAACAATTTGTGTTTAAACCAGGTGATATGAAATAAAGCCCCATAGACTATAGTTAAGAGTTAAGACGTCACATAGACAATAGGGCTTCAAAGCCCCTATACTTACATATATCGTAATATCCTATGAAATAAAGCTCTTTTAGCTATTAATAAAAAAACAGCAAAAAAAGGAGATTGATGGAGAGGAAGTGGACCCCCCAAATCAAGTTGTGAGCGCTCGTTAGTTTAGTGGTGAAGGTGTCAACGACGGCCCCTTAACTAAAGCGGAGCGGTGTTGAGGAGCGTTAAGGGACCTTATTGGCTGAGGCGACTAGGGGTGCCACTCCGCATCCGCCAACCTTAAATTAAAAGTTTTTTTTAACGACGTACGGTTAGGGTGAAGGGGGTGCATGCCTAATCCCTTTAGGCAAAGTTTCCTCACACCCAATCATGTTGTGCCATGTAATTTGTCCAAAAAATATAAGGGGTGCATGCCTAAAATGAGATTAGGCAAACCATTTAAAAAAAAAAAAAGCAAAAACTTGTTATTGGTTGATTTGGGGATGGGACCCACCACTTCTCTCTCTACTTCTCTTTGCCGCCTGCGGCATATGCTCGTTGAAATCAAGTCTCCATTCTCCCGAAATCACCTTTGCCGCGTGCATGTTATTGATGGTGGTGGGGTTGCCGATCGGCAACAGGTTTGCCGCAACCACCCTGTTGTTCCTTACGATGTCGCTACCCGGGTTAGTCATTAGTATGTTAGTATCACCAAGTTACTATTAAAAGTTATCTAAATTGGAAAAAATATATTTAACAAAACGAATTTAGTAATTTATGTTCAAATCCAAGAAACGTTATTGTGACATCTAGGGCTGCAAACGAACCAAACAAACACGAACAAGACGTTGTTCGTGTTCGTTTGGTAAGAAATATATGTGTTCGCGAACCGTTCACGAACACTTATCGAACGAGATTTTATGTTCGTGTTTGTTTGTTAAAGAAATGAACTTGTTTGTGTTCGTTTGTGTTTGTTTGTTAATTTTAGGCAACGAACAAAAACAAACGTTGACGAACACAAATGATCAGAAACTAATATTCATGAACACAAATGGAGATAAATGAACACAAATAATCGTTCATGAACAGAATATATAATACACCGACACTTATTAGATATTTAATTTGTTGGATTTTGAAGTATTTAAATAAATATAAAAAATAAAAACACTAATGAACTATCGAACACAAACGAACATGTTACCGAACGTTCACGAACATAAACGAACGAACACGACCTCTGTTCATGTTTGTTTATTTAACTAAACGAACGAAATTTCTTGTTCGTGTTCGTTTGTTTAATAAACAAACGAACACAAACGAACTTCCCGCCGAACGGTTCACGAACTGTTCGCCGAACGTTTGGTTCGTTTGCAGCCCTAGTGACATCGTTATTGAGACATTATTATATGAATTATAAATACCAACTAGAAATAGCATCTCGCCGCGTTGCGGCGGGTATTACGATTTGTTGCTCCGATGAAGCACAACAAACTGTAACAGCAGATTGTTACTCGACCATTTTCTTCAAGTAATCACTATAAACCATCAAGACATACCCCTTCATATACATCCGCATGTAATTGTAGTTGTGAAAAGACAATTAGAATTACAAAGGGTATAGTATTGGTGTAATGTGGAAATCAAAGTGTAGATACATGCAGATTTCATTAAAAAGCAATTCAAGCATCAACAACATTATTAACTTTAAGAACGAACATACTTTTAGCAATTTATGAATACATAAAAGCATTCAATGTTAACGAATAAATTCCTAGCTACCTGGTTAACCCAATGGCCAAAGGTCACCCTACCGCCCGCGACCGTAGAAAGCGTTCGGTAGCCCAAATCACCCTAAACATACACAAATGAGCCAATCATTCAGTAGCTAATCTGCAGAATGACACTATGTAAATGTATGAAACACTGCCTAGGGTGCAAAATACAATTCCAACAATATATTAAAACATCAGTGGATCATAATGCAAACGCACTAAATTCAAAGCTTGTTACTTGATTCATCATAATGTAAAGAACATAAGATAGTTGCATGCTTACATTGAATCCATCATGATAGTAATCAAGACTATAATAGGCAATAAACCCGTATTCAAAATTGGGCACAAACTCATAAATAACATCACTGAAATTAAAAATGAAACTGAGAAATACAAAACGGAACTTGAAGAAGCTTAATGAGGCAAAGCAATAAAAAATATAAGATATGACTATAAAGATGCATTCCGTTCGCGAAGAAGTAGAGGTTCGCCGGTTGGTGGAGGTTCATCGGAACTTTGCTGGAACCCTAGGTTTGGTCGCCGGAAGTTCAACTCGACCGAAAACCCTCTCTGACGCCTTGCTTAGTCCAAAACCACTCAACTTCATCATTACCAGAAGAACATAAGCTCTCTTCAATTAAAGAGTCAAGTGGTCCTTCACATGTTGCACACCAGCAATAGTATAGTTATATAGGCTCAGGCATGTTGAAGAAACATAATTTACGCGTGTTGGCTGCACACTAAGAGGTTAAAGACCTCATATGCCACGCCAATAAACACTAAAATCTCAGTTTCTTCAAACTAAAACACATCATCATAGCCCAGAAGTAGATACAATACTGATATCACATGCCCACGACCAAAAAGGGTTACCGAGATGTGTTTGTGCATTGAAACCTTGAAAGCTCATATATGTATTCGAGGGATGAACACATATAAGAACGGGTTACGCCCTAGCTGCAAACACACAGTTGCAAAGTGAGCACTATGCCATCTGGATGTTGCCTCGCCAACATGCTACTCAGATGCTCGATGTACCCTAAAAGTACAACGATCATCACAACTCTAAAACAAATCATAAAGTCTAAAATTGTCGACTAAAAAAAAGAAACTGTAATAACCCAAATCGATGGTTAAGTAAAAAGGGTGGAAGAAAACGTATGCTCTGTTTCACACGCACAAGGGACATGCCTTAAAACCTATCCATGACTTTCCATATACAAAACTTTAAGCAGTGGGTACAACCACTAATGCAGCCCAACGTTGCTAATTGATAATGTTAAAATACATACCTAAAACACAACCCTTTGTTTATCAAAACAACCTTAAAAAGCTCAGATATGTAATCGAGGGGTGAACACATATAAGACCCTGGTAACAACATGGCTGCAAATACACAGTTGCACAGAGAAAACTATGCCATCTGGATCTTGCCCCGCCAAGATGCTACCTGGATCTTCGATTTACCCTCAAAATACAACGATCAACACAACTTTAAAGAATTCCATCAAGCACCTCATAGACAGAGTTTATGTGCTAACTACAGAGTCTCAAGCAACCATCATAGCCTTTCATCTCAGCTTACGCATCATAGCTCCAATGTTTTCAAATCAGATTGGCTAAAGAAAATAAAACTGTGTGTACACATTCGGTACAAATCACATTTTCATATGGATTAAGATAACCCCTGGTTCTTCCTTTGATGGTTCATAAATTAAAAACAATACCTAAGTTCATCATCATAAAATAATATCTGCAGATGACATAAAATCATCAAATCAAACATCAACCAGCATGAAATCAAACAAAGCATCTCAGATCGAAATGATACGTGAATTCAGATAAAACTATATAAGAAAGTTAAGGTTTATACCTTTAACCCTAAGCGTAAGAGCACAAAAACGAAACGTGAATTCAGATAAAACTATATAAGAAAGTTAAGGTTTATACCTTTAACCCTAAGCGTAAGAGCACAAACAACGGAAACACCATTTGAAACAATTGCAATAGAAGTAACGAAGAGAGTATCTATGCGAGCTTGATGAAGATGTTGCAGATGCAGATGCATCCATTAGTCGGAGACGACGATCGGAATGGTGAATGTTAATCGGAGCTGTAATGGCGTGAATAAACGGGTTTGAAAAGTGTATGAGAAGACATCGGTGGCACAATGAATTTTGGCTTCAAAACCATCATTGTAGAAGTCGTACTGGACCGACCAATCTCTTTTCTCTCTACCATCTCTCTCTAAAATTGTAGGTGCAGAAGAATAAAGGGAAAACCCTAAAACCATGGTAAAGCAAAAAGGTAGGTGTGCTCTGGTTCACAAATATGAGTAGAGGCATCAAAACTTTTCCATAAACAAAACTTTAAGCAATGGGTACAACCATCAATGCAGCCCAATGTTACAAATTAGACTTATATATAATGTCGTTGGTATTCCGAGCGTTGCTTTTTCCTTTTATATAAGTATGTATTTTGTCTCTTGGGGATATCCAGATGGTAAATGGTGTGTTCTTCAATGGTCAACCATGTGGTTAAAAATTACGAAGTAGAGGCATGTTGATTTTAGGAGTAGATCAAAGAGTAAAATTCAAATATGTATCCTTTTAAGTACAAGCTCTTCGTAGTCCTAGCTAGGTCAACTGTACAAAAAAATAAAATGAAGCTTGATTTTATTTTTTAAAGAGTAAATTGCCATTTTAGTCCCTAAGGTTTAATTAAAATTATCACTTTAGTCCAAATAGCTTTTTTTCTTGCCCTTTTAGTTCAAATAGTTTTGTTTTCTGTCATTTTAGTCTCTGACTGTTGTCATTTTTTACCATTTTCATCGACCACCACCACCTCCCACCTCCCACCCCATCACAACCTTCTATCATCGCCACCACCTGCCTGCACCGTCACCACCCACCCCACCCCACCACCATCACCACCCACCATTTCCACCACCACCGGCCACTTTTCTACCACCCACGTCATCAACCAACACCACTGCCTTCATCGTAAAACCAACAACCACCGCCATCATCTTCACTGTAAAACGGCACAACATCATTCCCCATACCATCGCACCTGCAAAAAAAATAAAGAAAAATGTGGTTTGACTAAGATTCACCTAAATTAACTAAATTTTTTTAATGGAGTTAGACTGTCTCCAACGCATCCGAACTTCCCACGCCCATGCCACGCTGGAGAAGCCCTTTGCATTGGAGAATAGCGTCCGGTGATGTCCAAAGTTGCAAAGCCCTTGCAGAAGGGCGTGGTTTGCCTTGATCCAAACAATGGAGTGGGCCCAACAAATCTGTCAAGGTTTTGATCTCCTCCCTTGATCTCCCTCACATCACTTATTCGGACCTTGAATGACATAAATTGAAGATGACGAGAAGCTTATTCACCGGTTGGAGTTGAACAACGGCATTGAACGATCGTGTGCCTTAAATGACGACGGTTCATTTGAAAGTGATGAAGAATCAAAGAGCAAAGGCTAGATAGAGAAGTGATGGTTGAACTATAGTAGAAATATGTAGCGGCTGCTGGTTGTTGTTCCAGATGGCCTCAACATTGAAATTTTAGGTTACAGGCTTCATGGGCTATCAAACACAATTGGGCCATTTATGAGTGATTAATTTAATATACAGGTGGACTAGTGTTCGTAATAAAATTTGCAATTTGCATATTTTAAATTCATATATCAATAAAGTTTATACTATAATTAAAAATAAATAGATGATGATGTGTAAAATGTATGGATATGTAAAGATGTTTGTAGGGTTGGAGGTAAAATTGAGGATTTTTAAGGATTTGTAAAGATATGATGTGGCGCTGCTATGCAGCTAAGGACGCCTTTAGCATTGGAGATAGTCTTAGTGGGTTGGATGAAAATGGCAAAAATGACAAAAGTCAGGGACTAGAATGGCAGAAAACAAAATTATTTGGACTAAAATGGCAAGAAAAAAACTACTTGAACTAAAACGGCAATTTTTGTCAAACCTTAGGGACTAAAATGGCAATTTACTCTTTTTTTAAAGCTTCATAAAAGAACAACTTTTTAATTCGAATACAATATTAACAGATAAAACATCATCACTCATGATGCAACAAGAATCCCCTAAATCATTCCTCCATTTACGTACTATTCTTATATACAAATTCTTTAACCACATGTTACTCAACTTCTATAATTAGCAATTCAATTCGATATCATAATCATGCATTTGACCCATAGAATTCCTTTTGTTTGATGTAAGATGATGATGTGCATGCATCATTTCTAACTTCTTGCAAAGGAACTTTTGATCCCCTTGGTTGAATGCCCATGAATTCCTTTAGGTTTTCTGTCACGTTTTCTGTTCTTTTAGGCTTTATGTAAAGATAAAAGAACAAAAAAGAAAGATGGAAAACAAAAAAGGAAACATTTTGATGCAACGATATGAGGTAGGGAAGTTGCTTGGACATGGCACGTTTGCGAAGGTCTATCATGCACGAAACCTCGAAACAAACCAAAGTGTCGCGGTCAAGGTGATTGACAAATCAAAGATCATGGAGGCGGGATTGATTAACCAAATCAAACGAGAAATTTCAGTCATGAGGCTTGTGAAACACCCGAATGTGGTCAGGCTTTACGAGGTGATGGCAAACAAAGCTAACATATACTTCGCCATGGAATACATTAAAGGAGGCGAGCTTTTCGATAAGGTTGCGAAAGGGAGGCTAAAAGAGGATGCTGCCAGAAAATATTTTCAACAGTTAATATCAGCTGTTGATTTTTGTCATAGTCGTGGTGTGTGTCATCGCGATCTCAAGCCTGAGAATCTCCTCATTGACGAATCAGGAAATCTTAAAATCTCGGATTTTGGTTTGAGTGCGGTGTCTGAGTCCAGGAGGCAAGATGGTCTTCTGCACACAATGTGTGGAACACCGGCTTATGTGGCACCTGAGGTGATCAACACGAAAGGGTACGATGGCGTACCGGCAGACATTTGGTCTTGTGGGGTCATCTTGTTTGTCCTGCTTGCAGCTTATCTTCCATTTTATGATGTCAATTTGATGAATATGTACAAAAAGATTAGCAAAGGTGCCTTCAAGTGTCCACAATGGTTCTCTCCAGAGGTCAAAGGCTTGCTTTTTAGAATTCTTGATATAAATCCAAACACAAGAATAACAGCAGCTGAAATCATGGAGAATTCTTGGTTCAAAAAGGGTTTCAAAAAGATTAAAATCCCAAATGTAATCACCATGAAGAACAATGTGATACAAAACGTTGATCTCGATCTTGAACTTGATCTTGATCTTGAAGACACCATCCAAGAAATCGAAAGCTCAAGTGGAAGTAGCACTAATCTTGAAAAACTCAAGAAAGAAGAAACTGCAGATCCTCCTGCCCAATTGAAGCCAATACCAATGAATGCATTTGATATCATATCAATGTCCGATGGGTTAAACCTTTCGGGATTGTTTGAGGAGAGTGCTCCAAGTGAGAAACTAGAGTCCCGTTTCATAACGACAGTATCAGCAGCCACAATCATGTCAAAGTTGGAAGAAGTAGCAGTAACAGAAGATTTTAGGGTCTTGAAGAAGTTAGATGGGACATTGATAATACAGGGGAGGAAAGAAGGGAGAAATGGTAAGTTAGCCATAGACGCTGAGATATTCGAGTTTGCACCGTCATTGCACATGGTGGAGGTGACTATGTTGTCTGGGGACATAGTAGAGTATCATAACTTTTGTGAAAAAATGTGAAGCCTACATTGAAAGATACAATCTTGATATGAAAAGATGAAGGAATTTAATTCTTGAAGATTATATCAGTGGATCAATTAGGGTGTTGTATACATATGATCAATCTCTTCTATGTTAGATCATTTTGAATTGATAGAAAATCAAACAAAACTATAAGAAAGAATAGATAAACCATGAATGTCAATTAGCCTTATGCAGTTATGCAGAACAACAACAAAAGGATTCAAATTAAAAACTTTTACTACTAAAAGTTAGCAATTTAGCCTCAAGAATCCGATTAACAAGATCAAAAAGGGTAAGAAATTGCAATTAGATCATAACCTTTTAATTTAGCTCCGGTTTCTTGATTCATTTGTATCATATGGCATACTTGATGATTCGCCAGAACCCGACAGCATCAGAGGCTGCAAGCGCGGTCTGAGTTCTTGCTCACAAAACTCTTCATATTCTTTTCTGTCACCTGATTTCTTTTTAATTTCTACAAGTCTCAAATTATGTGTCAATTCAAATATCTCAACTGTGATTACCAACGGGCCATTAACCCCTTCTCTAGTCCCCTCTAAACTAATCTTGCAATCTTTTTTCCTAATCGAAAAACCAACCGCTTTAGCTATCTCTTCCAGCTTCAACACAATGCTAGAAACCTTAGCCCCCAACACAAATCTAGACTCTTCACTTCCATCTTCAAACAATCCCGAGAGCCTAAAACCAGACGAAAATGATATCAAATCAAACGCATTCAAACTCACTGGTCTCACCAAGCTAACCGACCGCCTCTTCCCCTCGATCTCACCATCGGATTCACACAAAGACTGATCCGAACTATACTCAACAAACTCCTCCTCACCCTCCCCATCCTTCACACTACAAACCTTATCATCCTCAACATAAAACCTAACATGCTTAAACCCTTTCTTAAACCACTTATCCTCCATAATCTGCGGTATACTAATCCGTGTCTCTGGATTCGTATCCAGCATCCGTTTCAACAACCTTGTCAACTCCGGCGAAAACCACCTCGGCCTCCTAAACTCCCCTCGGTAAATCTTCTGGTACATAACCATAACATTCTGATCCCTAAACGGCAAATAACCCGCCATTAACACAAACAAAATCACCCCACAAGCCCAAATATCAACCTTAGCTGCTTCATACCCTTTTCTCATTAACACCTCAGGAGCAACATAAGCCGGAGTCCCACAAAAAGTATGAAACAAACCATCTCCACAAATCTGTTCAGAAATCGCACTTAGACCAAAATCAGACACCTTCAAATCACCATCTTCATCTAACAATATGTTTTCTGGTTTTAAATCCCTATGAAAAACCCCACGTGCATGGCAAAACCCTACTGCAGAGATAAGCTGTTGAAAGTACTTACGTGCGACTTCTTCTTTTAACCTACCTTTAGCGACTTTGGTGAAGAGTTCGCCGCCTTTAACATATTCCATGACGAAGAATATTTTGGTTTTTGTGGCCATGACTTCGTAGAGTTGGACTATGTTGGGGTGGCGGACACGTCGGAGGATGGAGATTTCTCGTTTGATGTGGGAGATGAGGCCGCCTTTGAGGATCTTGTCTTTGTCGATGACTTTTACGGCGACGAGTTCATTGGGGAGGTGATGATGGTGGTGGTAGTGATTGGAGTTTTTGTGGTGGGGGAGGGCATGATGGTGGTGGGCTTGGGTTTTTGTGGTGGGGGAGGGCATGATGGTGGTGGTAGTGATTGGAGTTTTGAATTGAAATGGTGAAAGATTTGATGTTTTTGAGTATGTGGGATGTGTCAAGCGGCGAAGGAGGAGCAATTGATCGTGGAAGATCTGTTGGTGATTGATGGGCCCAACCTAGTATCACATGTATACATATGATATACATATAGTTGTCTTTCTCGATGATTCTTATTATATTTTTTAAATTAAAATAACTCATAAATATCATATAGTTGTCTTTCTCGATGATTCCTACTATGTTTTTTAAATTAAAATAACTCATCCGAAATAATCTATACTATACTAGGTTATAACCCCGTATATTACACGAGGTTGAATGAATAAATTTTATATACTAAATAATAAAACAATATATCTTTAAAAACCTCATTTATTGTACGGATTGAATAAATATAATTTTACATATTAAATAATAAAAAATTATATCTATAAGAATCATATTGTACGGGTTGAATAAATGTAATTTTATATATCAAATAAAAAAGTTATATCTTTAAAACCACGTATATTACACGAGTTGAATAAATGTAATATTGTCTACCAAATAATAAAATAATACATCTTTAAAAAACCTCATTTATTACACGGGTTGAATAAATGTAATTTTATATACCAAATAATAATAAAATTTACATCTTTAAAAATATGTGCATTACACGGTTTTAATAAATGTAATTTTCTGTGCTAAATAATAAAAAATATATATTCTTAAAAAAAACCCTGTGTATTGTATGAATTGAATAAATCTAATTTTATATAGCAAATAATAAAAAGTTATATTTTAAAAAACCTCATGTATTACATGGTTCGAGTAAATGTAATTTAGTATAGTGAAAATAAAAATATTTAATATATTATTACAAAGTTTGGTTATCGTGATAAAAATAGATTATTCTGTTGTTTCAAAATTTGTTAACGAAGTCTCAATAAAATTAACCTTTTAATTAAAACTCCGTAATGTATAAATGATAAATAATATTATGATACAATTATACATTTTCCAATACCTTATATAAATAATAACTATGTATAAAAATAATATATTTTAAAAAAGACTACATGAAATAAACCTTTAAACTGTGTATATATTATAAGAACCATATAAGATCAAATGTGTACATATTGATCAGAAATAAGATAAACGAAAACCTAGATTTATTCAACACGTATATTATATAAATGGTTATAATAAAAAATGTATTAACCTAGGTTTTATCTTTTAAAGAACACGTAAATATTATGTGTATATTTTAAATTTTTATACATGTAATATAATTAATAAACGGGTAATTTATAAAGTTATATAAAATTTGTGTATTTTATATTTTACATTTTAAATTAGGTAACTTTTTTTCATGATAATAATTAAATTTTTGGTTTTATCTTTTAAACTGTGTACATATGTTATTTATATATCATATGTGTTTAATTTATATTAATCTATTATTTAATGTAAAAATAATATAGTATTGTATAATTATCTATAAGAGATGGTCTAATATGATGACAAGTGTCCTTAAAGTGGTTTCTTTTATTATATAGTATAGATGATTCATTGAAATTCTTTGGTCGTTAATTTATGAAAATTTCCAATTCTATTTTACAAATTGTCTTTTTATCTCAGGAAAACACTTATACATTGTTATTAACGGAGATCAGATGAAAGTGTATGTTTAATTTGTGTGTTAACCTCTTAATTTTATCTATAAAGATATAGATTTGGTTAGGGTTATTGAAGTTTTGGCCTTCAGGCATAGATTACAGTCAAATTTCAGTTTATTTCTTTTGAGAAATTATTTTTTCTCTAAGGTATTTTGATTCACAAATGAAGATTCATAAATGAAATGCTATTAAATAGGTTGAGTTGTTTTTTTCTTTTCTAATATACAGTTTGTATCACCGTATCTAATAATGATGTGTATGATTCATTGAAATTATTTGGTTGTTAATCTAGAATGAAAAATGCCAAATTGTTCATAAGAATGAAATGCTATTAAATAGGTTGAGTTGTTTTTTTTTTCTTTTCTAATATACAGTTGATAAGATTTATATTAATTTAATTTATATTTAATAATTTAAATTAAATAATAATTATCTATAATTAAGCATGGTATAGAACAATGACAAGTGTCCCAAACATGGTTTCTTTTATTATATAGTATAGATAATAAAATAAACCTGTTTTGGCACACTTTTCATTCTCTCATTGATTAAATTATTAATAATAATAATATTTAATCTAATCTAATACAAATTCTTATTATTAATTCAATAACCTATATCCTATTTGTTTCAAAAATTACCAACGGTAATGGGCTAAAACTTGATAGTGGCAAAAATTTTAATTTTAATGTGTACAACCTTCAACGCATTTAATGTAAGATTCAATTTATTATTGAATTTTTTTTCGTAATCATAACTAAGGCACTGAATAACTATTAATGGGCAACACACTCATATCTTAACTTCATAAAAATAATTCGTACAGTAGATAATATAATATTTTGAAATTTTCATCAGATTTAATTATTTTTCCTTAAAATCTAATAGAGTAAATTACCAAAATCGTCCCTGAGGTTTGGGCATGTTTGTCATGTTCATCCAAAACAACATTTTTGTATCATATAGTCCTTCACTTTTGGGATTTTTTTCTCATTTTCATCCAAACGTCCGACTTTTTTTTCTTTTTTTTCTTTTTGCCAAAATCGTCCCTGAGATTTGTGATTTTTTGCCGTTTTCATCCAAATGTTTGATAGAAAAAATAAAGCAAATTAGACATTTGGATGAAAATGGCAAACATTGTTGTTGTTGTTGTCGTCGTCATCATCATCTAATCTAATATTTTGTTTAAATAATATTAACCATAAACTATAACAAAACTAATACCATAGTCCCATGTTAACATAAACATTGTGTATCCTCATTATTATTAATTTAGTTTTGAGAAAGTGTAATGACATACAAATAAAAAAAATTCAAGAACTATCCTCACAATCACTCTATCTATCGTGTATCGAGTATATCCGTTAGTTTTTTTAAGATATAACTTTTTTTATTATCTTATCTGATATATAAAAGTAGATTTATTCAACACGTGTAATGCACAAGGTTTTTTAAAGATATAACTTCTTTTATTATTTACTATACAATATTACATATATTCAACCCGTGTAATTACGTGAGGGTTTTAAAAATAAAACTTTTTATAATTATTATTTGGTGTATAAAATTAGTTTTATTCAACTTGTGAAATATACGTGGTTTTTAATTATTTAATATATAAAATTTTATTTATTCAACCCGTGTAATACACGGGGTTCTAACCTAGTGATAACATATATATATTACTAGGCTAGAACCCCGTATATTACACGTGTTCAATAAATATAATTTTATATATCAAATAATATAAAAATATATATCTTTAAAAATCTCGTTTATTACACGTGTTGAATAAATGTAATTTATATATCAAATAATAAAACAATATATATTTAAAAATCTCGTTTATTACATGGGTTGAATAAATGTAATTTTATATGTTAAATAAATAAAAAAGTTGTATTTTTAAGAACTCCGTGTATTGTACGGATTGAGTAAATTTAATTATATATATTAAATTGACAAGGTATGACCCGGAGCGACTAACCCGACCTGGTCATTACCTATTATTTTATTACAAATATATAATTATAAACGTTTATTCTAGAATCTTCTATTCTGCATGGATAAACTACGTAACCGAATCCCCAATCTTTTGGGAAGATCATGCAAATCCCTAACTTATCAGAGCCATCCTAAGTTAGAGGAAACCCTAATGGTAAACTATAAATAGAGGTAAACATCAAAGGTATGATCATCTGCTCTCGTTTATTCTCTCTCTCTCTCTCTACAGATATTTTCTTACTCCCAAACCGAGACTTATTCTCACGCCAGAGGGTGGTTAAAGGAATAACCTCATTCCTGTAACGAGTCCTAACGGTGTTCTGTTTTGCAGTTAGTGGTTCGGATCGCCAAGAGTTGAAGTCCTACTCGGAGCTTACCGTTCAGGTTAGTGTTTCTTCAATGGCGCCATCCGTGGGACCTTTCGGTAACATCTGTGAACTTAGACCCAATGGCAAGCGATCTGGACACGGCAACAACACCAAACCAAGCAGTGATAACCAGTATTCCGTTACTGGTGACGAGTCATGTGGTTACCACCATGCCAACCTCACCCGCCGTAACCAGGTCTTTGAACCAGGAATTTGAAGTAGAGGTACCACCAGGCTTTGCAAGGACCTCTATTGCTACTTCTGGGGAGGCAGCCGTAGACCCTCTCTCTTACACCTCGTGGCAACTACGACTGGTGGTTCCAACCACAACAACCACCATCGCTTCTACCCCAGCATCAACAACAAGTTCACAGACTGTACGTCACAGCACCATGCCCGTTATCACACCCGCGGGTCCAGGCAACATTACACAACAAATGAGTATGACCTAGTATTATCAGCCGCCCCTCACGTATGGTATGCCACCGCTGCATTCGGCAGCTCTTACGGCGGCACTATCCACGCCGCCCCATCAGCCGGTAATTATGCCCGCCGGAATTATGAATGCTCCAGTCACGCCTGGGAATCAAGCTTATTTCCTGGGCTATTATTATGCACCTCCTTATGGATACCTACCCCCATACAACAACCAGGCATACTCGCCTCAGATGGCAGCGCAGAGTTACACACAGCAGACGCTATACGCAGCCTACATGCCACCCTGGTGGTCTTTTCCAATATCACAACCTACTTATGGTCAGACCCCGTCTACGGCGGAACCTATTTATGACAGGGGTATTACATCAAGACCTCGTTTCTCTCCAAACGGGGGCCCCAGCTCAACACTCAACCTTACCACATCCCAACCTCCCGTCACCCAAGGAATAAGCCTAGGGGGAGCGACTCAACAAGTACAGCCCATTAATGTGGAAGATGACGACCTTACCAGGCCTTACAAGCTTGCAGACGCCACATTTAAATCTAAATTCACAAGGAAGATCGCTGAGGCCCCGATTATACAGAAACCCTAGATACCCAAGGCGGTGGGAAAATACGATGGTTTTAGTGACCTTGATGACCATCTGAATTTGTTCAAGAGTGCCGGAGAGGTAGCCTGCTGGCCCATGCCTCTTTGGTGCAAGATGTTTGTACAAACGCTGGTTGGGGCAACACGAGTATGGTGGGACAGTTTACCAGTGGGGGAAATCGATAGCTTCGAAGACCTCGTGTCCAAATTCCAGTTGCAGTTCAGTCAGCAAAGGCGTCACACCAAAGACAGAAACGAACTTCTCCACATACGTCGGCGAGACAACAAAACAGTGGAAAGTTTCATCGTCAGATTCAACAAAGAAAGCCTGGCGATCCCAGGCATAACCAACGATTTGGCTTGTGGTGCTTTCCTACAATGAGTAAACGATGATGAATTGCTAAGGACATTATATGGAAGGGATGGTGTCTCCTCAACCATAGATGAAATCCTTAGAATAGCTAAAGTGTACGTCACACAAGAAAAAACGGTGGCGGCCAGTCATGCTGCCAACAGGAAAAAGGAAGCACAAAAAAGTCAAGATGATAGGGAGCAGCGGAACTCCAAAGGCAAGAATATAGGAGACAGGTTCTAGAAAAGCGACCGGTCAGATTCACGGTACGACAGGTCCAGGAGCTCGTATTTAAGAAACGAATTTTCCTCCAAGTCGAGGTCTGAATACCCCAATCTGAGTAAAACACCAACAGAAATCCTGGCCTCTGAGAACCTAAAACTCAACCCTCCCAAGCCGTTGAAAGACACGCCCAACAAAGATACAAGTAAATACTGTGAATATCACAAGGGCAATGGCCATGATACCAACGATTCCTATCAGTTGAAAAAGCAGATTGAGTATTATATGAAGACGGGGAAACTGGCTCACCTGGTACGATACATAAAGAATGGCCCGCCCCCTAGCAAGGAAGATGCGGATAAAGGGGTGGGCAAGAGACAGCGGGAGCTGAACATGGTATACGCCGATAAAGGGAAGGGAACGAAACGGAGTTTCTCCACACTCGAACCTTGAATGCTGGCAACCATGACAGTCGAGCCACGGGTTGAGTATTTACACCTCACCACTGACCCCCACATCATATCTGCCGCTGTTGGCGACTAAAACATGAGAAGGATCCTGGTGGACACCGGGAGTTCTGAAGATATAATCTATGAGCACTGTTTCAACAGAATGCAACGGAAGATAAGAAGCTTCTCGAATCGGTACACACTCCTATTAAGGGGTTCACCGGAGAAAAGGTTGACCCAATTGGCCAAATCACCTTTTCGGTAACATTCAGACTCGCCCCTCGTGAAAGGACCATACTCCTCACATTTCTTGTGGTACGTGCTGAATCCTACCACAATGTAATGATTGGAAGGTTCACCTTGGGAAAACTAGATGCTGTAGTTTCCACGGCACGTGGATTCATGAAGTTCCCCACACCGCGGGGGATTGCAACAGTTTACCGGGACAAGGTGGGCAAAGATTTGGACACCAAAAGATTCCGTCAGGGACCTACCGGTGCAATCGGCCCAGAAAGGTGGGTTTTGAGCTCGCGCCACCCTGAGCAAACAATTACAATAGGAGACAGCCTCTCTCCTGAAGCAGGAACAACTTGAAACAGTTACTAAGAAGGAACGCCGATATCTTTGCTTTTGAGCATTCCGATATGACCGGGATACCCCGGGATAAGGCGGAACACAGGTTAGCTACACTCCCAGGCATCAAACCAGTGGCCCAGGGAAAGCGCAGCATGGCTCCTGGTCGAAGAGATGCAGTAGTAAGAGAAGTACGAAAGTTGGTGGAAGCTGGAATCCTTCGGGAAACAAAGTACCATACATGGGTGTCAAACCCCGTTATGGTTAAAAAGCCAGATGGCACATGGCGGATGTGTATTGACTTTAAAGACTTGAACAAGGCTTGCCCAAAAGACGCCTACCCGCTGCCCGAGATGGATTTCAAAGTTGACTCCTTGGTCCCCTTTAGGTACAAATGCTTCTTAGACGCCTACAAGGGGTACCACTAGATCAAGATGTCAAGGGAAGACGAAGAAAAAACTGCATTTCACACCAACATGGGTGTTTTTTGTTACACCAAAATGCCTTTCGGTTTACGTAACGCTGGGGCCACTTACCAACGGCTAATGGACAAAGCCTTTGAAAAGCAAACTGGTAGAAATTTAGAAGTATATGTCGATGACCTAGAAATCAAGAGCCGGGAAGAAAAACAAATGCTCGAAGATATTGAGAAAACCTTTCAAAAGCTGAGAGAATACAACATTAAACTCAACCCCAAGAAGTGTTCATTCGGGGTAGAAGAAGGTAAGTTTTTGGGGGTAGTGGTCACCCGGGACGGCTTTAAAGCCAACCCAGAAAAGATAACCGCTATAACGCGAATGCCCTCCCCTAGAACTTTAAAAGAGGCACAAGCACTGAATGGGCGTTTAGTGGCCATAAACAGGTTCTTGGCAAGACACGTCGAGAGATCTTTACCATTTATAAAAACATTAAAAGACTGTCTCAACAAGAAAAACTTTAGATGGACTAGTGAAGCGGAAGAAGCCTTGCAAGGCATGAAGGGGTTCACTGAAAAGTTACCTATGTTGTCGGCGCCATACCCGGAGGAGCTGTTGAAGATGTACCTGGCGGCAGCCCATAACGCTGTAAGCGCGGTACTCATGGTTGAAAGGGATGGCAAACAAACGCCTATATATATTATATTAGCCGGGTACTAGCAGGGCCTGAAACGCGGTATCCAACACTAGAAAAACTGGTACTTGCACTGGTACACGCTACCCGGCACCTCCGAAGATACTTCCAAGGGCATCGTGTGCAAATTTTAACAAACTATCCCCTGCAGCAAATTTTACATAAGCCAGAAATCTCTGGAAGGTTAGCTAAATGGGCAATTGAGTTGGGAGCCCTAGATATTGAATACCGAAAACGAACAGCAATCAAGGGGCAGGTAATCGCCGAATTCTTAGCTGAAATTCCCAATGGAGAAGTAATACAGGACCTCGCGGTTAACGACATACCTGAATCTAGCACAGACAGGTAAACCTGGAAGTTATACACCGACGGGTCTTCCAGTGGAAAAGGAGCCGAAGCGGGCCTCATGCTAATAAGCTCGGATGAAATAAAATTGATGTACGCCATGCGGTTTGACTTTAATTGCTCCAACAACGAAGCAGAGTATGAAGCGCTACTAGCGGGTCTGAGAATGGCCCAGTCCATCGGAGCAACAAGGGTCGATGCATATGTTGACTCTTTACTAGTTAATGACCAGGTGAATGAGACTTACGAAGCCAAAGATAAGACAATGGCAAAATACTTGCCTAAAACCAAGGAACTCATGGCTTCTTTTGACAACGTCACTCTCAATCACGTCCATCGAGGAAAAAATCAAATAGCTGGTGCCCTAACCAAGCTGGCTACCTCTGGCATGGAAAAGGAAGTGAAGGTGGAAGCATTACAATCGACTTCCATAGAGTCCCTGGAAGTATCCGCCATTACAGCAGAAGAACCTTGCTGGTACACTCCTATCTTGAAATTCCTCACAAAAGGGGAATTACCCTCCGCCAGATGCGACGCTCAGAAGATACAAACAAAGGCGTTACAATATGAGGTAAACAACGGTGTCCTATACAGGAAGTCGTATTTGGGACCACTATTACGATGCGTATCCCCAGCAGAAGCTAAGTACCTGGTCCAAGAAATACATGCCGGTATATGTGGTATTCACGCTGGACCCCGGGCAGTTGTTGCTAAAATCCAAAACGCTGGATACTACTGGCATGGGATGCATGAAGACGCGGTAGGCGAACTCAGAAAATGCCGTAGCTGTCAAAAGTATACCCCACAAACACTCCACCCTAAAAACAACCTGATCCCCGTTACCGCGGCCTGGCCTTTTCAAAATTGGGTGGTGGATATCGTGGGACCTTTCTCGCTGGCCCCCGGGAAGCTAATATATTTAATCGTGGCAATCGATTATTTCACCAAGTGGGTCGAAGCAAAACTATTGGCCAAGATAATTGCTGAAAATGCAAAGAAATTCCTATGGGAACATATCGTCTACCGATTTGGATTGCCGCTATATTTTGTAAGTGACAATGGAACACAATTCACAGACAAGGTCCTACAAGATTGGTGAGCAGAGCTTCAAATCCAGCAAATCTTTACATCGGTTGCACACCCTCAAGGAAACGGCCAAGTGGAGAGGGAAAATAGAAGTCTGTTGGATGGAATCAAGAGAAGGTTAGGCTACGAGGGGAGTTCTTGGGTAGAAGAATTACCAAATGTCCTTTGGGCACATCGAACCATGCCCAAGACAAGCAACAGTGAGACCCTCTTCAGCCTAACCAATGGCGCTGAAGCAATGATACCCGCGGAAGTGGGGCTACCTTCGCTGAGGCGCCTAACAACTAATGATGACAATGACAGGCGCTTACGGGAAGGTCTGGACCTGCTGGAAGAATGGCGCGAAGCGGCCGCCATCAGCGAGGCAAAATACAAAAAGACCTTAGAGAAGTATTATAACCAGCGCGTGGCCCAACAAACCTTCAAGGAGGGCGAGTACATCATGCGGGATAATGAGGCCAGTAGAGCGGAACCCTCAGGTAAGCTGGGATCTAACTGGGAAGGCCCCTACATAATCCAAGAAGACATAGGCAAAGGGGCTTACCACCTATCCAGGCTTGATGGCACAGTGGTTCCACGTAGCTGGAACGCTGCCCAGTTGAAAAAATGTTACATGTGGATTTCCGCCCCTAACGGCGGGTTTGACTATTTCCTTTGTTGAACAAGTGTAATCCATCAGGAACGATGTCTCTTTTTCTTTCAAGTTATTAAGTTAATAAAAATTACTTTTTATTGCCTACATATGCAACAACAATTACCATCGCATTTATACTACATACTACGGTACAAAAAATTACCATCGCATTCAAACTGCATAGCACGGTAAAAAAAATGTCTCTGACACGAAATATTTTTCATATATAAGTCAGTTGACCAAAACAATACAGTGCTAAGAGTGGGTATCTTAGTAATAGATACATTAACCACTACAAAAAAGATAGGTATTTTGGTAATAAATACATACAACTATCTTACAAAACCAAGTACTTTTCCCTGTCGTCAAAAACCGACATATGGGATCACCAAAAAACGAACATGTTCTACTTATCTACACACCGGGGAACATTGTCATCACCTCTGCAGGGGTGTACAATGCCTCACCGTAATACTCCAAGGGATGAGGATCGACGATTAGGTCATCAACATTCACCTCACCAACCGGAAAAGCTGGCATCCTCCGATCACTAGCTGACCCTGCACATCGACGGCCATTCCGGCGTCGTTCATACACGGCTCTACAACGTTGGGAATACTCGGGAGGAAATGCCTCCATCAAGGCGTCATCCGTTAAGAACACCACATCAACGTCAGCCTTAACCTAAACAGGGGAAGAGTCACCATCTCTGATACTTTTGCAAGACCTATCTATACAAGGCAAGGTATCGCCAGAGTTAGCCTTTTTACCCCTCATTGTCTTCTCCATCACCAGATCCTGGAGACGGACCAGACCTTCCGCTGCATCCAGGTTTCGAAGTATATTGGAAACTTTCCGATTACGGCATTTTCGCTCCATTTTTTCATTTACCAAATTTGGAAAAAGCAAGACACAATTTATAGAGGGTTAAAAGGACTGACAACCATGAAGACAGCAAATTTAATAGCAAGGCATCATTACATGTCAAATCTCCACACTTAAGTAAACAGCGGCGTCATCATCATGATAATCGCATTAATTGTCTGACAGAAATCAAGTGCTTACACGCACCCCAAATAAAAGAGTGTTTTTACAAAATATCTAAGGAACAGTGTATATAACAAATAAAAAACACTCATTCCTCTTCAGATTCCTCCGCCACGTCCAGCATCTGGCGTAAGGAGTCCACGCCGTCTTCGGTCACCTTGTCAACCAGCTCCGCATACGCGGGCAGCGGGTCATTATAAGCTGCCTCAAGAGCATCTGCCATCTCCGCTGTCAGTTTGCCTCTATTCTCATGGAACTCGGGAGTGATCTTCTCCGTTTGTTGGCATTTAAAATAACCCTCGTAGAGGCCATCATGATGCCCTGACTTATAAGCGGCAGTAGGCTATGTAGCGGGCCCACATTACCCTTTCTTCAGCAAGGTTGGCTGTTACACGCTTCAGATCCTCCTCTGCCTTGTTTTTCTCGGAGACAAACCGACTCTCCCTGAGACCAGCTGCTTGGAGTTGGATCTCCAAGCGATACTTTTTATCCATCAGCTCCTGAATGGTAACCCGCGCCTGGTGGAGCTCATTATTATCATGCATCCACTGGCGCCGGATTTCTGCCAACCTTCGGGGTTGACTGACATCATCCACCATCGTCGTGTTCATCAAGCCCTCATTATCTAGCCCCTCTACATAGGCGAATTCAGCCGGCGGGTATGCTCGCTCAACCCAGTGATGCACCACTGGGGGAAGACCAGCCTGGAGGACTCTGATATCTTCCACTTTGGTTGATAGCGTTTGTCCTGAGCATACGTGTCCCAGCAAATGGTGGGAAGATAAACATCATAACCTAAACGGGCCCCGTCATCAACAATACCACCGCTAGACACCCCAGTATCACTTACAGTGGTATCTCTGAAACTTGTCGACTCACCAGCAACAGAGGTTGTAGGCATCTCCTTCTCAGATGCAGAGAAAACACCAACATGAGAATCAAACAAGGATACGGGGGGAGAGTCGGAAAAAAGCGATGTAGTAACGGGGCTGGGTGTCACAACCACAGCAGTTGTAAACACAGGCGGTAGCATTGAAGAGCTAACAGCTACAGCACTCACCTGGGATATAAGGTCTGACAAGCTGGACCCGCCAGCTGCGGAAGTAACAATTCAACCAGAAGATAAAGGCATAGAGGACACACCCTCAACTTGGGCCTCAGCAAAGGAACCTGCATCAAATCAGATATTCAGAACAAGAATATAGGAATTCAACTCCTACATTCACAAATAAAATCACTTACCAGCAGGTAAGGCATGAGCAGTTTTGATTGCTTGAAAGGAGGTCAAAGGAGGCATCATCCTACGCTTTTTAAGCGTTCTTTGTGGACTCGCCAAACTGGTGGAGGCGGAAGTAACAGCAGTACCCCCCGGGGCCACAGAAATGTTAACCGCCACAGGCGCAGTAGTGGCCCCTGTGGTAATAACTTTCCTCCCGGTTATCTTTATCCGAGAAGGCTTCTTTGTCTTTGCAACGGAAACACTGCTCCCCCCGCTGGGGGGAAGCCTAGATACATAAGCAGTTGGATCCGCCGGTACGGCGGGTAGCAGAAATTGCTCAAGATGGATCTTCAGTACATCAGGCTCCTGTTCCTCAATCGCGCGGTCCGCGACCCTCAAGGCAGCATTCCGGGGGGATCAACAAAGTAAAACAAACTCCATTTACCTATTTGACAATTATACACATTAAAACAAACACAATTTGCAGATTAAATTCAGAGCAAATTGACGTGTACCTTCATCAACCCTCTAAAAAGCAGGGTACAAGCGGATATTATGCCACAGCAAACTCTTCCCAGCCATCACCAAGGCCCCCTCCGGGATCACTGTGCACTCGGAGGGGCGTTAGCACAACTTCTTAAACAGAGCGTTCTCGACATAGGCATCAGCAGGGGGACCGTCATCCTTGAACTTGTCCTTGGCCCCCATTACCCTCCACTGCATCTCCTTGGGGATAACACTGGCATCAATATAGAAAAACTTCTTCTTCCAGTCCTTATTCCTGGCACTGGCAGGGATGTCCCTCAGGCAAGACACACCAATGTCTCGCCGGTCAAAGGTAAACAAGGGGGATTTCCACATAAGAACGAAAAAAGCCCTAAACATTGTAATTTCAGGGATATGACCCAGGGCTATGCAGGCAAATTCGAAGTGACAAAGTTTAACTAACCCTAAAGGATGCAGTTGGGAGATGTGAATGGGATACTCGTCAAGAACGGACTTGCAAAACTTGGTGATTGGCAACCGAAAATTGCAGAACTTGAATAAATCACTGAACAGAGTGATTTTACCCTTTTTCAATGGGAATGTCGTGTCTGTCTTCGAATGCAGCACCGGATTCCACTCCGGTTTGATATCGTACTCTTGCATAAGATTATTGAACGATACAGTTCCCCATTTGCAGTACAGTGCATCGAAACTTGTTTGGGCTGAAGAAGATTCGCCGGTTTTGGAAGCCATTTTATGCAATCAAGAAATTGAAGAAGAATAGAGCAAAAATAGAAATGGGAAAACCCTAAACGGGGAACCTATTTATAAGAAAAGGACAACAACCTTTCGAATTCAAAAAGGCAAACGGATATGAACGCGTGTCAAGACAGGTCAGGTACTGTTGGGATTGAACCCTATCAGAGGAACAGATAATTAAAGCCAAAACCGGATCACAACAGTGGATTCACAATAAGCAGCTGTTTACATTAGAATTTCCCCTTGAAAGTGATTATAACATCTGATGGTCCTCTATCCACTGTCCAGATACAACAGATGCTGTCCTTCAAACTGCTATGAAGCCCTGAAGACTGCTAAGAAGTAAACACTGCTGGTTCAAACTACTGACGCTAAAAGGCTGCCCACTCAAGGACTGATCAACCTTGAGGAAAGCACTGATGAAAGGAAAAAGCAGTAGTTTAGTGTATCAGTTGTTTTGTATAAAGTCAGTGGTTAAGAGTAACACTATTTGTATAGGAACAGTGGTTACAGGTTGTTAGGTTGTTAGATGTCGCTTTCATGGTGACGTCAGCTGAAATGCTTCAGTGGTTTGGTTTGCCTATAAATGGAGCAGTACTCTGTACTGTTACATTTGATTGACTGAGCGAGTTCTTCTCCTCTAATCCAATCCTTTCATCTTGTGCAATGAACCATAGAGTATCAGGCTGAGGGGGAGTTTAGTTTGTAAGCTTGCTTTGTAATCTTTTGATTTGCTTTGTAACCATTTGATTGATGAAAAGCATGTGTTTATCAAAACCATCTTCCTCTTTGATTGTGTTTACAAAGTTTGTATTCATTTCCGCTGCATATCTTATTGAATCATGTTTATTAATTGTTCATTTATTACAAACAAACACAATCATGAGAGCCTCCGATACTAACAATTGGTATCAGAGCTTGGACTGTCAAATTCGATCTAACAATCAATTTGACATAACAGTTCAGCTCAAAATTCATTGATACTAAGGTTGATTGTATTCAGTTGAAAAACAGAGTAACAAGTAATCACGTTCAAAATTGCTTTTCAAAAACTCTGTAAAACAACCAAGATGTCATAAGACACACAAAATTCACACAACAAGTGATATCATACATAGATCACCTATAGGTTTCAGATCTGAAAATATATCTGTTAACTATGGTACAATTATCCTTTTTACAAAATTGATTTCAATTGTTGTTATGAAGTTTTGTGCTGTATCCATCATGTTTGCAGCTAAAGTATGTACCTCAGGTCGACAAAAACCTATGTTCATAAAACATTAGTGTTTGTGTCTACATAAAAAGAGGGAAATTAAAACTTTAGTTACAAGATCTTATGTGTTGAAAAACAGGTTAGTAATCCTGTTGAAAAGGACCAAATCAACTCTGTTAAAAACACATTAAGAAAATCAGGTGTTGAAATAGTCCAAATCATATGTAATGTGAGACTTGACATATGCATGTACAAAATATGACCAGATCTCTCAAAAACATTACTGCAAAATGATTCCGGATTAAGTATTTCTTCAATAAAGACCTCCCAGTTAGTATTTCATTACTTATGAATGGGAAGGGTAAAAGGGGAAGAAGGAAAATCACAAAAACTCAGAAGTGTGTTTATCTCAAAACTTTTGAAGTCAAAAGAAAAGAGTATAAATATAAAACACTTAAGAGTAAAAAATTGGGGTAAAAATGGTCATCAAGCAACTGTGTGCATTCATTGGGTCAGGGAAGTTCAGGTAACAATAGTATCCCCAGTGAATAAACTTACAAGAGGACTAGACAAGCCTTTCAAAATCATCACATGGTAACAAAGTTTATAACAGGGCTTTCAAAAACTCATGAGAACATGTCTCCTCATTTTTCAATCAATCAACAAGGAAAAGGTCCCAAACAGTGGTTATTAAGATGTATTTCAAACCACTAACCATTTTTCTAAAACTTGAGATTGATGAGACTATAGGTATTATTAGGAAATTTACCAGATCCTTTTGATGCTATTTTTAGAAAAACCTTCAATTATTTTTCTTAAAAAGGTTTTTCTCAAATAAAACAGGATATATTATTCTTCATTTTTTTAATAATATATTTTGTACTTTTGCTTGTTTTTTATAGCAAAATTTTTCAAACACCTGTCAGGATTATGTACCATCATTTTTTTTGGTAATATCCTTGAAAATAGGTCAAAAGGAAATGGTACAAGTGTCAATGTCTTGTCAAACTCAAGTTTGGTTTTAACACTGATCAAAGATTGATTGCTAAACAGATCTTAAAATACTTGGGTATTCATGTCATAATTCAAATATTATGACAAAAATGAGTAGCCATAGTAATAAGTTTCCATCATCTGGGGTACTAAACCACTGTCAGGAATCTATAAAAGCTTCAATATGAGTAATTGACATGTGGCAAAACTTTGAATGATAATTCTCTAAAAAGCTGCTGACATGTTGAACTTGACAATTTGCATCCAAAATGTATGTTGTTGAGGATAGCATTCTTGCAGACATTTCAGAATCAACATCAACATATGTTAGAGATGATGTTGTGATTTCACAAGATAAAATCATTTTTTTTATCAGTACAGCAGATGCTAAAAATATTTGTCAAAAGCTTATCCACTGATGCACTAACAGATGCTGATAAACTAGCATTTCAAATCCTTACCATTACCTTACTCCTAATCACTGTTTTGTTCAAACATCTGTTTTCTAAATACTGTCCACTACTGAAAGTCAGCCCCTGATCTTTCATTGTCTTGGCAAGCACTGATGCTCAAAATCAGTGTCTTATCCACTGATATGCTATCCACTGATAGTAATAATCACCCACTGCTCTCATATTGTTACCGTTGTAACCACTGATATCTGCTTCATCAGTGGTTCTCCAAAACAACTGTCCTCCATTATTCATCTTGTCATCAGAGGTTGGCATGTGGTCAGTTTTTAGCCATCAGATCTTTGTAACCGCTGCCACATCAGCACTTATTTTTTTCCCTAAATAAAACCCTGATCAAAACCCCCAAACAGGGTTTTACACTGTCGAATTGAATTCCAAAATTCTCTTCTCAAAGCAGTTTCCCATTCTCCATCTCAAATCATTCTTCGTTCGTCCTCATCAAAATGACTAAATCAAAATCAAAATCATCCACATCTTCGTCTTCCAAAGAAGCCACACAAATGGCCGCTGAACCCATTGAAATCCCATACAAATCCCCTTACAATTATTTGGGTTTACTCACAAAACCCACTACCACCAACACCTTCGATTCAATCATTGATATTCTTTCAGCATCAAAGTACAAAACTTTGTTAACTGCGGATGCTCCAATTTACCAACAAACCCAGAGAGAGTTTTGGAAAAATGCTACCCTTGACAAACAAGGCGAGAAAGTTACAGCTATTAACTCTTCCATACAGGGTAAAACGATTCAAATTACTCCGCAATCCATCTCAGAAGTCTTTAAACTCGATGATCAAAAAGGTAAAACTTCTTTTCTTAAAAGCGAGTTGAAAACTGATTTTCTGAAAAGAGGGTATGCAGAACAAACAAAAATAGATACCTTACAAAAAGGTTTCTTCCCTTCTGCACCTAGGTTTTTATTCCATACACTTTTGATGTGTGTTTCAAATAAAACAACTGCTTTTAACGAAATACCATTGAAGATTCAATGTCTGGGTTATGCTATTTTAAATAATGAAAATTATAACTATTCCCAGGAGATCCTTGATGACTTGGTAAAAAATGTTGATAGCAAATCATTTTACTTTTTCCAAGGTTTCTAAGCTACTATTTTAAACAAAAATTTGGAAAGGAAAATGAAAATATGCTCAAACAAGGTGTTTATTTTCAAATAAAAGGTTTAACACCTGAAACATTCACTAGAATGTTAACACCTTTAAAAACAAAAGCAGGGGTGCCTGAGCAGAATTTAGCAGTTACCACTGCTCCTCAGGTATTAGCAGCTGAGCCCACTGCTCCAGGTGATCATAGCAGCACAACCACTGCTTTGAAACCCACACCTGCCATCACCAAAAAGACCAAAAAGAAAACATCCAAAAAGACCCCCCAAACCAAAAACAAAGGCAAATCTGGAAGATGAGATCCCAGAGCCACTGCCAGTGACAACACAAATGTCACCTACAACCACTGCTGCTACTTCCTCACAGCAGATGGAAGAAAGATCTCCACCCTTGCCTGAAACTCCTCCTGCATCCTCACAAAAGGATCAGGTTGTAAACACAGAGACCCCACATTATGAAGCTCTGGAGCCAATTGGATCCATCTTCCTCAGTCCTGATCCCAAGGACATGTCTCTTTCATCACCTATATCTTCACCCCTCACATTACCACAGTCCATAATACCCTTGTTGCATGCAGTTGCTATAGTTCCTCTCTATCACCTATCACTGAGAGTATACTCCAACAAGTGACTTGGTCTGATGCTTATACCTCTGCTATCCCAGCAACAACTGAGGAGGTTACACTGCAGGAGTTACAAGTAAGTCTTGACAGTAGTTCAAGTGGAGCAGCAACTACAAATGTTGGATCAACAGATCTACATTTGGCCAGTTGTTTCATCAATCAGACTCCCTTGAAGGAAATTTCTTCCATAGCACCTCTGGTAACCACTAGTGAGTTTGTTTTAACCACTGGTACCCTAAAAAGGTTATCAAGTGTTGAAGAAAGAAGACCCCAGAACCAAGAACAAGGGGCATCAATGGGTGAATTCTGGGATTCACTTCCTAAGTTACACATTGATATAACCACTCCCGGTGGGGAATCAGATGATCCCATTAACTTGGGTGATGATTCACAATATCAAGAATTGACGGGTAGAATTGAAAATATTGAGACATCTGTTGCTGAAATAAAGGATATGGTGCAACAATTGTTAAAAGCTCAAAATGCACAATCCACTGCTGTTCCAGCTCAAGCACCTGCTCCACCACAGGCACCTGCTACAAATGAGTTGTGGAATATATTCCAACCTCTACTCCAAAAACAAAGAGAAATGGCTGATCAGCAGCATGCTATACATGTTCAAGAGCTGAGAAACATGATGGAGTCCAGGTTCAAAGATAACCAAGCAGACATCAAGGCTATAAAGGCCCACATCCTGAACACCACTGGCAAAGCTCCTCCCGCTGTACGCTTCATTGATAACCCCCTTCCAGATAATGCCAAAAAGGGGGAGAAAATCAAGCAGTGGAGAAAGAAGGGAATAGAAGATGGCCTCTACAATGAACCAGAAAAAGAAAACATGACTAAAAACATCCCCTTGCCTGATGGTAGCAAGAAAGTTGATACTACCACAAATGCACTTGCAGAAGCAAAAGCAAGTGTTAAAAGAGATAGAGAGGCTAAGGATAAAGCCAGGTGGGAACAGGAGAAAAGAGCCTATATAGAGCTGAATGCACAGGGTACTTCTGAGTCAAAGGATGATGAAAATCCTAAGGATGAAAAGAAGAAGCCCACTAGACAAGTGAGGGAACCCAAATCCACACCATTCAGACCCACAAAGCTTGCTTCCAAACCACCTCCCAAAGGCTCCAAACCTTAAACCACAAAATCTCAAACCTCCATCCAAACAGTTGATATGTCAGTAGTTTCAAAAACTGCTAGCCAAACAGCTGCCATCTCTTCAACACACACCACTACAACACACACTCCAACCACTGCCCTACCATCACAACCTAAAACTTCATCACCACCCACCAAATTACCACCTGCTCAAAAGCAGAAGACATCTACTGACACATCAGTAGTTGTAATGACAACAGAGGTTGAAACACCAGTTGTTTCAACAGCTGTTTGCCAGCCATCCACCACTGCTCTCATCAATGTCACATCACCACCATCACCTCCTGCTAAAAAGCAGAAGACATCAGATGTTACAACATCTGTTGTAATGACAACAGTGGTTCAAACACCGGTTGTCTCAACACCTGTCAGTCCAAGCACCATCACCTCACTTCAAGCCATCTTCACTCCAATCAACAAATCACCCAAAAGCACTCCTTCATTGGAGAAAACTTACACAAGAAAAAGAAAAACAACTCAGGCAAATGATGACAAATATGATCCTATTGCAGCAAAATATCCACTGGAACTGGAAGCTGTAAAAAATGAGATGAGACAATTCTACACTGAGGAAGATCCTTCAAAAAGAAGATTTCCTTCTCTCATAGGCTTCATAATTCCAGAAAATATGGATGAATATCTCAAGCTCAAAGCAAGGCAGGCTAAGATAAGAGCCAAACTTGAATGTGAAGATCAAAGTGACAAAGCCATTTCTGAAAGAATGGAATTCTTGCTCACTAAAGTCAAACAGATGGAAGATTATGCAAGAGATCTGAGCAAAGAAATGTCAAATTTACCACCCAAAGCAGATCTACGAAAAGAAATGAGAAAAGAATATCTTGCATACATCATGAAAGAAAATTTTTATCCAGCTGAAGAAAAACAATTCGAAGAATGGCCAATAGTTGCATTAAAGCATGAGGCAAACAGAATTGAAAGAATAAAAAATGATTCAAGCAAGAAGAGGACAGCTCCAAACTGGAGCAAATACAAAAAGCTCATTGCTGATCTTACATCTGAGTACAAAAGAAAGAAGCAGGAGCTGGTGGATGCAAAGGTGGATACTGCTAAAGCCATAGCAAAATGGACAAAGCAGTATACAGATGAGGCTTATGAAAGGCTGAAAAGAAGAAAACTTACAGATCCTAATTCACCAAAGAAGCCTGAACACAAAGAGCCAAAACAGGTCATTGATCCTAAACCACTGTTCACATCAGCAGATACCTCTATCATTGTGATAAACCAAGAAAAGAGGAAACAGCTGACTGTTGCAGAAGAAAAGAAAAAGGAAGCTGAATACTTTGAAGAAGCCATCAAGAAAATGGCTTTAGATAAAGACATATCAGCAAATCTTCAAGACCTTGCCAAAAAGGTTTTAAACAAACCCTCATCATCAAACACATCAGCAGAAATATCAGACATTGAGCTAGATCAACAAAAGAGACAAGAGTAGATTGACAAAGAAGTTGCAGAAGATATAGCTGCAGCCATGGTTGTAAAACAAGGTCTCCAAGGCGACTTTCTTCAACTCCGATGAATTACTCGGAATAGATCAAATGCGATCAACAATGGCCAAAATCGGATCTAGAAGGTCAACTCGGGCTGAGTTTGACTTAAAATAAAATAAAACATAATTTCTATACCTATTATATTAAAGAATGAATATCAGTTTCACGTATTTTGTTATAAATATTAGTAAATTTATGTTATTTGACGTATATTTAATTTTCAAAAACTAATTTCTTTATAATTTGGCATCTCCGAGTACTCCCCGTGTACTCTCCGCCTAGGCTGAGTACTCTCAACTCCCTGATCGACCGAATAGGGAACGCCTAGCGACTTTACAACCATGACTGCAGCAAATGATGTCATAAAAATAGCTTTCCAACAAATGTCTGAAAATTCTGAGCTAGCAAAAGCTCAGGATACTGCTTCACAAATGTTTACAAGGCCAAAATCTCCCAACTCATCAGTAAATAAACCTCTCCCAAGAAACCCATTGGGTTCAAAAATACTAAAATGGACGTCTGATCAAAAGACCCATGTATTGACCCTGTTCAGATCCAATGGTGAAGTGAAGTACATATCAAGGAAACAAGCACTAGGCCTTGGTGTTGAAGATCTACAGGATCTCCTTGAACTTACACTGTGCAGGGATGAGGATGACTCAAGTTCCAAGGACTTTGAAGTGGAATTTAAAAGACAAGCTAAGGAACTTCTGATGAGACAATAAAGATCCAGAATAATGAAGGGTTTTGGCATTATCTGTTCCAGGGGGAGATTGTTGGGATTGAACCCTATCAGATGAACAGATAATTAAAGCCAAAACCGGATCACAAAAGTGGATTCACAATAAGCAGCTGTTTACATTAGACTTTCCTCTTGAAAGTGATTATAACATCTGATGGTCCTCTATCCACTGTCCGGATACAACAACTGCTGTCCTTCAAACTGCTGATGAAGCCCTGAAGATTGCTAAGAAGTAAACACTGCTGGTTCAAACTACTGATGCTAAAAGGCTGCCCACTCAAGGACTGATCAACCTTGAGGAAAGCACTGATGAAAGGAAAAAGCAGTAGTTTAGTGTATCAGTTGTTTTGTATAAAGTCAGTGGTTAAGAGTAGCAGTGTTTGTATAGGAACAGTGGTTACAGGTTGTTAGGTTGTTAGATGTCGCTTTCATGGTGACGTCACCTGAAATGCTTCAGTGGTTTGGTTTGCCTATAAATGGAGCAGTACTCTGTACTGTTACATTTGATTGACTGAGCGAGTTCTTCTCCTCTAGTCCAATCCTTTCATCTTGTGCAATCAACCATAGAGTATCAGGCTGAGGGGGAGTTTAGTTTGTAAGCTTGCTTTGTAATCTTTTGATTTGCTTTGTAACCTTTTGATTGATGAAAAGCATGTGTTTATCAAAACCATCTTCCTCTTTGATTGTGTTTACAAAGTTTGTATTCATTTCCGCTGCATATCTTATTGAATCATGTTTATTAATTGTTCATTTATTACAAACAAACAAAATCATGAGAGCCTCCGATACTAACAGGTACAAATGTCATCCTAATGATGACTTACCTGTCACACCTCTTCACATCATCGCCATTTTTCAAAAAGTAACGGTACCCCACTCGAGAAACTTACACTCAAAGGGGGCATTTTGACTTTTTCCTTTTTTAGTCTGATCTCATGAACGTCATTTCATAACTTTGGACTGGGGGGACATGACGAGGTATAACCCAGAGCGACTAACCCGACCCTGTCATTACCTATTATTTTATTACAAATATATAATTATAAACGTTTATTCTAGAATCTTCTATTCTGCATGGATAAACTACGTAACCGAATCCCAATCTTTTGGGATGATCATGCAAATCCCTAACTTATCGGAGTCCATCCTAACTTAGAGGAAACCCTAATGGTAAACTATAAATAGAGGTAAACATCAAAGGTATGATCATCTGCTGTCGTTTATTCTCTCTCTCCCTACACATATTTTCTTACTCTCAAACCGAGACTTATTCTCACGCCGGAGGGTGGATACAGGAATAACCCCATTCCTGTAACGAGTCCTAACAGTGTTCTGTTTTGCAGTTAGTGGTTCGGATCGCCAAGAGTTGAAGTCCTACTCGGAGCTTGCCGTTCAGGTCAGTGTTTCTTCATAAATAATGAAAAAAGTTACATTTTTAAGAACCTCATGTATTATACGGGTTGAGCACATGTAATTTTATATACCAAACAATAAAAAGTTATATCTTTATAGACCCTACGTATTATATGGATTGAATAAATCTAATTTTATATACTACATAACAAAAAAAGTTATATTTTTAAAAACCCCGTGTATTACACGAGTTGCATAAATGTAATTTTGCATAGTAAAAATAAAAAATGTTATATCTTTAAAAAACCTCGTTTATTACACAGGTTGAATGAATCTAATAAAAATTTATAACTTTAAAAAAAACTAACGGATATACTCGCTATACGATGGATGGAGTGATTGCAGAGATGGTTCTTATAAATGTCACATAAATATAGTGATTACCGTATTTGAGTTGAGAGTTGAACACGAAAATAAAAGTATAGAACCAATAAACATTGATTAATATTTTTGTTTACCCCTTATAAACATTTTTGAAATAGGTTCTACCCTTAAATACTTTAGTTTAATAAAATAAATAAATCATTTACATAATATTAATTTATATTTAGCTTACATATTTTGTTAATTTCAGGACAAATAATTTTGAAAGCTGATAAATATTCTAAAATATTAGATTATCTCCTATACGAATTGTTTAAATTTATATTAAAACTAATTTTATAATTATCTTTTAATTAATATTAATTATCTATAAAAAGTAGATGACTTTAATGAATGACATATGTCCTCCCATTGGTTTCTTTTATTATATAGTATAGATATAGATGTGAATGTGTATAATACAATTTTGCTTAAGGTACGTTGTGTATGCTGTGAAAATATAACATGCGTGATTAGGTTTTTTACCCTATGCATGATTTCTGATTTTGTACATGCGTTGCGTGATTATGGTTTTCAACATGCGTGATTAGGGTTTTTGAGTTTTATAACGTGCATAATTTCATCTCGTACACATTGTATGTTAAGAAATATTGTACGTTAACCAACCCCTATATATTATGATTATTGATAATTAGTATCGATTTTAATTTAAAAGAGCTCATCCGAAATAATGATAACATATATTGATATGTCGCTTTTTAAAGGTAAAGAAAAACTACCATGCAGCAAGAGAAAACAGAAATAATAAACAAATAAAGTTATGATATGTGTAAAAGAACATTAATATGTGTTTTACACTTATTGAAATCTAGAAAAATAAATTTTGGTATCGATTCCGATAATACTCAATACAGCTGCTGATGTTTGTATCAATTTAGTTTATCACAATACCAACAATCGCTATAATTGATTTGAATACAAATCAGTTTTCAACAAAGTTTACACCAGAAGGTTAAGATAAAAAAACAATAAACACACCTACGTAAAGTGGCGGAGCTAGCCAAAAAATTCAGGGACATCCTTTTTTTTTTAGATCAAGTGTATCCTTTATATAAGGCTTTGGTTATCCACACATCCCCCTCAATTTATCCACACATCCCCTAACCCTATACACCCCTCATTGCCCTATACGCCTGAAAATGGACCCACCTGATAAGCCCCTCATTGCCCTATACGTTTACTTTTTGGTTACTTTTTCACACATCCTATTATTTGTCAATGATTGGGTGTTAGCCAATGATTGCCCAATCATTGGCTCTTTTGTGTGGAATAAATTTGAAGGGTATGGAGGGTTTTCAAGTGGGTGAAATATTATTTAAAAAAAACTTTATATATATTTTTTTAAATTGTTGTTAAAATAAAAAAAATAAACATTTATATTTATTATTATTTATTGTTATAAAAGGAAGGTATATAAATATCATTTTTTATTTAATATATTTAGAAAAATGGCAACATTTTTATTTATTAATTATTATTATTATAAAACGTCAACATTTTTTTTAATTAGTATTATAAAACTTCTACATTTTTTTATCAAGTGTTAGTATAAAACATCAACATTTTTTTTAATTAGTATTATAAAACGTCAACATTTTTTTTAATTAGTATTATAAAACTTCTACATTTTTTATCAAGTGTTAGTACAAAACGTCAACATTTTTTTAATTAGTATTATAAAACTTCTACATTTTTGTTATCAAGTGTTATTATAAAACTTCAAATTCTCTATAATCCATAACGCAAATGTAAGTGAACATTGTTTGATAAAATAACAAAAAACACAACACTTTCATACAAAATGTAATACAATAAATAGCCGAAACCCTAAACCCTAAACCCTACACACTAAATCGCTAACTATTACATATTATTACTTAGATTCACACGAACCCGTTGTGTATCTGGATCAAGTTCTCAAACAAACCGTGAAATCAAACAGTTTCTTCGTAGATTCCGTCCGGTTTAAAAGTCGGTTCAGACGCGTGATGGTATATGGTGGTCACGGAACTACCGGGCGTCGGTAGATGCCGGTGACGGAAATACCACGCGTCGGTAGATGCTATTAAGAGTGCACCCGGAATCGACAATATGAGAGTTCCGTGCTATTTGCACGGTAACATCTGACAATGTCGGAGTTCCGGGTGACTTGGCAATTGATGTTGGATGATGCATCCCCCACCGCCAAGCACCTCACCCTAGACCGACGTCCCGGCGCATGAATCTGAAATATGAGCTCAGGTACTCGTTTGAATCTGAAATATGAACGCAGTGCACTTCTCCATAACAATTACGTTTCCACCACCGTCAAAACACCGACTTTCGATATCCTGTTAAAAAACATAGAATTATAGTGTTAGACTCGATATTAGAAATTATATTGTAAAATATAATAAACAAACAACACCACCACCACCACCAACACCTGTTGGTGCATATTTGTGACAACAGCTTAGATTTGGTCTTTGGATATCTTGTAATTAGTTAAACGATAAACAGTTAGCGGGTTTAGCTTTGTAATAGTTAGTTGAAATGTTTGGGCTAACTAAACCCAACGAATTGGGTATATGGGGGCGAATTAGGCCTTGCCCAAATTCGCAGCTCATGAGGTTTAATCTAGCCCAAGTAGCAAACCTTGTGTTATATAAACAAGGCTTTGCTTTAGGGTTTAGGTTAATCAGCCAAAACAGTTTTTGAGAGATAGAGAATTCGTGAGAGCTTGTGCTTGGACGAATTTGAGTGTTGGTTAGGGTTTTGATTGATTGTAATACTTTGGTTTGATAATCAATAGAAAACCCGGTTTGATAGTGAATTGCTGATTTCTGTTTCTACTCGTTTCTGTGATATTCTGATCAAGAGGATTCTGTACTCTTGATTAGATTGACAATTCTGTGAAAGATCCATACATCAAGGGGACCTACAATTGGTATCAGAGCATTAGGCTCTTGAAGGCTCGGTTCAGAATTGTTGGCTGCAGAAACAGGAAGAAATTTTCGAAATCTTTGAAATCTGAAAATTAGGGTTTTGAAATTTTCGAAATTTTTGATAAAAATTTTTGAAATTTTTTGGCTGTTTTGATCTTCTGCTTTGATTGTTAGCTATTTTGCAGGTTTTAGGGTTTTCAGGAAAGTTTTTGGTTGATTCTGAAAGAATTTTTGGCTAATTTCTTTGAAGATTCGAAGTCTGTCTTCGTGTTCTTCATTAAGTTTGTCAGAATTTTGTCAAAAGTTTGCTGATTTGCTGTTTCGATTTTGCAGGAAGTTGTTAGGAGAATCAGGAAAATAATCAGAATTTCGAAAGGATTAAGTTTCCAATTTTCAAAACCAGCGAATTTGATAGACCTGCGAAATTAACCGAAACCAGCATATTTATCGACGAAGTTAAATCCAAAGGCGACTTTGGTAACCGTATAATTTTCCTCAGCGAAATTATTACGGTTTTCGGCGACTTTACTGGTCGGCGTAATAGCGAAATTAATTAGCGAATTTGACCTTTCAGCGAACTAGATCTGCGAAGTAGACCAGCGAACTTACCTTAAACTGATTAGCAAAATTGATCCTGACTGGCTAGCGAAATTAACAGCATAATTAACAGGCCAGCGAAATTAAACCTGCGAAATTAGTTAAAGTGGTGGAATTTCCGTTGGCAAGCGTCGATAAAATTTCAGTGTTTTGCAAGTAGAAATTGATTCGTAGCCCGTTTGACAGAACCGTTTGGACCGTTAAATTCCTTGCATTTTTAGGACAAAAAAATACTCTAGAAAATCCCGAATTCGGTTTTCGACATTAGATATCATTGGATTCGTCTTTTCGAGACGATTCTAACGGTGTAATTTGGTAACCACTGTTTTCGGAGATATTTTGTACGGTTTTATCAGTCTGCAACGTTTAAAATGTCGAACATGTCAAGTTTGAATGAGCTTTTGAGAATGGAGCATGAGGTTGGCACTACCAACAAACCACCTAAGATGATGAAGGTGGAAAATTATTTGATATGGAAGGATCGATTTCAATCATTCATTGAATATCAGGACACTCGTATGTGGATATGCATTGAAGATGGGTACACAAACCCAACACACGACTTTGAGGGCAGACCACGTAGAACTGCCTATGTGAACATGGAAGAGGCTAATAAAAAGATGTATGAGGCTGAAAAGAAAGCCTTGGCTGCAATCAAAATGTCCTTGCCTGATAGCATCAAGCATACCTTCAAGAAGTACACAAATTCAAAGGATATGTGGGATGCATTAGAGAAAAGATACGCGGGAAATGCAGATGTCAAGAAGAACAAAGTTGATCTACTGAAGAAGCAGTTCGCTGTTTTTAAGTACATGAAACATGAGTCACTTGAGGACATCATCACTCGTTACTACCATCTGATGTCAGAAATGGAAAACTATAAGATCGATTGCTACACTAACGTAGAAAAGAATGACAAGCTGCTCAATGCCTTACCTACTAAATGGGATATCTACACTCTCATGATCAAGGGAGAAGCAGATTATGAGACAAAAGAGCTTGAAGAAATGGTAGGAAAGCTGAGAGCTTATGAGCTCAGTATGAAGAAGAAAGACACTGGATATGATCAGGTTCAAGATCCAGGGGTTTACAATGGGCTTACATCTTCTTCATCTCACAACGCTTCTAGCGACTCTGCTAGTGCGTTTCTATCATGTGAGAATGAGCAGGTCACAGTGAATGAGGATGGTGATGTGTGTTTTGTAGCTGCTTCAGGAGGATCAACAGGAGCCAAGAGAACATCAGCTTCTAAGCAGAGTAGTGGTGTTAAGTCGATGCCTATGAGTGTTAAGTCTGCAGAAGAGCATCTTGCTCTACTTGCTTCTTTTGTTGCTTCTTATGAGAACTACATTCAGGGGAAGATATCTGATCCTGCCACTTTAGATGAAGATTATGATCAGATTGACCCTGATGACTTGGAAGAGATGGATTTACAATGGCAAATGGCCATGATTTCTAGACGAGTGAAGAGATTCATGAACAGAACAGGAAGGAAGTTTGTAGGGAAGACTGTTAGTTTCGACAAGACCAAAGTGAGGTGCTTTAACTGTCAAAGTTATGGGCATTTCGCTAGGGAATGTCAAAAACAAAAGCAAGAGACTTCGAGTCAGAGTTCAAACAACAGGAATGCATCAAATAATTCTAGCTCAAAGGCTTTGATCTCTACAGCACGAGAAGGTTCATATGATTGGAGTATTCATCTAGAAGACAATGAAAATGCCACTCAGGCATTCATGGCAGAGATAGTGCCAGTTGATAATGATGAAGCTACTGTGGGAGATGCTGAAGCCAAGGTGGATGCTGAGGTCAAGATAGAGAGTAAAGCTGAAGAAGAGAAGGGTGATCAGACAAAAGATGTTGAAGAGGAAAAGCAAAAGTCTGATCATGAAAAGGAAGCTGAAGAAAAGGAAGCTGAATACAAAAGAGTGAAAGCTCAGCTTGCGGCTCTCATGGCCAACCTTGATAAACAAACAGGAGAGGTAAAGTCTAATTCTGTGTGTTTAAAATGTCGTGAACTACAGGGTGAGGTCGACAGGTTGTCAATACAAAACCAAAGTCTGGTGGGCGAGATGTCTAACATTAAAGAATCTAACTTTTTTGCTAAAAGAAACGAATCTTCATACTTGAAGAAAATAAAAGGTTATGAAAGTAAAATTGAAGCATTAACCTGCAAATTAAACAAAAAACTTCAAGTCATAGACTTAGCTCATGAAATGATGGCTGAGAAAACAAAAGAGATTTCTGAAAAATGCAAAGAGTTGTCAGATGCACAACTCAAAATTGTTGAACTTGAAAAGAAATTAGGCTAATTCAGGGACTCTACTTTTGTTATGAAACATATGATGGGTGGCTTGAAGAAAAGTAATGACAAAACCAGTGTGGGATTTCATGGTTTCAATGAAGTTCCACCTCCTCTTAGTCATGACTATTCTTTCCTGCCTGATGAAGATGAGCTAACAGACTTTATGTCAACTGCACCAAGTAGTTTCGCATCTACATCAAGTCAAAGTGAGGGGTCTGAGAGTGATGATGCTAAGAAGAACAATAACAGGGAACATTTGAAAAAGAAAAATTCACCTCCTAAGAGCAAAAATCAAACTTTTGTTAAAAAGATTAATTTTGTTCAAGGTAGTGATATGAAAAATGAAACAACTGTTATTGAAAATGAATCAAATGTAGAGTTTCCTAAAAATAAAAACAAAGAAATGTCTGAATCCAAGCAAACTGAACCAAATTCTTCCAAGGCATCATCATTATCTGATGAAGGATCTACCTCAAAGACTCCAGCTAAGAAGTCTTTCAAAAGGAGATCGTGCTTCAGGTGTCACACCAAAGGACATGTAGCTAGCTGCTGTCCTAACAAAAAGAGTGAGGCACAAATGAGTGAAAAACAGAGAGGGAAATCACCAGAGAAGAAAGGTGATAGTGAGGAGAAAGGCTCAAATTCTCCAAAGAAGTCAGCGCCTAAGCAACCAGAAAATGTTGCTGTTGGTGTAGATAAGGCTGAAAAAGGAACTCCACAAGTTCCTCGTTTTCAAAGAAATCAACAAAGATTTCAGCCTAGATCTCCACCAGGCAGATATGAGAGACCTAGAAGCAGTTCACCTAGAATGAACAATTTTCATGGAAATACAAGTAATTTCAGAAGTCAAGGTCAATATCAAAATCGATACCAAAATAATGGTGGTCGAACTTTTTATAACAATGGCTTTAGAAATTATAACAATCAAGCTTCTTGGAATCAAAACTCATGGTATCAAAATCAAAATTTCCAAAGGTCTAATAGTCCATACACACATAGGAACCCTCAGGACCAGAGACCTTATGGAAATCAAAATCAAATTCCATCAACAGGTCTGAGATCCAAGACTCCTGTTAGGAGTAATGGATATTGGATGGATGTTCAAGTGGTTGGTGAATTTGGACGACCCAAGACCATTAAGGCTTGGGTCCCCCAATCTAACTAATTTCTTAGTTGGTGTGTGCAGGAGCTGCTAAGGAGGATTATCAACTTATGTTGATAGTGGCTGCTTCAGGCACATGACGGGGGATGTGAGATTGTTGATATATATATTAAATGATTTAAATTAAAGTTCAAAGTGCTGAGTCGACACACTAGATAACCTGGCAGATCTTTATACTAAAGCTTTTGACAGGGCTCGCTTTGAACATTTAGTCGAACTCAACGGGATGAGGAATCCTGAATAACTGGTTTTTCATAAGAAATTTGTAAATATTTTATTGTTTTCTTAAAAATCAAAAATAAAAAAAAATTAGAAAATCACAAAATCCAAAAACATTGAAAAATTGAAAAACATAAAAAAAATAAAAAATAAAAAATGAGTTATCACTGTGTGAAAAAGGAGAAATGATAGTACATCAGCAAGTTAGATTGTCACACTGAAAATAAATGAAATTGCTTAAGTGTGATAGCAGCTTCATCATATGATGTACCAGTAGGCAAAAAGCATGAAATAATCAACTTACCAATGTGATATAAACCTAAATGAACTGAGTATGAGTGGGGAACACATCAGTGGTGTATGGTTTAATGACCTTAAATCTTGCATTGATAGATTGCCAAAATCTGAAGTTTTGGGTCTTTATACTGTTATTTCATCTGGGGATATCAGGGTTGTCCTTCTGCTGCATCCAGATACATGCTGACCTAGGCACAACCAGGATATCTTAAAAGAGCAAAAAATGCCAAATCCCATAAATGAAGAAGCTCTCCTAGAGAGTCATTCAAAATGTGCAAAATGCATAATTCGTACCAAAAAATGGTATTTGTCATAGCCCTCGTTAGATATTTTGGTCTCTTTGCTGTACGGAAGTACTGACCTGATCACCAATTATCTAAACGTTGAAAAATAAAACGGATGAATTCAGTATACTCACCTACTACGATGAATCTTTGTGCATACCTTGATCGCGGGGGTATATCCTGAAGTGGGACACACTAGTATTTCAGTATAATAAAATTACCTTAACGTATCATACGGTAATGGTACTTGAAATGTTCATGCATTTTGTTTAGGTGGACAAACATACTGGTAATCGTCTTGAACTGCTTTTCACGAAATATTAAATAAAGAATTATCTAATAGTGTGAAAACAGTTTGATTGTGCTGATATGATCTTCTTACCAGTGATTCTCACAAAAATAGAGTGTTTATTGCTTTTGTTATTTACTTGCTTTCAGAAAATATAAAAAATCCAAAAATAGTGTTTTTTTTCTGTTTAAAAATTCTTAACGTACGGAAAACTGTTATTCTTGGAGGAATTGTTACTAATAGGGGGAGACGGTGTTGGAAAGTGAGTTCAAAATTTTAAATCATGCGGGTTATAGGGTGTGTGATTAAAAAGTTTTGCGTGTTGGTGATAAATTGAAAATGCTTAATCTGTGATACAGTTTAACTACCTCTTGAAAAATAATAATTTATTTAACTGTGTTGAAAAATTCTTATGGTTTCTCGAGATGTTTGTTTTATAGTATACAGATTGAAGCTGTATGTTGCTGAGAAGTTGCTGTGAAAGATGAGAGTTTGATTGGATGCATGGAAGAACCTCCTTTCTACATTGCAGACAAAGTTGAAGAGTTTAAAGATTGCTGTACATATGCTGAACTGGAGTTTACTCAAACGCTAAAGTTTTTGAAGATTTGGTGATTGGATGCATCAGCTTAGGGGGAGTCTGTTGCTGACAGAAGCTGTTAAAGCTGAAGCTATCCAAAGACCAAAGACAGTGCAAGACTACATGAAGAATGCAAGATGACTGAAGACAAAGTTATTTTATGAAGCTATTGTCAAGGGGGAGTTTGTTGGTGCATATTTGTGACAACAGCTTAGATTTGGTCTTTGGATATCTTGTAATTAGTTAAACGATAAACAGTTAGCGGGTTTAGCTTTGTAATAGTTAGTTGAAATGTTTGGGCTAACTAAACCCAACGAATTGGGTATATGGGGGCGAATTGGGCCTTGCCCAAATTCGCAGCTCATGAGGTTTAATCTAGCCCAAGTAGCAAACCTTGTGTTATATAAACAAGGCTTTGCTTTAGGGTTTAGGTTAATCAGCCAAAACAGTTTTTGAGAGATAGAGAATTCGTGAGAGCTTGTGCTTGGACGAATTTGAGTGTTGGTTAGGGTTTTGATTGATTGTAATACTTTGGTTTGATAATCAATAGAAAACCCGGTTTGAAAGTGAATTGCTGATTTCTGTTTCTACTCGTTTCTGTGATATTCTGATCAAGAGGATTCCGCACTCTTGATTAGATTGACAATTCTGTGAAAGATCCATACATCAAGGGGACCACCACCACCACAGCCGACCACCCACCACCACCATAGCCGGCCACCCACTACCACCACAGCCGACCACCACCACCAGTCGGCCGCCCACCACCGCCCACCACCTTCCACCCACAACCTAACCACCACCAAAACCACCATCCCAACTACCACAACACACCACCACCACCACCATAACCTACCACCCTCAACCATCTCAAAAACCACCACAGCCTACCACCCACAACACAACACCACCTCACCACCGTCAACCACCACAACCCACCACCTCAACCACCTCAACCACCACAACCAACCACCTCACCATCGTCAACCTTTACAAACCAACAACATAGCCCACCACCCACAAACACCACAGGCTACCACCCACAACACAACACAACACAACACCACCACAGCCACCACCGTCAACCACCACAACCCACCACCTCAACCACCACAGCCCACCACCTCACTACCGTCAATCTTAACAAACCAACACCACAGCCCACCACCCACAAACACCACAGCCTACCACCGACTACACAACACCACCACCACCGTCAACCACCACCTAACCACCCACAAACACCACATCCCACCACCCACAAAACAACACAACGACAACCACAACCGTCAACCATAAAAACCCACCACCCCAACACCAATATACCCGACCAAAATAAACCACTAAAATCAGAGAAAAAATGAAAATTAAACATAAAAATACGGAATACGAACTAACCTTAAATACTTCGAGCGTATGAAGAGATACGAGAGCGATAACAATACGAGAGACAAAGAATCCGTGCGTGTGTGTGTACTTCCGAATCTTCATCGTGTGGTCCAACGTTGGTCTCGTGTGGTCCAAGACCTTTTTGGGTATATAGTTGGGTGTATATACGTCAAAGAGCAGGCTCCTTGCTAAATAAGTCAAACAAAACGAACATATACGGCCCTCATTGATCTATATGACTCGTATGTATTTACTTTTTGAAAAAGTTGTCAGTCTATACCGCCCTCATTGATCTATAAGGGGCTTATGAATTTACTTTTTCTGAAAAGGTGTCAGCGTATACGACCGTATAGGTCAATGTGAGGCATATACACCACCTAACTTTTTGTTATACGGACCTCATAGCACTATGTGAGTAATATGTATTTACTTTTTCTGAAAAAGTGGTTAGATTTTGTACTTTATACGCATCTCATTGTGCTATGAGCGGCTTATTGAGTCTTTTTTTTTTTCTAAACAAATACTATTACGTACGAGAAAGTGTAATCCATATCCATCTTGACATTCACAATGGTTATTTGTAGATGTGGAAGGCAAGCTGGGATAAAAACATCTTGGACGGATATTAATCTCGGGCGTCAATTTTACACCTGCTCTCAATTGGTAAGTACTTTAAGCACTACTACATCCGTCCCATTAAATTTGTCATATTTTGAATTTTCAAAGTCTTTATTTATAAAATTTGACCTTAAATAATTTTGTTTGTGTTAGATAATACTTGATGAAAGTTATATGATTTGAGTGTGTTTTACAAGTGTTTTTATCGGGTTAATTTTCATCAAGTTTTTTTATAACACAAAAAATCGATAATTAAAGTCAAAGTTTATAAATAAATACTTTGAAAATTCAAAATATGACACTTTTAATGGGACGTATTTTTTACACTTAGAAACACTAATTCGCCTTCGGTTTCAGCGTTCTCGGTGCAAATTCTTTGCGTGGATCGACCCTCCCATGTGTCCTCGGGCAGTTCAAGTCATCCGAGGTTTGCTGGATACGAAAGCAGTACTTGAAGACGAAGTCAAGCATTTGAAAAAGGAGGTTCGAATGTATAAAGAGCAAGTAGCAGAAATGGAAAATAAAAATTCAAGGGTCGTTCGTAAGAGGGACACCTGTTTGATAATCTGTTGGATTTTGTTTTTTTTGTCCGTATTTGTATTTGTCGTTAGCCGTATTTAAGTTTATGCAACTTATGTAAACGAATGTAATGACTCGTATTTTGGTGATTTAGCGGAATGTTATGTCTTGAGAGTTTATGCAACTTATAATAACAAAACATATGCACATTTAAAAAAACGTTGTTATATCTAGTCCCGGCAAACGGGTCGGGCCGGGGGTCGGGTAGGGTTTTTGACCCATGACGATATTTTATGAAATGAATTTTGTGTATTATAAAATGTCAATTTTTTTATTTATCAATTATTATTACGTCTTTAATTATTTTTCACTTGTCATTTATTAACCATAACGCAATAAATACACGAAACATCGTTTTATATTAACACACAAAACATGTCATTTTAATACAAAATGTAACGACTAAACCCTGAACCCTAAACCCTAAATCGCTAACTGTTACATATTATTAAATTCTTGCAAACTGTATCGGTTATTCAGATCTCTATTCGGTCACCGTATTGTTGCTATCAAGTTTAAGGATGCGTTCCACGGTAAACGTGCTTTCCGCTTCCCCATTACCACATAAAGAACCTCCGACCTGATCTGGCGCTCCCTCGTTGCAGAAGAATTCTCAGTAACCGGTTCCACAGCATGAAGAACCAATCCATACAGATGGAGTTCTCCCTCGAGGTTGCTGACGCAGAAGCATTGTAGTTGGTGGAGGTTCCAGGACATTCCAGTTAACCCTCATAGTCACCGGTAAATATCTACTTCCACCGGCACAGATTGTGAGTGCAGAAGCATTGCCATTGGTGGACGTTCCGGTGCATGAATCTGGAATACGAACGCAGTTAAGCGTTTGAATCTGAAATACGAACGCAGTGTACTTCTCCATAAGGATTACGCTACCACCACCGTCAAAACACCGACTGTCGATATCCTGTTAATAAAACATACAATTATAGCATTAGACCCGACATCCGAAAATATATTGTTAAAAATAATAAATATAATAATAAAAATAACATATGCACATTAAACAAAAACGATGATATAAGTCTAGACCCGACAAACGTGTCGGGCCGGGAGTCGGGTAGGGTTACGCTACCACTACCACCACCACCACAGCCGTCAATCACCACCTCCACAGCCGTCAATCACCACAACCACCACCACCACAACCATAACCACTACCACCACCACCACCACAGCCACCACCACCACCACAGCCGTCAATCACCACCACCACCACCACCACAACCACCACCACCACCACCACAGCCGTCAATCACCACCACCACCACCACAGCCGTCAATCACCACCGCCGTCATTCCCCACCACAGTCAATCCCCCACCTTCGTCAATCCCCACCGCCACCAATCCCCCACCACCGTCAAACCCAACACCACCACAAACGGCAGAAATAAAACCAAAAAATAAAAAAAAAGGTTGAAGATTAAGCAATAAAATTTGGAATACAAACTAACCTTCATCGTGTGGTCCAGAGTTTATCTTGTGAAAATCGTGTGGTCCAGAGCGTTTGTGTGTGTTCTTGGTGTTTTAGTGTGTGATTTTTCAAATTTTAGATCTAGTTTACCCCTTTATTGAAGTTGGGAAAGTGTTTGTGTTCAATGAGAGCCGTATGGTTCAATGAGCACCTTATAGGAGTTGTTGGGTTTGAAGACGAAGTTAAAGCGTATGAAGTGTATAAAGGATATACTATAACCAATTTATCAGCTCCTGTACAGGAGGATAAACTGGTTAAAGCTTGTGTGTTCTATGCGAAATGTGCGAGTTCGAAACCCTGGGGAGGCCGGTCCGATACAGAAGGACCCCTCCCTTTTTTATTTGTGTAATTCTAATTTTTCAAATCCAAGTGTATAAAGGATATACTATAACCAGTTTATCAGCTCCTGTATAGGAGGATAAACTGGTTAAGGCTTGTGTGTTCTATGCGAAATGTGCGAGTTCGAAACCCATGGGAGGCCGGTTCGATACAGAAGGACCCCTCCCTTTTTTATTTGTGTAATTCTAATTTTTCAAATCCAAGTGTATAAAGGATATACTATAACCAGTTTATCAGCTCCTGTACAGGAGGATAAACTGGTTAAGGCTTGTGTGTTCTATGCGAAATGTGCGAGTTCGAAACCCATGGGAGGCCGGTCCGATACAGAAGGACCCCTCCCTTTTTTATTTGTGTAATTCTAATTTTTCAAATCCAGTCCCTGAGGTTTGTTTTGCACAAGAACAGTCCCTGCTCAGTTATTAAAAACTAACTGTAATTCTAATTTTTCAAATCCAGTCCCTGAAATTCTTATAACTGTTTATACCCCTTCTGCACATGCTTAGCATTTTTAAAAAAGACCAATATACCCCTTCGTTATAAGAATCCGAATACCTATGGAACCCGGATTGAACAAGTAATGAACCTTATAAACATGACAATATAGCGGTAAAATCCAAAAAAACCAACATAGATGCTGATAATAAAATATTAAACATGTTACCATCCATACATGCTGATAAAAGATTAAACGTTTATACAAAAACAACCGGGCATACAACTAAACATAAATAACAAAAGAGGAATAAATATTTGTTCGAACAACCACATTAAACCCAAAATACAACCAAACTAAACAGATAAATACTACTCCTAAGCCATTTCCTCGTCACTGTCATCAGAACCACTATCATAACATGTCAATTGCATCTGCGTGTCAGACGGGCCTGCCTGCGTACCGGACGGGCCGGCTTCCGAGCCGGACCCCGGATACACTCGTGGTTGTGGCGGGTCTCGAACCGGCAACCCCGCCTCGGTATGCCTATCAGCCTCGCTAGCCATCATCCACTCCATCATATCCTCCATCCGGTCCATCCGCCGATCCTGCAGCGCCAACCTCCCCATCACAGCCGTCTGACCCGCCACAAGCCTCTCGAGGAGATGCTGAGTGGACTGAGGCAACCTCACCGCATGATAGACGCGCCGAGGATGCTGTGGCGGCTCCTGCGGATGCCCCTGCTCAACCTCAGGCTCGACGTCACCCTCTCCAATAGGCTCGTCAACAACATGAGGCATATCCACCTCCGCAGCCTCCAGCAGATGTTGATGTACTAACGGCTTGGCTACGAAAATCTGATCGTCCAAACCGACAAACCGATAACCAATGCCCGGAAAGTTCACCGCCAAGTTCATCCCTCTCATCGTCCTAATACCCAAATACTCGAAAGGGGCAGGCGGTGGCAACTCACCGATGAATGGAAAATACCGACCGCAATGCTGGGCAATACGCGTGATGAACGCCCCTCCGTGCAATCCGCCACGCTTCTGACGTCGGGAAAATGAGGCGAAATACTCCGCCAGGCAGCGATGGAGGGCGCACGGACTCCCCGTGAATAAACAGTAAAGATAGAACATGTCGGTTTTCGTAACCCACACGTTGCTTTTGCCACGCCCAGATATCGACGTGGCAATGCAACGGTGTATGTAGCGAACGAGTGGGTCAGGAATCAACGAGACACGGGCCTTATTACCAAAGGGTACATCACAGAGGGTGGGCCACTAAGCAAGCAACTGATCATCTGGCATAGATGTGATCGCGGTGGTATAAATATCCTGAACCAACTCCTCATCAGTGTAGAATCCGGTGGCCAAAGCAAACTGACGCAGCGACATATTCTGTCGCTCCCCGAATAAACAGAAAGTTACCTCAGCAGGGGGTGGTTCCACCATCGGATCATCCATATCTGAGTTAGGCTGCTCAGCAGGCCGTGGTCGATAGATAAACGTGGAGAGGAACTTCACCATCATAGGCCTATAAGAAGACCCAGCCGCATAAAAAAACATACGATCCCACGGGTTATTTTCCCCGATTATACCCCGGGCCCTCTGCTCCTCGCCACACTCTCGTAACACGTCCCAACACAACGCCCTCTGCTGCCTCACTCTCATACCCCGGAACTTGGCAAAACGTCTATATTCCGTACTGCGCTGGGGGAAGTCTAAAAAATCGTACTGCTCATAATTACCCCCGGCCATCGGATTGAATACCGGACCACCATTTGGTGCCTGTTGTTCCTCATCTGACGACATATCTGCAACAATTAAAAGTTAATATTTTGTCAAAATATTAATAAAATTACGACAACCCACAAACACCACAGCCAACCCACAACCACCACAGCCAACCCACAACCACCACAGCCAACCCACAACCACCGTCAAACCCTAACCCATAGATGCAACCACCACCGTCCTAACCTCAACCACTCTAACAACCACCACCGTCCTAACCTAAACCACTCTAACAACCACCACCGTCAAACACATCTACCGCCAAAACACCACAACCAAAATATTTCAGGAAAAAAAAAACCGTAAAAAAACAATAACAAAAAGGAAAGATGAAGATGTTACTAACCTCTTGTGAAAATTCGCACCGTATGGTTCGATACGGGATAGAAATGGTATACGGGAGAGAGTTGTGTGTGTTTTTGGTGTTTTGGTGTGTGTGTGTTTGAATTGATTTTGATCTAGTTTTCCCTCTTTAGTGAGCTGAAAAGTTGTTTGTGTTGGTAACACTCCTCATTTGCCAATACGTGGCTTATAGATTGCTTACCAGCAGCCACTTATTGTGCTATGAGCGGCATATAGAGGTTGGTATACACCTCTCATTGCCCAATATGCTGCATATGATGCATTTTTTTTAATAAAAATAGTGATGTAAATAAGTATTTTTACATTATAAAACAATGTAATTAACATTTTTTATAAAATAAATGTTGCTTACACTATATTCAAAAGATAATAGAATGTAAATTAAAAAAAATAAACACATAATAATACGATTAAACAGTTTTACGTGTTACAACGAGAACCTACAACAAGTTAATAAAGTCTCCTCGAACACTTCTATTACTAGGAAGTAACTTCTTACCCTGTGAAAGACGAGACATGTACATTGTCTCCCACTCCATAGCTTCTGTACTTCGATACATATTCCATAGTCCATTCGGTGGAGGCATCGGACCATCATCCGTTAACTTAACCATGATAAAATGGCCATCTTCCACATAGGCAATCGAAAGAACAGAATGGCCCTCCGCCGGACCATCAAACATGGGAAAGTATGTTTGACAAACACCATTGCTTAAATGTTGAACAACCACACTAAATTTTTGAGCCACCAACAATCCGGCGTATGGCATGAACATCCAGCATGCCATTGGTGCATGTTCCACGTGCAACCAGTTTATTGATCGATATACTATAGTGTAAAATCCCGGATCAAAAGAGTCAAGAATAGGCCACCACCGGGCTTTGTTAATGAACATCTCATCCAGTAGCTCTTGGCGGACCCACATCCAAGCATTCTGGTCCAACCCCAAACCCATAGCCACCGATCGAAACCCACAGTTACCGTCAGGCTGGGCATCTTCCATATGTGTTATGTATCTCCGATACATAGATGGAAGCCAGTCCTTAAAACGATCGATCATGTTTTTGTACCTGTAATTGGAAAATATATTGTGGAAAATCTTTATCAGGGAAAATGTATGTATGGAAATACGTAAGATATTATATAGGTCAATGATTGTTGACGTACCTATCCCCCACCAACAGTGGAAAATCTTCATCTATAATTTCAACTGTCTTTTTAGCCTTATTTTTCTTTGAACGACTGCGTTGCACTGCTGGATTTTGAGCGTCCTCGTCCTTCTTTTGGCTTTTTCCTTTTGCTTCGGACTGGGTATCTTTACGTCTCGCAACCTCCTCCTTCTTTTTTTGTTGTGCTTTAGAGGTTGGGCGCCCCGAGTATCTTGTTGTACCTCAGGCGGTTGATGGTCAGTCATACTTGGATTCACCACCTCCTTTATCTTCGACAACATAATTTTTAACACTATCGGTGGTTGCGCCTTCGGTTGTTGCATGGCTCTTTCCATTTCCTCCCGAAGATTATTATCGTCTTCCTTAAGTTCTTCAGCATTGAAATCTAGTTTTGTCCAGAATTTGTCTACGGCGGCAAGAGGAATTTTGCAATCTGTATTTTAAAAACAATAGATAGAAATGAGGGGGGGGGGGTATTCATATGAAGTAGAATAAGCGGTTGAAGCCTGTTTTTATTACTTGTATTTTCCCACCACTCCATCTGACAAGCACATGGCAACCCACAACTCGTAAAAAGCTGGTAACCACAAGTCCCCCCTACTGCGAGCAAAGTACGTATCTTTTTCTTCTCCACAAGCAACAAATCTAATGCTTTCAGGGAAACATTACCACGTAGGTTATCAAAGAATGATATCATGTGGTCCCCCATTTTCAAGGACCGGCTATCCTGAAAAGTGAGGTTTATTTGTATGCGTTGTGACTCTACAACTTTGTCAACAAGCCACACAAGTCTATGGAGCGAGCTGTTTGGCCCCTTAAGGTTTCTTTTAAACTTAGCATGTTGGCTTTCAACTCTGTTGGTTGTATGTTGACCAAAGTTAGGGCTTGTGTTAGTCCAGGCTGAAACAAACTTTTCTTTATAGGGTATTTGCCAGACAGTATACAAATAGTCCAAAACTCCTGAAAAAAACAGAATATAACGATTTGTAATGTTTGTATTGTAACACCCCGACCAAAGGCTGAAACAAACTTTTTCTGATAAATTAACTATTTTTAAATAATTAATTAAACAAATAAAACTATGTAATTATTGGATTAAATTGGTTAAAAATCGAATTTTGGGAAAAATATCAATTTTATATTTTCGAACATCATTCTGATGTTAAAATAATTATATAAAAATTTTCAGGTTTTATAAAATTAGTTTACTATTTTTAATGAATTTAATAAAATTAAAACTAACTTAATTCATAATAATTAGATAAAACCGGAAATAATTATAGTTTATATTTTTATTAAATCAGGTTTGATGTATATGAGTTTATAAAAATGTTAGTTTTTATAAAAGTGATAAAAAAACGTAAAAATAAAATAAAAGGTGTGTGCCCGGTTGGATTTTAAGAAGTGTATAAAACAACTAATGTTAGGGTATCAGTCAGCTCCTGTACAGGAGGATAAACTGGTAAAGAAGGGGTGCTTTTACACGAGTGGTCTGGGTTCGATCCTTGCTAAGGGGCGGGTTATACAAGAAATCCCCCTTTTTTGTTATTCTAATTAACATAGTTAACTAAGTTAATTTTTTTTAAAGGATTTCTTATTCAACATTTAACTCGGTTAAGATTTTAGAGTTAAAATAAGTTTCAAACAAGGCAATTTCAACCCTTATACTTTAGATTTCAATAATTACATTTTATGCCCAATACTTTGTACTTTTAAATAATGTCAAAATAACCCCTAGACTATAACTTTCAATAAATGACAGTTTAGTCTCTGGATGTTTGTATTGTAACCATGGTTGCAAAAGTCGCTAGGCGCTCCCTAGTCGGTCGACCGGGGAGTTGAGAGTAATCGACCTAGGCGGAGAGTACTCGGACATATAAAATTATAAAGAAATTAGTTTTTGGAAATAAAATATATGTCAAATAACATAAATTTACTAATATCTATAACGAAATATGTGAAAATGATATTCATTTTCTAATATGATAGGCATAGAAATTATGTTTTATTATTTTCTAATACAAACTCGGCCCGAGTTGACCTACTAGATATGATTTTGGCCGAGGTTGACCGCGTTTGACCGATTACGAGTAATTAGGCGGAGTCAAAGAAAGTCGCCTCGGCAGCTTACCTTGTGGCGACTACTCGGGGAGTACTCGGCCTTGGAAACCTTGTTTTACAACCATGATTGTAACACCCCGACCAAAGGCTGAAACAAACTTTTTCTGATAAATTAACTATTTTTAAATAATTAATTAAACAAATAAAACTATGTAATTATTGGATTAAATTGGTTAAAAATCGAATTTTGGGAAAAATATCAATTTTATATTTTCGAACATCATTCTGATGTTAAAATAATTATATAAAAATTTTCAGGTTTTATAAAATTAGTTTACTATTTTTAATGAATTTAATAAGATTAAAACTAACTTAATTCATAATAATTAGATAAAACCGGAAATAATTATAGTTTATATTTTTAGTAAATCTGGTTTGATGTATATGAGTTTATAAAAATGTTAGTTTTTATAAAAGTGATAAAAAAACGTAAAAATAAAATAAAAGGTGTGTGCCCGGTTGGATTTTAAGAAGTGTATAAAACAACTAATGTTAGGGTATCAATCAGCTCATGTACAGGAGGATAAACTGGTAAAGAAGGGGTGCTTTTACACGAGTGGTCCGGGTTCGATCCTTGCTAAGGGGCGGGTTATACAAGAAACCCCTTTTTTTTGTTATTCTAATTAACATAGTTAACTAAGTTAATTTTTTTTAAAGGATTTCTTATTCAACATTTAACTCGGTTAAGATTTTTGAGTTAAAATAAGTTTCAAACAAGGCAATTTCAACCCTTATACTTTAGATTTCAATAATTACATTTTATGCCCAATACTTTGTACTTTTAAATAATGTTAAAATAACCCCTAGACTATAACTTTCAATAAATGACAGTTTAGTCCCTGGACTTGGTTTTAACCATTTTTAAAGCAAATTTCAAACAATGACAAACAAGTCCCTCAACTTATAGTTTCATAAAATGTCAAAATAGGCCCCTATAGTTTGTAATATAATACGTACCTGATCAATGGTCGTTAGTCAGTCGCGTATATAGCCGCTCAAAGTTATAATTGTATAGCGTCTCAGTGGGAGAATTACACAATCGAGACCAAGAAAGCTTGAATATTTTCCATTCTTCAGCCGTTGCAAATTTTGCCTTGGTGTGTTTATAATATTTTGTGAGATGTGCCACCTACATAACGATTTGGATGCTTTTGGGAATACTTTATCGCAAGAATTCATCAAAGCTTTATCGCAATCTGTTACTATCACGCGCGGTTCCATACCCTCTACCAACAATCCTTTGAGCTTCTGTAGGACCCACAAGAAGTTATCCTGTTTTTCTTTAGAGATAAAAGCATGAGCGACACAAAACGACTTGTGTGTCAATGTCACACCCACAATTTGAACAAACGGAAGTCTATACTCATTCGTTTTGTAAGTGGTATCAATCATCAACACATGTGGGAAAGCACGCCACATTATGTACGAGTACCGATGAACAAAAAAAACCTCCTCGACCGCATTTGTTTCGGGATTCACCCTGGTGTGGTAAACATACCTTCCTTCATGCAACATTTGCTCCAATATCTGCATTGGAGTCCGATCACCGTAAATTTTGACTTTAATCTTTTTTATCACGTTTTGTATGTCTCGTAGAATGCACACGCTCTGTGGGTTTTGTTTTCTTATGGTTAAATGTATGTTCGTAGGCTCCATGTTTTGAATATAAAGTCTCTCTACCAATGATTCTTCGTCTGGGGTCAACCTTCTCGCAAATGCGTGACCCTCAAGAAATACCGCAGGCTCATGATTATGATCCTTTTGCTTCACCACTAAGCTCCAATTGCCACTACTTGCGTCTAGTTTCCCTATCATTTTAAAAGGGCACCCAATCTTTTTGCTACCAGAACGCCGAACTGTTGCTTTACTTTTGCATGTGCCTCCACGGTCGCATTGCAACCATATCTTCACTGTCCTTGCTGACGAATCTTCATCTTTTGTTACCGTTCGTTGGATCACAATGACGTAACCTTTCGCAATTTCTGTTTTGTAAGCCCAATTCTTTAACTCGTGAAGTGTCGCAAATACCTGAAACAACGGTAATTTAAAACTATATTTGTTTAAAATCTAATAAACCTTATACATAACGAATAAAACGTATACAAAATCAACACGTATACAAAATCAACATTGTCTAAAATCTAATAAAAATTATACATAACGAATAACACGTAAACAAAATCAACTTTGTCTAAATTCTAATAGGCACCCTTCTAATAAACCTATACATAACGAATAACACGTATACAAATTCAAAATTGTCTAAAATTTAATAAACATTATACATAACGAATAACACGTAAGTGACGGTTATGTTATTTCCTTGTTTTTTCGGGTCATTAGCACCATCGTCACCGCCACCACCATCGTCCCCGCCACCACCATCGTCCCAGCCACTACCATCGTCCCAGCCACCACCATCGTCCTCGTCTTGATCACTTTCCTCGAAGTGTGTAACACCTTTCTCGATTTCGTTATCGTCTTCCTCGAAGTCAAAAGCACCTTCCTCGGACTTTTTCTTGTGTTGTTTTTCCTGATGGGAATGGTAAGTCCCGTATGCGTGTTGCGGATAGCTTTGAGCCACGTAAGATGGTCCCGCCTCCTCTACGACCTGAAACAACTTAATGGTTAGACTAAAATAACCAAAACGACAATATGAATTTTTTACCTGGTTCAAATCAGGCATCACGGCCGCACACTCCCTTCATCACAACGACGCACGGAAACCACCTCCTCCTCACCTCGATCAACGCCGGGTAACCAAACGCTTTCGGAGACGTATGACTCATTCGACCTTTCGCCAAAAAAATATCCAAAGTCCCAATTTGACATCGTGATTCGAATCTAATTTAACCAGACCGTTTATTTGAAAATTTTTATCATTTTCATCACTTTTTTTGGGATTTTTGAACATTTGTATTACATGAATCCCGTAAGTTTGGGGTAAAGGGAAAAAATTCGAAACAATACGCAGCGTATAGGGCCATGAGCGCGTATATGCGGATCACCTTTTCAGCCTTTTCAGTCTGAACTCAGCTGTCTTGTCAGCAATATACCTTAAATTCAGAGATTATAGTACCAATGAGCAGCGTATAAAGCAATGAGAGGCGTATAAGGTTTAATGCTCCAACTACCACCTTTCTATACACCGCTCATAGGGCAATGAGGGGCGTATAGCTTTACTTTTTCTGACATAATTAATGCACTCAACCCCTATACAACCCTCATTGCCTTATACGGGGCTGCTGGGGGGGGGGGGGGGTGTCACTACTTTTGGGGGATGTACCAATACCCTCACCCTTATATAAAACCTGATTTTTTATATTTTTTACACTACGAAAACGGTACGGAGTTAGGGTTGAGGGGTAGCCCGGGGTACCTCTTCTAATACACTAGCTCTGCGCCTACCTACGTATTCAGTTTCTTTTTTAAAAGCTAACAAACGTATAAGTTATTAGAGAAGTATCAAATTTAATAAAAGCTATTTTGATTAAAGATGTATATTTTTTAAAGCATAAGAGGTGAAACTGAAACATAAAAGTAGTAATAAAGTTGCTATTTGTAATCCATCAAACTTAACATATATAATGATACTAGATTATAGCTATGATGATTGTATTAAAACATTACTATGTCTAAACTTCCTTTAATTTGATTTAAGTGGAGAGAGAATGAGATGGTTTGAATATGTGAAGAGGAAATAAATGATAGTAGTGGATAGCCTCATTGTTGACTCTTGAGTAAAGGAGGGGTAGATACATGCATAAATTGACTTGTGATGAGTGTATTAGACAAGATTAACGTTAAGAACGGTGGGATGGTACATAGTTGACTTTGTTTTGACTTAAACACTTTACATATTCAATTATTTCAAAACATATATGGTTAGCCTTGTCGCGGGAAGAGGGTTCTCTATGTGACCACTTTTTAACATAAGAATAAGTATAAGATAAACCGTAATTGTAAGTGAGAGTGTCAGGGAGTAGATGAATATGTTACCTCAAAATTTCGATCCTTGATTTTGATTTTTAGGATATGTGTAATGATTATATGATAAATGTGGGATGTGTCAAGCGGCGAAGGAACAACAAAAGATCGTGGAAATTCTGTTGGTGATTTTGATTTATGGGCCCATCAGAGTATCTATCACAAGTATAATGTCATATAGTTTAGTTGTCTTTCTCGACAATTCTATTTCTCTTATCCGAATTTACTTTTAGTAAAAAAAAAATTAATTTAATGTTAAAAAATTTTAAACTATATTAAATTATTTTAGTTTCGGTGGAAATGTGGAATTTTTGGACAACTCTTTCTAAAATGAGAAAAAATAAGAAAATAGGGAAGGTGCGCTTTGAAATAATCAACGTGCGCAACTTTTTTGTGACATAATTTAGTGTTGATGGTATAATTATTTATACCATCAAAAATGTTCTCAATCATACCTATGAAAATGTTTCATAAGTGTAGTAAGACCTGGGTTATTGGGTGCGTGAAATAACTATTTTAAAAAACGTATTTCTAAATAGATATAGCTGTATGCATTCTTCAAGCTTGTATTGGGCTACATGTATACGTACCATTTGGGATTGTCTAAGGCCTACTCCTGGTCTCCTAGTTTTAGCTTGTCGGGTCGTAGGCTCTGAACTCATAGAAGGTGGTCCTTAAGGCTACGACTTCTTCTAATGGATTCTTCTTTACGTTTGTAGTTGTTTCTTGTTTATCGTTGGAGCCGTTTCTTGTTGATTCTCTACGACCCCTTCTAACTTGACCCATTGACTAACTTGAGGTAGCCTAAATGTGTCCACATGCAATTTATTTTGCCTAATTTAGCCAAATTTTGAAAAATTAATTATGAGCCTCGAACTCCTGAAACAAATATGCAGAGCCGTTCCAAGGTTTTTAGAGGCCCTAAGCTAACTTGAAAGTTGGGGCCCCTTTAAATTTTTATAATTCACAAAAAAATGCATCTACTTTTGTTGAGATACTAGATGAACATTGATCTTTATGAAATTCAATACTTGATTGCCCTAAAAATTTATAAATCGACAATAGCAAATCAAAATCGCGAATATCAAAGATTCAATCTTTCAAATCGCAAAACTGATTTTTGTATGGTTGCTCGATTGCAAGTAAACCATCACACTACGTATATAGAATTTCATATTAGTAGATGATGAATATTATTATCAAAATAGCCGTTAGTCCAGAGTGTTTTTTTTTTCTTTTCAAATGGGAGTTGTTGAGAAAACTATTCACCAAAAGGGGTGTTTTATAAAATGTTTACCAATTTTTAGTTAAAAAAACAATTATTTCTTTTATTTATAATAAATCAGAAACAAAGCCATTTGAAACTCCATTATCAACACTTATTTGACACAATCCAACTCATTTTCATCTTCTGTTTCATCAAAGGTGTCATCTTCTTCACTTGACAGCTTCAAAAGATCTTATTATGCAACCATGGATTCTGTTAATGGAACCACTGACTCATTCAATTTCCCCTTTGAAGAACCTTCTTTCTTGTAAATATATATAAAAAACAGATAACCAAACGAAAATCTGAAACCAGAGGAAACAAAGATGACTAGTGAAACAAAGAGACATGAACAAGAAAAAAGGATTTGTGAAATTCATGACCCTTTAGAACCTTCTTTCATGTCTCCGCATGAATAGAAAAATAAATCGTGGAAAATTCATTTACCCCTCTTCATCACATTTGACCTCAATTCTCGAATTTCTCTTCAATGGAACCATGTGGACATAAAACCAACTCGGATTCCAACAGATGCCGCATAATGAGGATGGGAGGCGGCCAGAGGATGCGTTCTTGATGGATCTTTATCAAATTATTCAAAATCTTGGGCCTAAACACATTTTGGGTTGTTAACTTGGGCCAATACAAATGTAACATATAAGAACAAAGCTTAAAATTCGGAGGCCCTTAGTTTTTGTAGGCCCTAAGCAAAGGCCTAGGTTTGTATGCTTATTAGGCCGGCCCTGCAAATATGCTGCCTTGGTTAGGCTGCTGGATCCCGCCAAAATGTTGATTGCTTCTTCTGGAGAGTACATCTTTTTTTTTGTATTGTACGTACCTCTTCTGGCTTGAGCACCTTGCTTGAGTTTTTCTAATCAAACCCGCCTTTCTAAAAGAAAAAAAATAATGTCACCTATACGTAATTAGAGTGTTAGTTCATTGAAATTGGTCAAGTCATTGATAATAATTTTTAAACTGAGCAATTTCTATGTAACATATAAAGAAATAAGTTAAAACACGTTACATTCCATCTATAATGTATTTGAATGCTTATAAAAATCTAAATCGTGTAACCATATTTACAATTAACATTAATTATATCTATAACATTCCCAAAAATGCAATAAAATGTTAATGGCTCATTGGTTTGATGAGAAGCAACTCATATTAAGATATTACTACAATGCCTGGTTTGCTGTAAAAAGATATGACTTGAACCGAACTGTTGGTGGCATGTGTATAATACAAATGTTGTGATGGTACATGTGCAGTTGCAGAACACCTGAGCCCTCACGTGTCTTTTGCATATTCTTCAAAATATAGACGTTACTATTACGTTTTTTTACCCTATTTATGGAAGGTTTTATATCAGTATTTATATGTATATATAGAAGGTGACGTCTACACCATAAATAATTTTCATACACCTTTGAACTTATAAAATTATAAGATACGAAATGCACTTGTAGTAAGAGTAACAAAGTTAGTGACGTATTCAAACTTTTGGAAGTGTTCAAATCATCTTTTATTTTGTATACCTCTTTCAATCTTTATAAACCTATGTTTACTACGATAGGCGGTGATGAGGGTGTGCGGGAAGGACCACCGCATAGAGCCCGTGATTTCAAAAGGCATGTGTTTTTAAAAAAAAAAAATCTAATATATATATATATGTTAATTTTTTTTAAATAGTATACCCATACCAACTTCAAGATAAGCTGGTTTACAAAACAATTTTTATGGTTTAGAAGTTAGTCCATTGGCATTTAGGTTTAGTGAACCCAATACCCATTTGATTTTAAATAATAATAATAATAATAATAATAATAATAATAATACGAAAGGGTACATTTTTTCTAGTTCGAATGGGTTAAATTAATTCTCAGACACGTTATTGTTTACTACGGTTGGCAATTGCATTTGATTATTGAGAGATGAAAATTGACGAACCTGAACACGTCTTGTATATATGTTCATGTCAACGGTATGTCCTAAACAGGGGCAGTTGTATCAATCTAAATTGGTTAGTAAGCAAACTGCCTAAACCTGAATTTAACATGTTTTAACCAAAAATTATAGCAAAAATACAAACATTAAACATATAATTAAAACAAGTGATAGCTAAAGATATCTAAATCCAAATCAAATTTAAACACATAGATTCAAATCATGTTGAGCTAAACCAAAGAATTAGCAAAGGAATCAGAGATCTCGTTCCAAGGTAGCAACAGGGGTTACGGACGAGGTGTCGACTGAGTGGCAAATATGGACTTTGAGTTCGTGGAATCAACGGGTGGCTCAGGGGACATTGTCAGTTTATATGACTCGTCAATTTTTTTCTAAAACCTCTGTTTTGATGAACATAGTTTTTTGTTAGTCTCGGGCAATGTTAAAGGTGAGTCTCTTGTTTTTAACCTGCTCAACGTTTATGGTCCTCAACGTCCGGCTGATAGGCGCGTGTTATGGAACACCATTCGGGAGTTACGCTAGTCAAAACCGGGTATTTGGATTATTTTTGGGGATTTCAACGATGTCCGCTGCCTAAAAGATCACAAGAACTCCAGATTCGATCCATCTAGCTCCAAGGATTTCAACGATTTCATATATGATGCGGACCTGCATGAATTTTCTCAGAAAGGAAGAAAGTTTACTTCCTGCAAAGGTACCGGTTCGAAACCTAAACTCAATAAGATAGATCATGTCTTTGTTTATCACAGGTTTCTCGAGCAATGGTCTGATGCTTGTCTTATTGCGCTGCCCCGTTTTCTTTCAGACCATTCTCTGATGGTCCTGGTTATTGACCCGGTGGACTTTGGCCCGATCCCATTCCGTGTGTTCAATTCTTGGTATGACAATTTGGGGTTCAATTTAATGGTCAAAGATGCGTGTGATTCATTCAACTTTTAAGGGCCAATAAATTTATTTTTGGCAAACAAACTAAAGCATCTTAAGCAGCATATTAAAGTTTGGGTGAAAGCCTTGAAAGATAAAGAAGAAGAATCTAGAGATGTCCTTTCAAATGATTTCTTTCACTTAGAAAAGACCATGGAATACAGAGACTTAGATGAGGATGAGCTTTGGATTTATGAAGATTGTAAAGTCGATCTTCTTGATTGGGAAGCCAACAAAATCAAGGACCTTAAGCGGCAATCGCGGGTCAAATGGGCATCCTTCGTAGACAATAACACCTCACATTTTCACGGCATCATAAAAAGAAAGGAATCTAAATGGCGACTCCACGACCTTATTATTGGTGGTGTTTGGTACAACATTCCTAATCTGGTTAAGGTTTCGTTGCTCATTTTAAGGAATCATTTGTTTCTAGACCTAGGCTTTATGTAGGTGTAACAACCTCAAAAATTTTAGTTACCCCTTCCTAAAATGCACTTTAAGGAACCTTAAGTGAGACCCCGGGCTTATACAACGTGACCCGTATCGAAAAACAGACGAAATCAGCAACAGGGACCCCCGGAGACTCATGGGGGGATCCCCTAAACTTTTCGCAACTCGCGACAGGAGTCTTGGACACGTATTACCCGAAGTTGACACCTGACCAGGCTATACTCGACACAAAGCAGGCCTAGGCTAGGTGGCCTAGCCCCGCGACTCGCGCCAGGTGTGGCGGAGGTCGCTGCGACACGCGGGCCGGGTCAAAAATTGCTATAAAGCCCATGGCTTGGGACTTGATCAGTTTGCACATTACGACGTAAAATTTCGTTCTTTACGTTGAGCATTTCTCTGTTTCTTTCATAAATTACAATCCAAGTCTCGAAACTCTGTTGCGATATCAGGGTAATAACTCGATCACTGCTACGGTACTATATCCGATCGATTAAAACCGATCCGACGGATGTTTAAGTGCTGCCGATACTCGGCTATACTTTGTCATTCGTTGTGGGGTTTCGATCTCGTGATTATCGTAAATGTTGTATTAAGTTAATACACTAATTCGTTTGCATTGTATATTTAATTAGGTTCACTAGCTATAAACCAGTAGGCGAGCTCTGTTAATCTAAATCTGCAATGTAAGTCATTCTCTTTTTACCAAATTGTTTTGCAAAACTCTAAATGTTTTCTAGTTATACTTAAAGTGATTAAGTCTTTGTAATCTTAAATTACTACAAGTACGTGGGGTTTTGTATACACTACTTGTCAAGCATCACTTTTGGGTGAACGGACCCAAATAGTGATATGACCACAGTCAGTCACAGGTCTTGCCGAGTGACAACTTGGTCAGATAACTATAAGGTATAAACAAATGTGAAAACTCTTAATGATGTAATTTATAACAATGTGTCTGTTGTATAAATAGAATGCACTCGCTAGTATTTTCGCGATCAAATGTTTTTGAAACACGTTTCAGGTGATTTACTATGAAGAAAGGAAAAGTGTCGTGAAACACTACAGCTTAAATAAGTGGCTCAGTAAATTGGAAATAAAACGTGTTTTCTGTAATTAAAGGATTTCCCCAGTGAAATTCCTTTCCTGTAAATACGGGGTTTACCCCACGGTTATGAAATAAAATAATTCGGTGTTTTGAAACTCCGATTAATTTTTCCTGACACTCAATCCTGATGAAATTTTCGCTGCAAATTAATAAACACCAATACCACTGTTATCTGCTTCGCGGCATCCGAACCGGGGTACGGGTCGGGGGCCGTGACAGTAGGTCCAGAAATTGGATCTCGAACAAGGTGATTTCTTGTTTCGAATGGTGTTACGAGTGTGGAATCCAAGTCACACCATAAACCGAGCGAGAGAGTGAACAATACGAAAAGAGATACAACGTTTAACGATTCCGTGTATTGATTTCGACAGAGTTTCGGTACAAGATTACACAATAATAACACTTGGATACTCTCTCTCTCTCTCTCTTTCTCTCTCTCTCTCTCTCTCTCTCTCTCAGGGCCGGCCTAATAAGCATACAAACCTAGGCCTTTGCTTAGGGCCTACAAAAACTAAGGGCCTCCGAATTTTAAGCTTTGTTCTTATATGTTACATTTGTATTGGCCCAAGTTAACAACCCAAAATGTGTTTAGGCCCAAGATTTTGAATAATTTGATAAAGATCCATCAAGAACGCATCCTCTGGCCGCCTCCCATCCTCATTATGCGGCATCTGTTGGAATCCGAGTTGGTTTTATGTCCACATGGTTCCATTGAAGAGAAATTCGAGAATTGAGGTCAAATGTGATGAAGAGGGGTAAATGAATTTTCCACGATTTATTTTTCTATTCATGCGGAGACATGAAAGAAGGTTCTAAAGGGTCATGAATTTCACAAATCCTTTTTTCTTGTTCATGTCTCTTTGTTTCACTAGTCATCTTTGTTTCCTCTGGTTTCAGATTTTCGTTTGGTTATCTGTTTTTTATATATATTTACAAGAAAGAAGGTTCTTCAAAGGGGAAATTGAATGAGTCAGTGGTTCCATTAACAGAATCCATGGTTGCATAATAAGATCTTTTGAAGCTGTCAAGTGAAGAAGATGACACCTTTGATGAAACAGAAGATGAAAATGAGTTGGATTGTGTCAAATAAGTGTTGATAATGGAGTTTCAAATGGCTTTGTTTCTGATTTATTATAAATAAAAGAAATAATTGTTTTTTTAACTAAAAATTGGTAAACATTTTATAAAACACCCCTTTTGGTGAATAGTTTTCTCAACAACTCCCATTTGAAAAGAAAAAAAAAACACTCTGGACTAACGGCTATTTTGATAATAATATTCATCATCTACTAATATGAAATTCTATATACGTAGTGTGATGGTTTACTTGCAATCGAGCAACCATACAAAAATCAGTTTTGCGATTTGAAAGATTGAATCTTTGATATTCGCGATTTTGATTTGCTATTGTCGATTTATAAATTTTTAGGGCAATCAAGTATTGAATTTCATAAAGATCAATGTTCATCTAGTATCTCAACAAAAGTAGATGCATTTTTTTGTGAATTATAAAAATTTAAAGGGGCCCCAACTTTCAAGTTAGCTTAGGGCCTCTAAAAACCTTGGAACGGCTCTGCTCTCTCTACACACTCTCTCTAAGCTCGTACAAGCTCTCAATTACAAATGACAAGAAACGACTATTTATTCTACTCATACATCTTACATGAAGATCGACAAAGACTTAGCATGATGTTCAATCGACACTCCATGTATAATAAAGCTTCGCATCGACAACCAAGAATGCATGCTTCACAATTCATTTCAAACTAAGGTCATGATGATGTCATCTTCGAGTCGCACGACGGAGGAACATCATGGACTTCAGTCTCGAACTGAACCAACACTAGCTACATCCACAAAAGTGCATCAACACTATATTATCATGATATCAATAAACTTTCGTCTCTTGAAGTCGACTCCATCACAACCCCATTTTTGGACAATGAAATTAAATCCGTTGTTTAGGAATGTGGGGAGGATAAAGCCCCGGGTCCCCGCGGATTTAGTTTTCGCTTTATTAAGAGATTCTATAACTTTTAAGGATGATGTTAGCGCGATCCTAAACGAATTTTATGTAAATGGAGAGATTTAACGGGTTGCAACTCCTCATTTAATTTTCTTCTTCCAAAACTCGAAGACCCGTTGTGCTTGCATGATTATAGGCTTATCAATCCATCGGGGTCATTAGCAAGATTATTTCTAAGGTGTTTGCTAATAGGCTCAAACGGGACTTAAACTCGATCATCTTGGAATCCCAATCAGCTTTCATTAAAGACTGAAACATTATTGATGGGCCTTTGATTATTAATGAATTACTTTCTTGGATCAAGAAAAAGAAATCCAATGCTCTTCTTTTTAAAATCAACTTTGAAAAGGCATTCGATCACATCAACTGGGAGTTTATTATCTCTATTTTGGAGTGTAACATCCGTCAAAATCGGGTCTCCGAAATCTGACCCGAATTGAAAAAAAAACTAATCGTCTTCCGATAAAAAAAGAAATTTAATTAATTATAATTATTATATTATTTGATCGATCATCATGATTCCCGACGGATTAAAACCGGGAAAAACGGTGATATATGGGCAAAATCTAGTTAGATCGGTTAATAATTATAAAAGGGACTGATTAATTACGTTAAAATAGTGGTTAAATCAAGTTTGAAACTTAAAGGGGTTGAAACTGTCAAAACCTCAAAGTTATTTGTTTGATGTTATTTAAAAAAATAGAAAATACAACTTTCCACTATTTTTAAATCTCAGTGAAAAAAAAACAATTCATTGTACTAATAAATAATATTTACAAAGGGATTAAATGGAGACAAATAGTAACTTACAATTTTTTTAACGAGAATTTGTAAAGTTATTTACTTTACAAAGACAAGTTAAAGAATAAATAATATGATGAATAATTAGTTACAGAACGTTTATAAAGTTATTTAATATTTAAATAAATAATTAGTTACAGAATGTTTATAAAGTTATTTAAATAATAGTTGAATATCTAAAATAAAATTTAAAGGAATTAAACGAAGAACATAAGAAAGTAAAAGGGTGGAATTTAAAAAATTATAAACATGATATTTTTGGAAATAGAGGTATAAACAGTAAAAATGGAGGTGCAGATAGCCACACCCTTATTAAGGTTTAAACTGAGAAAAAGGAAAGCTTGGAACAAGATAAAAGGAAGGTTTCATTCAGAAAGGGTCAAAGGATTGTATCCACGTGTTGTATTATAAGAGAATATAAACTTACACGTGTCAAAAGCTATAGGTACCAATTAAGAACAGGGAAGCTAAAAACAACACACGTGTACTTCTTTTTTATTTATAAGTTTAAAGATTAGCATGCTATGTGTAAACTTTGGGAATTTTTAGATATCAAATTGGAATTTTGGTGAATTATATATATTTTAATCGCCAGTTAAATCAAATAAAAATACAAGATAGTCTTGAATAAATTCAATAAATAGTTTTATTGATTATTTCAGGTTATATCAACACTATGAAATTTCTATTTAATTTTTCCTTATTTTTTGGGAATCCATGAATTTAATTTGGATTTATACATGTTGTAATTATTTAAAAATACTAGTTTATCACAAATAAATTCTATATATATTATTACTGATTTTTTTTATAGATTCTATAATTGTTTTGAGACTCTTATACAAATTTTTATAATTTTAGATAATTATCTTATTATTGGATTAATGGATCTTCATTTAAGTAAATAAAATTTCTTTCTAAAATTTATTATTTTAAATTAAAACATGTGATGACCATGAAATCAAAGGTATGGTTTTGTTAGATAAATTCTATTAATTAATCAAAACTGGTAGCATTTAACGATTATGATAACATACTAAATTGATTATTACTACATAATTAATCATGATTTGTTTTATACAAGTATCGATTTATCTATTAAATTAATAATCATTTAAGCCCCAAATAGGAGAACCCAAATTCCTAAAAATTTATAAATTGTCCTTTCGTTTAGTATTTCATTATTTAGAATCTTGGTTATATTTATTCTAGGGTAATTTAGTCAATTGTTATACCTCGTATACTCGTGTGATAATTCTCGTGGATTAACTCTTCGCAACCTGTGAGTAATCTCTTCCACTTTCCCCTTTTTAACTTTTCAAATTTTCAAATTTTGGGGTGCATCACGTTACATTTTTCAATTTACTTAACATGCTATGATAAAGTGTTATTATATGAACGTCTTATGTGTATTGAGTTAATTACATAGTTAGTCCCTGTGGTTTGCACAAAATAACAACCTTGGGTACTAATAGTTTCTGATAACATTCTAGGGTATTAACTTTTCATTTTGTAACGTTTGAGGGTATTAAGCTTATTTGAAGGCTTAAAATCACATTTTGTTAGTACCTAAGTATGTTATTTTGTGCAAACCACAGGGACTACCTATGTTATTACCTTAGAAGTTAATACCTCCAAACGTTACAAAATGAAAAGTTAATACCCTAGAAGGTGATTTTAAACTATTAGTACCCAAGGTTGTTATTTTGTGCAAACCACAGGGACTAACTATGTAATTAACTCTATGTGTATTATATTATTCTATATGCTATTTGATGTCAAATCTATTGCATGCTATTGTGTCTAGTGGATCCACGGCTGACTAGGTTCCCCACGGCCATGGGTTGTAGCCTAGTATCGCCAACGGTATTAGACTCGCTCCTCGGGGCTTGAGCCTAATGCACGCTATTATCAGAAGTCTATTTATTTTGGTTGTTTGTGTTGTTATTTGATTGTGTATTCTTGTTTGGTGAATTGGGAAATATGAATATGTTGACAATGATATGAGACCAATTTCATACTAATCTTGAGGTGCATGTTAAAAATATTTTTTTTAAAAAAATAAATAAATATAAAACTGTTTTCTATAAAAGGAAGAAATTATTCACCAACATATTTGTTGACCAAAAAATATATTTTTCTAACGTGGTGCTGGTTTTCAAAGTTGGTGATCAAGTGATGTAGACACATAGCATGGGCCTTAGGAAATTAAATTGAAATCTTGATATATTTGTTTTGAACAATGAATGAACAATTTTGATTAATATATGTTATGTGACTATTTAAATGGGTATGCTTTAAATATCGTAACAATAATTAGTTGTCATGAGCTATGGGCAATCATCATGCCCCGTACCTTTCCGCTGCGGGTCGGGGTGTGACATGGAGCAAATGAACTTCCCTCCTCTTTGTTGTAAATGGATTCGGGGAGTTTTATATTTCGCAAGATCTTCGGTGCTTATTAATGGCTCCGAAATTCAATTTCAACGTGGTGTGAGGCAAGGCGATTGTCTTTTCTCATTCTTATTCATTATACGTATGAAGCCTTTCTCTTGTATGTTCAAAAGAGTGGTGGACCATGGTATTTTTCAAGGGTTCAAGTGTCCTCATGATGGCCTTACAATATCTCATCTCCTTTTCGCAGATTATGCTCTTTTGACTGGCAAATGGTCCAAAGACAATGTGCTCGATATGGTTAGACTATTAGATGCTTTTGACAAAAGATAATCCAAGTAGAAATCTCTGGTCCTTTTGGCGAGCGGGAGGTTAACTCTCTTAAAGTCGGTGATGGAAATGCTTCCCACTTACTTTTTTTCTTTATTTAAAGCTTTTGTGACTATTATTAAAATGTTGGAAGCTAATCGTCGAATTTCTTTTTTGGTAAGGAATGATGAAAATAATAAAATCAATTGGGTCTCTTGAGAGCACTAGGAACATACGGAATCAAAACAAAGTGAATCAAATATGGTGTAAGCAAAGGAGCGGCAATGGAACTGGCAACAGATTTGGAATCAATCAGAGCTGGTTCCTGAATCAAATCAATTGTAGCTTAATTTTGGTGAATCAAACATGCTTTATGGCAATTGGAGCGACAAAATTAGAGTGGAATTGAGTAATCATTATACACGTGAAATCACTCCAGGTGATGAAGTCTGAACTCCATCCCATCTATTGAACCACCAAAATGGTTCATCATCGAATGATTCAATGACATAGGGAAACCTCTCGTCATTATAGATCATGTAAAAGAGAAAATAGCATTCAGCTTGGGAAATCCATTGGCCAGGATTGGATCCAGTGAAACGAGGTAAGCGTGGATGTTCATGCTGGAGCTCTTCCAAAGCTATCTATGCTAAGGTTCAATGAAAACAGCAATGAAATAATAACTTATGAAGTAACAATCAACACTAGAGAATTAGGAAATAATAGGTACTCATTTCATTGAAATTCATAGGCAAAACTGATTACAATAGAAACAAAGAACAAGTTAGAGAAGGGGATGGGAAGAGAATAAATTTTAGAAAAGAGTTGGGAAGAAGATGATGTAACAATCCTCAAATAAAACCGACACCCTCATAATATTTCCAACACCCTATTATATTCTAAAAATGTCTCAATATGCCTTATAATACACCCCGTATGTGAAAATCGACCCCGAAATACCGTATAGTATTGAAAATAATTAAAAACAAGAAATATTAAGTTGAGGCGGGCCGCGTAGGACCCACCCCAAACCTTACGCGGGCTGTATGAAGGTGTAGATCTGATTACGTTAATTTCTTTAAGTTTAGGCGGGCCGCGTAAGAGTTCCCGTTAGTTTACGCGGGCCGCGAGAGATCAACAACGCAGAGACACCCTAGGCCGACACGTGTCGACATCGTGGCGGACCTACCTGATGAGCCGGACAAGCTAGTCCGTTGACTAGCTTTGACGAGGGCCGCGTAAGCCCCGCTTATATGTTACGCGGGCCGCGTGAGACCCAGTTTCAGCAACTATATAAGCAGGCATCGGGTGTCAGTATTCCTCGTTCATTTCTTTTCTTTCTTAAGCGAATTTCTGAAGATATAGGCATAATATTCGAGTATTATACCCCCTAATTAGCGAGGTTCTGCTCCGTTGTAAGTATTATAACCCCAGTTTCGTACTAGATATGCTGCCCGATTGATTTAGGGTTCCGTAACAACTGTCGTGGTTCTGCCCGACGTAGTTGTTGGAATGCCGTCTCAGGGAGGGTATCATTAATATTTTCAAAGGGTTATGATACTAACCTATGTACATTTGTGTAAATTATAGATTATTCCCAGGAAACCCTTACGTGAAGTCTAAGATAGCAATGTGAGTTTATCCAATTTTTGTTAAAATTTTTGTAATACTTTACAAAACCTTAATGCTTTACAATATAATTAAGCGGCGATTGAGTCTTTGTAGTTCTTCAATTACTGCCGGTATGTTGGGGTTTTGTATACAAAATTTACTACTGCGAGTAGTAAGTCGGGATGACAGTACGTTACCATTGGACAACGAGTTAGCCAATGTGTAATATGACCCGCAAGTCAGGATTGACAGTAGTACTGAATGAGTAATTGTGTAGAAATAAACAATGTGATCGCTCTCAATACTGTTTTAATTGATAAAATATTTCTTGATTAAACTGGTATTCACTCACCAGTATTTCCCACTGACAAATGTTTTTAAAACCCGTTTCAGGTAACACAATGTGACAGCCAATTAGTAAAAAGCCAGCTGGAGAGCACTGAAGGCTTGGGAAAAATGTGGCTATAAAAGTTACCTAAAAGACGATGTTTTAAATTCAATAAAATAGGGTTTATCCCTATAAATGTATTGTAATAAGAAACTTGGGTTTTACCCATGTGATTGTTAATATCAAATATGGTGGTTTTACTCTGATAAACATTTCCTAACTACGGTCCTGATGTAATTTCTGCTGCCAAATTAACCAACTGATACCACCGAAAATCTGAGTTCGCGTCCGCCTGTTCCCGGGACAGATAAGGGATCGGGGGTTGCGACAGAAGGTGGTATCAGAGCCTAGCCACTGGTCTGAGCCAAAGAAGTGTTCTGCTGACACTTAAATTCTAAATTTTGTGTTAGGAAATAATTTATGTGATTATGTGTTTTGTGTTATTTGACTATTTGTTAGTTTACAGTATGAGTGATCAAGGACTCTCAGACATGTGTCGTCAATTGTCTGATTCACCTAGGAGTGAAGGTACCTCTTCACAGCCTGCCCTTTCTAGGTATTCTGCTGATCAGGAAGAAGGGATGTTTGCCTTTAAAGCTCAGTCGGAATAGCCATTCCCTCACAAAAAGAGAGGATGGTTCAGTAAGGAAGCCTTTGCACGTAGGAAAAGAATGCGAAAGTTGCAACAGCAAAGAGCCTTAGCAGCCGTTAAGCGAAAGACAGATGCCCATACACAGGATATGCTTAATAGAAGCCTAGCCAATTTCCATATCCTAGTTACAACTGCTGCTGACCCAAGTCTGGAACAACTAGTAGCCCCACAACTACCAATCCCAGACCAATCCATGGAAATAGAAAACCCTGAAAACCAAGTGGAGATGCATGACTTTAACCCAGAAGATATCCCTAGGGTACCTGCACCAAATCCCCTAGACCCAAATTACGACCCCTGGTGGGACGATAATAGGGACTTTGTGCAACATTACCCGATACATGAAGACACACCCATACAGAACATAGGAGCCTATCCAGGTATGGACCCTTTAGATCCCTATTACCACGATGAATATATTAGGGAGATCTTAGAAGATCCTTACCGATTTCAGGCACTTTCACCTCCATATCAGGAACCCACACCCCAGATTCCGAACCCAGTCCTAGAACCTGCACCCCCAATGAGTGCAGAAAACGTACAAGAACTTAGGACTTTTGGGGAGGAAATTTTAGAAAGCAATGAGAGAATGAGACAGGTGGGAGAGCGTCTCGTATGAAAATATGATGAGCGCAATATGGATTTTTGGATAAATCCATATCCGTGATGTGATGGAGGAAACGGTAATAGTAAGAATAATATAAATATAATAAAAATAAAATAAAATATGTGTGTACAGATGCCTATTACTATTAGTGTGATTCTATTTCTGTTGGTATTGTAATTTTTATTTCAGTACTAGTGTGTAATAGATGCATAATGGTATATGGAAATAGAGTAAAAGTCGCAATGATCGACGTTTTTGGCTAGATTGCGTATCATGTGATTAACTATATTAAATATTATCTTGTGATATTAATATGGAGTAAATGTTTAAAATTCAGATGGCCGATGAAGGAAATCAAAGAAATCTGAATAATGATAACCAGAGTAACCTTAACGTGGTTAATGAAAATTCAAGCATCAATAACAATGGAAACCAAATGGATAATTGTGCCGTTCAACATATAGTAGCACAATGAATTATAGATGCAATGCCATTTATTATTCAAACGATTCAAGAAGCGAATAATAAAAGTAAGCATAGCAGTAAGCGACCAATTGAACCAGAACACAGTGTGAACAATGGACCTATACTTCAAATGCCCATTCCCAAAAGGAGAAGAACCGTGTCTTACGGTTGTTCTTATAAAGAATTCTGGTCTTGTAAACCAATGGAATTCTCGGGCAACGAAGGGGCCATTGCAACCCTACGCTGGATAGAGAAGACTGAGGCAGTCTTAAGGATAAGCAAGTGTGATGAAGAAGATAAGATATTGTTTGCTTCTAATCTGTTTAAAAATTCAGCACTAGAATGGTGGAACACTATCCTCCAATCAAGAGGGAGTGATAGAACTTACAATATGGAATGGGAAGAATTTAAGGACAAGGTAGAAAGGAAATTATGCCCACCCAATGAAAAAGAACAGATAGCAAACAAATTCCTAAACCTTAGGATGACTGGTGTAGATAGTAAGGAATACACTAAGATATTCTTTGAATATGCTAGAATAGTGCCAACCCTTGCTTCACCTGAACCAGTGTTAATCTCCCGTTATATATGGGGATTAATTGGGGAGATAAGGCACGTAGTCAAGGTAACTAAACCTCAAACCATAGAAGAAACAATTAGACGAATTGTTAGAGAAAGGATTTATACAACCAAGCTCATCACCATGGGGAGCGCCGATATTATTTGTTAAAAAGATGGACGGATCAATGCGTATGTGCGTTGACTACCGTGAATTAAACAAGGTCACGATTAAGAACCGGTACCCATTACCGAGAATCGATGATCTGTTTGATCAACTACAAGGAGCTCGATTTTTCTCTAAAATCGATTTAAGGTCAGGATATCATCAATTAAAGGTACAGGAAGAGGACATTCCTAAAACCGCATTCAGAACAAGGTATGGTCATTATGAATTTACTGTCATGCCATTTGGTTTAACCAATGCCCCAGCTGCATTTATGGACATGATGAACCGAATATGTAAGCCATATTTGGATAAATTCATAATCGTCTTCATAGATGATATTCTCATTTACTCTAAGAATAAAGAGGATCATGCAAAGCATTTGCACGCACTTTTAAGTTTATTAAGAAAGGAAAAGCTTTATGCTAATTTTTCTAAGTGCGAATTTTGGTTAGAACAGGTATAGTTTCTTGGACATTTAGTTAATCATGAAGGAATTCATGTGGATCCAACAAAGATCGAGGCAATTACTAAATGGAAAACCCCTGAATCACCAATCGAGGTTAGAAGTTTCTTAGGATTGGCCGGTTATTATAGAAGATTTATTCAAGATTTTTCTAGAATAGTCATTCCTTTAACCAAGCTAACCTGTAAATCTGTTAAGTTTGAATGGGGATTAAAACAAGAAGAAGCCTTTAGAATCCTTAAGCATAAATTAACCCATACACCCATACTAGCATTACCAAAAGGAGCTGAAGACTTTATAGTATATTGTGACGCTTCTAAAATAGGCTATGGATGTGTATTAATGAAACGCTAAAAAGTTATAGCTTATGCATCTAGACAACTTAAGAATCATGAAGAGAATTATTCAACCCATGATTTAGAATTAGGAGCTATAATTTTTGCTCTTAAAATTTGGAGACATTACCTTTATGGTAGTAAGTTTACCATATTCACTGATCATAAGAGTTTAAGGTATATTTTCAAGCAAAAAGAGTTGAATATGAGATAAAGACGCTGGATGGAGATGCTTAGTGATTATGATTGTGATATCCAGTATCATGAAGGAAAAGCAAATGTAGTGGCAGATGCTTGTATCATGAAAAGCCAAAAAGGATACGTTCTCTTAAATTAAATCTACAAGTAGATTTAAATGATCAAATAAGAGAAGCACAAGAATCAGTAATCAAGGAAGATACTGAAAAGCTAAAAGGTATGCTAAAAGAATTAGAACAAGGAACAGATGGAATTTGGAGATTCCATAAAAAGAGAATGTGGATACCTAAATTAGGAAACCTACGTCATCGTATATTAGAAGAAGCCCATAAGTCTAAGTATACGATGCATCCAGGAAATGATAAGATGTACCAGGATTTAAGGAAAATTTTCTGGTGGATAGGAATGAAGAAGGACATAGCAGTCTATGTTTCTAAATGTTTAACATGTTCTCAAGTTAAAGCTGAACACCAGAAACCCTCAGGATTTCTACAACAGTTAGAAATGCCAGTGTGGAAATGGGAATTGATAACAATGGATTTTGTTACTAAATTACCCAAAACAAAGAAATGCAATGATACAATCTGGGTGATTGTAGATAGACTAACCAAGTCAGCTCAATTTCTACAAATGAAAGAAACATTCAGTATGGAACAGCTAGCAAAATTATATGTAAATGAAATTGTTTCTTTACATGGAATTCATTTATCAATTGTTTCTGATAGGGATAGCCGATTTACCTCTCATTTTTGGTCAAGTTTTCAAAAGGCAATGGGAACCAAGTTAAATTTGAACACGGCTTATCACCCTCAAACGGATGGACAAAGTGAAAGGACAATGAAGGACATGCTTAGAGCTTGTGTAATTGATTTCGGAGGTAATTGGGATGATCACTTACCTTTAATAGAATTTTCATATAATAATAGTTATCACTCAAGTATCAATGCTGCACCATTTGAAGCACTTTATGGACGTAAGTGCCGAACCCCAGTCTGTTCGGCAGAAATTGGGGAAAAGCAACTATCTGGACCTGAGATAGTACAAGAAACAACTGATAAAATTATTCAAGTCAAAGAACGATTGAAAGCAGCACGTGATCGACAGAAAAGTTATACCGATCACGTGCGTAAGGTTTGGGGTGGACCTTTTGAGATTATTAGAAGAACAGGACCTGTAGTTGCTTTGGGGTGGACCTTCATACCGCCCGCGTAAGGTTTGGGGTGGACCTTTTGAGATTATTAGAAGAATAGGACCTGTAGCCTATCAGCTACAACTGCCAGAGGAAATGGCAGGAATACATGATGTATTTCATGTATCTAATCTTAAAAAGTGTTTAGCTGATGAATCGCTAATAGTACCTCTTAAGGATATAGAGGTAAATGAACAACTCAAGTTTGTAGAAAGGCCTCTACAGATTAAAGACAGGAAAGTCAAGAATCTCAAGCACAAAAGATTAGTTCTGGTCAAAGTAAAGTGGGACTCCAAAAGAGGACCTGAGTATACATGGGAGCTTGAATCAGAGATGCAAAGGAAATATCCGCACTTGTTCCAGTAGATCTCGAGGATGAGCTCTAAAACAAGGTGGGGAGGATGTAACAATCCTCAAATAAAACCGACACCCTCATAATATTTCCAACACCCTATTATATTCTAAAAATGTCTCAATATGCCTTATAATACACCCCGTATGTGAAAACCGAGCCCGAAATACCGTATAGTATTGAAAATAATTAAAAACAAGAAATATTAAGTTGAGGCGGGCCGCGTAGGACCCACCCCAAACCTTACGCGGGCGGTATGAAGGTGTAGATCTGATTACGTTAATTTCTTTAAGTTTAGGTGGGCCGCGTAAGAGTTCTCATTAGTTTACGCGGGCCGCGAGAGATCACCAACGCGGAGACACCCTAGGCCGACACGTGTCGACATCGTGGCGGACCTACCTGATGAGCCGGACAAGCTAGTCCGTTGACTAGCTTTGACGCGGGCCGCGTAAGCCCCGCTTATATGTTACGCGGGCCGCGTGAGACCCAGTTTCAGCAACTATATAAGCAGGCATCGGGTTTCAGTATTCCTCGTTCATTTCTTTTCTTTCTTAAGCGAATTTCTGAAGATATAGGCATAATATTCGAGTATTATACCCCCTAATTAGCAAGGTTCTGCTCCGTTGTAAGTATTATAACCCCAGTTTCGTACTAGATATGCTGCCCGATTGATTTAGGGTTCCGTAACAACTGTCGTGGTTCTGCCCGACGTAGTTGTTGGAATGCCGTCTCAGGGAGGGTATCATTAATATTTTCAAAGGGTTATGATACTAACCTATGTACATTTGTGTAAATTATAGATTATTCCCAGGAAACCCTTACGCGAAGTCTAAGATAGCAATGTGAGTTTATCCAATTTTTGTTAAACTTTTTGTAATACTTTACAAAACCTTAATGCTTTACAATATGATTAAGCGGTGATTGAGTCTTTGTAGTTCTTCAATTACTGCCGGTATGTTGGGGTTTTGTATACAAAATTTACTACTGCGAGTAGTAAGTCGGGATGACAGTACGTTACCATTGGACAACGAGTTAGCCAATGTGTAATATGACCCGCAAGTCAGGATTGACAGTACTGAATGAGTAATTGTGTAGAAATAAACAATGTGATCGCTCTCAATACTGTTTTAATTGATAAAATGTTTCTTGATTAAACTGGGATTCACTCACCAGTATTTCCCACTGACAAATGTTTTTAAAACGCGTTTCAGGTAACACAATGTGACAGCCAATTAGTAAAAAGCCAGCTGGAGAGCACTGAAGGATTGGGAAAAATGTGGCTATAAAAGTTACCTAAAAGACGATGTTTTAAATTCAATAAAATAGGGTTTATCCCTATAAATGTATTGTAATAAGAAACTTGGGTTTTACCCATGTGATTATTAATATCAAATATGGTGGTTTTACTCTGATAACCATTTCCTAACTATGGTCCTGATGTAATTTCCGTTGCCAAATTAACCAACTGATACCACCGAAAATCTGAGTTCGCGTCCGCCCGTTCCCGGGACAGATAAGGGATCGGGGGTTGCGACAGATGAACATTCTCAATATACTCATTTTTGACCTAGACTCCCTTGTGCTTTAGCTTATAACCTGTAACGTTTAACTTGTTTGGGCCATTTGATTTGGGTTACTTGATTGATTAAGTTGCGCTTGGGTATGTTCACAACAAATTGGAAACCAGACGTATGGATTCACGTAATTCAAGGTTTTGAGTTAAGTTTCCTTAATAATAAACAATTTATGGGTTTTGACCGTGAATATTGTGTTCCGATTTCTACATCTTGGTACCAATTATCCCTTTAACATCGAGTCCCAAGAACTTGGAAAATTGTACCAGAATGTTGGCTCAAATCTTCCCGTCTCATATTCCGGACAAGTGTTGTTGGCTGGTGATTCTTCGGGGGTTTTTTTATTTCTTCCATAAAGGATATGTTGTTCAAGTCTTGCAATTCAACTATTTCTCCTCACTTTAAGTGGTGCAACATAATCCCAAAAAAAGGTCAATATTTTTATGTGGGAAGCGACTCAAAGTAGGCTGCCTACATGTCCAGGATTAAGGAAAGGGGGAGTGAATGTTGAGTCTACTATGTGCATTTTGTGCTGCGAGTATGAGGAATCATGCGACCACCTTTTCAGTTCGTGTGAGATTGTTTCTCGAGTTTGGCAGGCTGTTTCCTCATGGTGTAGGATCCCTCCTATATACACTTTGTCCTTCGAGGATGTTCTTTTGATTCAAGACTCATGTAACCTTGATAGTAGAAAGAAATTAATAGATGAATGCATTCTTTTCACTACTTGTTGGATTCCATGGAAAAAAAAAGGAACGAATCGATTTTCACAGATAAGGAGGTTATCCAGGCCAATATTCTGGGGGGAAATAAAGGGCCTGAGCTATTTGTGGATTAATAATCGGATGCGGACCAGCGACCTGGCGTGGGATAGTTGGCAGTGTTGCCCTATGTAATTGTTGTTCCTTTTTGTTGTTGTATGGTTCTAGCGCCTTGCTAGTGTTTTGGTTAATGAACTTCACCATTCTAGAAAAAGGGAAACGATTTTCTAAATCAAACGACTAAATACTTAAATCAGTGTAAATTTGAGCTTCATTTGAAAAAAAATGAAAATTAATTATTTCTTTGTTTCTTCTCCCAGCTTTCAAATATAATTCTTTCTAATTTTAAGGACTGAGTTAGCTTTCTACTATACAATCAGGATGATAATATGAGTCTCATCAATAAAAAATCATCAACATAACCTTTACATATACAATGATTGTGCTAGCAATTAGCATTTCTTGTTGATTTCACAAATTATGTATTTTAAAGAGTGAATTTCAAGGATTGTCCTTTATCTTTTTACATATTTTCAGGCACTGTCTTTATGTTCAAAATTGACGAGTTTTGTCCTTTATGTTTTCATATCATACACGTTTTGTCCTTTAGGCCTAACCCAGTTAGTTTTTTCAGTTAAATTTGGTCATGTGCTTTGCAAATGAGGGCATTTTTGTCAATTCAAAGGTTGCAGAAGCTTTGATTTGTAAATCTGCCGTTGAACTTACCTTTGAATTGACAAAAATGCTCTCATGTACAAAGCATATGACCAAATTTGTTAGGATCTAAAGGTCTCATGATTGTGTTTGTTTGTTATAATTTGAACAAATGAATGTATATTAATCAATGTAAGGTGCAGCGGAAATGAACAACAAACTTTGTAAACACAATCAAAAGGAAAATAGTTTTAGTAAACACATGCTTTTCATTGAGCTGAATGATTAAAGTACAAGAATGATTACAGCACTGCTTACATACTAAAACTCCCCCTCAGCAAGATGCCCCAAGGTTGATTGCACAGGATGAAAGGATTGGAGGAGATGGAATCTCCCGGACAATAAAATGAAACAGTACAGGGTACTGTTCCATTTATAGGCACAGTCAAACCACTGAAGCATCTTTGCTGACATCACCATGAAAGTGACGTTTAACAAACTAACAAACTCTAACTACTGATCTAATACAGACACTGCTTATGCTAACCACTGACTACAATATATAACATAAAAGAAGTTAAACAACTGCTGAAACCTTCCACTGATGTGAACCCAGCAGTACTTGTTGTAACCCAGCAGTGCTTGACCCATAGCAGTAGATTGAGCAGCAGGGCTTTGTACTTCATCAGACTTTAGTGTGATCAGTAGTTGTAAGTCAGCAGTTTGTAAAAATCAATGGATTGGAGGTCATCAGATGTTTTAATCACTTTCAAGGGGAAAGTCTAGTGCAAACTACTGTTTATTGTGAATCCACTTTTGTGACCTGGTTTTGGCTCTACATCATCTGTTCCTCTGGTAGGGTTCAATCCCAACAATCTCCCCCTAGAACAGATGATGCCAAAACCTTTCATTATTCTGGATCTTTATCTTCTCATCAGAAGTTCCTTAGCTTGTCTTTTAAATTCCACTTCAAAGTCCTTGGAACTTGAGTCATCCTCATCTCTGCACAATGTAAGTTCAAGGAGATCTTGTAGATCTTCAACACCAAGGCCTAGTGCTTGTTTCCTTGATATGTACTTCACTTCACCATTGGATCTGATCATAGTCAATACATGGGTCTTTTGATCAGACGTCCATTTTAGTATTTTTGAACCCAATGGGTTTCTTGGGAGAGGTTTATTAACTGCTGAGTCTGGTGATTGTGGCCTTGTGAAGATTTGTTGAGCAGTATCCTGAGCTTTTATCTGTTCAGGATTTTCAGCTGCCATTTGTTTGAAAGCCCTGTTTATGATCTCATTTGCTGCAGCTATATCTTCTGCTGTCTCTTTATCAATCAGTTCTTGTCTCCTTCTTTGATCTAACTCAATGTCTGAGATGTCTGTTGATGTGAGCAGTGGTTCAGAAGTTTTGATTTGCTGTTCTGGCTTTATGTGATCAGGCTTCTTTGGTGTGTCTGAATCTGTCATCTTTCTTTTCTTTAGCCTCTCATAAGCCTCATCTGTATATTGCCTAGTCCATTTTGCTATGACATTGGCAGGTTCAACCTTTGCATCCACCAGCTCTTGTTTCTTCCTTTTGTACTCTGAAGTAAGATCGGCAATGAGCTTTTTGTATTTGCTCCAGTTTGGAGCTGTCCTCTTCTTGCTTGGATCATTTTTGATTCTTTCAATTCGGTTTGCCTCATGCTTTAATGCAACTATTGGCCATTCTTCGAATTGTTTTTCTTCAGCTGGATAGAATTTTTCTTTCATGATATATGCAAGATATTATTTTCTCATTTATTTTCGTAGATCTACTTTGGGTGGTAAATTTGACATTTCTTTGCTCAGATCTCTTGCATAGTCTTCCATCTGTTTGACTTTAGTGAGCAAGAATTCCATTTTTTCAGAAATGGCTTTGTCACTTTGATCTTCACATTCAAGTTTGGCTCTTATCTTAGCCTACCTTGCTTTGAACTTGAGATATTCATCCATATTTTCTGGGTTTCTGAAGCCTATGAGAGAAGGAAATCTTCTTTTTGAAGGGTCATCCTCAGTGTAAAATTGTCTCATCTCATTTTTTACAGCTTCCAGTTCCAGTGGATATTTTGCAGCAATAGGATCATATTTGTCATCATTTGCCTGAGTTGTTTTTCTTTTTCTGGTGTAGGTTTTCTCCAGTGAAGGAGTGCTTTTGGGTGATTTGTTGATTGGAGTGAAGATGGCTTGAAGTGAAGTGAGGGTGCTTGGACTGACAGGTGTTGAGACAACCGGTGTTTCAACCACTGTTGTCATTACAACAGATGTTGTAACATCTGATGTCTTCTGCTTTTTAGCAGGAGGTGATGGTGGTGGGATGGTTTTTGGAGATGATGGTGTTTCTAGTGAGGCAGTGGTTTGAATGGTTTGAGTGAGAGCAGTTGTTGTAACGGAGGTGATGGTTGTTGGTTTAACAACTGTTGAAACCACTGAAGTATCAACTGTTGTTGAGACAGCAGATGTTGCAACAGCTGTTTGGGTGGAAGATTGATGTGTGGAGCTTTTAGGAAGTTTGGGAGTGTGTTTTCTGGATCTGGATGGTATGGATTTGGGTTGCCTCACTTGTCTAGTGGGCTTCTTCTTTTCATCCTTGGGATTTTCATCATCCTTTGGCTCAGAAGTACCCTGCGCATTCAGTTCCATGAAAGCTTTCTTCTCCTGTACAAACTTTTCTTTTTCCTTTGCTTCCAAATCACTTTTTACCTTTGCTTTTTCATCAACAAGGGTCTTAGTGTTTTCATCAATCTTTTTAGAGCTATCTGGTTCCACTTTCTCCCCCTTTTTGGCATCATCTGGTTTTGGGTTATCTATAATTATGATAGAGGGAGGAACAGTGCCAGAAGTGCTCAATATGTGTGCCTTAATTGCCTTGATATCAGCTTGAGTGTCTTTAAACCTTGCGTCCATAACATTTCTGATCTTTTGAACCTGAATCTCATGTTGCTGATCAGCTAGTTGTTTTTTATGGTTGAGCAAAGGTTGAAATAAATTCCACAACTCACTTGCAGTGAGAGTGTATGTTGGCTCAGCTATTGAAGTTGATGCAGCAGTGGATGGTATCTTTTAATCTTTCAACACCTGTTGCAGCATGCTGATGTGTGCTAAACAGACTATAAAAACAACCTAAATTAGACTCTCTAATCTAGACACTATAAGTTTTAAATTTATAGACTAGAACTCTCTAAAACCTAAACCACACAACCGGCAAGTGTACCGGTCAATGTAGTATAGCCTAAGCAAGTCCGAGTATCGAACCCTAAGACTCTATGTATTACGTAAGCTAGACTCTAATAGACACTGACTGACGCGACTTAAACTTGTTTGATTGTTTGGGGGGGGGGGGTTACTGAAAAACTAAGAAATCTATATTAACCTAATTAATTAACTAGACTTAGACTAAGACACGAACGAAAACTAGGATTGTATTCAGATGAGATTAACGACTACCTAGACTCGAATCCAGTTTGAATGGGAATAGACTTCTAATGGTATTATTGTTGTATGGAGCCGGGATCGTAAAATACTAAACCTTAAGGTATTTCAATGCTAAGACTTCCCGACCCTTCTCAGGAAGAAACCTAGGAAACCCTACAAGGCTGTTGTGATTACCGACTGTTAGACTTCCTCTCAGTCCTCTAACAATTCTAAAAGTGCCCTAATATGACTATCTACCTCTCAGCGCGATAATCTAAAGCAATTCTAGGTTCTGACTTGGTTTACTAGACACAAATGCAATTAGGGAAATAAGATCGACTTCTCTCAAAACCTATCTTAGATATATACTGCACCGCGACCTAATAACTAACTCGAGCCTCTCAGCGACAAATTAAGCAGAACACTTGATTTTATTAAATTACCGAATATTACTTCTAAGGTTACTTACTAGATTTTCACCCTAAAGGATTAATGATCTATTACGTGATATAGACAGTCACCTAAATCAAGAACCCTAATATAACCCTATTATGTGATAAAGACCGTCACCAAGGATCATACGAAGCAACAAACAATAATAAAATAAATGTCAAGCATGCATGTGCACCAAATCAGAAATTCTAGAATACTTTACTTTCAAGAATCAATCCATAATTAAACAATAAAAACCATTAAAAATCCAAACTTTAATCAAACTATCATCTTGTCTAGGTAGTATCTAGAGTTTAGCCAAGAAACATATTGTCTAACATAAACAAATCAAGTTCAAAACAAGAATTCATGGAAAAAGATTGAAAACACGAAATTAAAGAGAACCGGGAGATAGAACCCGAACAATCTTCACTTCCACGCTTCCTAGCTTCAACCTTATGATTCCCGCAAACTCCAACTCTTTGTAATGCTCGAAAACTGCTCCAGACGTCGCCTCCGGTTGTGTTAGTTCGTAACCTCCTTTAATGATCATTAAGAATTGATTAAATAGTAAACCCTAGCAGCTAAACAACCCAGGCGCGATTCTCCTATCAGTAGCGTAGCGCGACTGATATACCCTTGTTGCTAGCGCTACGCGACTGCCTCAAATGTCAGCATTTTCTTGTTTATTGGTAGTGTAGCGCGACTGATATGACTCCTAGCCGTAGCGCTACGCGACTGGCCATTTTAAACAGAATGTTTTCTCCGAAATTCAGCTTTAACACCCCAAAATTCTTAAAAATAATTCTAACTCTTTGTGACTTGTTCCAGGATGTAATGCTTCATCATTATAGCTCGTTTCCACTCAATTTTCAGCCAATTAACGTATCAAGACCTGGAAAAACGAACTTCGATCAATAGCACGTAATTCTAAATAAAATTAAACTATAAATAACGATAAAAATGCACAAACTATACACGATATAAGTATGTATTTTGCAATACATCAAACATCCCCACACTTACACTTTTTTCGTCCCCGAAAAAGAATTGTGCAACGGAATCAGAGATAAATCATTACTTGGATCAAAAATTATTTATATCTTATTAAAACCAAAGCTTGCGTTAGCTGCGATTGCGAATATACTGGTCCTTTTAAACCCGAATCTAATCCTAAGCCCTTATCATATGAATTTAATTTAGGTGCGGTCAATCCACCTAGGGTCTCACACTAGAATTTACGGTCCATCTACTCCCACCTCAAGCTTATAGGACTAAAGGAACGATCACTGGACCAATTCCGAACCGTCTTATATCAAAACCAAGAGAGTTTACAATCAACTTTTTTTTTTAATATTTTTTTTCTTTGCTTTTCGCTCTCTTTTTTTTTTCTTTTTTTTTCTTCGTGAGTCTAGACGATGCTTTCCCTAACCAAGAGGTATTCCGGCTGTAGAGTCGCTATCCCCAACCACAGATTACTTAGGTTTCGGTACTTTTATTCGGCAATTCGATTTCACACATCCCAGAGGCATTCCGGCTGTAGAGTCGCTATCCCCAACTCGGATTACATAGGCCTGTGTTACTTTCATTTAGTTTCTAGCTCACTTTTTATTCTATTTTTTTTTTCACATGATCACAAACTCTAACAGTTTTAACTTATAACGGTGCCCCTTATACTAATTTTAGCAGTTTTGATTTCCCATATTTCCCAGGCGAAAACCCACAAGCAGACCGACAATTTAAGGTATATTAGATCAAAGGAACTTAAAACCAGATCCGGGCCTATCCACATATCCCTAACTAGACGCAAGCTCGATTTTTTATATTCTCATATTATTATTATTCAAACCAAGCAACAATTCACCTTTTCTATCATTTTCCGTTTTAATTTGCAAACTTCTCATATCGAAAGACATTTTCTGATTTTTCAATTTTTTTGGATTTTCAATTTTTTTAATTTTTTTTGTGTTTTTCAAATTTATGACTCAAATATTTACAAGTATCCCATCCCCACACTTAGAGATTGCATTGTCCCTAATGCAAGAACGAAAATACGACTCAATACTACCTAAAAAAAATTAAAAATTGCAAACGAAATAAAAAAAAATATACAACAACAACAACAAAAAGGGAAACGACTTAGCTGGTTAGGACGAGTCTTGAATCCCATGAACGATCGTATAGCATTCCATTCGCGATCGTTGCCTAATCTGCTTGAGTTTATCTAAATGGCAGTTCCGAAATCACCCGAATGGAAATTGAGTACGGGTGGTACAATCCAAAACCTGCATAATCAAAGCAAAGCAGAACCCAACGCAGTACCAACTCTAAAAAAAACGACTCAAAAACTACTAATCTAGACTCATGGTACAAAATAAAAGACTCAAAATACAAACTCTACAAACGAGTAATAACTTCTCACATACTTACGGAGGATCATGGAGATGCAGCTCACCTCCAAAAACAAACTCACGGGCCGCAGCACCATTATACCTATTATTGCCCAAATCACCCCAAACACTCTTATCTCTCTCACAACCTCGTAACGCTTCACCTGGTGGTTTGAATCGATACTCTTCATAATGAATTCTATCCCCACACTGAGCTTTGCTCAGTGTCTCTATCTTAGACTCTAAACACACCACCCTTTCCTCTAATTCCTCTAATTTTCCATCCGGTGGATCCCCACGCTTGAGTCCTATGACCTTCTCTAGACTCGGATCACTCACTAACCTCTCCTCATCTCTCTCGCCCTTCTCACACTCCCCCACTAACGAAACCGCCTCCACTTTATCACTTGACCCTCTCGAATTCATAACGTTAAAAACTACCGCTTCCTCGCCTGCTCTAAGTGTGATGGTGCCTAAAAAGACATCTATGAGAGCTTTAGCGGTATTTAAGAATGGGCGACCTAAAATTAACGGTACCTTTTCATCGGCTTCCATGTCGAGAACGACAAAGTCTACGGGGAAAACGAATTTATCCACTTTAACTAAGAGGTTTTCTATTATACCACGTGGATACTTCACTGATCTATCGGCTAGAGACAAAGACATACGTGTAGGTGAAAGCTCTCCTAGACCTAGCCTCTCATACAAGGAATATGGCATTAGGTTTATACTTGCTCCTAAATCGGCTAGGGCCCTACACTCGGTATCACTCCCAAACAAACACGGGATGGTGAAAAGGCCCGGATCCGTCAACTTTTCCGGGACCTTGTTCAAGACTACGGCAGAACACCCTCCACTAAGGGGGATGTTAGAAACCTCTCCTAACCTTTCCTTACGTTTTAGAAGATCTTTTAAAAATTTTGCATATTTGGGCATTGATTGAAGGGCTTCTATGAAAGGAAGGTTAATCCTAAGCTGCTTAAAGATCTCTAGAAACTTCCCGTACTCCTTAGAATATGTTTGGTTTTTAAGACGAGATGGGAAAGGAGCACGGGAAAGATCAACAGTGGGTGATGGAACGACTTGAGTGGGTTTCTTACCTAAACTCTTCTCACTTGGAAGCCCCCCGGTGTGTGCGGTACTTGCTGGGGTTAACCTAGAGTGCACTTTACCGGGTGCTTCCATTTGGATCTCCTCATCTATTATATCTCCATCTTCATCAACTACCATCTCTTCGACTCTCGGATTACCTACGGTCTTGCCACTACGGGTGGTAATGGCTTTAACAGAGGCATTAGGGTTCTTTAAGGTGTTTCCCGTAAATTGACCGGGTAATCTCTCTTCCAACTTCCTAGACATATCTCCTACAACCCTTTGAAGGTCCTGAAATGAGGCTTGGTGGTTCTTAAGCATGAGATCGTGTTCACTAAGTTTCTTTTGGGTGTTTTGATCCCTAGCAATGAGTTGACTCATCATGGACTCCATTCTTTCCATGCTACCCCCTAGATCGAAACTTGGACCTTCACGACTTGTTTGACCTTGGTTATTCGACCCCCCATTCTGAACCTGTTCATTTGAACCCCCACCAAAGAGTGAACCTAGACCTCTATTTGGATTTTGAGCTATTTGAAAACCAGGAGGTCCATTTGAGCGAAAATTGTTATTATTAAAGTTATTATTATTATTTCGCCAACCCGAACCAAGATTATTACCCCAAAACCGCTAGACTGACCTCTACCAAACCCTCCTCCTAAATAATCACATTGCTCCTCACCAACTAGTAAAGGACATGCACTCGTGTCGTGACCCCCTCGACAAAACTCACACTTATCAACCTTAGCTCTAATCTCCTTAAGCTCTCGAGTTATGTTTTCCAAAACAGAGGCTAAACTAGGGTCCATGGTGACATGGTTCACCCCTCGGGCGGGTGCACTAGTAGTGGTATTTGAATTACCACTTTGAGACCTCTGATCGGAACGTGATTGGGATTGAGACTGAGCAAATGCCTCAAAACGCTCTAAACACTCAGCAACTGTAAGGATACCCATCATATGCCCCCCCGCATTAGTATCGAACCTATCTCTAGTCTCTTGGGTAAGACCGTTATAGAATTTCTCACATAAAGCCCAATCAGAAAGACCATGCTGGGAGCAACGAGCACAAAGGTTTTGGAAACGCTCCCAAGCAAGGTAATAAGGCTCGTCGGGCTCCATGCGGAAGGAGTGGATTTGGTCCCTAAGACGTGAGGCTTTTGCGGGCGGGAAATACTTGTTCAAAAAGGCTTGACGAAGCCCCGCCCAAGTGGTAAAAGTACTGGTTGGTTGAGAGTCCAACCAAGTAGCCGCACGGCCGGCTAAGGAGAATGGGAAAAGCTGTAGGTAGGTGGCATCGTTGGGTGCACCGTGAAGGTTAAAGGTAGCTAGCATACGAGAGAAACGGTTTATATGGGCCGGGGCGTCCTCATCGTCTCGGCCATGGAATTGGATGGTATTGGTGATAGCCTGCATGGCATACGATGGAATCTGCCATGAATTGTCATTGACTATGGGTGGGACGGTGATGGGTGAAGCAAGGCCGGTGAAATCCTGAGTGGCCTGCTGATGGACGGTTTGCCTAGGGTTGGCCATTTGATCTACGTTCTCTGGTTCACTAAAGGTACTAGAAGTGGGACTACTGGGTGGGGTATTCTTGGGTGAATGGTTTGGTGAAGGTGGTGGGACGGGAATTGGATTGGTGTCGAAATCTGGAAAAACAGGCGAAGATGAAGAACTAACCTCTGGGCCTTCGCCCAGTTGAGATGATGACTGCTTGATTGGTGATGGTGGTCCGTGCGAGCGCAGATGTGGCATCCACTACTAGCAAAAACCTGAACACAAGAAAAGCAAACACTAGTTACCGAGACACAAGAGAAGACAAAGACTCAACAAAACAAAGAAAACACGTAGCACGTATGTATCAATTAGGTCTATCAAAGCTAATAAATGCAATTGCCAAGAGTCCCCGGCAACGGCGCCAAAAACTTGATGTGTGCTAAACAGACTATAAAAACAACCTAAATTAGACTCTCTAATCTAGACACTATAAGTTTTAAATTTATAGACTAGAACTCTCTAAAACCTAAACCACACAACCGGCAAGTGTACCGGTCAATGTAGTATAGCCTAAGCAAGTCTGAGTATCGAACCCTAAGACTCTATGTATTACGTAAGCTAGACTCTAATAGATACTGACTGACGCGACTTAAACTTGTTTGATTGTTTTGGGGGGGGGGGGGGGTTACTGAAAAACTAGGAAATCTATATTAACCTAATTAATTAACTAGACTTAGACTAAGACACAAACGAAAACTAGGATTGTATTCAGATGAGATTAACGACTACCTAGACTCGAATCCAGTTTGAATGGGAATAGACTTCTAATGGTATTATTGTTGTATGGAGCCGGGATCGTAAAATACTAAACCTTAAGGTATTTCAATGCTAAGACTTCCCGACCCTTCTCAGGAAGAAACCTAGGAAACCCTACAAGGCTGTTGTGATTACCGACTGTTAGACTTCCTCTCAGTCCTCTAACAATTCTAAAAGTGCCCTAATATGACTATCTACCTCTCAGCGCGATAATCTAAAGCAATTCTAGGTTCTGACTTGGTTTACTAGACACAAATGCAATTAGGGAAATAAGATCGACTTCTCTCAAAACCTATCTTAGATATATACTGCACCGCGACCTAATAACTAACTCGAGCCTCTCAGCGACAAATTAAGCAGAACACTTGATTTTATTAAATTACCGAATATTACTTCTAAGGTTACTTACTAGATTTTCACCCTAAAGGATTAATGATCTATTACGTGATATAGACAGTCACCTAAATCAAGAACCCTAATATAACCCTATTATGTGATAAAGACCGTCACCAAGGATCATACGAAGCAACAAACAATAATAAAATAAATGTCAAGCATGCATGTGCACCAAATCAGAAATTCTAGAATACTTTACTTTCAAGAATCAATCCATAATTAAACAATAAAAACCATTAAAAATCCAAACTTTAATCAAACTATCATCTTGTCTAGGTAGTATCTAGAGTTTAGCCAAGAAACATATTGTCTAACATAAACAAATCAAGTTCAAAACAAGAATTCATGGAAAAAGATTGAAAACACGAAATTAAAGAGAACCGGGAGATAGAACCCGAACAATCTTCACTTCCACGCTTCCTAGCTTCAACCTTATGATTCCCGCAAACTCCAACTCTTTGTAATGCTCGAAAACTGCTCCAGACGTCGCCTCCGGTTGTGTTAGTTCGTAACCTCCTTTAATGATCATTAAGAATTGATTAAATAGTAAACCCTAGCAGCTAAACAACCCAGGCGCGATTCTCCTATCAGTAGCATAGCGCGACTGATATACCCTTGTTGCTAGCGCTACGCGACTGCCTCAAATGTCAGCATTTTCTTGTTTATTGGTAGTGTAGCGCGACTGATATGACTCCTAGCCGTAGCGCTACGCGACTGGCCATTTTAAACAGAATGTTTTCTCCGAAATTCAGCTTTAACACCCCAAAATTCTTAAAAATAATTCTAAATCTTTGTGACTTGTTCCAGGATGTAATGCTTCATCATTATAGCTCGTTTCCACTCAATTTTCAGCCAATTAACGTATCAAGACCTGGAAAAACGAACTTCGATCAATAGCACGTAATTCTAAATAAAACTAAACTATAAATAACGATAAAAATGCACAAACTATACACGATATAAGTATGTATTTTGCAATACATCACATGCCTTTGATTTCTGCAACAGATGTGTCTAGTTTGTCAACTCTGGCCGTCAATCCTTGGTACAATACATCATCACCCAACTTAATGGGATCATCTGATTTCCCACTAACGGTGGTTGTAACAGTGGTTGATTGAGGAATTGTATTCCAAAAATCATCCACTACTGCCCCTTTTTCTTGGTACTGGGGACTTCTTCCCTCAACACTTGATAACCTTTTGATGATACCAGTGGGCAAAACATACTCACTAGTGGTTATCAGAGGTGCTATGGAAGGAATTGCCTCCAAGGAAGTCTTATGGATGTAACCACTGTCCAAATGCAAACCAGTGGGTTCAGCACTTGTAGTGGCTGCTTCACTTGGATTACCACCAAGAGTTACTTGTAACTCAAGGGGTGTAACCTCCTCAGATCTTGTTGGTGGGTTAGCTATGATTGATACATCAGACCCAGTCGTTTGTTGAAGTATATTCTCATTGATAGGTGAGTGAGAAGGACTGGTTTGTGCCTGGTTCAAATCAATAGCATCCAACAATAATTTTGTTGGTGCGGGAATTGTGGAGGTAAGGTTGGGTGTAGAAAGAGAATTTGCCCCGGGCATTGGGCTGTGGATGATGGAAGCAAGTGATTCCAGAGCATCATATTGTGGTGTCCCTATTTGTACAACATGTTCTTTTTGAGAAGAAACAGAAGGAGTTTCAGCCATGGTTTGAGATATTTGTACCAACTGTTGTGAGGAAGTAGCAGCAGTGGTTTCTTGTGACTTTTGTGCTGTCACTGGCATTTGCTCTGGTATCTCATCCTCCAGACTTGCATTTTTGATAGGTTTTGGGGGTTTTTGAATTTTCTTTTGTTTTGGCTTTTTGTGGATTGTAGGTGTGGGTTTCAAAACAGTTGTTTTGCTGCTTTGATCACCTTGAGCAGTGGGCTCAGCAGCAGATACCTGAGGAGCAGTGGTAGCTGCTAAATTCTGCTCAGGCACCTCTGCTTGTGTTTTGCAAGGTGTTGACATTCTTGTAAAAGTTTCTGCAGTTAAGCTGTTTATTTGAAAAGAGACACCTTGTTTTATTGCAGCAGCATCATTCTTACCAAGTTTCTTTTCAAAATAATAACTTAAAAATCTTGGAAAAAGGAAGAATGGCTTTTGATCAACATTTTTAACCAAATAATTAAAGATTTCCTGGGAGTAATTAAAATTTTCCTCTTGAAGAATAGCATATCTCAGATTTTGAATCTTTAATGGTATCTCATTAAAAGATGTGGTTTTGTTTGAAACACACATTAGCAGAGTATGGAACAAAAATCTTGTTGCAGGTGGAAAATTACCTTTTTGTAAGGTATCCTTTTTTATTTGCTCTGCATAACCCCTTTCAAGGAAATCAGTTTTTAACTCATTTTTGGGAAAAGAAGTTTTACCTTGCTGATCATTGAGTTCAAAGATTTCCGAGATGGATTGTGGTATGATTTGGACAGCTTTACCCTTTAGAGAGGAGTTAATGGCTATGACATCTTTTCCTTGTTTGTCAAGGGTAATATTCTTCCAGAACTCTCTTTGGGTGTCTAAATAAATTGGTGCATCTGCTATTAACAAAGTTTTATACTTTGATGCAGACATGATTTCAATGATGGAGTCGAAAGCATCAGTGGTGCTGGGTTTTGTGAGAAGACCCAGAAAGTTGTGAGAAGTTTTGTGCAGGATTTCGATGGATTTAGCCTTTTGAGAGGCCTCTTTGGAAGATGATTTTGAAGTGGATTTTGCGGAGGACTTCGATTTAGTCATTTTGGAGAAGACGATCAAAGAAATTTGTGAAGGAATTTGTGGAAATGAGATGAAAAACTGCTTTGAGAAAGGAATTTTTATGAATTCAATTCGACAGTAAAACCCTGTTTGGGATTTTGAAAGGGGTTTTATAGAGAAAAAGTAAATGCTGACATGGCAGCGGTTACAAAAGGTCTGACCACTATGTACTGTCCACGTGCCAACCTCTGACAAAAGATGAATAGTGGAAGACAGTTGTTTAAGAAACCACTGATAGTACAAGTATCGGTGGTTGCTAGAAGGACATATGGGCCCACAGTGGGTGACTTTCACTATCAGTGGATAGCATATCAGTGGTTGAAAACACTGATTTTGAACATCAGTGATTTTCAAGGAAACAAGAGAACAGGGGTTGACTTTCAGCAGTGGATAGTATTTTCTGAACAGATTTTTGAAACAGATCAGTGGTTATGGGCATGAATCATGAAATTAAAATGCTGTTTTGATTTTTATCCATTTTTTATGGACATTTATCAGCAGTGATTGATATTTTGAGGCTGGATTGGTCTGCAACTGTTGATATATCTTTAACAGCTGTTTTGTACACCCGCAGTTTTGAAGTATCTGTAACATGATATCCTTTGCAAAACACATTTTAGATGCATATTGTCAAGATTATCATATCAGTAGATCTTTCAGAGATTTACATTCAAGATTATAAACAGTGGTTTGATATCCTTGGTGATAAAAACCTTTTATATTGACCACTCATTTTGTGTTTTAATCTTTTGAGTAAACCATGAGTAATCAAGCATTTTAAGGTCAGTTAGCAATCAATCTTTTATCTGTGATGACAACTTGAGTTTGAAATGACCTTATCTATTTCACCATTACCTTTTGAGTTATTTTTCAAAGAAAGTATCACCCAAAAAAAATAAGGGTTCTACTACCTGACAGGAGTTTGAGACTTTTACTATCTAAAACAAATAAAAGTACAAACTATATCATTCTCTAAAAGAAATCAAGAATAATATATCCTGTTTTATTGAAGAAAAACCTTTGCAAAAACAATAAAGGTTTTCTGAAAACAGCAACAACAAGATCTGGGGAAATAAAACTTGATATATGATTATCACATCACACTCAAGTTTAGGAGTAAGGTCAGTGGTTTGAAATACATTTTAATCACCTCTACTTTGAGACCATTTCCTTGTCAGTTGATTGCAACTATGAGGAGACATGTTCACATAAGTTTTGAAAGCCCTTTTATAGACCTTATTACCATGTGATGATTTTGAAAAATTTTGTCCAGTCCTCTTGTAAGGTTAATCACCAGTAATACTTATGTTACCTGAATTTCCCTGAATCAATGAGTGCACACGGTTGCTTAATGACCATTTTTAGCCCAAATTTTGAACTCTTAAGTGTTTTGTGTTTATATTCACTTCTTTTGTCTTCAAAAGTTTTTGTGATAAACACACTTAAGAGGTTTTGTGATTTTTTTCTTCTTCCCTTTTTGTCCTTTCCATCGATAAGTTTTAAATACTTAATGGAAGGTTCTAAGGAAAGAATACTTTGATTCTAAAATCATTTTACAGCAACGTTTTAAGAAATTTAGTCATTTTTTGCAAATGCTTATGCCAAATTTCACATTACATATGATCTGAATACTTTTGACTGTTGATTTTTCTTAATGTATTTTTAACACAATTGATTTGGTCCTTTTTGAGGATTCTCAACCTGTTTTTCAATACATAAGATCTGATAGCTAAAGGTTTGATTTCCCTCTTTTAGTATTAACAAAGACACTAATGTTTTATCTGATCATAGCCCTTTGTTGAACATGAGGTGAACACCTTAGCAACAGATATGATGAGAACATCACAAACTTCATAATAACTTTTGAAATCAATTTTGTAATATGAATAATCCAACCAAAGTTACCAGATGAATTTTTCAGATCTGGAACTATTGGTGATTTATGCATGATTTTGCCGTTACATGAATTTTGTGTGTCTTATGACATCCTGGTTATTTTACAGAGTTTTTGAATAGCCACTTTGAACATGATCACTCGTTACTCTGATTTTCAACTAAATACGATCAACCTTAGCATCAATGAATTTTGAGCTGAACTGTTATGTCAAATTGATTGTTAGATCGAATTTGACTGTCCAAGCTCTGATACCAATTGTTAGGATCTAAAGGTCTCATGATTGTGTTTGTTTGTTATAATTTGAACAAATGAATGTATATTAATCAATGTAAGGTGCAGGGGAAATGAACAACAAACTTTGTAAACACAATCAAAAGGAAAATAGTTTTAGTAAACACATGCTTTTCATTGAGCTGAATGATTAAAGTACAAGAATGATTACAGCACTGCTTACATACTAAAACTCCCCCTCAGCAAGATGCCCCAAGGTTGATTGCACAGGATGAAAGGATTGGAGGAGATGGAATCTCCCGGACAATCAAATGAAACAGTACAGGGTACTGTTCCATTTATAGGTACAGTCAAACCACTGAAGCATCTTTAACAAACTAACAGTACAGGGACAATCAGCTGACGTCACCATGAAAGTGACGTTTAACAAACTAAGAAACTCTAACTACTGATCTAATACAGACACTGCTTATGCTAACCACTGACTACAATATATAACATAAAGAAGTTAAACAACTGCTGAAACCTTCCACTGATGTGAACCCAGTAGTACTTGTTGTAACCCAGCAGTGCTTGACCCATAGCAGTAGATTGAGCAGCAAGGCTTTGTACTTCATCAGACTTTAGTGTGATCAGTAGTTGTAAGTCAGCAGTTTGTAAAAATCAGTGGATTGGAGGTCATCAGATGTTTTAATCACTTTCAAGGGGAAAGTCTAGTGCAAACTACTGTTTATTGTGAATCCACTGTTGTAACCTGGTTTTGGCTCTACATCATCTGTTCCTCTGGTAGGGTTCAATCCCAACAAAATCTAACTAAAAAAACTAACTGGGTTAGGCATAAAGGACAAAACGTGTATGATATGAAAACATAAAGGACAAAACTCGTCAATTCTGAACATAAAAGATAACACATGAAAATGGGTATAAAGATAAAGGACAGTCCTTGAAATTCACTTATATAAATCTAGAGACCTAAAATTGAGTTGAAAGTTTTTTATTTTAATTTTTATTAAAATGAAAAAATAAGTCGGTCTCTAAAATATTAAGCAATTTTCACATGTTTTGTTTGCAAAACTTTTCATTATGTCAACTTTAACTAAAATTCAGTTATTTTCCATATCTGGAAAAATCCTTGTGTTTTTTAGTTAAAACCATATGACGCTTAAAAGTTACAAGATTAAGAACAAATATGATGGTTACAATCAACATTCATCCAGATATATTCAAGATATACCGGTTTCATCCGTCATGTTCAATCATATGTACAATGCAGTTCTTGATGCGCTATACTGAAACGCCCAATATTCATTATTACAAAAATTACCAAAAACTTGAACATTATAAAAATACGACCAATTTGAACTTTACATATTCTTAAGAAAAACATTGGTCATACTTAAAGAGTTAATCATTTCAAGCTAGTTACATAATATCAAACATTTACAAAAGGTGTAAAACATAAGTCTTTATGTAAACCCTTTTTTACAACTAAACATGATCTACCCAATGACCAAAAACATTTTGACCCATTTGCATAGATAAGTTCGGAAGCGCGTTGATGACGTTATGGAGTGTGTTCGTCCCGAACGAAGCGTGGCAAATTAAGTGGGAACTTTACCTAAAACAAAACAACAAGTATTGTTAACAATTTCATACAATATAAATTACTAACTTCTAGCAAACATGATTATCATCATAATATCCCATTCTTAACCTTAGTTCTTGCTAGACTAGAATAACATTAATTCGTTGACCCTTTCATATCGGATCAACATGAAACCAACCATTTTACATTCTTATTCTAACCTGGTTGACCCGTTCATAATGGATCAACACGAAACCATTCTTTTTACATCCTCATTCTAACCCGGTTGACCCGTTCATAACGGATCAACACGAAACCATTCTTTTTACATTCTCATTCTAACCCGGTTGATCCGTTCATAACGGATCAACATGAAATCATTCTTTTTACATTCTCATTTTAACCTGGTTGACCCGTTCATAACAGATCAAGACGAAACCATTCTAATATTTTAAACTTGTCTTACTAATATAAATCAACTAGTAATCATGGTATTATGCAAACTGTAATTCTTCACATAATTATGACACAAGTTCAACGACTTCTAAGTATTAATAACAAGTAAGTAAATGAACTTACCTTGATCTTGTGCCCTTTGTTGTTTTCCGGAACTTGTCCCTTCTTCTTTCAATCCTACACACAACCCATTCTTATTTAGATTACGTCATTCACTTAAATGCAAGCATATTCATGCATAATTCACATTCCACATCATATTTCATATCATATCCAATTTCCACACCTTCCTTATGCAACAAAAGTCGCGATTCATTCAAGACTACATAATTTGTCATTTAGGCATTTTATCGAACACTTGGAGTGCGTAAAACATTCTAAACACCATGTACATGTGTTCTATGCATAACCTACTAGTCCACATCATAATTCATCAGATAAACTAAATTCACATAATTCCTTCATTCTATATCAAAATCATCTAACAACATTCTAATATATATACATTCATACATCAATATTACACAAATTTCACTACTACAAGATCACCATATCTCATCATACTACTACAAAAAGTGGGTTTCACTTCAAGTGTGATGTAGCGTGTGTTACGATAACGAAGAACAAATCACGTTGATTCTACGAATACCCGTGATGATCTTCCCCAAACCCCCAAAATTCAACCCAAATGGCACAGAATTTGAAGTGAAAATTGAGTAAATTCAAAATTGATGTCTGACCATCCAACTTACAAGAGAAACATATAAATAAAGACAGAAATTCGAAATGGGCCACAAAAAGGCCATGGGCCAAACACAAACCCAAAAACAAAATGCCCAAAACACCGAAAAAAACATAAAAAGATAAATAACTGATAGAAATAAGCGTTTTTAGGCCCGAACGATGACCCAAACTGCCATAGGCGTTTGTAACAAGATGGAGCTCGTTCTCATGATCGTTTCGCCTGGTCGCACGTCCAAAACGGACCCCCATAGCCCAAGTTAGAGCCATTTTAGTGAAGTCTCTTTTGTCACACGATCTTAGGCCTCCAAATACAAGATGACCCGTTCCTCCACACTTGGACCCGCATCAAAGTCTTCAATATAATCAAATTAACACATTAGTCATCTTCTACATGATGTTTCTAACTCATATTCAAGCTCAATTTCATACAATTTCACGGATGGATTAAAACCCACTTTATCAAGATCATCAAAACATATAGTTTACCTTACCTTATGTTGAAGACACTTAGATGATTGAGGAACTAGACATATGCATTCGAATCTTGCCCTAAAACACACTCAATTTTGCTGAATTCTTGTGATTGTTGGAGGAGAAGGGTTCTCCTTCTCTCCTGCTTCTCTCTTGCGACACACACATATACACATTGCACTTTTAATTTCTTTTATTTACTTTATTCGATGTACACTTTCAGCCCCTATAGTTTCATTTTTTTATTATTAAAGCATAACTTTCGTTCTTTCTACACTATCGTCATACCACTTAGCTTAGTTAGTCAACTAGGTTTTTATATTGCATACTAAAACATTTAAAGACACCATAAATCCATTATGGATTTTTGGGGTGTTACATATACAAAACAATCAAAGAAATAAAAAGCTTCTATTTGGGTTTGCTCTTGATTTGTGTGTTTTTTTACATATCATTACACTAGGTTATTTACCCGTATGCATACGGGTGTAAAAAAATATAATTTGTATAAAGTCTAAAGCTATAAGTAATTGAGAGAATTACATATTAATGTAAATAATTAAAACTTTTAATATCCCAAAAAAATATAGATAATTCATAAATCTCTAAATATCTATATGTATACAACATTGTTGTTTTATTTGTAACATTGTCAACCTATCTAATATAGTAATTTAACAACAATTTTGTTTTTTATCTTTGATAATGCGACGTACAATTGGGCATGAATGAAAACGGGGTATTTCAAATACGAATTAACTTTTGATCGTGATTGTCCCTAACTCTTGTTCATCATCATTGTGAAACATACATATAATGGAAATTGTCTTTGTTAAAACTTAAACGGATTTTTTTGGTCGCGAGGTATTAAATTAATTTGTGAAATAAATGTGTGTGTACTAATATTTCCTCGAGCTATTATTTCAGCTTCAATAACGCGTTTTCCTAGCTTAACAACTTTCTGTCTAATACCACTGCACAAACCATTTTGTTGATCAATGTTAAGCAGGAGCATTACCCTGACTTCCATCTTTAATACTAATCCATGATTTGGCAATCCTAACAATTGTGAGGCCATTAAAAACGTTAGGCGAGTATAAGTTTTCTTGTTGCATATACGATCATCATTAATATTTGGTAATACTGATCGACTAATTATTGGAATGTTTTATAAAAATTGAAGTTTCATAAACTATTTTATTAAGTAATATTAAACGAAATATTTACCTGGATGTAAAATTTTAAAATGGAATAATCAATGAGAAGCGATCGTATGTTCTTTCTTTGTCTTGGATGAAGAACATGAATAGATGTAGAGGTTGGAATGTTTGTAAAACTTAAATTTGTAGTTGTTTATACATAAGAATGTTAGTTCCTAAATTAGGTAATAATTTAAATTTCAAAAGTAAACAGTCCCTTATTATTGTTAATTACCATTCTTTTATCTGAATTTATAAAATTTAGTCTCCATTTACGAAAATTATGAAGGTAATATGATTGATTTGGCTTTTTTTTTTTGAGCTTCTAATTATGTAATGTTTAAGTGTAGTGTAAGTTTATTCAAATTTAAATCATAACAAGTTGCTAGAGTGACTATAATGTCATGATATTACCAACAAAAAAAATAAACATAGGTTTTAAGAAAAAAAATTAAATACATTTACAATAAAAATAAGTTTAGTTTTACATGAATGTTAAAAAGGAATCAATTTTAGAAATTATCTATTGTACATGAATGTACAACTAGAGCCAACTAGAGTACTAGACTTATTTAAAAGAAAATAAGTCTAGTATAAAATTTCAGGTTTGCATATATATAACAATTTTTTTAAGGAAAAATTACAAGTTTTGTCCTTTATCTTTATACCATTTTTCAGGCGGTGTCCTTTCTAGCGAATGTTGACAGGCGGTGTCCTTTACTAGGTATTTTGTTGCAAGTTTAGTCCTTTACACCCAACCCAGTTAAAAAACCCTGTTAATTGTTGACAGACGGTGTCCTTTACCAGGTATTTTGTTACAAGTTTAGTCCTTTACCTAAGTATTTTGTTGCAAGTTTAGCCCTTTACACCCAACAATTAACAGAGTTTTTTAACTGGGTTGGGTGTAAAGGACTAAACTTGCAACAAAATACCTAGTAAAGGACACCGCCTGTCAACATTCGTTAAAAAGGACATCGCCTGAAAAGTGGTATAAAGATAAAGGACAAAACTTGTATTTTTTCATTTTTTTTAATGAGCAACAACACATTTAATAATCATTCTACTCATAATTGTTTTAGGACAATGGATGAGAAAAGAGAACATTTAATCGGTTTAATGACTATGACAGAGAGCAAAGCATTTAATTCAAATGACACATTTTAGAAAAAGTAAAACAATCCACAAGAACTCTAAAGAGAGGGTTTAACCAATTGAAAAGAAACACTAGCTAAATCAATCAGAAAACTACGTAAACCAGACGACAAGATCCATACATAGATATGAAGAACCAAACCTCGTCGTTCTACACTCCGGACGTACTAATTCAGGGGTTATACGATTAATGTTACAAACATAAGCTTGAACACTAAATAGAAAAATATATCTCTATTATAATAAAAGACTACAAAGAATGCCACGTGGCATTCTCTCATTCAAACTATAATTTTTAAAAAATAATTTTAAAAAAACATACTCAATTCTTAAAAGTTTATCTTTTATTCTGTTTATCCAAACTAACATTAGGGAAAAGGTTATACTTTTCTTGAAGATAACTATAAGATTTCTAATTTCTTCACGTATTGATTAGAAAATGAATTGTATTTAAAAAATCTTTTAAAAGTTTTGACCTTGGTATATATATAAATTTTAATGTCACTTTATTTGATCACTTAGATTAAATAAATATTAAATTTTGTATTATTTACGTTATTCAATTAAATTATTAAGTATATAATAATAATTGTTATTTTTTTATTTAAACAATATTATATAATGATAATTGTTATTCCTTTTTTAAACAGTATCATACTTCTAATAAACGATTACAATTATTATAACGGGACATTTTCTATTTTAATCTCACTATTAAAGTCCCGCTAATTTAGATTTTTTTTTAATTTGAGTTTTAAAACTTTCACGTCAAATATAAAACCGCTATGTTTGGTAACTCTAATATTTTCAAAATAATTTAAAAAATACATATAGTTACCACTTACCATAGATCATTGTCTATAATGCAAGTAAAGATGGTCAAATTAAAAAAAAACAAATGTCATGTATAAAGAAGTGTTTAAAGATTTGTACATTGTAATTGTAATTTCATTTTTTTATTGTTGTATGTCATGTAAAATTTTAAATACTGTAAGTTATAATATAATTCTAAACACAATCTGTTATATAAAATTGTGTAATACACGGGACCATAATCTAGTATATATATATATATAAACATAAAAGTAAAAGAAATTTAAACTTCTTTTTTTTTTTGAATGGTGACCTTCTTGTATAAGGTTACCACACTCTTCAAATCGGAGAGCTTCGTATAGCCTCACTCTGGCCAGACTATGTTGTCTTAACCGGACCCAAACTAGCTTCAAAGTTTGGCTTTTTTAGGCGTTCCACTGGAAACCATACCGTCGGTTGTAACTTGACAGTCGTTGTACCACCACAAGAGCAGAACTCTCTGGCGTAGCACACGGTGGGACGAAAACCCAGTTGGGTTCGAGAATCAAACTGACAACCTCACATAAAGCCTAGTTCAAATCCTTTATTGCTTATATCCACTCCATATGACACAAGTAAGAACTAAACTTGAGTCTCTATTAGAAAACTCAAGCCTCTTAACACTAAGCTACAAATAGGGGATTAAAGAAATTAAAACTTTAGGAATAAAAATAAAAAGTTGGTAATAAAAAAATAGTTAACAAAAAGAAAGAAAAAGGTAAGTATTAAGATGGGCATCCAAATATTAAATGCACGTTAGAGGGACCAACGGTAACAAAGTTTGGAAGTATTTTAGAGGGGCATTTCTGTCAAAATTTAACGGATCACTACTTAAAGCAAAGAGATTCAACCCCCCCCCTGCAACTCACTCACTCCCCAATCAACTTTTGCTTTTCATTTTCACCATTAAAGCTTTTCTTTCTTTCTATCTCATTGGTCACCCCCTAACTCTCTTTCACTTTCTTTTTCGTTCATCAAACTCACAGTCATTTTCACCATCAGAAAAACCCTCTTTAGAACAACAAAGAATCCAAGAATCTTGACACATTTGTGCTACTTCAGTCATTGATTCACCACATTTGGAACAAGAAAGAATGAGAGTATTTTAAAACATTCACAAGAAAGATTCTTGAATTGTGTTTGGGCTATTTAAAGAATCTTGGTTTTTTTTTTTTTTAATCTTTTTAAGGGTTTGTTTTTTGATACATTTGGAAGATATGGCAGAAGCACCAAAAGCAGAGGATATTACTCATCTTCCAACTGATCAACTTCAAGGGTTGGAGTATTGTATTGACTCAAATCCTTCATGGGGTGTGTAAAGTTCTTAACTTTATATTAAAATCTTTGATGTTTAACACTAATTTGAACTTTTGAACTTAAATTGATGATGGGTCTTGTGTGTTTTGATAACAGGGGAAGCTATAGCTTTAGGGTTTCAACATTACATATTGTCTTTAGGGACTGCTGTTATGATACCCTCCTTTCTTGTTCCTTTGATGGGTGGTACATCTGTAAGTCTTTTTTTTTTCCTCCAAAGCATGCATCAAATTAGTGTAGCAAAAATCGGGATTAATCATCGATTAATCGGATGGTTCACCAATTAAATTTCGCCTAGTCGGACTCACTATAGTCGGTCAAAGGCGGGCCAAATCGGTCCATGTTTTTTTTTTCAAGTATTTGTACTAATATGTTGTTAATGTTTGAATTTTTAAGTACTTTATTTGTTATGTTTAAGTTTAACTGTTTATGTTTGAACTATACTATGTGAGCTTTGAAGTATTATATTCATATGGATGTATGTATGTGTAAATTTTAATCCGATAAATCACTATTAATCCTGATTAATCGCTAGTCAGTATCCCACCAGCAGCCGACTAGCTCCTAGCGATTTTTATAACACTGTACCATATAGTTGTACATTTATGCCATATCTATGACTGTGTTTTAGAACATTGTATATTGAACTTTGCAGGGTGATAAGGTGAGGGTGGTGCAAACATTGCTATTTGTTCAAGGAATTAACACATTTTTGCAAACACTATTTGGAACCCGATTACCGACTGTAGTTGGTGGATCATGGGCTTTCATGGTTCCTATAATCTCAATCATCCATGACCCTTCTCTAACCGCCATCGGAGACGATCACATGGTATTATTCTTTAAATCAACATAGATTTTAATAATCTTGAAATGTTTTGTACAAAGTACACATCTCCATTTGTCTTTCACATGTCCCACATACAAAAAAAACCATCATTTTCCTATTAGTAATCCCAAATTTGTATACTATAAAGAACAAACTAACAGTAGATCCCTGGTCCAGGGGTGGGTACCACCTCTCACCCTTGTCAAATTTGTGATGGGATGCTTTGGGGTTGCAGTTCTTCAATAGTGTTGATGTTAATCATTGACTGTCTGTCTGGCTTATTGACCATGAATTTACTAGGATACAAGAACAGGGTTAATGGTGGGCCCATATGTTCTTCTGTAACTTAGTTAACTGAAGTTGATAACAGTTTTCTTTTTATTAATGAGAGGGGAAAAAGATGATCTTTTTGTCATTAGAAGAGGAAAAACACAATCTTTGATGATGAGTTTGTTTGCACTTGCAGAGATTTCTTGCTACAATGCGAGCTATACAAGGCGCGCTTATTGTGGCATCAAGTGTGCAGATTATCTTGGGGTATAGTCAGTTGTGGGCTATATGTTCAAGGTGAATAATTTGATTCAACAAGCCACAATGTGTCGGTTGTGGTTATGTTTCTGCAAGCAAATTCTTATTGATTTTTTTTTTGTTGTTTTCAGATTCTTTAGTCCTGTTGGTATGGTTCCGGTGATCGCATTGGCTGGTTTTGGTCTCTTTGACAGAGGATTTCCGGTGGTATGATACTTCCTTTGGCTTAGTTTGACTTTGAAGGTCAAACTGATTCGTTTTCAACTTTAGTCAAATTTGTTGTTTAACTTTAGTCAAATTGTTTATAGGTTGGAAGGTGCGTGGAATTTGGCATACCGATGCTAATTCTCTTCATCACGTTCTCTCAGGTACTTACCAGTTACCATCATTCGTTAATTCGATTACGTTAACATTCAACTTATACGAATTATAATTGTAATCTTGCTTTTCCCGTGGAAAACAGTACCTGAAACAGTTTCAGCCGAAACAAATGCCAATATTGGAGCGGTTTGCACTGCTTTTGACCATAGCATTGATCTGGGCATATGCACACTTATTGACAGTTAGTGGCGCGTATAAACATCATCCAGAACAGACTCAAATGCACTGTAGAACTGATAAAGCCGATCTTATATCTGCTGCACCATGGTTAGTTAGTTAGTTGGCTCATGAATCATATCTATTGAAATGAACTGCAAGTAAGTTTCTTTTAACGATGCAGGATAAAGATCCCCTACCCGCTGCAATGGGGTGCACCGACTTTTGAAGCGGGCCATGCTTTCGGGATGATGGCTTCTGTTCTAGTCTCTCTTGTTGAGGTAAAAATATTGACGGAGTGGGTCCCATTTGCACGGCGTTTTTGTTAAACGAATGTAATATAAAGATTTATGTTTGCTAATGCAGTCGACAGGTGCATACAAGGCGGCAGCACGTCTAGCAAGTGCTACACCGCCTCCAGCTCATGTTCTCAGTCGAGGGATTGGGTGGCAGGGGATCGGCATTCTCTTGAGCGGTCTCTTTGGAACAGCAACTGGATCGACGGTTTCTGTGTAAGTGTTTAATGTTTATGTTTCCGTTAACTTTGTCTGAAACAAAAGACACGAACTAAAACATAAGTCTCCATTGATAAATCAAACAGAGAGAATGTTGGTATGATGGGAAGCACTCGTGTTGGTAGCCGAAGAGTCATTCAAATCTCAGCCGGTTTCATGATCTTCTTCTCGATATTAGGTAAAGTTAACACGTCACGTTCTACAACAAAAGTAGCGATTTACCCTGAATCACATTTCTTGATTATTGTTTTTATATAACTTGTAGGGAAATTTGGAGCTTTATTTGCGTCGATACCTTTCCCAATCTTTGCGGCGGTATACTGCGTGTTATTCGGTTTTGTTGGTGAGCATCTTGGCCTGTTTAAGCCGATTAAAAAACACAGTGCAAAATGCCACCGAAATGTAAATTTATCTTGGTGTTTCCTGTTTTGTTTTGCCAGCTTCTGTCGGGTTGTCATTCTTGCAATTCACAAACATGAACTCGATGAGAAACTTGTTCATCGTGGGTGTGTCTTTCTTTCTTGGTTTGTCGATTCCCGAGTACTTTAGGGAGTACACAGCTGGTGCGCTTCATGGTCCTTCACATACAAAAGCCGAATGGGTAAGATGGTCTTTTCACATCTAATTTCATGGCGCTTTAGTTTCCCATACAAAAGCTGGAAGGGTAATTTGGTCTTTTCACGTGTGTTTTGATGCAGTTCAACGACTTCCTCAACACCGTCTTCTTCTCTTCCCCGACGGTGGCGTTAATGGTGTCGGTGTTTCTCGACAACACACTCGAGGTGAAAGACAGTGCTAAAGACAGGGGGATGCCATGGTGGGCCAGGTTTCGATCATTCAAAGGCGATAGTCGAAATGAAGAGTTTTACACCCTCCCTTTCAATCTTAACCGGTTCTTTCCACCATCATGAGATTCATTTTTCAGGTCGAAAGGTTAACTTAAGGGTAGTTTTGTCATTTTTCCATTTTGCAACATTGAGATTGTGCTGATCACAATCCCTTTTTGTGTTCTAAAATTTCATTAATTACTGTAAATGAATGTTCTTTATGTGCTTCAATATGCAATTCAAATATTCAATGAAGAAATGATCATCTACAAAAAAGTGACAAAATAAAATTACTGGAACCTACACATACACTCCGGGCATCTCGGTTGTCGGTAAATGCTTCGGCCCCAGCTCCGCAATCGAACACTCTGTGCTCCGGTTATCATCTTTGTCACTCTCCCTTCAAAATCGTTCCAGTTTATAGTGTGATTCCTTGACAAAATTTCTGCAAGTCTCTTCTTGCTAGGTCTTAACGTCGGGGCGTGGCCCCCACCGTAGTATGTTCTGAAACCCGACACCAACGACGATAACTGACTGCCTGAATCTGTTATAGCAAATACATCTGCAGTGGCACATGCTATGAAGTCCAGTGCTGCTAGCTATAAACCAAAGTCAAAATTTCTCTTATAAGCGCACCATCATTACAAATAACCAATTAGTCGTAATAAAAATGATTATTTACCTGAGAAGAAAAGTTTTTGAAGGGTGCCAGTTCGCTAGGGGAAAGGAGATCCTCTTTGGTGATAACATGAGGATATAAATTAGTCAACGGTTGCATCCTTGACTTTCCTCCATATATCTGGGATCCGGCGAGATATATATACGTTTCACTTGTGAAACCGAGACCAGCAAGAACAAGTGCAGCTTCTTCTGGTGTTAATGGACATCTTCCTGACCTCCTTAGTTCTTCTGCCGAAACGGGCCTAGACCACATAATACATACAAGAAATTCATGTTTCTCATTCTTGTTGAAAAATATTGTTTTGAAAGCAAACTGTAAAAATTTTGGGCCAAAAGTGTTTCGGTTTGGCCTGCTCAATAAATTATTCATTTGACTAGAGTTGTAATCGAGCCGAGCCAGGTTGAGCTCAAACTCGAACTTAAACTAGCCTCGGCTCGGCTTGGTTATATCGAGCTGAAAAGTCAAGCTTGAGCTCGGCTTGTAAAATGTTTGAGCCACGTTAATTTTTATTTTTTTTACAAATATTGATTACATAATAAACAAAAAAAAATTACACATAAATGTACTACTTTTATTTTTCTATAATTTTAAAGACCGAAAGGCATATTAAAGTATTATATGTATACTTTTTGTTTATTTTTCCTATAAATTTATATGTTATTGATTAACTAAACTTAAAATGTTAACACTTCAACCCTCGTCCAACATATTTTTTTTTATTTTAATACTTTTAAAATTAAAATTAATCTTATAAATAAAATAATTCGAGCCAGCTCGCGAGCCGAGCCAGGCCTATAGCTCGGGCTTGGCTCATTTACAAATAGAGCCGAGCCGGCTCGTTTAAAACTGAGCTTTTTTATAGCCGAGCTTTTTTCGAGCTTTTTCCGAGCGCAGCCCAATGATGGAGGGTAAAAATGTTACCCCTGCATTTGACCATTACCCAGCCTGCAGCCAAAGATGGATGGTTAAAATGCTACTCACTTTGACATTTTTAATCGTTGCATGAGCAAAGGAAAGTGGATTTCTCGGTAAGTTTGAAGTTCGGTATTCTCAACTTGTCCTCCACCAAATTCACATAAAGAGTAGGCAACCATGTCGATTTCGAATCTCATGTGCAAAGCAATATACTTGAGTGGTTCCCTATCCATAAGGGGGGCGTTTAACCGATCTGTAATAAAACTTCCTAATAGTTCTTTATCTAATTTGTTCCTTGGGCCATCATATTTTCTTATCCTTCTTATCAACAGTGAACCGGTTTCTTGAATTTTGGGCACAAACTTTAAGGCATGATAGTTACATTTGCATCTTAGCCTCTACAACAAAATAATAAGATTTTGTTACGCACAATGTTAATAATGCTAAGGTGTTTGAAGTAAACTTTATAAAAAAGATAAGTTGTAGCTCTAACTTGAAGTTCAGAAGGTAACGGGTCAAAGCCAAGCCGATTTCCATATCCAAGGAAATGAACAACTCCATTTTTTAATAACAGAGGAAGTACTTTCTTTATATATTCGACCGGTGTTGCCTCCTTGCTGATGTCAGCATCAGTTATCTGAAAAATCAATAGTAAAAACATTATATGCAACGTGCCTACAGTTTATTGTAGGACTACCAATAGACAAAGAAAAGTTAAAAAGATGACATACCAGACTACCAATTTCTTTAAAATCTAGTGATTTTAAATGTGGTGGGAGATCTTTCACAATGTTAATTTCATCCTTCAATGTTTTTATGAAATATTCTTCTTGATAAATATCACCAAACTGGCTGAATCACACACACATGCATCAAAATTAAAATTTTCTTTACTTTTTTTTTTGTTTTGCAAAAGATAAAGGGATAAAAGCCACCACAGACCTGGGGTCCTTCCATACATTGCTGAAAAGAAACCTTGGAATAACTAATGTTGCATTTAATAATGATGCTTCGGCGACAGCGTTACATACCTGCATGCAAAGATACGGTTTCTTTTGTGTATAGATACATAATAAAGGGCATAAAGAGAAATAAAACTATTTAAATGAAATGGTGAAAATAAATAAACAAAAAGTTGGTAAGAAAATTCAAAAACAGAATTACTTTTACTTACAGCAACCCGTTGTTGATTTAGGCCTCCATTTGCGCTAACCAATATATAACCATTGTTGCTTTGTAGTTTTCCTGTCCTAACAACATTGACAAGTAATGAAACAGATTATGCAAAACATAACCTAACTTAACAAATTTGAATTTGAATTTAGGCACCCACTTGAAAGAAAGAGGTCAAGTTTGACTTTCAAAGTCAAAGGGACCACTTCTAAATCTTATATATGTGGGAATATCACATTCATAAAATTTCGACACGACAAATAGTTCTTACGAAAACTCTATCTCCAAATTAAACGTATCATGAAAATTGGTTTCTTATACCCCAAATATATGGTGTATACAGATTTCCAAGACTTTACCGGCCCTTATTGATTCCTTTCTATCTGCACAGTAACTCCATGCGGATGCTTGACGATAAGATTCCTTCCAAAATTTTGATTCGTCTTGTTTAAGCTCTCTCTACAGTAGAATCAACCATGAACATACAAAACATATCAACAGAGTTGGATTAACTAGAGGTGGCAAGTTTGATTCATTTACTTATAAATGGATAGATTTGGATTACTTATGATCTCAGATGAGTCAAATACATGTTTTTCCTAAGAAGGAAATGGGTCAAATGGGTAGAAAGTCACCCGAAGTGTATTTTTACTGCATACAACTTCCTAACTCGAATTATTCAAAGGTTTTGATTAGTATGGTAATAATGATGTTTTTGTAAATACATTCACTATTTTTTATAAGTTTTCAAAGATGGATAAAAAAACGTTTTCTGATCAACCCAACCAAACTGACCAGCCACATTTCAACACTTGACCCGTACCAAACACGTCCATCTTGCCACTTGTAATATGAAAGTACATGAGAGGAACCCAAAGCTACTCGATATAAAGTATACAACAAACCTCTACAAGAGCACTAGAAGCCATGTTTGTAAGGCGATCATACATTTGCACCACATTCTTGCCACCATTATCTCCAACCTTCAAGGGAACACAGTTAGTTGATAAGTCGTTAGTTTTTGAGCACCCTCATCCCACATATTAAAAACATAACTTATTATTGTTATATCTTTAAGTCTGATATACTAGGTGTATTTGGGGCAAGAACACATGGATGCGTCGAGGCTAGTAATTACACACACAAGCAACATACACCTTATTATGATACTATATATGAGATCTTAGGTTACTCCACATATTAACCATGCTGTGACATAAAACTAAAACAGTGTTTCCTTTCAAAATGTGAACAAAAAAGAACACATAAACACACATACCTTGTTACCAGAAAAAACACTCAACGTTGAATTACTTCGAATCACCGCGGGTTCAAATATAAAAGCCATAATCGAATCCAAAAGAAAAAGGAAACCCATCAACGCAACGGTGAAAACAACCGACGAAAAATGTTTACGCATCCAAGAACCCCTTTTAACAACATAACCACCACCCTTAAAAGACCCCAACTTCATAGAGTTACTCCTCAACCCATGAAACAACTCAAACTTATCCCTCCTGACTTTATTATTAAAAATATCACTACTTCCCTGCACCATTTTCTGATATCTAAACTGATAACTAAATGTATCCCCTTGTTCTTGTTTCCCCATTATGTATCATAAAAATCACTTCTTCTGAATGTTTAACACACAGTATACAATTTTAAAAGGAACCCATTTGAGATTACTACAGCTAGTGTTCCTTTCAGCTACCATAACCATATTAGGGAAATAAAAAGATCTGGATTAGAAGTGAAGCTAAATTAGGGAAAAGCGAAAGGTAAACAGAATCGAAGGTTGCGTAAGCTTACCTGTTCATATTGTTTAGAAATAAAACAACAGATGCAGGCAGTAGAGATATCACATCTGCAAAGCAAAACATCTACTTGTCACCAAACAGCAAATTGAAAGGTTGAAAAAGTGAATTTACACATGTTGAAGCTTCCGTAACAAGAATTTTAAAGGAGAGTTGAAATCACCATCAGAGGTTGCTGTTGGTTGTTGCTAGCGACCGCACCAAACCGTTCAGGAGTTTGGTGGGTGGGTGGGTGGGTGGGTTCTCAACTCCCGCGATATTATGAATTATACAAATTATTAATCTTTTTTTATGTTTAGGGGTGTGGTATACCGGCACTGGCGACATCATCGTCATTAACGCCCTATGGCGCCCCCATCCCATCCCTTGCGCGCCATTGGTGTCTCATGGCCTTTAAACCACTGCATGCAAGTTAAAGAGATGGACTTTAAAGCTCCCTATGTGACATAACGTTGATATAGATCTGACGTATCACTATAAAGCCCCTAGAGGCTTTAAACATAGGTTTCACATTTTCTTTTTATTTTTTCATCATAAAAATCAATGTAAATATCATTAGTACACTTTCACTCACTTTTATTTTTGAGTAAACTGTCATTTTGGTCCCTGTGGTTTGGGCATTTTTGTCATTTTAGTCCAAATCTTAAACTTTTTTAATCTGGGTCCCTGTGGTTTCATCTTTATTGCCATTTTAGTCCAAAATTCAAAATCCCCCTTTTTTGACTGTTCCAAAAAGTTTGAGATTTAAACTAAAATGGCAATAAAAGTGAAACCACAAGGACCAAAATGGCAGTTTACTCTTAATTTTGGACTAAAATGCAATAAAAGTGAAACCACAGGGACCCAGATTTAAAAAGTTTGAGATTTGGACTAAAATGGCAAAAGTGCCTAAACCACAGGGACCAAAATGACAGTTTACTCTTTATTTTTACTATATAGTGTAATGGTTTTACTGTACCCTAATCATTACTTATTTAAATATTATTACTTATATTAACTAAATTAGATAGATAAAAGAGTAAACTGTAATTTTACACCCTGAGGTTAGGGGTCATTGGCACTCCTACCCCCCCTAAGGAAATAATTGCAAAATTACACCCCACTGTTTGCTCTTATGTTGCACTTTTACCCCCCGGCGTCAAAATGGGTAACAGAACTGTTAACTCTAAGGTGAAATGGCTATATTACCCTTCCATTTTACCCCCCAACATTCGTGTTAAGTCGCACAATTACCCCCCCACTGGTAAATTACTAATTTGTCCTTGGTTATTACCCCCTATACTTTGTGTTAAGACACAACATTACCCCCTGCAACCACTGCCACCGCCATTCACCACCACAACCACCACTGCCACCTCCAGCCACCACCCTCAACCACCTCCAGCCACCACCTGAAAGGGGATTCTTCCAACATTAACAATAAATGTGACAAAATCTCCATTAATTTCAACCCCACCACCGTTCTCTTACAAATCCCTCAATTTGGCTAAAAACGGTTTAACCAGGTGTATCGGGCGAAAACAGCCAAAACAGATCATGGATAAATTTCGAAAGTTTGCTAAGAGGGATATCCCAAGATTACTTTTAACCAAAGCAGATCAAATGAAGTCTGATTATATCATGCCAAACAAAGTTGAGTGACAATAATCATTTACATTTATTCCAAATCAGAATCGAAAAACCCAGCATCCTTCATCTCAGAGTAGTATGCATTATCCAAAAGCAAATCTTCCTCCTGAAAACACCAAAATCATATCATTTGTCCAGAAAAAATAGCATTCTTCATTATACAACCAAAGCAACAATTCACACACACATACCTGAAAGAAATCTGCTAGGAAAGTTATATACACAAAGGGAAGATAGAGTGTGTGGTAGCAGATACCAACCAAACTATACAGCCTGCACATATACAATAATTAAGATTAAAGTGGACGTTATAAGAAATAAAGAATAAGAATCGACTTACGAGGTAGCTTATCTCTCCACGTTGAGTAATGTACAAAAAGTATATAACCGTATGTACATGTCAGCAATAGCTTATCAACTGTCCATAAGCCCCATTTCCCTATATGGGTGGTTTCGCAAGAAACAAGAAAAGGTATACAAAAGGTTATTATATAAGTAAACTAGTTAATACAGATAAACAGGCACAAGATGATAAATGTTTATTACCTTTAAAAGTATGTCTGCTCCAACAATGAGCCCTGAAATAATGAATGTGTGAGCTAATGCTTCCAGCCCGCTTGCATAACTTTCTTGCAATAAGAAGGCTACCAAGCTAATCTCTAAACATAGTGTTCCCAATGCTGTTAACAATTCGCTGAACAAAACACAAGCGTATTATGTTAACAAAGCTCCTAGGTGAACATATATCTATCCACAAAGCATCAAACTCTGAGTGAGTGAGTGAGTGAGTGATTAGACTAAATAATATGCTCTCCTTTTCATTTTCCTGGTCAAAAACTACCATTCCTGGATAAATCATTCAAATAGTAAACTTGGCAAACCAATCTCATTTAGATATACTAAAAGAAGCAGGGTGTGAAAATTTAACACATGGTATCTATTGAAACAAATAATTCCCTACCAACACTATGAGTAGCTTAAAGATGCAGGGTATGAAAAATTGACAAGTGATTCACATCAAAACTAACAGTTTCCTGATTCAGAACTCTAGAAGTAGCTTAAAATCACTCAAGTCCTATCTCAACCAAGTAGTTTTGTTGTCTCCATTATCAAGCACATAACTTTGCTCACTTCTATCTTGAATCCATACCATACCCTTAGCAGGATATAATCAGATTCCTAATAATCACTGCCAAAACAGCCATGGATGATGCTCTCTCTCACTCTCTTTCAACCTTGTATAACAACTGATATATGTATCTTTATAAAGAGAGCAATAACCAGTAAAGAGAGCTGAGATACTGTTCAAGTTTGTGATTCTGGGTGGGGGAGATGATGAGAGAGAAAGTGAGGAAGAACGGTAGAGAGAGAAGATGAAGAGAGCTGAGAGAGATCGATTTGTGAACAAAACGTCACTGTTTGAAGTTTGAACAATATAAACCCTAAAGATTTGAACTTAGAATCGAAATCTGAAGAAGAAAAAGAACAGAGAAGGAGAGTGTAACCTCGATCTTGAATGTTTGATCCAGACAGTGGCTTCTGCTTTTGAATCTGGGAGTGGATGATGATGGATCTGAATGTTTGATCCAGTCGATCTTGAATGTTTGATCCAGGGAGTGGATGATGATGATGATGGATCTGGTTTTGAAGATATGATGATAATTTGATTTAAATAATAATAATAATAGGGTAAGATTACCAAAATACCCCTGCCTATAACAGTCAACTAACTGTTGACTGACGGCAGGGGGTAAGGTTGCGACATACCAGTGAACAGTGGGGTGTAATTTTGCAATTATTTCCTTAGGGGGGGTAGGAGTGCCAATGACCCCTAACCTCAGGGTGTAAAATTGCAGTTTACTCTAGATAAAATAAAAGGTGCAATTATATATAAAAAAAAGTAAACTAAAACTTAAAAAACTAAAAAAAGTACAAGTAAAGTTAAACAAAAAATAATAGTAGAACAAAATTAAAAACATTAAAGAAAACAAACTAATCCCCCTCTAAGAATCTTGATGTTTTGGTAATAGGAAGTTGTTTGGGTTAATGTTGCTCCAAGAAAACTAAATGTTTTGATTTAGAAAGTTTATAAAAAAAAATAGAGAGGAAGAATTTTGAGGGTTTCAGGTAAAGTGGTGTTGTAAAAAAATGGCAATTTCATATATATCTTTACAAACTTGTAAAATATCATATATATCCTTGTAAAATTATAAATCTCTACTATAATAAAGCAAAACATTTCCAGGACACGTGTCACAATTCTAAGCCACCTCCCTTGTCTCTATCTTATGTGTCATTTTTCAGGAATTTTTTGTTTTTTTATAAAACCTAAAGTCAGAATTTTGGAGACCCAACTTTGTAACTCATTTCAAATTTCAAACTTATTTTTCTCTTTCTTCATTCTCCCTCTCAAAGGTTTCTGGGTCTGCATCTCTTTCACCGCCGCTTCTCTTTGTGTCCGGAAACCTTCTTTCCCCTTCGTTGTTCTACTTCATCATTTTTCTATTCTTCTCGGTGAACTATAATCAGGTATTAATATACTTTATTCTTCATCTCCTTCAAATTATTATTACTGACCTTTATCTTCAAGGTACAGCCCTTATCTAATCGATTCACACAAAAACCCTAACCTCTTCATTTAATCCAACTCTTTATCCTTCTAATCGGCGCCTATGTATAGTCTTTCTCATCTTTAGTCTTTAATTCAAGGTACGATCTTTCTCATCTTCATTTTTTTAACATCTATATAAACCCTAATTTTGTAAGCAGTATGAATTTTCCACCCTCAAGATCCGATTGTCTACGATTGTGTGTTGAAACCCAGATCCGATTCTCCATGGCTGGTTGCTTCTTGATTCTTCTTTTGTATGGTGTTTTCAGCCTTTTGATTCCGTAGATTGTCTCATTTTCACCTTCGACTTGTGTTTTGAAATCTGTTAAAAAGAGGGAGAGGGAAAGGGAGGTGGCGGCTAGGGTTTTATCATCAAGGCTTCAATAGTTCTATCGACATTTAACAGAAGGTAAAACGATTGTTTTTAATTGACTGCTTTAAACCATGATTTATAAATTTTTGGTTTTGGCAACCACCAAAAAAGTGTTATAATGAAAAGCTTCGACTCCAATGGCTTGTCAGAAGGGAAAAGAAAGGTAATCGGCATTTTTATTGTATTTGTATGCAAATTTAAAACTGGTAGAGAACTCAGGCTAGAGAGGCAGGACGATATTATTGCCGCATCACTGTAAAACCACAGTTTTTTAGTATATTGATTCATTAGTATATTTTTTGAATATTTTTATTATTTTTTCTATTTATGGTTTCTTTTAAAAGTGTCAATGACAGATCTGAAGCCGAGATTCTACATAATAGGGAACACACATTTAAAAGTTAGAGATTACTAAGAGTTTTGTGAATCTGAAGCATCATATATGGGCATACAAAGTGTTAAATATAAAAGATGAAGATTTATCGTGGTGATGTTGAGGTTTCTAAAAGCTCGGAAATTTGACATTGAAAAGGCAAAGATAATGTGGGCTGATATGATTCAATGGAGAAAGGTATTTGGCGTTGACATGATTATCGAGGTGATTTAATTATATACAACTTTGTATGTGTTTTCTAAACTTCTAATGTGTTTGTGATCTAGCATGAAAATTAATATTTCTTTTGTTGGATCTAATATAATCAGGACTTTGATTTTCCTGAGTTGAATGAAGTATTGAAGTATTATCCTCATGGTAATCATGGAGTGGATAAAGAAGGTAGACCTGTTTACATTGAAAGATTAGGAAAAGTTGATCCTAATAAACTCATGCAAGTTACAACCATGGATCGGTACATAAAATATCATGTTCGGGAGTTTGAGAAAAAGCTTCGCTTTCAAGTTTCCCGCGTGTTCGATTGCTACAAAGAGGCACATAGACTCTAGCACAACCAGTTTGGATGTTCAGGGTGTGGTATGTAATATGTTCCCCCTTATGCTATGAGTTATAACAATATATGCATTATCAATGATCAATATTTACATCTTATTTCCATTTTGATTATTTCAGGGGCTGAAGAACTTTGGTAAGAATGCTCGTGAACTCGTAACGCGGTTGATGCGCGTTTAAGTGTTATATATATTAGGTGTATATTTTAAGCCCTTTTTTAACACTTATTTTAGCCAAGTTTTAAATTTATAAAACACGATATTTCACTAACACTAAACACACATATGGGCAAGTGCACCCATCGTTGAGTGTAGTATAGCGTTGGTAAGATACCGAGGTCGTCCAAGGACACAAGAGCTTTTAGTACCGGTTTATCCTCAACGTCTAACCAAAATAAAAGTTTAGAAAAATGTTTTAAACTAAGAAAAATAAAACTAACTAAAATGCTGAAAATAAAAATAAAAGAAAAAACAGATAGACAAGATGAATCACTTGGTTCCGACTCGTATCTAGTATAACCTTTGATTATTTCCGCACTTTTGCACATAATTAAGAGATTATCTTAGTTATTGTAGTAGGCCCCTCTTTTGAAGGCGACGTTACCCTCACCCCAGTAGTTTGAGTCAGCAGGGATACAATCCTAAAAGGGTGGATTATTGGAAGATAATGAATTAAGTTATTAATGCAGTATTGTGGTAGGCCCCGCTTTTGGCGGTGACGTTACCCTCGGCTAAGTAGTCTGAGTCAGCAGGGATACAGTCCTAAATAGTCGGGTTATAGTATTAATAGTAGTTAACTTATGAGGGGATCAAAGAGTTTGGACCCCCGCCATCCAATACCGTGAAGTATTGAAGGAGGTCCTACTAAATTTGACCCAGGTCCATTGCAGGACCTCTAAACGCTGAACAATGGCAAGACCTTTACCAAACCGTTCCCTTAACCCCCTACCAGGTAGCCAACATATCTCCATATAGACCGTGGAGATATGAATGGTGAAAATCCTTTATTTTATATAGACAGTAAAATAATGCCAAGACACCACGGACAAACGATAAGGAAAGATCACCTTCAACATAAGTAACTAGTTATTAAAGTCATTAATACAAAACCAAATAAAAAGTGCAAAAGATTAGAAATAAAAAGTATTATACTAGACACTTTGTCTTCACCAAGTGATGTAAGAGACTTAGGCAAACATGGCCTTGATTGTCAAGAACTCTTACGATCAATCTTGGATCCCGAGACGACTCACACACTCTACGATGGACAATGGATGATGGTGGTGGATGATGGTGTTGTGATGGTGGTGGGTGGTGGATGAAGTGTGAGAGAGGTGGTGTGCCAAGGGATGAGATGAAATGAATCCAAGCACTCCTATTTATAGGCTGAACAGAGAGCTGGACACGGCCCCGTGTCCGCTGGGCACGGCCCCGTGTCCGTCTGACACTCTCTCTCCTCATTAATTGTAATTCGCAATTACAATAAATGCGCCTGCTGTACTTTCGACACGCCCCCGTGTCCGCTGAGCACGGCCCCGTGATGGGCAATAGAAGCTTCTATAGGTTTGTCTTTTCTGCTGCTTCTTGGGCACGGCCCCGTGCTGGCTGAGCACGGGGCGTGTTCAGTCTTCTGTTTTCTCTATTTTGCTTTGGAAGGTGCCGTTGAGGGTTCGGGCAGTCCACTAATGTTCCTTTTCTTGTATTTATGTTGGATTTAGCTGTCTTTTTGCTTCTTTTGCGTTTTTGAGCTCATTTAATCCTGAAAATACAAAAGGAAGACAAAAACACTCTTTTTCCAATATTAGTACTAAAAAAGGGTTAGTTTTATGCCTTATTTGATGTAATTTATATGTTGCATTTTACACACATCAAATACCCCCACACTTGAACTTTTGCTTGTCCTCAAGCAAAACTCTTTAATATGTGGCTTACACTCCCAAATGGAATAGGTAGAAGAGAAGGTTTTGGGCTTGTCGTAGAGTGTCGGGATTTCCAAGATCTTTTTGGGTTTATTTTTATTTATTTACACTCCTATTCGTAATGATTTATTTAGAACTGTTCATAAAAGAAATTACTTATTTGGGCATAACATGCCTTTTTAAAATTCTATTTATATACAAGTTCACATACCTCGCAGGGAAATCACTCACACTCGGCCGAAGGTGTATTTTTAGTGAATCACTCGAGAGCGGCACGGAACTTATTCCTACCATAGGCTTGCCAAGAAATCAATCCTCCTCCTTTTTAACTTTTATACCTTTGTAGATATCAAGAGGACTTTGTGGGTTAAGGGTTGGCTAGGGTTAAAGGTAGGTGGTTGGGTTAGTGGTTAGTAGAAAAAGGGCTAAAAGCGTAACAAGTGTCGGTTTTCGTATTTTTGCAACTTTTTATTTTGATGAAGCTTTTATTCAAACTAAGTTATTTTTGAATAACTTGTTTGTTTATTTTCTTTTTGCTTCATCACTATCACAAAAGTTGTTTTTTTTTTTTTTGTTTTTTTTTTCACGAAGAACCGAACTTGTTACTAAAATAAAGGGTTAAAAATGAAAAAGGTTTTGGTGGGTAAAAGGGTTTTTGTTTGAGTGATGAAACGAAAAGGTTTAGGCTCAAAGGGGCTAACTAGGGGGATTTTTGGGTAGGTGGTAAAGGAAAAAGAAAAATAATGGTGTAGAAATGAAAAGGGTTAGTCCTAATGCCTCCATCATTTACTTACTCGGGTTTAAGTTGATAAGGACCGGTAATGTATTGTCATGGCAAGTTCTAGAGTCGTAAGAACCAAGCGGCTATTCACACAAGAAACGAAAAATGAGCATTTAGTCAAATGATATGTAATTGTGTGCTCAATAAAGGCTCAAAACTCACTTTTGTGGGAATGGGTTTTTATGTGATCAAGTATATAATTAAATTTTAAATAAGTTTGCTATGCCTTTTCATAATTTTCTTATGTTGGTTCTTTTTATCACTACGCTATCGGTTGTAAATTTGTAAAAATATAACCTTTTTGAGAACTTGAATTTTCCGAGTTAAACCTAGACAAGTAAAAAAAATGAAATTTTTGAAAAAATTTGGGGTGATTAGCGGTTCCAATAGAGTTTTGTGTAAGGCTTGTATTTAGGACTTGCAAAATTCAAGGTTTTAGCATCCCCCCCACACTTAAATTACACATTGTCCTCAATGTGTCCCAAAAATAAATTTTTAGGTTGATTAGATGTGTAAAATAGTGTTTAAAAAGCAAAAAAATTTGTGTTACTGGGCGCTGAACACGGCCCCGTGTTATCCGGGCACGGCCCCGTGTTCAAGTGCCAGTAACAAAATTGAAATAAGTCAAACAGAAGTCTGGACACGGGGGCGTGTTGGGTGAACACGGCCCGTGTCCAGGTACCTGTACTGGGCGTTTTTCTGCAGGTGATTCGGCACGGGGCCGTGTTGGTTGGGCACGGCCCGTGTTGAACCTTCTGAAATGGAGAAAATTGTCGGGTTGCCTCGTTCTTGTGCATGGGATCATTTTTCTCGTTCCCCTTTTCATCCTTTACCACCATGAGTGTGTTTTATTCCTGAAAATTAAAACTAACTAGAAAACATAAAAATTAACCTAAATTAAACTAGGGATAGTCCCGTGGAATGCCTCCATGGTGCGCCACGTTTATAAGGGTCCTTGGCTAGACCCAAAGCCTGGTCATATGTTACCCAATTGGGATGAGTTGCATCCCATGTTACACCGTCGGAGGGCGTCATCCAAGCTTGAGTCTATGACCTTCATGTAGTTGACCGGATCTTCTTCCTCTACTCGCTTTCCACATTCAAATTTTACCTCTTCATCCCCAAACTTCAATGTTAGAGTTCCGTCATTCATATCCACCAACGCTTGGGCGGTGGCTAGAAATGGCCTCCCGAGGATGAGAGGGACATCGGTGTCTTCTTCCATGTCTAGGATGACGAAGTCGGTTGGAAAGACGAATTTGTCAACCTTGACTAGCAGATTTTCGGCGACACCTTGTGGGAATTTGACGGACCTGTCGGCGAGTTGTATGCTCATCTTTGTAGGGCTTGTTGTTCCTAGGCCGAGTCGCTTGAACATTGATGTGGGCATGAGGTTGATGCTAGCCCCAAGATCGGCTAAAGCATTTCGGACGGGGGACTTCCCAATCGAACAAGGGATTGTGAAGCTCCCGGGGTCGATTTTCTTTTGTGGAAGTTTGTTGAGTACTAAAGCTGAACATTCTTCGCCTAAGTTAACTAATTGCAATGATTCAATTTTCCTTTTGTGAGTAAGGAAATCCCTCATGAATTTTGCATATTTAGGCATTTGGGTTAGGACCTCAATAAAAGGAATATTAACATGCAATTGTTTTAGTAAACTTTCGAACTTTGCAAATTGCTCATCGGTCTTTTGACGATTTAACCTACCGGGGTACGGAATTGGAGGAGTCTTGGTGGGCTCTTGATTTGGTATAGAAGCCTTTTCTGGCGCAGGAGGAGTTATAGGCTGGCTAGAATGGCTTCTTTCATTTGGTGGCAATGGAGCATCCTCGGGACCCACGGTTCGATTTCTTAATGTGATGAGATGTACTTGTGCCTTTGGGTTCGTTTCGGTATTACTAGGTAACGCGCCTTGTGGTCTCTCGGAGAAATTTTGAGCTAGTTGATTTAATTGTTTTTCAACGTTCTGAATGCTAGCTTGTTGATTTCTAAAATTTGATTCCAATTGTTGAAATCGATCCGAGTTTTTCTTTTCAGTGTCAGAGATGAGGCGAGATACCGTATCTTCAAGCCTTTCTCTTCCACCTTGTTGTTGAGAAAAATTTTGCGGTTGTTGAAAATTAGTTCGTTGGTTTTGTTGGTTACTACTATTGCCGGGATCTCTCCAACCAAGATTTGGGTGGTTACGCCATCCTTGGTTGTAGGTACCCGTTGGAGGACCCGACGGCCTAGGTCTATTATCCAAGTAGTTTACCGTTTCAGTTTGTTCATCTAATTCTTTCATACAACTCCAATTTTCATGTGACCCACCACACCCTTCACAAGCCATAACCGAGGCCGTTTTTGTCATTTCTAGCCTTTTGATTTTTGAAGAGAGGGCCTCGATTTGGGCTTGTAAAGAGGTGCTTTCATCAACCTTATGGGCGCCCGGGGCAATAGATTTATTACCCCGGGGAGTGTGCCATTGAAAATTGGTTTGAGCAATTTCCTCAATTTGGTTATATATTTCATTTGGGCGACGATTACCTAAGAGTCCCCCGGAGCTTGAATCAAGTGTTTGTCTTGTGTGTGGCAACAATCCATTGTAGAAAGTGGATACTTGTTGCCATACCGCTAGACCATGGTGAGGACACCTTCTTAAAAGCTCCTTGAACCTTTCCCAAGTTTCATATAAGGATTCCCCATCCTCTTGTGAGTATGTATTAATTTCAGTCATTAATTTGGCCGTTTTAGCAGGAGGGAAATACTTATATAAAAACTTTTGGGCGAGTTCATCCCAGGTGTTTACCGATCCAACTGGGAGGGTGTTAAGCCAAGCCTTAGCTCGGTCTTTTAGTGAAAAAGGAAACATTCGAAGGCGGATGGCGTCATTTGATGCTCCATTGATCCGAAAGGTATCACATATTTCTAAGAAGTTAGTAATATGTAGATGGGGATCCTCGTCCGCAAGCCCGTGGAAAGTTGCGGAGTTTTGGAGCATTTGTATCAAATGCGGCCGAAGTTCGAAGTTGTTAGCCTCGACATTCGGTGCATTGATAGCGGCGCCAAGATTGCCTACGGTAGGCCGTAGGTAATCCATGAGGGTACGTTGGTCCGCCATTGGAAGTGGGTCCCCCGAAGCTTTCTCTTGATTTTTAGCTTTAAGTCTTTTTCTGAGAAAGCGCTCGGGTTCTTCTAGGGGTTCTTTTATGTCTCTACTAGAACTGGAGCTCATGCACTACGTAGGAGGTTCAAATGTGGCGCCTGGGTTCCAAATCCTGCAATAAAAACAAAAAAGAACGTTGGTCAGAATGTTCACCACGGCCCCGTGCTCAGTGAACACGGCCCGTGGTCAGAAGTACAGTAATTGTTTTCTGTATCCCAGTTACTGGGAGTTGGACACGACCCCGTGTTGCACCGACACGGCCCCGTGTTCAGCTCTCTGTAACTCAGAAAATAAAAACTGCCAGTGATGAAGCTGGGCACGACCCGTGTCTGACCGAGCACGGCCCGTGCTGAGCTCTGCAGAAGCTGAAAAACTAAGAAAATCCTAAAAAAAATAAAAAGAAAAATAAAAGATGATTAGGCCGTTGATTCCTAACTTTCTTAAAATCCTTGTGTCCCCGGCAACGGCGCCAAAAACTTGATGCGCGTTTAAGTGTTATATATATTAGGTGTATATTTTAAGCCCTTTTTTAACACTTATTTTAGCCAAGTTTTAAATTTATAAAACACGATATTTCACTAACACTAAACACACATATGGGCAAGTGCACCCATCGTTGAGTGTAGTATAGCGTTGGTAAGATACCGAGGTCGTCCAAGGACACAAGAGCTTTTAGTACCGGTTTATCCTCAACGTCTAACCAAAATAAAAGTTTAGAAAAATGTTTTAAACTAAGAAAAATAAAACTAACTAAAATGCTGAAAATAAAAATAAAAGAAAAAACAGATAGACAAGATGAATCACTTGGTTCCGACTCGTATCTAGTATAACCTTTGATTATTTCCGCACTTTTGCACATAATTAAGAGATTATCTTAGTTATTGTAGTAGGCCCCTCTTTTGAAGGCGACGTTACCCTCACCCCAGTAGTTTGAGTCAGCAGGGATACAATCCTAAAAGGGTGGATTATTGGAAGATAATGAATTAAGTTATTAATGCAGTATTGTGGTAGGCCCCGCTTTTGGCGGTGACGTTACCTTCGGCTAAGTAGTCTGAGTCAGCAGGGATACAGTCCTAAATAGCCGGGTTATAGTATTAATAGTAGTTAACTTATGAGGGGATCAAAGAGTTTGGACCCCCGCCATCCAATACCGTGAAGTATTGAAGGAGGTCCTACTAAATTTGACCCAGGTCCATTGCAGGACCTCTAAACGCTGAACAATGGCAAGACCTTTACCAAACCGTTCCCTTAACCCCCTACCAGGTAGCCAACATATCTCCATATAGACCGTGGAGATATGAATGGTGAAAATCCTTTATTTTATATAGACAGTAAAATAATGCCAAGACACCACGGACAAACGATAAGGAAAGATCACCTTCAACATAAGTAACTAGTTATTAAAGTCATTAATACAAAACCAAATAAAAAGTGCAAAAGATTAGAAATAAAAAGTATTATACTAGACACTTTGTCTTCACCAAGTGATGTAAGAGACTTAGGCAAACATGGCCTTGATTGTCAAGAACTCTTACGATCAATCTTGGATCCCGAGACGACTCACACACTCTACGATGGACAATGGATGATGGTGGTGGATGATGGTGTTGTGATGGTGGTGGGTGGTGGATGAAGTGTGAGAGAGGTGGTGTGCCAAGGGATGAGATGAAATGAATCCAAGCACTCCTATTTATAGGCTGAACAGAGAGCTGGACACGGCCCCGTGTCCGCTGGGCACGGCCCCGTGTCCGTCTGACACTCTCTCTCCTCATTAATTGTAATTCGCAATTACAATAAATGCGCCTGCTGTACTTTCGACACGCCCCCGTGTCCGCTGAGCACGGCCCCGTGATGGGCAATAGAAGCTTCTATAGGTTTGTCTTTTCTGCTGCTTCTTGGGCACGGCCCCGTGCTGGCTGAGCACGGGGCGTGTTCAGTCTTCTGTTTTCTCTATTTTGCTTTGGAAGGTGCCGTTGAGGGTTCGGGCAGTCCACTAATGTTCCTTTTCTTGTATTTATGTTGGATTTAGCTGTCTTTTTGCTTCTTTTGCGTTTTTGAGCTCATTTAATCCTGAAAATACAAAAGGAAGACAAAAACACTCTTTTTCCAATATTAGTACTAAAAAAGGGTTAGTTTTATGCCTTATTTGATGTAATTTATATGTTGCATTTTACACACATCAGCGGTTGTTTAAACAACCGCGTCTAAGAAATGGTGTTTGTTAGTGTGGGTGAAAATTCTTAGGTAATGGTACTAACAACATTTGGGGGGGGGGGGTCATTAAAAATAGTTATGAATAAAAACATAATTTTTGTTGACTAATTTAGAGATTATCTAATCTAACAAACACCTTTGGCAGGTCCTTAAAGTCATTTTTTACTTGCTGAGAGCTTCATACATAAACTAACACTTGCCAAACGAAGCCATTAGATATGAAACAATTGTGCCTTTATGACCAAAACTTTGTGCTCATATAGGTTTTTTAGACATTAAAACTTTGCTAACAAACACATTTTTATGCCTTTGTAAGGATACACAAACTCTTTTTTTTAATACAATGAGTAGAGTAATGTGCAGGTGATTGTTCCATGCAACAATTTGTCAACAGGCACTGCAACATCAAGCAATGCTAATGCAACCTACATTATCGTCACTTTGTTTCTCTAATTTCAAGTTTTTTTTGCAGATTTAAATTAACCTTATCTTTAACATGTCTTATGATTCCAAACGTTTTGCAGATAAAAAACTCTTTAACTAACAATGACAAAGCTAACACCAACAATTTTGGTTACACACAGAATGACTGAATACAATTACCAAGAAATCTAGCAGCTCTTGGTATGTTTTATCCACCTATTCTATGGTTTAGCCAATTTTATACTTATTATGGTTGTTATAAGATATAATCCAAAAAGGGCCCCTGTTTTTATGTTCGCCTTAGGCCCTTAAAAAGCTTGAACCATTTCTGACTATTGTCATGTTTTTTACGGTATAATATTTTAACTTAATGCCATGTTTTACGTATATGTGGGTAGCATGTAGCTGCTGATTTGTGTTATTTATAAAGAAAAGAAACAATTGAGTGCGGACTTTAGAGAGAGACAGACGACTGCTTGCTCATATCTTAATTTGTATGTTAAAGTATTTCACATTTAGGGCTGAAAATTGAGTTCTTTTTGTCTTTATTTTAGGGTTAGAAGAACACGTTGCAAATGGAAGCACAAAATGGCGATGGCAAGTCAAAGATGGGAGATTGTGAAGTTCTTGAGCAAGATTGGTCGATGAGCTTTCCTGCAATAGGTTGCGTTCATAGATAAAAAAGCTCATTAACGATGTGAAGTTTGTCGATATTCAATAATGTGTGGTTTTCAGGCCACTTAGTGATGATGATGTGAGGGTAAAGCCAGCTCTTGTGGTTACTTGAAATAAGGATAAACAAGAAGTAATTAATACCCAAAACATGGGTAATAAGCAATCAGATAAAACCTTTGGTTTCGATAAGATAAGGTACGATTTTTAAATTATGTTTGTGTAAATATCTAAAGCTTGATTGACTTCCATTTGAAACCTGATAACAAAATAAACTTCATTTAAATAGTTTAATAATATTTATGAGATACAAAATTTATAAATATATAAAACCTATTAAACTTTTATAAAATAAGTTTATTATATATGCTTGTATCTCATCCGGTTTGACTTCTTTTTATTTTCTTGCTAATTACACTGGCAGTCAATTGTTTTTCCGCACGCTATATGTTCCGGGTGTGGGTTATATCAGAAAGATATCATTTTGAAGCTTGCCCGGATGGTAACGTTTTATTATATTTTGGTTAAATTTTCAATTTGATAAGTTTGAATTATACATACCGAATACAAATAGGATTTTATAATTATATTATTTTCATAAATGTATGTTGCAAGAAATCTCAACTTTACACATATATATGGAAACAACGAAAGAGACCTCCATATTAACCTTGTCCTACTTTCTTATTCATGATTTTAAAAGATTTTTAAAAGAAATAAATTTATTTCCCCCTTTAAATTTGGATTCAAGTCTGTAGTAATGTTGATTTCATTTTGGATTTGGATTTATAAAGTGAACCAGATGAATTTAATTTATGGTTCAACAAGCGTTTTTTACTATATTTTTTTCTTTTATGTAACAACTCTCATCAAAAAGTACTAAATTATTACTTTAATTGACCAATAGGAAACCCTAATTAAGAAACCCAAGTGATTCTGCACAAACCCTAAGATTTTCAGAAAAATCAGAATCAGGATCAGGGCCCCTAAAACTCAGGGGGGGTATTTCCTAGTTACGTTTATCCACATAAATAGCTGTCCAATTCGAATTTTCAGAAACTGTCGACTCAGCTGAGCTAGTCCCACACGTGGCAACCCTATGCCTAAAAATAGTTCTTACGCGGGCCGCGTAAGGTTAGCTTAAGATCTCACGCGGGTCGCCTGAGGGTCAAAATTCACCTATAAATACAGGAGATTGGGACTTGAATTCTGGCTTCAGAACGACGAAGAAATTCGAAAACTACGCTGAGTTATGCTCTGTATACTCCAATTAACACACACGGTTTAATAATTGACGCCGCAATCAGGGTATTAGCACAATCGCTGCTACGATTCATTTTCCGATCGATCAATGTACTCAATGCATGTTTAAGTGCTGCCCACATTAGGGTGATGCTTTGTCATTAGTCGTTAATTCGATGGATGTTTAAGCATAGCACTTTGTCATTTATTGTGAGGGTTGATCTCGTGAGTTATCGTAAATGCTGGATTGATTACTAACCCAGAATTGTGTGCCTGTTATTAAATTTAGGATAAAAGGCTAAATCAGTAGGCCAAACTCTGCCCGTATAAATCTGCAATGTGAGTCATTATCTTTTTATCAAATATTTTACAATACCTCAAATTATTTTCAAGGTTATAATTACAGGGACTAAGTCGTGGATATCTTGAATTACTGGTTAGTGGGGTATTGTGCACATTACTAATTTTCTCCCAGTTAGGTTCATTGACCTACTCGGGATAATCACTGTTAGGTTCATTGACCTACAGGGATAATCATCACTATTTAGGTTCATTGATCTAAATAGTGGTATGACCATCGTCACCATTGTGACATGTCACCATTGTGACATAGAGCCAGAAAAAGATAAGATAGAAGCCATTGTAATCGATCTTATGCTGTAATTTATAACTATGCATCATTATGCAAAATAGGATGATTCACTCAGTATTTCCCGCTGACAAAACCTTTTTCAAACATGTTTCAGGTGATCTGTTATGAATCAGGAAAAGTGCCATATAGCACTACAAGCTCAAAGAAGTGGCTCAGTATAAAATAAAGAAACATGTTTTGTAAAATAAAAGATTTCTTCGTGAAATCAAACTATTGTAAATTACCGGGTTTTATCCCGAATTGTGAAATAAAATAATCGGGAAATATTTACATTTTAAAAGATCCTGATGAAAACTTCCGCTGTCAAACTCAATTAATTAAATACCATAGGATTTCTGTCCCGCGGCTCCTGAAACGGGTCAAACTGGGTCGGGGGTCGTGACAAAAAAAGGTGGTATCAGAGCCACTTATCGAGCCACTGATTTAAGCCAATTAAGTATTTAGAAAATACTTAATTTGTATTGATTGCTATTTTGTGATTATATGTTTCAATATATGACTAATTTTGAACAGTATGAGCAGATTTTTATATGTTAGCTACTGTAGTAGTAAATATAAATCTTTAAATATTCTGACTCAAAGTTTTAGCACCTCTATTATCTACAGTCTATAAACCGTATTCAGTAAATAAATTTACAAATAAAACATAGTGTGTTTTAATTTCCAGTTGTTTTGGTAGTCACCCAGTATGAAATAATATTTAAAAGTTTTTCTATAAAATTTTGTTATAATTTTAACTTAGTAATTGTGTGTATTTTGCTAAACAGCATGAGTGATCTGTCGGAAGCCCTTCAGAATTTAAATCTCTATCCAGTAAGAATAGAAGTTTCCAGAGATTTCGATAGGTATATTCCAGACATAGAAGAACCTATAGAATTCAACGCTTTACCTCTTGAGAAGCCTAAGCCTAAGAAAATGGAAATTGGGGAAAGTTCTAGAAAAATTGAGGGGTTACCATCTCAAGAAGAACTAGATTTTATAATGGCAACCGATGATACTATTGAGCCTATTAATGAAAATGATTTTATTCATTCTCTTGAAACACAACTACCAATGAAAGTAGAACCAGCTATTCCAAACCCTTCAATCCACTGGCAAATAGACGAATGGTTGAATAATGAAATACTGTTACAAAACCATCCTTATAAGCTTTTTCCTAAATTCAAACCAGAACCTTTACCAAATCTACCAATGAGTAACGAGAATAGGGCTGAACTCCGTTATTTTAACAAAGAATTAATGGATGCTGAGAATAGGATCCAAGAAAATTTGGGACAGATCTCCTGGAAATACGATGAGAAGGAACGCCGTTACTAGAATATCATCTGACAAAAGGATAGGGGATTTATAAAATTGTGGTTATGCAATAGTAATAATAAAATCGGTATGTGTAAAATAAATAATAAAACGGTTGTATATAGAAGCATGATATAATCTATAAAACAAACAAAATTTTAGAAAAATTTACAATTTTGTTGTATATTCGTTTACGTGATTATATGCAATTAAATTGTGACATTGGATTATTTCCTTTATACTAATTATTTATCTATAAATTAGTTATCAGATGGAAAACGCTAATAATGAACCAGTTAATGAGGTTAATCAATCTGAGCAACAACCGGGGGATCAATTTATGACTAGGCAAGATATAGAAAATATCGTTGCTCAAGGGATAGCCAACGCTATTCCAGGAATAGTTGCTCAAGGGATAGCCAATGCTATTCCATCAATCGTTGCTGCTATTAAAAATCCAATCGAACCGCAACAAATTGTTCCTAGTAAACGTATTTCTGAAGATAATTTCAGTAATAGCGTAAACGGAGGCAATAATCATGTTAATCATGATAATGAACCACGGCAAGCTCCGCTCCCTAAGAAAAGGAAAACTGCAACGCCTGGTTGCACTTACAAAGAATTTCTTGCTTGTAAACCCACTGAGTTTGCAGGCAATGAAGGAGCGACTGCGGCACTGCGTTGGTTAGAGAAAACCAAGGCAGTAATTGCCATAAGTAAATGTGCTCAGGATGATCAGGTCATGTATGTGTCAAACCTTTTCAAAGAAGTGGCGCTAGAATGGTGGAATACGGTGTTACGAGCTAAAGGAAGAAATAGGGCTTATGCCATGAAATGGGAAGAATTTAAGAGTCTTGTAGAAAGAAAATTCTGTCCTGAGTATGAAAAGGAACAAATGGCAAATAAGTTTTTAACCCATCGGATGGTGGATGTAGATTGTCGAGGGTATACTACGACATTCTTTGAGTATGCTCGAGTGGTACCAACCCTGGCTTCGCCAGAGCCGGTACTTATTTCTCGTTATATTTGGGGATTGATTTCCGAAATCCGTAATATCGTCAAGGCTGCGAAACCTCATACGATTGATGATGCAGTAGAATTAGCCAATACTCTGACTGACGAGCTAGTACGGACAAGAGAAGAAAATAGAAGGAAGGAAGTAGCCCAAAAGATTACCCAAGAATTTCGTTCGGGTAACCATAACAATTTCAAGAAAGGAGGGAATGGGCAATCTTCTACTAACCCATTTTGCAATTTTTGCAAAAGGAAGCATTTTGGAAGATGCAAAGGATATTGCAATTTTTGCAAAATTCCAGGGCATCAAGAAGAAGACTGTAGGAGGAAGAAATTTTCAGTTTGCTACAACTGTGGAGAAACTGGACATCTTAGGCCAAATTGTCCAAAACTGAACAAACCATTTGACAATCAAGCCAAACCAGCAGAAGGAGCAAAAAGGAATGTAAGAGCCTTCCAGCTGACTACTCAAGAAGCCGAGATGATTCCAGATGTGATAGCCGGTATGTTCTTAGCTTACAACGTTTACACAAAAGTATTATTTGACTCTGGTGCAAACCAAAGTTTTATAAATACTTTACTCTGCCAAACTCTTAACTTACCGTTAACCAGCATTAGATAAATTTCTACAGTAGAATTGGCAGATGGGAATTTCGTTAAAGTAAATAAGGTTCTGCAAAACGGAGAAATGGAACTTTTAAGTCATAAATTTTCTGCAACCCTATTATCTATGAAATTAGTTGAAATCAAGATTGTGCTAAGAATGGATTGATTAGTAAACAACTATGCTCGAATTATCTATGATAAGAATTCCATAGAAATTTGTGCACCACTAGAGAAGTAATAATGATTACAGGAGATAAGCCATGTAAACCCATAAAGTTCATATCTAATGAAAGTTGTTAGTTATGAACGAAAGCAAGGAATAGTATATATGATATCAGTAATCATTAATACTAAAGATAAAGAAATTAAGGAAATTTCTGTAAATTCAGAATACCCAGATGTATTCTTAGAAGAATTACCAGGATTACCACCAGATAGGGAGGTAAAATTTGGATTCATCTAATTCCAGGAATTTTACCGATAAGCCAGGAAACCTTATCGGTTAGCACCTACAGAAATATTAAAATTGAAAAAGCAATTAAATATTTCATACAATCTAGTTTATCCTCCCAGGAGGCACTAATATTGTTGGTTAAGAAAAAAGATGGTTCGATGAGAAAGTGTATTGATTATAAGGAATTGAATAAGGTTACAATTAAGAATCAATACCTATTACCTAGAATTGATGATTTATTCAATCAAATTCCAGGGAAATAGATATTTTCCTAAGATCAACTTATGTTCCGGATATCATCAATTGAAAGTACAAGAGGAAGACCTACCTAAAACTGTTTTCAAGATTAGGTATGGTCATTACGAATTTACAGTCATACCCTTCGGATTAACGAATGCACTTGCAGCATTCATGGACATGATGAATAGGATCTGCAAACCATATTTGGATAAATTTGTAATTGTCTTCATAGACGATATACTTATTTATTCCAAAAGTCTGAAAGAACATTGTCAGTACTTGCATGTACTCTTAACTTTGTTAAGAAAAGAAAAGCTTTACGCCAAATTTTCGAAGAATGAATTTTGGCTGCTAGAAGTGCAATTTTAGGTCATATGGTGAATCCCGAAGGTATTCACATAAATCCTGATAAGATATTACCAAATGAAAGGTTCCCTAATCCGCAATGGAAATTAGAAGTTTAGTCGGATACTACAGACGGGTTATTAAGGATTTTTCCAAAATAGCTATACCATTAACCAAGCTAACCTATAAAACAGTTAAGTTTGATTAGAGATCTAAACAAGAAGAAGCTTTTAGGATATTAAAACATAAATCCTAGCTTTACCAGAAGGAATTGAAGATTTTGAAGTATACGGTAATGCTTCAAAGCTAGGAATTGGATGTGTGTTAATGCAATGTAAAAAGGTAATTGCATATGCATCAAGACAATTGAAAAGGTACGAAGAAAACTATACCACTCATGAGTTAGAATTAGGAACTACAATTTTGCCTTAAGATTTGGAAACATTATCTGTATGGAAGTAAGTTTACTATCTATACGGATCATAAGAATTTAAGATATATATTTAAGCAAAAAGGATTAAACATAAGGCAAAGGATATGGATAAAAAATCCTAAGTGATTAAGATTGTGATATTCAGTATCACGAAGGAAAGGCTGAAGACGGCTAAGGATCGCCAGAAGAGTTATACAGATAATAGATGAAAGCCGTTGGAGTTCGAGTTGGAGACAAAATGTTATTGAAAATATTTCCTTGGAAAGGAGTTGTTAGATTCAGTAAGAAAGAAAAGCTAAGTCCAAGGTACATAGTACCAGTTACTTATTGTTTACAAATACCAGGAAAGTTAGCTAGAATACATGATGTATTTCATGTATCCAAGAAATGTTTATCAAACGAATCACTGGTAGTACCTCTGCGAGATATAGAGATAAACGCAAAGCTGATATTTGTTGAGAAACCACTTCAAATTGAGGATCGAAAGATCAAGTTTCTCAAACATAAACGACTAGTTTTAGTCAAAATTAGATGAGATTCAAAGAGAGAAGCTGAATACACTTGGGAGCTGGAATCAGAAATAAAGTGAAAATATCCTCAATTATTCCGGTAAATCTCGAGGACGAGATTTTTTCTTAAGGTGGGGAGAATGTAACAACTCTCATAAAAAAGTACTAAATTATTACTTTAATTGACCAATAGGAAACCCTAATTAAGAAACCCAAGTGATTCTGCACAAACCCTAAGATTTTCAGAAAAATCAGAATCAGGATCAGGGCCCCTAAAACTCTGGGGGGGGGGGGGTATTTCCTAGTTACGTTTATCCACATAAATAGCTGTCCAATTCGAATTTTCAGAAACTGTCGACTCAGCTGAGCTAGTCCCACACGTGGCAACCCTATGCCTAAAAATAGTTCTTACGCGGGCCGCGTAAGGTTAGCTTAAGATCTCACGCGGGCCGCCTGAGGGTCAAAATTCACCTATAAATACAGGAGATTGGGACTTGAATTCTGGCTTCAGAACGACGAAGAAATTCGAAAAATACGCTGAGTTATGCTCTGTATACTCCAATTAACACACACGGTTTAATAATCGACGCCGCAATCAGGGTATTAGCACAATCGCTGCTACGATTCATTTTCCGATCGATCAATGTACTCAATGGATGTTTAAGTGCTGCCCACATTAGGGTGATGCTTTGTCATTAGTCGTTAATTCGATGGATGTTTAAGCATAGCACTTTGTCATTTATTGTGAGGGTTGATCTCGTGAGTTATAGTAAATGCTGGATTGATTACTAACCCAGAATTGTGTGCCTGTTATTAAATTTAGGATAAAAGGCTAAATCAGTAGGCCAAACTCTGCCCGTATAAATCTGCAATGCGAGTCATTCTCTTTTTATCAAATATTTTACAATACCTCAAATTATTTTCAAGGTTATAATTACAGGGACTAAGTCGTGGATATCTTGAATTACTGGTTAGTGGGGTATTGTGCACATTACTAATTTTCTCCCAGTTAGGTTCATTGACCTACTCGGGATAATCACTGTTAGGTTCATTGACCTACAGGGATAATCATCACTATTTAGGTTCATTGATCTAAATAGTGGTATGACCATCGTCACCATTGTGACATGTCACCATTGTGACATGTCACCATTGTGACATAGAGCCAGATAAAGATAAGATAGAAGCCATTGTAATCGCTCTTATGCTGTAATTTATAACTATGCATCATTATGCAAAATAGGATGATTCACTCAGTATTTCCCGCTGACAAAACCTTTTTCAAACATGTTTCAGGTGATCTGTTATGAATCAGGAAAAGTGCCATATAGCACTACAAGCTCAAAGAAGTGGCTCAGTATAAAATAAAGAAACATGTTTTGTAAAATAAAAGATTTCTTCGTGAAATCAAACTATTGTAAATTACCGGGTTTTATCCCGAATTGTGAAATAAAATAATCGGGAAATATTTACATTTTAAAAGACCCTGATGAAAACTTCCGCTGTCAAACTCAATTAATTAAATACCACATGATTTCTGTCCCGCGGCTCCTGAAACGGGTCAAACCGGGTCGGGGGTCGTGACATTTTATGAATAGGAAAAGAAGATGGAATTGACAGTGGTGTTAATAAACCATAAAATGAAGTCCAATAGAGAGGATAACCAATGTTGAAAGTTAAAAAGAATACTTTAAATGTGTGGATCAGTTTATTAAACAAGCGGGTATGCGCTTCATGGGATAAAACTAAAAAAATGCATCTCATTTTGTTATCTATTTTTTGGGGATAATGGAGTGTTAATCATATGTTTAGTATGCTTTGCAGTTGAATATGGTTTCGTCACTAGATGATGTATGAAACAGAGGGTTAAAACAGTGTTTTAACCTGAGAAAAAGTGAAACCACTGTTTTGAGTTAAAACAGTGTTTTGAAACCACTGTTGGGTTAAAACAGTGTTTGAAGCCACTGTTCGCTACTGCTTTACTAAATATTTAGACGCCTCTTTGTTTTTCCTACAGGTATCTCAATGTTGGATAAAAATTGTTACTTTATATTGTTTTTCGGTTGATTCTTGCAGTATGAGTATGTGTTTAATTATGCTAGGTTTGTTTTTCTGGGTTTTTAGTTTATGCTAGGTTTGTTTTGCTGGGTCTTCAGTTGATTCTTATAGTATGACTATGTGTTTAATTAGATATATATAAGTTATCTAAGTTTGGGTGTGTTATACATAAATACATGGAAACAAATCACCCATAGAGATATAACACCATCAGAAAAATAGCCGCTTTCGTGATTTTCTTTTAATAAAATCTTGATACTGATTTTCTTTTATTTAGATTTCGTATTTTCGTTTTTTTTACGAATTAGTTTCAGTTAATCTGTTATATGTTATTGCGTTCTTTAGGATTTTTGTTATATAATTTTTTAATTTAATTGATTTATGTTTGGATTTGTGCAGTTTTGAAACCTAGATGTTTGCATTTGATTTGGTTAGTATTCCGGAAATTAAGCGAGTTCAGAGAATAGGTAAAGATTTTTTTTTTTGTAAAACATAATCTCTATGAATGTGGTTTGGTTATGTGTATGGTGTTGAATTAGTGGGAGTTATACGTATGTGGTATGTGTCATTGGTGATATTACTTACAAAGACAATAATTGGTGATGTTATACAAGCTAATCTTTTTGTGGATGGTTTTTTTTGAGAAAGTAGTTATGATTAAAGCGCATGTAGTAGAGGTAGTGGTGGTCTTGGTGGTAATAGTGTTAATCAGAGATCTCGACAAAAAAACATGTTTCTTACCAGGAATATGGTGATGATGAGTTTAGTCCTTAAAAAAAAGTTTGGAAAGATACTAACTTTTTGTTTAAGAGGAGTAGATTGACAAAGACAATTACGCAAATTGAACAAATATGTGATTTCCACTTCATTATTATAACGACACTTGCTAATGATATGTTCCGTTACATGCAGGATGCCATTCAAATTGATGGAAACATTGACCCTGTTGAAGATGTCGAGGATTCCATCATTCCCGAGCAGGGTGACAAAAGATACACATATTTTGCTTATATTCATATTTAAATCCATACTGTCGGTTTATTTTGTTTTCACATAGTTGATAAATCTAAGTCTACTTTAAAAAAGTCAAATGGATTAATATATGAAACTGGGTGATTTTTGTGAAGAAAGCTAGTTATTATTAAACATAGGGGTGAGCTCGGTACTAACCAGTACCGTTAACGAAAATACCGGTTTCAAAATCCATAAAAATGGGTACCGGTACCGAAAATACACGGTACGGTTCGGTACCATGCCGAACCGTACGATTCGGTATGGGAAATTCGGTAGATGAAACGAGAGTTGTTGGTAATGTTTGCCAAACATGAATGGTTATCCACTTATAAGAAATCATATAAAAAATTTCTTTTGTAAATATATTTTTTTTAACACAACCCATAACCCGTGAAGCTCACGAGTATATAACCTAGTATCATATATACCAAGTTGTTGAAATATCATATATACCCATTTCATTAAAACCAATTTAATAAATGACAGTTTTACCCTTATTTTCTAAAACTTTGATATCTCATATATGACCTTTAACGTTAAATATTATATTTACTCATTTCTATGTTAATTTATTTAGTTAAATATTATATATGAAGAATACTATTGTTTATAAGAAAATAATAATAATAAAATTAAATTTAAGCTTAAAATGTGTTATATAAAAATATAAAGTTAAAATATGAGCATATATGAAAACTTAAAGTTAATAAAATAAGGGTAAAATGATTATTTATTAGATTGTTTTTAATAAATTGGTTATATTTGATATTTTAACAATTTTGTATGGCATATATGATATTTTTAGTTTTAGTTGAGTATATGTGAAAATTTTCAAGTTTGTAAAGGTATATATAAAATTAATTCTAAAAAAGTATGAAATGTGCATACATATATAGAGTTAAAGAGCATTTTTAATGGTTAAATTATCAAAAGAACTGTTGGGCACAAAGCCCCACAAACCTCACCATCCTCACGCTCGACCAGGGGGTGTCCTTTAACACCTGTGGTGTGTCACGCTAGAAAACGTTTTTGAATCGTTATTTTATCGGGGTGTGAAGCGATAACAAGTAGACTTTAGTTACAAGATATTAACTAATTTTTAGGTTTTTTATATGACAAAGTATCTTTATAATGATTGATTATACTTTTATATGACATCGTCTACTTATGCAAAGAAGAAGACGAGAAGTATTATAATGATTGATTATACTTTTAGGCCATTGGGTAACATTTAGAGTGTTAAGAGTGACATGACATGTTAATAACACTCGTAGTGGGGGGTTTTTGGACGTTTTATTACTGAAAAACGCCTCCACACGCCCATAAGACCGCCCCCCCGGGCATTTTTGATTAAAAAAAAACCAAAACGTTCTTTTAAAAACGCTCTCGCTGGCACATTTATCAAAATCAGACCATTGCAAACGGTCAAAAACAATTAATATTTGTTTTTTCTTATTCAACTTTTAACCTATAAATACCCACTTTTCACTACATTTTTTATAAAGAGTAAATTGTCATTTTAGTCCCTGAGGTTTAGTCTAAATTGTCATTTTAGTCCAAATAGTTTTTTTTTCTCCTCTGGGTCCCTGACTTTTCCATTTTCTTGTCATTTTGATCACATTGCCTAACTCAGTTTAAAAATCTGGTTATAACCAGGGGTATTTTTGGTATAATTGTTGTGTAGTGATAACCAGGGGTAGTTTACAACATAATTTATAAAACTCATAATAATTTAATGCCATAAATACCCCTGATTGTAACCTGGTTTTTAGACTAAGTTAGTCAATGTGATCAAAATGGCAAGAAAAAAGAAAAGTCAGGGACCTAGAGGAGAAAAAAAAACTACTTGGACTAAAATGACAATTTGGACAAAAACTAAGGGACTAAAATGACAATTTACTCTTTTATAAACTTTCTCCACTTTTCACCTACATTCTCTACTTTTCACATCTTTTTTATAAACTTTCTCTGCTCTATCTTTTATTTATTAAATCATGAATCCCTACCGATCCTCGTTCGATGTGCCTTCGAGACCAGGTAACCCCAATACATATCGGTCGAACACCACGCAACCGAACTTCAACCTTCAAGACATGGATCCGAATGTATTTGCGTACGCGCAAATACTAGGCATGGGCGGTTCGCAACCATTCTTTCAAGTTCTGCAAACCTTTCCAGCCATGGGCGCTTCGCAACCGTCTACCCAAGATACCGATTCGGAGATAGAAATGGTACCAGAGACACAACTCGAGCCCGCTGTCGAGGGATCTAAACGTGGGAAAAGGTCTCGCAAAAGGAACCTACCTAGCATGGACGAAAGACGAGGAATACGCGCTGGCACGGGTGTGGCTAGATATATCTGAGGCCCCCAGACACACCCACCTCAGATGCTCGTAACGTCGATTTAAATATTAATTTAGACGGCGATGAGGATTTGGAGTTGGAATGACCGCCCGTTAGAAGAAGTGCCAAAAATAAGAGAAAAAAGGCTGAGTCCTCTTCATCTAATCCCGATATAATGAAGCAAGATTTCGAAGAGATGAACTGATGCATACAATACATTCGAGATCTCGGTCATAGGCGTTTAAAAAATATGGAAGAAAGAAAAGCCGAAAATAAAAAGTTTGTCGCGATACAAGAATCGAGGCAAATGGAGAAAGATATTGAATATTTGTCTAAATCCATCGACCATCTCACCGGCGACACGTTGATCATATCCCAAATACGTCGGCAAAAAATGGGTCAAAAATAGGACTCTAGATTAATAGTTTTTTTATTTATTTTTTTCTGTTTTTTAGTTTTTTTAGCATTGTAATTTTTATTTCCTATTTTGGTTTTTATTTTTTTGACAATGTAATTTTTTTATTTAATGAATTTTATTAGTTTTAATTAAAAAATAATAATTTGTTAATCATTGATTGGGTATTATTGGGCATTATCCCACTACGCCTGTTTGTGAAAAACGTCCCATAATACCCCTTGCTGACTGGGATGACACGTGTCACATAATACCCATGGGTGGGGGCATTATTCATGCTCTCCTCTACACATGGTCTAACTAACATTGTAAATCACTATCTCCTTGTGTCAAAGGTCATTAAATGGGTTATGTGTTAACCCAATGTTAAGAGATTGAATTAATTATTCTTTTCTTTTGTAGACCAAAAATCTCTAAAAGATAGGTTTGATGAGATTAAACCATTTTCTTGGAGTGAGTCAAAGTAAGATGAGGAAAAAAGGTTGATGTAGCACTTAAGTGGAGTTAAGACATATTAAAGTATACCCAAATGCCTTATATGACATCGTCTAGTTATACATTAATTATGTAAAGAAGAAGATGAGAAGTATTAGTTGATTTAGCATAAATCTAGGGTTTTATCCTAAAGTTGGTAACCCCCATGATATACCTAATTTTGTGCTTTTGATAGCTTCGCAACATCATGTATTATGTTTATAATTTGTTGAACGTGTTTTATTATATCATCTAAACAAAAGTGTGTATGTCAGTATGTGATGCTTTTTAGTGGAGTGGGTAAAGAGCAGCCCATTATTATTTAATTATCTGATGTGTAAAGTATCAAATTATTAGAACATGTGTAGTGGTAATGTGTTATAATGCCCCCATCATGGGGCATTATCCGACACGTGGCGTCCTAGTCAGCGATGGGGCATTATAGCAAAAGTGGTGTAGTGGGCATAATGCCTTATAATGCCCCTTTCCAATTATTAAAAAAAAAAAAAAAAAAAAGGAAAGTAGTTGCTGCAGGTCAAAGTCCTCCTCATTGGCTAGTCAAAGTCCTCCTCACACTCCATTGGCCACATCCATTTTCCTTCCAACCCATTTAGCGTTATAATTAAAACGCTGGCTTGCAAATTTTCAAAAAATCACGCCTCATAACGCCTAGTGTAGTGGGGGAGGGGGCGTTTTGGGACGTTTTTTTCAATTTTTTAAAAAAATCACGCCCCACTACGGGTACTCTTAGTTAAATATCTCCATAACACTAATTTAAGTGTGATTGAATCATGTCTTGGTTATGACAACTTAATACTTGCGATAATTTCTGAAATTTATAAATTTGATCAAATTGTGAGATGATTAGTTAATAATAGTTTTTAAATAGTCCAAAATACATTTCGAAATGTTTAGAAATTAATCATTAAGACCATACGGTGTGTGGAAAAAGGGCGTGGAAGCCCCTCCACACCGGGAACACCACCCCGCGTATAGTGTGGACGTGACGTTGTGGGTGGGGCTTGAGGATTTCCATCGGCGTGAGGGCAAATGTATGGATGAGGTGGAGGCTCTTGATTGGTGGGTGTAGCTTAGGTTTGTTTTGATTGCTTGATGTTTATTTATTTTTTTAAAATTTTTTATTTTCTTCCACGTCACTTTCTCACCCCGTGCTTTTTTCTCCACACCACCATGCTGACGTGGTTGCCACGTGTCGCTCCACGCCCTCACTTCATGCCCGTCCACACTGTGTGGTCTAAATGTTTAGTTGGTATGATCATTCGAGTTTTGGTGAAAATATAAACGACTAAGAACAGGTGATATGTAAAAACAACCTAACATAATGGAGAAACCACACAAAGATTGAACTTCATTTGATTTGTAAAATACAAGTATATACAAACTTAAAATAATAAATCACATATCTAAATATAACTTGTACAAATACGAATAAGGTTTTAGGAAAAATGTTTTTAAGTAGTCATATTAAAGTTTATCATAATGTGATGAAAGACGATGTTAAATTTTCATGTAATATGTGCAAAAATGTAAAAATAATCAAGTGCTAGATGAAAGTTGACCAAGTGTTAATGATTATTAAGTATATATGCACATAGAATTAACAAGAAGCATGAAGCCTCAAAGATCATAATTCCTTAAGTCATACAAAGATTAAAATGGTTGAATCCATAATATAAGTACGTATCAAAAACCATACATTGGAGTAGCTGCTCATGAAATGTATAAATTGATATTATTCAGATAACATGAATTCGGCATAACGAGACATAGTCTTGGCCCTTAGGTTAGCTATTTTATTTTTTTCATAAAAGAAGAAAAAAATTGGTTGAGTAAAAAACTAATGGAAATTGGTCAAACCACCTAGTGTTTGGAAACATGTGCAAATTTAATTGGTATCTATCTCCTCTAATAAATAACTAACCATGTGGACACTTGGCAAACATTTAGACTAGCCACACCATCACAATCCTATGTGTCAATTGTAGGAATCCGTTCGTGTAAAATAAATAAAACTTTTATTAACTTGAATTACAGAAACAAATACAGAATTACAACTGAAAGAAAAATACAAATACAACTGAAAAAGGGAAATACAAGAACAGAAAACCGAACAGAAACACTGTTCTTTGGCTGAGGATCGTGTTAGACACGGGTTCCTTAAAACAAATTTCGTGTCTCCCAGGAGAACACGTTTGTTTCCAGGATACAACAGCCTCAAGCAGTTGCACTGCCGGTCTTGACTCTAACCCGAAGGTGTACCTCGAAAGCTTGAAGGAAAGTGAAGAATTCTGTAGTGAGAAGATTGTAGAGAGAGCTTGTGTTATTCGGTGTGTCCAATATGGTGAAAGGAGCCTCCTATTTATACACCAGGTTGAACTCGAAACTGAAAATAAATTAAATGAGAGAATTAAACTGCATTAGACGTCTTTAATGCACTTTAATTCGTCACTTAATTCTCAGTCAAACGCATTAACTTTGTCAGTTTCGAATGCTGAAAACGTAACTGCACAGCATTAACTGCTGTTGGAAGCTTCTGCGCGCGCGTGCGCGCAAGTCACACTGGTGCGCGCGCGCCCAGGTCTGCACGTTCCATGCGCGGTGCGTCCGTTTGGCTCACTGCCATGCGCGCGTGCGCCATACTCACTCAGGTCCATGCGCCACGTCACCTGTGAGCCTCTACGAGCACGCCACACAGTCGCGCCGTTTTGGCTCACTTTGGTGCGCCGTGCACGTCACATCAGGCCCATGCACCATGCGCTAGTGCGCGCCATGTGTACCCCGCGCGCATGATTGCCACGTCATGCGCCATCGCGCGCGGACCCACCAGGGTCATGCACATGCATGCCACATCACCAACCACTTGGTCCTTGCAACCCTTGTGCTTCCACCACGCGCACGTGGTCAAAAATACAAAGGCGGCTCTCAAGCGGCTATGCGAAGTGCAAAGTGCGCCATCAAAGCGCCACATTGCGCCTCATCGCCCACGCCACGCGCGTGAGCGTGTGCGAGTGCGAGTTAGGGTGCTCTGCACCCTTCGCGAGTACACTAGTGAGTGCTTCCATGAAACAATAAGGATGGAGAGTTCCCACTTAAATACCCCTTTAAGTTCTATCTCTCATCCGATGTGGGACAAGGTGCCACTTTCCCACTTTTTTCAGCATTTAAATTTCAAACACCAAGCTTTGAGCATCGATATCTCATTCATCTTAGCTCCGTTTTGGACGTGGTTTAGTTCATTGCGAAGCCCTTCCGACATAGAACACAAACCCACAAATAAATATATAAAACCCGCTCATTTTATTATATTTATTTCTAGTCCAAAATAGGAAAAAATCATTTTCCTATATTTGTGAAAAATGCTATTTTCACAAAATTTCCAACATCAATGTTATAGTCACCTTTCTTTTAATCGGGTTAATGGCCGGGTCCTTGGTATCTGACCCCGATCCATTGCCCAAATGTGTTGTCTTGATTTTTATTCTGCCCTTGCATCATACCAATGTCTCTCTCTCTCTCTACCAACCATTGCTCTCACAAACCCTATCTTCTCGCATATGTGATTCAGCGTTCTCTAACCCTAACCCTCACCATCGCCGGAAGATACCAGCGATTTGATCCGTAATACGGTATGTTTTCATTGCCAATTTCTAGGTTTCGATTTTTTCCTATTTGTATGGTTGTGGTTAAAAGAAATTAGGGTTTTTCAACAACAATTTCAATTCACTTCATTACTCGTATGGTTGTTTGTTTGATTTTGATTCTGTTTTTTGTTTTCCAGTTGCAACTTTGATGATACCCTAATGGAATAGACTGCCTTGATAACGATTATGGTTTGATTTTTCTTCTGGCAGTTCAGTAATTCATTTGCTTTCAAAATTCAAGATAAGGGTGGTCGTATGCACAGATTTATTAGTCGTATGCTCTTTATTCTGTTTCAAATATTTAGTTGTTAGACTTTCAGAAACCTTAAACGTCTTGTGCGCTTGCCCTGCTAGATTCTCATAGTTTGGTAGATCATACAATGGCCATAATTCAGAGACTAGGGGTGAGATCCACCGCTACCACCTCCCACAAATTCTGGTACATCTGACCGCTACTCATTTTAAGACTCATTTGTATTTAATCTTTACACTATTTTTTATTCTAAATAAGTATATAAAGATTCTATTTATATATGATTTGGATTCTTATTAAAAATATATATAGGTCTTTAGGACTGTGCAGAACTTGGTTCAAACCGACCCAACCAGTGACCCGAACCAAGACCGGAAAGCAACTTCCACTTGATGCTTATCGGTTTTTCATGGAGAAGATAATAAATTTGATATGTATCATGTTAACAAGAACAATGTTAATCGTGTTATGCTTTTGGAGAGTGTCATGTTGCAGTTTAAAATCTGATTTATGCATTAAAAATAGGCATCAGGTGACTTTCAAGTTTCAACCCGCTTGATCCATTCCTATTTTTAGCTAACATTTTTATAACTCAAATCAACCCATGAATAAGTAAATGGGTTGAAATTTCCACATTTACTTACCAATGATATCATGTTGTAGTACGAAGACGAAGACTAGGACAAAGTCGTAATTTCATCAGACAATGATCTTACTGCAGCTGAAGATGCTAGGGTCTGCATATATTTTCAGCATTTTATGAAGCAACTAGCAAGCATCACATTTTTTAACGGGTCAGGTTGAAATGGGTTCGGTGTTGTCCATTTGTTCTATATTTATAAAACGTTTACGCCTTAAATATAGTAAGAAAAGCAATGTAATTACTTATTACAATAAAAATCTTCCTACTAAAACAACTATTTAGTAGACTGAAAGCCTTATTTTCAACATGTTTGACCTCTTATTTTTAGCCGAAAAGTTTAAATTCCCTGTTTGGGATTAACTACCACATTTAGTATTGCAAAGTTAATACCCAAAATACATTCAAATATCACAAATACTTATGTTGTCAAAAGCGCAAAAAGCACGCGCCTGGGCGCTCGGGCGCAGCGAGGCGCACCTATAGCGTCTGGTGGTAGCCTAGGCGCAAAAATGTTTTTTTTTTTAAAAACGGTGTTGTCAAAAGTGCAAAAAGGCGCTCGGGCGCAACGAGGCGCACCTACAGCGCCTGATGGTAGCCTAGGCGCAAAAATGTTTTTTTTTAAATAACGGTGTTGAGGCGCAAAAAGGCAAGCGACTAGGCGCAAAAACGGTGCTGAGGCGTAGCGCATAACCAGAAAACAAAAAAAAAATGAAACCGTTGATACATATCCATACATTACTTAGTTTTTTGGCCCATTAACAAAGATTAACATGCACTTTCTTTAACTATGAATGTAGATAGACACTAGCAATGGGTTCTACTCCGATGCTGGTCTTTATGTTCATCTTCGAATCGGTCCTTACGTTTGTGCCGAGTGGAATTACGGGTTAGTGTTAATTAAATAATTACAGTCTTTAATATTCACAATGCTCCAAAACTTCGTGTTTATGTGTTTATGCATTAACTCTTTCTTTTTCGGGTAACAGTGGATTTCCACTCTGGCTACATTTCATACCAGGAATCGAGCTTCGAACTGATAACAAGCCGTTTAAGGTTAATAATTTTCTCTAAGTTGGTTTCAACTTTCAAAAGTTTCCTTATCTGGCCAACCGTTTGCTGACCAAATCATGTATGTTTTAGGCCGAAATGAAACGGTTTACAGCCAAGATAGTTAGCATGATGAAGGACGAGAATCTTTATGCGTCTCACGGTGGACCTATAATCTTATCTCAGGTTAGTTTATCATAAACTGACATACAATGGAAGTAATTACAAAATTAAATTTTATGATAACTTTTTTGATATAATATTGAATGCTTAGACCATTACATAAAACCCTCTTTTATAGAGTAAACCTAAATTTGGTAGCTCAAGCCGAATTTTGAAAAACTAAAATTGACTCAATAATAATCAAATAGACTTTCTAAACAAACACTAGAAGTGCACATTTCGGTTAATCTCAGTAACCAGTTCAAGCGGTTATTTTCTCATTTTTGCTTTAACCCGTTATTACTTTAACCGGTTCGGTTAATAACCGGTTATTTCGGTTAAGTAACCGGTTATTTTCCAATTTTCTTCATCATTTTTTATGTTTTTTTTCCGCTAAAAATAACCGATTACCATCCTATACATCTATAACTAGCTACGAACCAGCTGTTAATATTAACTAGGAACCGGTTACTGGTCTACTGGTTCCGGTTAATAACCGATACTGGTTAACAAACCGTTTTTTTTTGCCACCTCTATAAACACCTATATTACTCAAATCAAATATTCACGTGTTCTTACAATAAAAAAGGATGGGAATAAATCTTTATGGCATATTAGTGTTGCATCATGAAGTAAGATATGAATTCTTTTGTTGTTCTTTTTTGTTGAATGTGTCTTTTTTATCTGGTTGGACGTCTTATATTTATTTATTTTTAATGCATTTTTGTAGGAGGATCCAGCTTGCACATGTGTTGTCTGTTGAGCAATTGTCTTTGACATATACAATTGCTTTTAGTGGCTGCTAGAAGATGGTGATCTAAAACCTTCATTCCCACTAGAAAATGTGTGTCTAATGTATACTTAAAGCTTTGATCTTGAGTTGCACTCCCTTTTGATCCTAATGTTTGGTCTGATTTGAGCATTCATTTCTTATTGTAGGTTGATCGGCGAACATGCATTGGTATTGTGATCACAGGTTGGTCTCCCATATAATGAATCGATAGTAGTTAAGAGTCAATGGTTTGCCCAAATGGCTGTGCTCGACCCTACATGGACGAACTTGGATTAGTTGGTGATTGTCCTAATAACTATCAGGTACCTGGTTCCTTGGATTTGTTGGTAAATTTTTATTAGTTTCTACAAGTTGTCATTATTTTTGGCATTGATTTGGTAGTCCTCAACTTACTTACCCTAATGCAACAACCTATTTTTGATATAGAGGAATATTGTCAACACATATGACAATAAAAGACAAAGGTCAAAAAGCTGAAATGAACAGTTGCACACCAGGAAGCAGTGTTCAGCAGTAACAGTAGGAAAATGTCAACTATAAGGGACAATAAGCATTAATGTCTTATGAAAACCCTTGCACCAAAAAGTTTAGTACTCTCCAAACACATAATTCATACTCATATGCTAAAAAAAGCTTCTCAAAAACTGAAAACCCTTTGCACAAAAAAGTATAGTACTTTTCAACACAGGAATTCAAACTCATATGCTCAAAAACAGGCTGTTCAAATTAGAATAGTTGTCTTATATCCTGCTCTCTAGATAATTCCGAAAAAACTTTGAGGTACCACCCCTATATGATCCATGAAACCATTTGGACAATCACACTTAACTCTATTCTTCATTCTCTCTTCTTTAACAAATGTCTAAACTGGATACCTCATCTGCTTCTGCAATGTCAAAAAAGGATTGATCATCGGCTGCACCATTGCCTTCAATGTATGTGGTTAATTACTATTTTGGACCCTCTAATTACATTATAAGCATATTTATTATCCAACATGTATCATTTATCAATTACTAATGTATATGTTTGTTTGTTTTTTGCCTTAACAGCATACCTCCATCCGAGATTACTTTCTTCAAGGATTTAAAAGTAGAGCCGGTTTAAAGATGTTGTTAACAGATAAAGATGGCCATGCTACAAATAAGACCACAAATGTTGTATACAAATAAATTTTTGGAAATTTGTAGTCTTTTTTGTTCATTTATCATTTGTTAAGGAAACTTTTGCCTTTATTTTATTTAAACTGTTTTGAATATAAAGTTATATGTGTTTTCTTTTTTTACTGTTCAATCCGTGTGACACACGGGTAATAAACTAGTTTTATTTTGTATTGGAAGTAAAATGGACCTATATTTACCAAGACTTATCACTGAGAAATTCGATTTTGAGTCAAACTTTGTAAATGTTCACGAACTATACGTGTTTACGAACTGTTCATGAACACTTATCAAACAATATAATATATTCGTGTTCGTTTGTTAAGGAAATGAACTTTTTCGTGTTCGTTTGTTAATTTTAGGCGACAGACGAAAACGGACGTTGGTGAATACAAATGAGCACAAATTAATGTTCATGAATACAAATAGAAAAAAAACGAACACAAACAAACGTTCATGTACATAATATACAATATACTGACACTTATTAAATACTTTATTTGTCGGAATTTTGAGGTATTTAAATAAAATATAAAAACTAAAAACACTAATGAATTATCGAACACAAACGAACACGTTACCGAACGTTCACAAACATAAAATAAATGAACACAATCTCTGTTCATGTTCGTTCATTTAACTAAACGAACATAATTTCTTGTTCGTGTTCATTTGTTTAATAAACACAAATAAACTTCCCGCCGAACAATTCATAAAGTATTCGTTGAAAGTTTGATTCGTTTGAAACCCTAAGGGGCTGTTTGTTTACCTCTTAATGAGCCTCTTAATGGTTCAGACCTCTTACTGGTTCAGCACTTAATGGTTCAGACTGTTTGTTTCACGAGCAGATGTCTGAATGGTTCAGACATTTGCTTCTGAATGGTTAAACATTATACAGAGTCTGAATGGTTAAAAGGGTGTTTGGGATTACGTTTTGAAGTGATTATTTAATTATTGCGATTGTAAAACATATATAATCTAAAAAAGTGTTTGGATGAAAAAATGATTATCTGCCTCGAAAACACAGTTTTGGAGAAACATGTACCTACATGCTTTTTCAAAACACAGTTTTGAAAACGCATAATCTATTTTGAAAACGCAACACCAAACACCCCCTAAGACCTCTAATCTGAATTGGTCAGACATTTGCCTCTGAACGGTTAAACATTATACAGACTCTTAATGGTTCAGACCTTTTACTGATTCACCACTTAATGTTTAGACCTCTTATTGATTCAGCACTTAACTATTCAGATGCTGCAAAACAGCCACTAATTGTTTCCAAAATTTCATACCTTTTTTTTGAACAACCAACTAACTCAATCCCGAGCACTCTCGGGGCACCCACTGGGCAAACGGAGTACTCCGAGAATAATTCGAGTCCACCACCAATTCCGGGGAAAACCCGGTAACCCACCCGCCTGAAGGCACGGCGGTGAAATTACCGGTAAAACCGGTTTGGCTCAAGGATCCAACCCAGGTTTCCCTAGGTCTTCTATCATTGCCCACCAGTACCCCATTCTGCACCAAGTGAGAATCAAACCTGTATCTTTTAAAAGAAATACAAGCACTCCACCACTTGATCTAGAGATCATTGGCTTATTTCATACCTTGTTTTATACTTTTAGTATATTGTTCCTTTTACTCCATTTTTCCATAGAAAGAATATTCGAATATATAATTGAATAATTCCACAAAGTTTAGACTGTGGGGTATGGGGCGGGGGTTTGGGCGTGGGTTGGGGGAAAACGCCCAAGCCATCACCCCGGGTGGGCTTGGGTTTGGGCGTGGCCCTTGGGGCTTGAGTTTCAAGCCGGGCGTGGGGCGATCTTGACATCCTAGCTGGCGGACTCCCATTTGCTCACCCCGCCATGTCATAGCGGTCCATATGAAAAGTTTGAATTTTAAAATTCAAACCGTTGGCTTGGCCAAGCGGGCACCCCAACAGGTCACCCCAACCCCAACATCCCCTATAAAAAACCCCAAACCCCAACCGTGTGGTCCATCCCAAACCCCACCGTGGTCCATCCCAAACCCCACCGCTATATCCCGCTACCCCACCGGTCACCTCAACCCCAACAGCCCACGAACCTGCTATGGCATCTTGGACCCACGAGGAAGAACTTGCCCTCGTCACAAGCGTCGTTGACGCTATCAAGGGGCGGCCACCGGGCTAAACAAAATATTGGCCGGAAGCTTTCGCCGCCTACCGACATAACGTCGGTAACGACCGCCACAACCTCAACGCGTGCCAACATAAATGGCGCGAGCTACGGCCCAAGCTCGAGTGTTTCAAGGCTTACTACGAAGCCGTTCCCGGGGGCGAGTTAAGCCACGGGGACCGGGTGGCGGTGGCCAACATAGAGTTTCGAGGCAAGGAAAAAAAGGCGTTCGACAAGATCGACCTTTTTGAAATTTATTTAACGTTGTAGGTTTGTTATTTTGTAATTTTTAGGATTTTGTAATTTTTAGGATTATGTAATTTTTAGTATTATGTAATTTTTAAAATTTTAATGAAGTTGTAGGTTTTTTTTATAAATGTTGTGTGATTTTTATAAATTTTTTGTAATTTTTTTTTTGAATACTCTGCCACGCGGTGCACCCAACCCACGCCCTGCCATACCCCGCGGACACGTAACCAGGCGGTAGGGGGCTCCCATTCCACCCGCGGACACGTAACCAGACGGTAGGGGTCTCCCATTCCACGTGTCAGCAAATGCCCCAACCCAAGCCCAACCTAAGCCCCACCATACCCCACGGTCTTAGGACCACACAAACCTTCATTCATCTTCTTCAACTGTTCTTTCATGGAGGAAACCAAAATGGCAGAAGAAGAAAACCCCCAAACTCAACCCGAAACCCTAAAACGGATCCGATTCAAAGAAACCACAGACGAACACGAACACGAAGATCGAATCAGTTCATTACCAGACTGCTTACTGATCGAAATCCTCTCTCGTTTACCCTCCACAAAACATGCCCTTACAACCACCACACTCTCCAAACGCTGGCAACATCTCTGGACCTCTCTTCACACTCTTATCTTCACACATCACAAAACTCACAATCACCCATAAACCCATTTCTATTCCTACGTTGACAAAACCCTATCTCAATGTCACCACTTCAAACTCAACAAATTGACAATCTACACCTGTTACGACTACCGGTTTGAGTCACAGGTCAACAATTGGATCCGTTACGCCGTTAATTCCAACGTCGAAGAGTTTAATTTGACGTTGTGGAATGTAGAATGTGAAGCTGAGTTTTTACTGGACCAGTTCTTTTTCAACTGTTGTTGTTTTACTCATCTGAAATTGTCAGGATGTGTGTTCAATCCAATAGGGGATGTTAATTGGAGTAAGCTTAACAAGTTATGGATTTCTCACGCGAATTTGGATGAGGGTTTGATTGAGAATGTGTTGTCTGGGAGTCCTGTGTTGGAGACTTTGATGTTGGATAATTGTTATGGGTATAGGCGGGTTAAAATTACGTCGAAGGGTGTTAAGAAGTTGGTGTTTTCTGGGTATATGGTTCCGTATGATGATAATGTTGAGGATGTTGTTGAGATTAATGCTCCGGGTGTTTTGTCGCTGGCGATTCATGATGATCTGTTGTTGTGGAAGCTTTTGTTGGTGGATGTGTCGTCGTTGGTTGAAGCGGATTTGGATTATACCAAGGGTGGGCATTATGATACAACAACGCCTAAAGAAGCCGACGAAGAGATGCTTAAAGGGTTTATACTTAATCTTCGACATGTTAAGGAGCTTAAAATTGGGATTTTTTGTTTTAAGGTAGAATTACATTTGTAAATTGTAAGAAACTAGTGGGATTTCCCGCGCTCCGCGGCGGGATTTCCGTCGATATTGGTACGGTTTCTTAAAGTATCAGATCGGTTCTTATAGCAGTTAGAAGAAATACACCTAAAAGAATATTGACATGTGTTTTACATCGATCTAGAACTATAGAAACAAATAACGATACCGGTAGCGATGTTTTTCGGGCAGGGCATCAATTTGGTCACAAACACTTGCTATAGCATACGGTACTAAAAATACTATATTGCCAATACAACTTTATTTTTAATCACTTTTATAATGCCACGTCGAGAAAGCATCAAAACGCATACAATACCAATACCAATATAGTTCGAACAATATTGTTTCGGTTCGTCATGTTAAAGAACAAAAAGAATCAACTATATTTACCCATTTGATTAAAAGATTTATCGAATCGTAGATAAAAATAAACATGTAGCAATAGTGTATTCAAATTTTTATATTATGTTATTCAAATAGCAAAAAAGGTAAACGGTATAACTATGTGTTATGGGTAAAATTCTGAGCCCATATCCTGAAAAATATCTTGATTTATATCTTGGGTATATAGTATCTGTTTACATCCGGGATGCTGGTTCAGGATATTGGTAACATCCTGAATGGTATCCTCAGGATTACTAACGGATTATGTGCAGGTACGTGGGTTAGAAGCTAGCAATGTTCACAAGGACTCATTCCGCGGAAGACTCGGTCCAAGTTGTTCAAGGAAAGACGTTAAGCCCGCTTTATTTGGTTCCAAACGGCTATTTATGGAATATTCGGGAGCATCCTATATTTATAGGGATTTTAGTTTCTACTTTGTAACTATAAATAGGTGGGTATACTAGATCAAATAGGACATCACATTTTCACTGCATACACTCTAACACTCGCTCTCTAGCAATTTTCACTTTCATACAATAGCATTGTAACACTTAGCGATCTGGTCTATATCCTGCACTGTATCCTGAAGTTTGAAGTAATAAGAAGAACAAGGCAACTGCGATTGTCAGCTCCCGAGGTTTTATGCCGGCGATCTAGATTGATCAAGGGCTTTCCTCGTACATCTCGTGTCATTTACTTTACTTTTTACTCATTGTTTGATCGTAGATACAGCTCAATATCCTGAGCCGTATCCTGAATACTGATTTTCCATATAACTTAACTGACATATTTTCAACACACTTTCTAGCACACTACCTCACTTTACTAATTTGATCACTTAATTGCTTCGGTAATTTTTGACCAAAACAATTTGGCGCCCACCGTGGGGCAAGTGGTGCTCTCTTTGCTAAAAATCTTTGTGAAATCGTTAATCGGTTTTCTATTTTCAAAACTTTTCACCGCATTGTTTACAATGGCCTCAAGATCAAACATGAGTTCCTCCACTGTGTCTGCTATAACTTCTGCTACTACCACTGTGATGCTGAGATCCCAAAGTGATTTCAGCATGAAGCTTTACGACGGAACTACGGATCCTGAGGAGCATATTGCTCAGTATAGGGAAAGAATGGAGATTAACCCTATCCCCCCGGATCTCAAGGAAGCATGCTTGTGCAAGGGTTTTGGTTCTACCTTAACAGGATCAACCTTGAAATGGCTCTTGAATGTTCCTCCGCATTCGATTACATCTTTTGCTCATTTAGTAAATTTATTTAATAGTCAGTTTTCTTGTAGTAGGAGCTTTGAGAAACTAACAAGTGACCTTTACAGGATAACACAAGGGCATCAAGAATCCCTAAGGGATTATGTGAACAAGTTTAGCCGGGAATCCTTAGACATTCCGCATCTTGATGTTGCAACAGCTGTGCAAGCTTTCAAGATGGGGCTGCAAAAGGATTCTCAATTTTACCAAGACCTTGTAATGAACCCATGCAGGAACTTGGATGAAGCTCAGAACAGGGCCCTGAGATATATTCGATTGGAGGATGACAGAAAGATGCAAGAGAGGATAAACTCATCTAACACTTATGAGTCAACTAACAGGAAGTCAGAATCCTCATTTAAGCCATATCGCTCTAAGCCATATGGTAGAAATGAAAACAAGAAAATGAATGCTATTGAAGACGAGGATCCTGAAGAATATCCTGAACTATCTGAATATTGCTTTTCTGTTAACATTCCTGAATTAATGTACGCCATGCAGGGTTTAGGTGACAAGGCTAGGTGGCCTCGAAAGAATCAACAAAAGGCCGATTGGAAAGATAAGTCAAAATGGTGTGCTTTCCACGAAGATTTCGGACATGTAACTGAGGATTGCATTGCTCTAAGGAAAGAAACAAGCTATCTTCTAAGCAAGGGATATCTGAAAGATCTCTTAGGAAGAAAGAAGAATAAGGGTCAGGATACTGAGAAGGATCCTGAGCGAGCAGCATCACCTCCCACGGATGCCAAGATAATTAACTTCATTTCGGGAGGATCCGACATTTGTGGGACTTCGTATTCGGCGGCAAAGAGACATGCAAAAGAAGCTAAGGCCGAAAGGGGAGACAGACCTGTCAGGATGACTACGCTTACAACTGACAAAGTGATCACATTTGATGCTGATGATAGGGGTACTGTCCAGGATCCTCACCATGATGCTCTGGTAATAACATTATATGTGGCTAACCATTTTGTACGCAGGATATTGGTTGATAATGACAGCTCCGTCAACATAATCCAACTAGAGACTCTGAAAAGAATGAATGTATCTCCAATGGATATCACTTCGAAATCTACAGTGCTTGTTGGATTCAGTGGAGAGGCTAGAAATACAGTAGGAGAGATAAAGTTGCCAGTATATGTTGAAGGAGTCAACTCTATACAACGTTTCTGTGTGATGGATTCCCTATCCTGCTATAATATCATACTAAGAAGACCATGGATTCACGATATGAAGGCTGTGCCATCGACGTATCACCAATGCATCAAGATCCCTACCCCTTGGGGAGTGGTCAAGGTCGAAAGCGATCAGCAGGAGGCGAAATAATGCTACTCATCCTCGATGAAATCCTCAACCAAGCCTAGTGCAGCATAGCAATTAAAGACGCGGGCCCAGGATATCGTGGAGGATCCGGAGCAGGATGTGAAGAAAATTATCCTGGACCAGGATAATCCCGATATTTCGGTGATCGTAGGAACCAATATCCCTCAGGATATTGAAGAACAGTTAATTAACTTTTTGAAATGCAGGATGTCAACGTTTGCATGGAAGCATGAGGATATGACAGGCATATCCAAAGACATTATCACTCACAAGCTTGGAATTGATAAATCATTCAAGCCTGTTTAGCAAAAAAGAAGGAAGTTTGCTCCTGAGCGGAATACGATTATCCAAGAGGAAGTTGAGAGATTATTGAAGTCCAAGATGATCAGAGAGGTTAAGTTCCCAAGGTGGCTAGCAAACGTGGTTGTGGTACAGAAGAAAAATGGGAAATGGAGAGTTTGTGTAGACTACACAGACTTGAACAAGGCTTGTCCTAAAGTCCCATTTCCTCTTCCCCACATTGATGCAATGGTAGATGCCACTGCCGGGCATGAAATGCTGACCTTCATGGACGCATCCTCAGGATTTCAGCAGATCCAAATGGAACCTTCTGACCAGGAGGATACTGCCTTCATGACACCAACAGGTATTTATTGTTATACCGCTATGCCTTTTGGTTTGAAAAATGCAGGTGCAACATACCAAAGATTGGTAAACATGGTGTTCAAAGACAAACTGGGGGACACCATGGAGGTGTACATTGACGATATGGTGGTAAAATCAAAGAAAGCTCAGGATCACCTCCAGGATATTAAAGGAGCATTTGATATCCTGGATCAGTATAACATGAAGCTAAATCCTGCTAAGTGCCATTTCGGAGTGGGGGCAGGAAAATTTCTAGGATATATGGTGACCAAAAGAGGAATAGAGGCGAGCCCGGAGCAGATTAAAGCCATCTTGGATATTAAATCGCCCTCAAATATGAAGGATGTTCAACGATTAACAGGGCGAGTGGCAGCATTAAACAGATTTATCTCAAGATCCTCAGAAAAATGCAAAGATTTTTATGATATCCTGAAGAAGAACAAGAAATTCGAATGGGGTGAGAAGCATGAAGCGGCCCTACAGGATTTAAAGCAATATCTTTCAACCGCACCACTACTGATGAAGCCTGAGAATGGTGAACCATTATCCCTATACCTCGCAGTATCAGGGAATGCTGTAAGTGCCGTCCTTGTAAAGGACCATGAAGGTCAGCAATATCCTGTTTATTATGTTAGTAAAAGCTTGTTAAATGCTGAAACTAGATATTCTCATTTAGAAAAATTGATACTAGCATTAGTTATGGCGTCAACAAAACTTAGACATTACTTTGAGACACATAGGATTCATGTTAAAACAAATTATCCTGTCAAAAATGTGCTTAGGAAACCAGAAATGTCAGGCAGGATGGCTAAGTGGTCAGTAAAGTTGAGTGTTTATGATTTAGTATATGAACCTAGAAATGCCATAAAGTCTCAGGCTTTAGCTGACTTTGTGGCTGATTTTAGTAGTGACATTCAGGATGAGGTAGACCTAGAAGTTCAACAGTTAGGAGAATCCTCAGGATCCTGGACATTATATACTGATGGTGCATCTAATATAAGAGGAGTAGGATTAGGAATACTACTAAAATCGCCACAGGGGGACATATTACCCCAGGCTATTAGATGTGAATTTCCTGCTACTAATAATGAAGCAGAATATGAGGCTTTAATTGCAGGATTAGAGTTGGCTAAGAGTATGAGTATCAAAAATTTACAAGTATATGTTGACTCTTTGTTAATTACTAACCATTTTAATGGATCCTATGCAGTTAAGGGTGAGAAATTAATCGAATACCTCGATATTCTTAAAAAATTAGCAGGATATTTCGATGTTTTTACACTTGAACAGGTACCAAGGGAGGATAATGCTGAAGCAGATGCCTTAGCAAATTTGGGATCATCGATCAGGATACCAGAAGGAACGCAGATACCAATATTGCATATCTTGTATCCTGCAACGAATCCTCAGGGTAAAGAAGTAGCGCGTATTCAGGATCCTGAATCAGGGTATCCTCAAGAGGATCCTGAATCTTGGACGACTCCAATTGTAAGATATCTCAAAGAAGGACACATTCCCGGGGAGGAAAATCCTAAGGCATTTAGGATGAAGGTATCACGATTCACTATTATAAATAATGTTTTATATAAGAAATCTCTTGCAGGACCATATTTGAGATGCTTGGAGGATCATGAAGGAGATTGTGGTAACCATACTGGGGGCAGATCATTGTTCTCGAAAGTATTAAGGACAGGATATTATTGGCCAACGATGAGAAAAGATGCTGCAGAATATGCTCGAAGATGTGATGCATGTCAAAGACATAGTAACATACTACATCAACCAGTTGAACCATTATATCCTGTAGTTTCCCCTTGGCCATTCATGAAATGGGGGATGGATATAGTAGGGAAGTTACCAAAAGATCCGGGAGGAAAAGTCTTTATGTTAGCAATGACGGATTATTTCTCTAAGTGGGTTGAGACTGAAGCATTTGTTCAAGTTAGAGACCAAGAAGTAGTATCCTTCATAAAGAGGAATATCCTGACTAGGTTTGGGGTACCAGCTGAGATCATTTGTGATAATGGGTCCCAGTTTATAAGCAAAAGGACTACTGACTTTTGCAAAAGTTGGGGAATCAAAATGATCACACCTACTCCGGTACATCCTCAAGCGAATGGACAAGCTGAATCCTCAAACAAGATAATAGTCAATAACTTAAAGAAGAGGCTTGGAGCCAAAAAAGGAAGATGGGCGGAAGAGTTACCCTTTGTTTTGTGGGCTGATAGGACAACGGTAAAGAATGCAACTGGCCAAACCCCGTTTTCCTTGGTATTTGGAGCAGAAGCAGTGATTCCAACAGAAATGACGACACCTACTGCAAGATCTATCCTACAGGATCCTGAACAGAATCCTGAAGCCTTATTTCAAGATTTGGATACTATGGATGAAAAAAGAGACGCAGCAAGACTAAGGATAGCAGCATATCAACAAAGAATATCCAAAGCATATAATAAGAACATAAGGACTAGAAGATTTCGAGTTGGTGATTGGGTGCTAAGAAAGGCTTTTCAAAATACCACTAATCCTGCCGATGGCAAGCTAGCTCCTAAATGGGAAGGTCCATATGAAGTCGAGTCAGAAGCAGGGAAAGGAGCATATCGACTCAAGAATATGGAAGGGGATATGCTACCAAGATCCTGGAATGCAATACATTTAAAGCTTTATTTCAAGTAAGAGCAGTATTTAATTTCTGTCTCAGAATGGTATGTATTCTATCTATTTTAACTATATTTGTTTATTATCTTGAACCCAATACTGACTTAAGCATCGGAGGGGTGTTAGCCAAGCTAACACACACCTTAGTTTACAATTGTTTTGCAGCATATGTTTCAGGATATAGTTCCAGGATATGTACTCAGGTGTAACACCCCGAAAACGGGTTTGGTAATTAAACCCCGTTAATACTAAAAGACGGGTAAAGTACCGTTAGTGGTAAAATTTACCCGGTGGAATATTAGGATTTAAATAATTAATCCTAATAATAAATAAAAATGAATAAAAGCTTTAAAGAAAAAAAATAGACAAAAGGCCCGAGTTAACGGGGCCTAAAATAAACTTAGTCATAAATATTCCCGAACCCGCTAAGTTAACTAGGAATATTAAACCTAGTTAATAAGTGAGAGTATTGTTGAAAATAATTAGGTTGTGACCTAGTTAATAACTAACCAAACACGAGGGACCAAAGCCGGGTAACTTACAAATGGTTTTATAAACTTAAAAATAAAACAAACACACACACATATGTGTGTGTGCGTGCGTGAGAAGCCAGGAGGGAGCTCCATGGAGCAAACCCTAGTTCTTCAACAAAATCTTCAAATTGGAAGATCAAATGAAGGCCAAATTCGGAAGTTAATACATAGAAACGATCACCTAGTCGTGGGGATCGTAAGGTATGTCGAATTTCTAACATTTATGAAGTTGTGAAAATTTGTTAAATTTGCATGATGCGATTTATGCAAGAATCATAGAGGCTATGGCCAAATTAATGAAGTATGATTGCTTAGGAACAAACCCTAAGTAGAAATTTGAAGTAAAATTGCTAGGATTTGAGTAATTTGGTGATTTACCACTTTTAGACAAGTGGGTTTTCATTATATAGTGAAGATGATGATGTACACATGTTTAAAATCATGATAGTTGATAGTAGAAGCAAAATACTTGAACAAATTGTAAGTTTGAGTATATGATCATAATTGCCATGAAATGGGTTTAGTTGATTTGATGAAATTAATGTTGTATGGGTGTTTATAAACACCGTAGTAACTCGTACGAATGAACTACTTGAACAAAATAAGGATTTTGTTAAGAGTTTATAATTGTTTAAAAGTGAGTCTTGATACAAGAATTAAACTCAATGATTTATGATTGAGTTTAATAAGAAAAGTAGTCAAAGAATCATAAGGTGTGAAAGTCATGATTTGGAATGACTAATCTAACAACCTTGTGAATAATGAATGATAGTTGGCACCCAACAAGCTAGGTGAAGCTTGAGGAGAAAGCGGGTCGAACGAATCAAGAATGAAAAGGAAAGCGTAATTCGGATGAAAGGTAAGTGAAACTTACACACTTTTGTAGAATACTTGTTTACTTTACAAGTAATAAATGAGATAATGATAATAATGAAAATATGGTTTCCGACGCGATTGGTACGAGTCGGAACATATAAAGATGATAAAAACCATGGTTTATGGTAAAAAGGATAAATCGGTAAATCGGTCATGTAATGACTAAGAGATTATGAGTTTTGATAAGATTACCGCGTAGTGTAATCTAATATTGAGAAAAGGGGTAAAAAGAAAATGGAAATTTAGTCAAGTGTCGACTAATGTAAATTGACAATAAAAAGGGCACCCATGGCGTAAGCCGAACGAGTCAAATTTGTAAGAAATGAGTTAAAGAGAAAAGGAGGGGTCAAGTGGTAACATCCGACGTGGGCCGGATGTGTAAATTTGAAATTGAAAACCTCGTTTTACTACATAAGTAAATGTTTGGTCATATGAGCCAAACGGGTCAAATGGTGATGATAACACCATTTGACAATAATGACTAATCTTGGTTGTCAAGTCATATGCAAACAGGAACGAGTAGCAATTCTGGGATAATTGCGACGCTATAGAATATTGGTTAATAAATGCGAGGTATAAACGGGTCTATACGTTGATCCGAGCCAGGTACGCACAAATAAGTTGTAGTAAGAAGTGCAATTTGGTCAAATATTAGTGGAAGTCCTTTATTGTAAAAATGAAGGATTAAATGTGACCAAAACGCCCTTGTTAGCTAATTCGAACAAACAACCTTTAAAGGTTGTTTGGAAACAAGTTATATGATTTAGTAAATACTTAGATTAAGTATAGAGGTGGAAAGAAGTATTATATTAGTCAAACGGTACTATTTGAGTTTTTGCCGTAAAATAATGATTCAAGAAGTAAAATTTGGTTTATATAGATCACCACATCAAACCGCCATAAACACAATTGTGGTGGGAGATTATAGGATAAGGAATGTGGTGATGAAATGCTAGAAACAATCGAGAGCGGTTTTAGGCTCGAAAATGCTTAAATACCCTTAACGGGTCAAAATAAGCATACGAGCGAAAACGGGTTTAAATTGTGAAATAAACTTGAGATTAGAACCTAAAATGGTAGTTAATAACAAATTGAGAAGTGTAGGTGATGTAGGAATCGAACAAATGTGTTCGTTTGATAAAATGCATAAACGGGTCAAAATGTGGTAAAAGGGCGATAAGCCGAAGACTTAAAAGTCTGAAATTTTATTATGAAGGTTGTTGGATTTTAACTCCATAAGATGGAGAATTAAATTACGGACGCGTAGGAAAAAGAATCGGGTAAAACGGATCAATAACGAAGAAGTTATGGCCGTTTCCGTGAAATCAGACCGTGCTGGGAATATGCAGCAACAGTCTGCTGAAAAGGGGTCCTAGCGTCACGCGACGCCCCTTGGCGTCACGCGACGCCTCCAAACTCAAAAAAATATTATTTTTTGTCATATTTAACCCCTATACTTGTTTGAACTTCATATTTAACCCCTGTACTTGTTTGAACTTCATATTTAACCCCTGTGCTTGTTTGAACTACATATTTGACTATCAAAACTAACTTTTAAGTTGGTTTTGATCATAGGTGATTGCCAGGAGTGCCCGGATGAAGATCAAGCTCGATGAGGAACCGAACACGATAAAATACAAGCTTCCGCGCGACATTTCGTTGTACCTTTTAAACGACGAATTCATATACAATGTGTTGTCAAACTTTTAAACTGTAAAAGTTTTAGTAAACCCGTTTTTCCGATGTATATGTAATCTAAATTACATGATTGTTTTCGTAAATAATACGTAAAACCTTGATTTATAAGAACGGGTGTTACAAGTTGGTATCAGAGCCTTGGTTTAAGAGATTCGAGTATGGTGGGGAGAAACCGTGCTTGGACTTAAACCTTATGCTCTTAATAAAGATTGGTGTTCGGTTCGAGGCTTGATCGCAAATCCGGTAAGTACATGTATGTTAATAGTTTAGCATGCTAAAGTGTTGTAAACAACACATAGGGCTATCGTGTGATACACGTTACCCCAATTTAAATGATTGAAATAGTTGACGAAAATACGCGCGTTGACGCGTATAGTAGAAAAAGCCTTGTATTATAATACGGGCGATTATTGAGGTTGACGTTACTAACTTTTGTGAATGTCTTAATTGAAGGACACTCGCGTTTGAAGATGATGAGAGTCAAAGGAATTGTGGATACGATGATGGAACGGTCCGAAGCATGACAAGAGGAGCATGCTCACCGAGGACTAAATCGCGTAACGACCGCGAACAAGGTTAATGGCAAGGAACGCCCGTCGGGGCAAACATTACCAGGTGCACATTTTAAATAATCGCACGAATAGTAATATGCAACCAATACGTAGAAATTGAAGGTTGCATATGTAGATTAAAAACTTGGAAAAACCCGAATAGAAAATGTATTCGGGATATTGTTTCCAAGAGAAACAAATAGAGGCGTTACTTACATAGGGCGTGATGTGAAAACTATAAAAAGGTCATGTGTGTCATGTGTTAACCGCTTACTCTGGCCAAGTAAGTAGTGGCATATGATACCATGAACTTCTTATGGCGGACACGTTTACATCCGATGTAGTAAGGGCGGGGTGAATGGGACTAATTAAAAAGTACCCAAATGAATCAGATAAGCAATAATGTAAACGCACAACCGAGTGACGGAAGCGTATTACATTAGGATAATGAGCCCGAGTGAAGGGACAAAGAAGCATGAAAAATGATATAGACAAGTATTGGGAGGGAGTGTACTTACACTCGAACCCAGAAAACGCAAGCATGAAAAAAATGATATAGACAAGTATTGGGAGGGAGTGTACTTACACTCGAACCCAGAAAACACAAGCATGAAAAATGATATAGACAAGTATTGGGAGGGAGTGTACTTACACTCGAACCCAGAAAACGCAAGCATGAAAAATGATATAGACAAGTATTGGGAGGGAGTGTACTTACACTCGAACCCGGAAAATGCAAATATGTCCCTTAACGGGTCATTTTTGGTAAAACGTCAAACTTAAGGGCAAAGTAGGAATATAAAAGTGAAGCGAAGTCTTAATGCATACCGGGAGGGTTGCAATAATAATGACTTCGGTAAAACACCCGGTTGACGGGCAGGGATTAAACACATGCGTAAACCGAGAAACGGGAACTCGGATGGAAAGTTAAAAGATTCGGGTTTTGAGTCATAACTAAAAGACAACAAGATAATGTAAATAGAAATTTAAAAAAAAAATAGTGTTCAACTATTTTAAAGTTAAACGGGTCGGATGTAATATCATGTCGGACAGCATGAGTAAACGCAAGCGGGATACTAGTAGCGTAAAAAGCAAAAGGATAATGAGCCCGGTAATGGGACATAATCAAATACGAATGTATGTAAACTAGATAATGGTGAGCATAAGATAAACCGATGCATAAATGACGTGAGAAGTCATAAAGTCAGAGAATTGTTCGAAAGAAAACGATGTAGCCTTAGACTACGGTCAAGGTCGAACGAAATCCAAAAAGTAAAGGTGAATGATTCTAAACATAAAAAGGGGTGTCTTAACGCCATATGCGTATATATAAACGTATACACAATTGAATAAAGACTCGAATAAAAGATGATCTACGGGATCATCATAACCTACGGGATATCAATTAGTGTAAAGGTCTACGAGGCCTGAATGACCCACGGGTCATGAACTGAAGCAAAGGGATCATAAGGGCCTCGCCTTAAAGAGGCAAAAGCTTAAGGAAATAGCCTACGAGGTTAAGTGAAGGAACCTACGGGTTAATTAGATAAAGCGAGGGAATCGGTTGAGAATCCCCGCATAAAACTAAGGCTGTAAAAGAATAAATTATGGATTGTCAATATCATGGTATGGATAATTGACAAAAGTTAAAGAAAAGATCCTACAACTAAAACCTCGGTTTTAGTAAGAAATAACGTCTTTACAAATATAAATTCTGGTAGGAATGTGAATAGTAAGTATGAAAGATTCAAGTCTTGACACTAATAGGCGCAAGACAACATATTCGAAGAGTGATACTTTCGAAAATGAAAGGTTGATACAAACTAAACATGATGTGACACGATCACGGTTAGGAAATGTAATGCGAAGTAAAATCACATTATAACCAAGCGAGCGGTAAAAGTAACGGATTCATAAAGAATTCAATAGTACATGAAAGCGATGGATATCGCTAAGATAACTAAACTAGTGAAAATAACGAGATTACGTTATTTCAAGTAGCACTATGTCGTATGAGTTATGTAGACAATTAGTAACCAAAAAGATGTTACCATACTTTTTGGTAATACTAACTATTGGATAAAAAAAAATATAAGTAATGCTTGAAAGATTTCTTGGATCGAATACATTGAGCTAAACTCAATGAATTATGTAAGAAAAGGTTTCGAGGACGAAACCTCTTTAAGGGGGGTAGACTTGTAACACCCCGAAAACGGGTTTGGTAATTAAACCCCGTTAATACTAAAAGACGGGTAAAGTACCGTTAGTGGTAAAATTTACCCGGTGGAATATTAGGATTTAAATAATTAATCCTAATAATAAATAAAAATGAATAAAAGCTTTAAAGAAAAAAAATAGACAAAAGGCCCGAGTTAACGGGGCCTAAAATAAACTTAGTCATAAATATTCCCGAACCCGCTAAGTTAACTAGGAATATTAAACCTAGTTAATAAGTGAGAGTATTGTTGAAAATAATTAGGTTGTGACCTAGTTAATAACTAACCAAACACGAGGGACCAAAGCCGGGTAACTTACAAATGGTTTTATAAACTTAAAAATAAAACAAACACACACACATATGTGTGTGTGCGTGCGTGAGAAGCCAGGAGGGAGCTCCATGGAGCAAACCCTAGTTCTTCAACAAAATCTTCAAATTGGAAGATCAAATGAAGGCCAAATTCGGAAGTTAATACATAGAAACGATCACCTAGTCGTGGGGATCGTAAGGTATGTCGAATTTCTAACATTTATGAAGTTGTGAAAATTTGTTAAATTTGCATGATGCGATTTATGCAAGAATCATAGAGGCTATGGCCAAATTAATGAAGTATGATTGCTTAGGAACAAACCCTAAGTAGAAATTTGAAGTAAAATTGCTAGGATTTGAGTAATTTGGTGATTTACCACTTTTAGACAAGTGGGTTTTCATTATATAGTGAAGATGATGATGTACACATGTTTAAAATCATGATAGTTGATAGTAGAAGCAAAATACTTGAACAAATTGTAAGTTTGAGTATATGATCATAATTGCCATGAAATGGGTTTAGTTGATTTGATGAAATTAATGTTGTATGGGTGTTTATAAACACCGTAGTAACTCGTACGAATGAACTACTTGAACAAAATAAGGATTTTGTTAAGAGTTTATAATTGTTTAAAAGTGAGTCTTGATACAAGAATTAAACTCAATGATTTATGATTGAGTTTAATAAGAAAAGTAGTCAAAGAATCATAAGGTGTGAAAGTCATGATTTGGAATGACTAATCTAACAACCTTGTGAATAATGAATGATAGTTGGCACCCAACAAGCTAGGTGAAGCTTGAGGAGAAAGCGGGTCGAACGAATCAAGAATGAAAAGGAAAGCGTAATTCGGATGAAAGGTAAGTGAAACTTACACACTTTTGTAGAATACTTGTTTACTTTACAAGTAATAAATGAGATAATGATAATAATGAAAATATGGTTTCCGACGCGATTGGTACGAGTCGGAACATATAAAGATGATAAAAACCATGGTTTATGGTAAAAAGGATAAATCGGTAAATCGGTCATGTAATGACTAAGAGATTATGAGTTTTGATAAGATTACCGCGTAGTGTAATCTAATATTGAGAAAAGGGGTAAAAAGAAAATGGAAATTTAGTCAAGTGTCGACTAATGTAAATTGACAATAAAAAGGGCACCCATGGCGTAAGCCGAACGAGTCAAATTTGTAAGAAATGAGTTAAAGAGAAAAGGAGGGGTCAAGTGGTAACATCCGACGTGGGCCGGATGTGTAAATTTGAAATTGAAAACCTCGTTTTACTACATAAGTAAATGTTTGGTCATATGAGCCAAACGGGTCAAATGGTGATGATAACACCATTTGACAATAATGACTAATCTTGGTTGTCAAGTCATATGCAAACAGGAACGAGTAGCAATTCTGGGATAATTGCGACGCTATAGAATATTGGTTAATAAATGCGAGGTATAAACGGGTCTATACGTTGATCCGAGCCAGGTACGCACAAATAAGTTGTAGTAAGAAGTGCAATTTGGTCAAATATTAGTGGAAGTCCTTTATTGTAAAAATGAAGGATTAAATGTGACCAAAACGCCCTTGTTAGCTAATTCGAACAAACAACCTTTAAAGGTTGTTTGGAAACAAGTTATATGATTTAGTAAATACTTAGATTAAGTATAGAGGTGGAAAGAAGTATTATATTAGTCAAACGGTACTATTTGAGTTTTTGCCGTAAAATAATGATTCAAGAAGTAAAATTTGGTTTATATAGATCACCACATCAAACCGCCATAAACACAATTGTGGTGGGAGATTATAGGATAAGGAATGTGGTGATGAAATGCTAGAAACAATCGAGAGCGGTTTTAGGCTCGAAAATGCTTAAATACCCTTAACGGGTCAAAATAAGCATACGAGCGAAAACGGGTTTAAATTGTGAAATAAACTTGAGATTAGAACCTAAAATGGTAGTTAATAACAAATTGAGAAGTGTAGGTGATGTAGGAATCGAACAAATGTGTTCGTTTGATAAAATGCATAAACGGGTCAAAATGTGGTAAAAGGGCGATAAGCCGAAGACTTAAAAGTCTGAAATTTTATTATGAAGGTTGTTGGATTTTAACTCCATAAGATGGAGAATTAAATTACGGACGCGTAGGAAAAAGAATCGGGTAAAACGGATCAATAACGAAGAAGTTATGGCCGTTTCCGTGAAATCAGACCGTGCTGGGAATATGCAGCAACAGTCTGCTGAAAAGGGGTCCTAGCGTCACGCGACGCCCCTTGGCGTCACGCGACGCCTCCAAACTCAAAAAAATATTATTTTTTGTCATATTTAACCCCTATACTTGTTTGAACTTCATATTTAACCCCTGTACTTGTTTGAACTTCATATTTAACCCCTGTGCTTGTTTGAACTACATATTTGACTATCAAAACTAACTTTTAAGTTGGTTTTGATCATAGGTGATTGCCAGGAGTGCCCGGATGAAGATCAAGCTCGATGAGGAACCGAACACGATAAAATACAAGCTTCCGCGCGACATTTCGTTGTACCTTTTAAACGACGAATTCATATACAATGTGTTGTCAAACTTTTAAACTGTAAAAGTTTTAGTAAACCCGTTTTTCCGATGTATATGTAATCTAAATTACATGATTGTTTTCGTAAATAATACGTAAAACCTTGATTTATAAGAACGGGTGTTACATCAGGATAACTCGGAAGATTAGAGGATTGGCCCCCTCTCTCACGTTTAAGGGATCCTGGTCCCTTCAAAGGTTTAAAGGTATTCACCTTTCTTTCGAATTGGGTTTAAACACCTCGCCTGGAGCGCAAGTTATCTAGGTATAGTTCAAGGTAGCTAGACCAGTTCATGTAAAAGTGGCTGACAATTTCGTTACTGTTGGCTATATCCTGGATCCTGAAGGTATATGAGGATTGATCACCCTCTCTATCGAAAGAGTATTTTCATACTCTCTAAGGTTTAAAGGTTTTCACCTTTCTAAGAATTGGAGTTTATACACTCTCGCCTGTAGCGCATGAAATTTAGGGTTTATCCCCAGATATTAGGGTTTATCCCAAGTATGCTAAGGATTCATTTCAGGATATCAGGGGTTTTGCCCTGGGGTATTCGGAATTTATTCAAGTCAAAGTATGAATACATTTGCGTTTCTGTGTCGAACACAGGGGACATACATTATACTATTCAAAGGATGGATCCAAGTTTATAAATATGCACTGGGGACAAACTTATAATGGAGGATTGTAATTGATTCTCTAAGAATCTCTGGTATGATCTCTCCTTTTTATTTGGACAATTTATAGGTTGTATTTTAATATTCTGATCAAGATATCTTTCAGGATATCTTCTAGGATACGTTTACAATATATTCCTAAAAATATTCAAACAAAACAGTTTTCATGAGTAAAATTTGTATATCAGTGACAACAGTAATAAAGTCAAAAGAGAAGTTATATTATTAACATACCAAAAGATGTGCTCTTAGTTTCACCTCAAAAGATGTGCTCTTGTATTTACCCAACAGTTGAAGGTTTCATCTCAAATCGAGACCCATCCACCTTCAACTGTTGTATTGTTCAAAAAAGCATGCAGGAAATGTAAATTGTTCAGGTGCAGAAAAGTAAAGTGCAGAAAAGTAAATTGTTTTGGGACTACAGACCAACATTCAAATTCAAAAAGGTGGGCTCCGACCTTGTCACGTATATCCATCATCGCCCACCTGAATGCCCTCACACAGCGGCATCTTCTACAACCTTCTCAGACTTCTTAGCACCAGCATCCTGAGCAGCATCCTCACCAGTATCCATCCCAGCATCCGCTCCAGCATCCTTCTTGTCTCCAGCCTGGATCACCACCTCTGCTGATTTAGAAGACTCACCGGCTTCAACAGGAAGTGGCACAGCTTTGCCCCCGAGCTCCTTTAGCTTGGCCACCCAGGATTCAACTGGCCAAGATGGACAAACAAGGCCCGTCTCCTTGGCCTCGTAGGCCATCTTGATGCGTGCTTGTAGCAGGGAGACGATAGCGGAAGCCTTGATTCCCTCCCGGAAGGAGACCATGGCTTGTTCATGATCCATTTGAATGGTGGCAAGTTTGAGCTCAGCGTCTTGGGTGACCTTCTTCAGCATGCCCTCGTAGTGCCGGGTCTTCGCTTCGGCAATGGCACCTTGGTCAGCAACAGTGCTTTCAAGCTGTTTGATCCTGGCTTCATGGAGTGCAGCAGTACCACATGCATCATTATACAAGTGGAGCAAATGCTGGAGGCCCTGCACATCAATTTCAGGTATGAGTTAGAATATATTGATCAGGATATACTGTCAGGATATCCTATTAGGATATACGTGCAGGATATATGTGCAGGATATGCGTCAGGATATTACCTTGTTAAGGAAGGATGTCATTGGCTCTAAGGAATCAGAGAAACTGAGTTCGTCATAGAAGAATCCTTCTGAACCTGGAGCACTGACTTCAAGACCTTTCCTCTTTTTTGCTGTGGAAGCACGAGTCCTTGGATTGGCCTTGGGAGCCGGGAGTGGCTTGGAGCTGGTGGCAGCAGGAGTCTCTTTCTTGACCGTGGCTGGAGTAGGATAGCTGTCAAGTTCGTCGAGATCTAGATAGACTGGAACCTTGCTGGAGTCTGCACACAGGGAGTAAACTTTTCTCCTAAGAATATCAAATAAAAACATGTGTGTACAGGATATCTTGCAGGATCCTTACCAGACATGTTTGCACTTGAAAGAGGGCTTGGAGTTGGTGGAGATGGGTTGAAGCTTCTCTCTGCCTCTGAAAGGAGTCTGATGGCGTCTATTCTTTTTTGAGAATCAGCAAGAGGAGGTGCAATTTTCCTGAAGTCAGCTGCATAAAAAAGAAAATTCATTAGTTCAGGATATGAAACAGGATAAGAGACAGGATCGTTCTTAAACCCTAAGTCCTACCCTTTCTCAACCATCTCATCGGATAATCCGTTCCACCAGGGATTGAGTCCCTTTTTACAAAGAAAAACTTAGATTGCCAACCATCCTCGTTCCTGGTGGCACGAAGTATCAATGGGTCACCGGAAGTATAGTAAAACAGAAATCTACATGATCCATGGCATCTAAGTTTGTAAGCTAAGGGGAGATCATGGACGGAAAGATCAGGAATGTGGTTTCTCTTGATCTGGTCAAGAACAGACAAAACACGCCAGAGCATTGGCATGGTTTGGCTGAAAGAGATTTTTTTATATTAAAGAATTCGGTGATGAAGTCCGGAAAACGGGAATTGTAGCCCTAGGGTAAAAGGGAAGGCACTGAAGCATATCCACTCGCTGGAAACCATATCCGACCGGATTTCCCGATCAAACGGTCTAAATATGGTTCCTTCCGGGAAGATACCGGAGGATTTTAAGGCCGACAGGTGGGCACTGTCAAAGGTGCATATCTCCTTCTCCGGTTCTTGGAGAAGGTTCTGTTGGATGAATGTGGGAGCCGAGTCACCTGAACTAGATCTTGTTTGCCTCGGTATTTGGTCACTTGAATTTTTCGCCGGAGAAAGAGGATGAAGATGAGTATAAAAGTTAGAGAGAGAATATTACCTGTTCCTTGTCGATTATGAATAAAAAAGAGATAAGGATGAGAAGATATAGGGTATGATGAGTAAATATAGGCCGGGTAGTTGAAAACGGTCACATCATTGGTCTTATCTATTAATTACCTCGGTCTTCGTGAAAAATGTGACCGTTAGTGCAGGATAACAAACGGTAACATTTTTGGGGACAATTGTTATGGGTAAAATTTTGAGCCCATATCCTGAAAAATATCTTGATTTATATCTTGGGTATATAGTATCTGTTTACATCCGGGATGCTGGTTCAGGATATTGGTAACATCCTGAATGGTATCCTCAGGATTACTAACGGATTATGTGCAGGTACGTGGGTTAGAAGCTAGCAACGTTCACAAGGACTCATTCCGCGGAAGACTCGGTCCAAGTTGTTCAAGGAAAGACGTTAAGCCCGCTTTATTTGGTTCCAAACGGCTATTTATGGAATATTCGGGAGCATCCCATATTTATAGGAATTTTAGTTTCTACTTTGTAACTATAAATAGGTGGGTATACCAGATCGAATAGGACATCACATTTTCACTGCATACACTCTAACACTCGCTCTCTAGCAATTTTCACTTTCATACAAAAGCATTGTAACACTTAGCGATCTGGTCTATATCCTGCACTGTATCCTGAAGTTTGAAGTAATAAGAAGAACAAGGCAGCTACGATTGTCAGCTCCCGAGGTTTTATGCCGGCGATCTAGATTGATCAAGGGCTTTCCTCGTACATCTCGTGTCATTTACTTTACTTTTTACTCATTGTTTGATCGTAGATACAGCTCAATATCCTGAGCCGTATCCTGAATACTGATTTTCCATATAACTTAACCGGCATATTTTCAACACACTTTCTAGCACACTACCTCACTTTACTAATTTGATCACTTAATTGCTTCGATAATTTTTGACCAAAACACTATGTATAAAAAAATCAACAATTTTTATAGCTACATGTCGAAAAAACCATGAAACCAAAATTTTATAACAATTATATTAAAAATAAGTATAAAATTCAATGGACACCATACAATTCACTTTAGAATATAATTAAAAAAAATTAAAAAGAAAATGAAAATATGTAAAATGGACAAATAAAGAAAGTACTGTTCAAGTACTTTGAAAATGTTAGGATAGAAGAATGTTGATCGTTCTTGGGATCATTTAGGCCACCGTAGTAAGAAATTTTGGTTTTTTGTTATGCTGGCAGGTTTTGTGTCGTTTGGAAGCTAAAGGTTTCGTTTTTCCATCGAACTTGAAGGTTCATGATGTTACTTCTTCGCCTTTATACTCTGATGATGATTCGGTGGGGCTTAGTGATTGGTCCGATAGTGATTCTGCCGAAAGCAGAGACTGGGAGGTGCTCTTGCTTGATGATGGTCCTACAGGCGATGAGGTTAGTTGATTAACGGCACTTTGAGTTCATGTTTAATTACACATTCTTGGTGTATTCCGAATACATATAAGTTTGTTACCCAAAGTGATTTGGATTTAGCAGATTCTGAATTTATGCTTTGTGTTAATGACGAAAAAGGGTCATTGTTGACAAATTGTAAAAATTCATCTTGGCTCATAAGTTTATTAAATATTGATGCCAAGACTTCTGTTCTATGGTTATCTTAAATTTTTTTCAATCATTTGTTCAGAAACATACATATGAAATTACTCAAGGAAATAAGTGTTGGTTCAAAACTTTAAATCTCACACATGTTTTTTAATCTGATGAATAAAGTTGATCCATTTAGGGTTGTTCTTGGAGAGCCTGATGGGTTGTCATGATTAGAAAAAGACACATTTTGGCATGCAAACTGCAATGAACAAATTACAGAAAAGGTGATAAGTTTACCAGTTTACTAACGAATGGGTCAATTTGTGCTATACTGAAAGAGAGTCAAGTTAAAGTTACGCGTGAGTAGGGCAAGAAGTCTTTTATATGCGTCATCATGTAAAATATTTTTTTTGAACGGCAAGGAAACTACGTGCCAACCATCGTGACACCAGACGCTGTGGCCAAGGTCGACTACTCGACCGCCGCTATCCATTCAAAACCTCTCATTTTTCATCAAAGAACCGCAATGGTTTGAAAATATGCGTCACTATTTAAACATTCATCTCCTCCCTGCCTATTAGAGATCGTGTTTTCTTACTTTCTCATTTTTCTTCAAAGAACCTGAAATGTTGCTTCTGTTATAAGTATTTGATAATCTGTTTATTTTGAGTTTTGATTTGTTCTTTTATGTGGTCGAAGAATGAATAGATCTATCTATGTACAATAAGCCGATGCTCTGGATAATATGTAAAGAATTTATTCAAAATCAAAGTTGTAAACCGACATGTTGTTTTTCAATAAAAACAATTTACCGACATGTTGTTTTGCAAACCGACGTGTTTTGGTGACACGTGTATTTCGTGCATGTGCTTCGTTTTATTTAGCCGTTGGATTAAAAAAGTATTTACATGCTTTTGTAGCCGTAGATCTAAGAGGGCTTAGGTAATTCATTTTGAATGATGAGGGTATTATCATAACTTCTTACACCTGTCAAGGCTGGCCCGTTAGTGTAATTGGGCTAGACGGCGACTTAGGGCCATAAAAAAAAATAGGGCCTCCAAAATTAGAAAAATAATCTATATTTATATAAAAAAAAAGAATATTATATTTACGGTGATATTTGTTAACATTAATACAAACGTAGTCTCTTGGTAAGAACAAGATTTGGTTTTTGTAGATGGCTGGGTTCGAATCCCACCTGCTACCCATTTTCAAAATTATTAATAATCTCACTCACTCTTTTAATAAAGGGTTATAAATGCATCTTTTTTAATCACGTCTCTTAATTTAATAAGCTAAAATATTTTGTCCACACAATTTTTAACATGATACGTCCATGTAAAATTTTATTTAAAAAAATCATTTCTAATTAATAACAATAGTATACTTAAAATAAGTAGCATGTTTTAATTCCTTTTCACACATAATATAAGTTGTTATTTGTTAGGTTAAACTCTTTTGACCAACTTAGATTTGATTTATGTATTAGATCCCAACATTATTTGATTAGGGAAATCATCTAGTTTATATAATGATTAAGTGCTTTATAAGTTTCTTCATAATATATTTCATGTCAGATACAAACCGAAATTACGATCCTAAAAAAAATAAAAAATGGCCTCGAATTTTTAATTCGCTTTGGGCCCCCAAAACTCTATGACCGGCCCTGCGAAACAAGTGGCTCGACATGGTTACAGTCCACAGTGACTTGTGGTTATTCAAAATGGCTTTCTTTTACACTAAAAACCTTGATAAAGATAATATGTCCATACTATTTTTAACTTTTAAATGCATGTTGTCTACCGTTTTAGTCCACAATAATGATTCACGTTCTCACTTGTTTTTTTACAAGACGCGTTTGTTTAACTTGATTAAAAGTATGAACAATCTGGTTGAAGCTGTAAGAGAATTGAAACAAGAGCAGGTATATTGTGGCAGCTGTGGCGGAGCCTACCAAGAGGATGGTGAGTTTCGGATCATGTGTGAAGTTTGTGATCTATGGTATCATGGCGAGTGTGTGAGTGTTACAAACTCAATAGCCGAGAAGATAGGCAAGTACAAATGCCCTTCCTGCACCCTGAAACGAACTAACCGAGGCAACAGTTGTGAAGCTAGTGGAAGCAAATCTGGGATCCCCCTAAACCATAGTTATCAAATGCGCTAGGCGCACTTAAGACGCATAGGCCTCGCGTGGGGCCTAGGCGCAAAGCGCAAAAAAAGCAAAGGCCTGAGGAAAAAGGCGCACAATAAATAAAAGTTAAAAATACATTATATATTAGAAAAACTATACTAATTTTTAAATAAAATAAACAAAAGCTATTATACAAACTTTAATATCATCTAATTAGTACTAAAAATATTAATTCTAAAACTTGAGTAACAAAATGTTTAGTGTAAAAGAAATTCTAACCTATATAGTTTTGTACTAACTATAATAATAAAAATTATCTTGAAAGAAAAATGACATTTTTATGTGTTGTCATTGTCACTGTTTTGAAACACTGTGAATTCTGCACAGCAGTGTGCAGAGCACTTTTTCACTGTTAAAGATAAGTTTTATATAACATGTTCAACACAAAAGTCTGCAAATTCAACATTCTTCTTCTTCTTCTTCTTCTCCACAAACAAACTTGTCCAGAATTGAATTTAGCATTAAAACTGTGGAAGTTTGTCGGAATCTGGCCGGAAAAGTCGTTGGGAAGTCTTTTTTTTTGGCCGGAAACTCACCAGAAGAGCGCCTTTGACAACACAAGGCGTTTTAGGTGCACCTCGCCTGGAAAATCCGCCTAGGCGCAAGAAGCGAGCGCTTCTAACAACTATGCCCTAAACATAAGCAAACATGATTTAAGTAGTTAGTTTATTAAACAGGGGTCAAGTGACCCGTTTTCTTTTTAGTTAACTTGTTATCATGATCATATAACACACTAAATCCTCATATGCAGAGGTCAACTGCTGGACAAATATCAAACACTGTAGAAGGTATTGTGGACAGTGAAGAAGAACAAGAGCACACATATTGTGGCAGTTGTGGCGGAGATGATGGTGGGTTTTGGATAGGGTGTGATGTTTGTAAGCTATGGTATAATGGCGAGTGTGTGAGCAGACATAAGCTGTGGCCATTGAGTTTGTGACACTCACACACTCGCCATGATACCATAGCTTACAAACATCACACCATATCCAAAACCCACCATCCTTTCTGCCACAGCTGCCACAATATGTTTGCTCTTGTTCTTCTTCACTCTCCACACTATCTTTTACAGTGTTTGAGGTTTGTCCAGTACTTGACCTCTGCAAATATGAGGATTTAATGGGTTATATGATTATGATAACAAGTTAACTAAAAAGAAAACGGGTCACTTGACCCTTGTTTAATAAACTAACTACTTGAATCATGTTTGCTTACCTTTAGGGGGGGTCCCAGATTTGCTTCCACTAGCTTCACAATTCTTGCCTCGGTTGGTTCGTTTCAGAGTGCAGGAAGGGCATTTGTACTTGCCTATCTTCTTGGCCATTGAGTTTGTGACGCTCACACACTCGCCATGATCCCATAGATTACAAACATCACACCATGTCCAAACCCCACCATCCTCTCCGCCACAGCTGCCACAATATGTCTGCTCTTGTTCTTCTTCACTGTCCACACTATCTTCTACAGTGTTTGAGGTTTGTCCAGCACTTGACCTCTGCAAGTATGAGGATTTAATAGGTTATATAATCATGATAACAAGTTAACTAAAAAGAAAATGGGTCACTTGACCCCTGTTTAATAGACTAACTACTTAAATCATGTCTGCTTACGTTTAGTGGGATCGCAGATTTGCTTCCACTAGCTTCTCAACTCTTGCCTCGGTTGGTTCGTTTCAGGGTGCAGGAAGGGCATTTGTACTTGCCTATCTTCTCGGCCATTGAGTTTGTGACACTCACACACTCGCCATGATACCATAGATCACAAACTTCATACATGATCTGAAACTCACCATCCTCTTGGTAGGCTCCGCCACAGCTGCCACAATATACCTGCTCTTGTTTCAATTCTCTTGCAGCTTCAACCAGATTGTTCATACTGTTAATCAGGTTAAACAAACGCATCATGTAAAAAAAAATGAGAATGTGAGTCATTATTGTGGACTACAACAGTAGACATCATGCATTTAAAAGTTAAAAATAGTCTGGACCTATTATCTTTATCAAGGTTTTTAGCGTAAAAGAAAGCCATTTTGAATAACCACAAGTCACTGTGGACTGTAACCATGTCGAGCCACTCGTTTCGCATGGCCGGTCCTAGAGTTTTGGGGGCCAAAGCGAATTAAAAATTCGAGGCCCTATTTAATTTTTTTTGGCTCGTAATTTCGGTTTGTATCTGAAATGAAATATATTAGGAAGAAACTTATAAAGCACTTAACCATTATATAAACTACATGATTTCCCTAATCAAATAATGTTGGGATCTAATACATAAATCAAATCTAAGTTGGTCAAAAGAGTTTAACCTAACAAATAACAACTTACATTATGCGTGAAAGGAATTAAAACATGCTACTTATTTTAAGTATACTATTGTTATTAATTAGAAACGATTTTTTAAATAAAATTTTACATGGACGTAACATGTTAAAAATTGTATGGACAAAATATTTCCGCTTATTAAATTAAGAGATGTGATTAAAAAAGATGCATTTATAACCCTTTATTAAAGGAGTGAGTGAGGTGATTAATAATTTTGAAAATGAGTAGCAGGTGGGATTCGAACCCAACCCTCTACAAAAACCAAATCTTGTTATTACCACCAGAATACATTTGTATTAATGTTAACAAATATCACCGTAAATATAATATTCTTTTTTTTTTATAAATATAGATTCATTTTTTTAATTTTGGAGGCCCTATTTTTTTGGAGTCCCTAAATCGTCCCCTAGCCCAATTACACTAACGGGCCGGCCCTGTTAGTGGATGAACTCCTTGAAATCATTGGTATGAACTCTTATTGTATTTGATGTACTTAAAAAAACGAGTAAACTGCCATTTTGGTCCCTGTGGTTTGGTCACTTTTGCCACTTTAGTCCAAAACTTAAACTTTTTGCATCTGGGTCCCTGTGGTTTCAGTTTTATTGCCATTTTGGTCCAAAAATGAAACCAGATCATATTTGTCTTATAAAATCCTGCAATTTTGTCATTTTCCTCAGGGGCAAATCAGGTTATATTTGTCTTATAAAATATGATATTTATTTATAAAAAAGAAATGATCATTTTGCACCTGCGAAAAATGACAAAATAGCATGATTTTATAAGACAAATATGATCTGATTTCATTTTTGGACCAAAATGGCAATAAAACTGAAACCATAGGGACCCAGATGCAAAAAGTTTGAGTTTTGGACTAAAGTGGCAAAAGTGACCAAACCACAGGGACCAAAATGGCAGTTTACTCTAAAAAAACTAATATTGTAAAAAGAATACAGGTACATGCTTATTGTATCTGATGTTAAGAAATTATAATAATATAAAAATTAAGAGAAAAACGTGAAAAGTAGAGCTACAACTAAAACATAAAACAAATAAGACATACAAATGTGTATTTTTTTTTATCCCACATCGGTCCTAAAGCACAGAAACAAAAGGTCATTTCTATAGAAGCTATGTTTAGAAATTTAACTCCATGCTAACATCACTAAGCTCTTCCAGAATTGTGTAATGACCAAGCCTGGATGGGAAGTAAAATCAATAAACATGCATTAATATTAATGCCTCCTTTAACTTAAATTTGAAGATAAGAGTTACCCGTTATATGTCCGAAATGTTAGGTTCTGAAATCCAGTAGAATATATGGTTTGTGCAGATTTCTCACCTAGTTTGTACTCAACCACATCATCCATAGTACATGAATCAAGTAGAGCCAATGCAAGAATTGAAAGATTCGTATTTGAAGCATTTAATTAAAAGCAAGTGGGTCCAACTTAATACGGGCATAACTTTTGATCCATTTTGAGTTATGGGGGCCTATAAGATACCTTGACCATGACAAAGCAAAACAGGCAGCGACGCTACGCGCCTTGCAGCAGCTTGTGATGCTCCCACTCTATTCCTTAAAAACCTACAAAAAAGATTTTGCTAAGCAAAATGGTATCGAATATGGGACCCGCAAACTGAGTGATAATAATAAATGATTAATAATAAGGAGAAAATTAGATTTTGGCTAGAGGATATACCTCTAAAGGAGACATACTCAGTGTTGTTTGCCTTGGAGAAGATTAAAGGTTGTATGGTTGCAGATAGAGTTCAGAAGGTAATGGATATTTTGGAATGTAATGGGAGTGGAAAGCTCAAATTGCAGAAAAGGTATATGATGTTTGACCTTTTTATGTTCTCTTCTTCGTTTTGTTTTAATTTCGGTTATCAATTTGCGCTTCTATAACATACCTGTTTTCAGTTCTTGATTCCTATCAACTATAGATAATAGATTCATCTCATTGCCTCTAGATTTAATGGTTAAAAAACTATAGAAGCATAAAATTTTTTCAATCATTTGTTCAGAAACATACGTATGAAATTACTCAAGGAAATAAGTGTTGGTTCAAAATTTTAAATCTCACACATGTTTTTTAATCTGATGAAAAAAGTTGATCCGTTTAGGGTTTGCTCTTGGAGAGCCTAATGGGTTGTCATGATTAGAAAAAGACACATTTTGGTATGCAAACTGCAATGAACAAATTACAGATTATTAGAGGACAGAGGTGATAAGTTTACCAGTTTACTAACGAATGGGTCAACTTGTGCTATATTGAAAGAGAGTCAAGTTAAAGTTACGCGTGAGTAGGGCAAGAAGTCTTTTATATGCGTCATCATGTAAAATATATTTTTTGAACCGCAAGGAAACGTCGTGCCAACCACCGTGACACCGGACGCTGTGGCCATGGTCAACTACTCGACCGCTGCTATCCATTCAAAACCTCAACGGTTCGAAAAAATGCTTCACTATTTAAACATTCATCTCCTCCCTGCCTATTATTACAGATCGTGTTTTCTTACTTTCTCATTTTTCTTCAAAGAACCTGAATGTTGCTTCTGTTATAAGTATTTGATAATCTATTTATTTTGAGTTTTGATTTGTTCTTTTATGTGGTCGAAGAATGAATAGATTTATCTATGTACAGGATTAGGATCAAATACAAAGGCTCCTTAAAATAAGAAGTGTACAAAAACTCTTGAAAATAAACCCACTACAAAAAAAAAAAAAAAAAAAAAACTAAACACCCACCATCACCCAAAATCTAAACCCCCACCCCCCATCACCCCCCCTCCCTCCCCCACAATTTTTTTTTGCCTAGGGGGTGGGGTTAGGTTTTTGGGTGGTAGTGGGGTGGGGGTAGGTGTTTAGTTTTTTTTGGTTTGGGGGGGGGGGGGGGGGGTTAGGTTTTTGGGTAGGGTGAGGGTGGGTGTTTAGGTTTTGGGTGGTGGTGTAGTTGTTTAATTAAGTTTTAGTTTATTGGACACTTGTCACTCTATAAAGCCTTCTTACACTTCTTACAATTAGGAGTCTTTAACTTAACTCTCTATATACAATAGCCGATGCTCAAGATAATATGTAAAGAATTCATTCAAAATCAAAGTTGTAAACCAACATGTTTTTCAACGAAAACAATTTACCAACATGTTGTTTTGCAAACCGACATGTTTTGGTGACACGTGTATTTCGTGCATGTGCTTCGTTTTATTTAGCCGTTGTATTAAAAAAAAAAAAGCGGTGTATTTACATGCTTTTGTAGCCGTAGATCTAAGAGGGCTTAGGAAATTGATTTTGAATGATGAGGGTGTGGTGGAGGTGATGTGGTGGTGGAGGTGATGGTGGTGGGGTAAATGATATTTGAATTTTATTATTTTTAATAAGAAAGGTAATTTGGTCATTTCATTTAAATTTAACTGAGCAAACTAACTGTCATTCAATCTGGAGACTATCCGAGTAACAAGTGAGCAAACGACAAAGAACATACATGTTATTTTGAAAAGTTGAGGACTAAAAATGAAAAATCACACCATCCGGGCAATTAACTCTATTCCTAAACAACCAAAACCGGACAAAAGTTCAAGACATTACTTACATCGAAATGAGTTTTACTTGATCTATTATCGCATATAACACGACTTTAAACAAAAGGAGTGTTCAAATATCCAATGTCAGTTTTTCTAATAACTTGATTTTTTCAAAATGATTTTTCTTTTTCAAATAATTTGTGTTGGTTAATATTTCTTAATAAATTTACTACTCAACCATGTTTATTTATTTTTTTAACATTTCAATATGAATTTGATTGAAAACGAATATTGTGTTACTACCTAGGGATGAGCATATGAATACCAATACCGATCCCATACCGATACCGTACCGATCGGTATCGGTATCGGTATCCCGATCGGTATCCACATTTTGGCGATTTCGGTATCGGTACGGTACGGTATCGGTATTATACCGATACCGACCCTCAAAATACGGTATAATACCGATACCGTACCGTACCGATACCTAACCGACATGTTTCGGTATCGGTATCGGTACCTAGTTTGGGTGAAAATCGGTATCGGTATTAGTCGGTATCGGTATCGGTACGGGACGGAATACCGACATGCTCATCCCTATTACTACCGTACCAAACGGAAAACTGACCGAGCAACATTGATATTAGTACCATTGTTCATCTTCATGGTTCTCGGTACATCTTATTGAAAACGGATACCGGGCCGCTACTGTACCAAACGAAAAACCTACCGAACCAGATCGGTATCAGTACCGATAATCATTTTTATGGTTTTCGGTGTCGGTAAATTGACACCATATTGCTACTGCCAAACCAAACAACATCCACCAGTATTCATTTTCATTTATACAATGCGATTATAAAACCGCTACCGATATCGATACTTGTGACGAACCAAACGACATTAGTACGGGTATGGGTGTTTGTTTTTTATGGCGATGTAAACACATGTTGATTGGAGTGTCTGCATCAGATAGCGTAGGAAATTACACTAGTTATAATCAAAAGATATGAAAAATATATAATAATCTATACTATATTATTAAGCAAACTAGGTTTTCTACCCTTATGATAATTTTACATTGTGTACACATCTTCAAGCAAAATGTACAAGAGAGCCAAGCTATTTTAGAGGGGGTCAACTTGCCCATTGTCCAAAATTTTAATACACTTTAGGGGTATTTTAGGGATTTTGGCACCTTTCTAACCTATAATGTTAAGGTGACATGTGAAGAGTCTAACTTAATTGATTAAATTTATTGTAATTTCTACAAATTAGAATGAATGCACATGGATTTTGCAATTTAAAAAGTAAGTTGAATGCTTTTTTTTTATCAAATTTTACATGTTTGTCTATCAATTATCAAAGTTCTTTTTAGAATGAATGCACTTGATTAACAGTATGAACAATCTGGTTGAAGCTGTAAGAGAATTGAAACAAGAGCATGCATATTGTTTGCAGCTGTGGCGGAGCCTACCAAGAGGATGGTGAGTTTCGGATCATGTGTGAAGTTTGTGATCTATGGTATCATGGTGAGTGTGTGAGTGTCACAAACTCAATGGTCGAGAAGATAGGAAAGTACAAATGCCCTTCCTGCACCCTGAAACGAACCAACCGAGGCACGAGTTGTGAAGCTAGTGGAAGCAAATCTGGGACCCCCCTAAACGTAAGCAAACATGATTTAAGTAGTTAGTTTATTAAACAGGGGTCAAGTGACCCATTTTCTTTTTAGTTAACTTGTTATCATGATCGTATAACCCATTAAATCCTCATATTTGCAGTGGTCAAGTGCTGGACAAACCTCAAACATTGTAGAAGATAGTGTGGAGAGTTAAGAAGAACAAGAGCAAACATATTGTGGCAGCTATGGCGGAGAGGATGGTGGGTTTTGGATAGGGTGTGATGTTTGTAAGCTATGGTATCGTGGCGAGTGTGTGAGTGTCACAAACTTAATGGTCAAGAAGATAGGCAAGTACGAATGCTGATGGAGAGGGTGAAGCCCGAGTGTTAAAGTGCTTATCTTGTGTGTTTTATTATGTTTTAGGCGGTTAAGTGTTTCGAATATGATAACTACGAGTTTTGTGGTTTTACAGGTTAATCGGCCTAATTCAGTAAAGTTGGAGCGATAGGAGATGATGCGGAACGCTCAAGGATGAGAAACAAGATATATCACATCGTTCGGAAGTTGTTCGGGTCGAAAAAGTAGCTTGGATGCTCAAGGAACGTACAAGAACGAAGTCCAGGGGCCTGTATGTCATTAATCAAAAGTTAAAATAAAGCCATGGATGAAGTTACATGTTGCGACGTAAGCTACAGTTAAACAACCGTAGCCTGTGGTTCCTTTATATCAGACAACAAAGTTCCAGCAAGTCACAAACATTGCCTACTGTCACGGAGAAACTTTCCTACTCTCGTGTGACACTTAGAATGATTCTAAGTTAAGCCTTTCGATTGGGTTTGGTTATGTATGGCAGCAGAAGTCTTTGTGTGTGTGAACACAAGAACGGTTTTGTAGTGCAATACTACAACAAAGATTGGTTTTGTATTACTTGAACAAAGTTTACAAGTAAAGAGTTCACAAGAAGTTGGGTTATGAATGAGTTATGAGGGGTGAGTGCAAATGATACCTAGTACTCCTATTTATACTACTTAGGAGCTGATCTAGATGGTTCCATCTCTAGATCATTCCTTTATAAAAATCTACATAACAATATCTAGATAATTCTACATAAATATCAAGATATTTTGCTGAAATTCTAGAGAGTTCTATGGCAGATTTTAAGGGCTGTTTTGACCAACCATTTCTACATCCTTCTTGGCTGCATTGTTGTCCTTATAGTGCCCTCATGTTGCTAGAACAATACGGGCTGTTCCGGATCCTTCCGGGCAGCTCCAAACGCGACTAGATGGCCTCGGAAAGTTCTAGAAAGTTGAAATTTTGTGCTGAAATTTGGCGGGTCATGACGCTACGCTTCAATAGGTGTAGCTTACGGTTTAAAAAGGAAAAAGTGGCAGTGGATACGAACCGTAACTTATGGCCATACGGTCCGTAAGTGATACGTGGTCGAATAACGGTGCTCGTTACAACCCTTACAAAGACCTTTTGACTTGTGCTTATGTAACACTTCGCAAAATCATGTCCAATATAGTATCGACACGTGTCATGGACTTTAAACGTTTAACGAATTGATTACGAGGGACTAAAGTTGACAAACGAAGAAAGTATGTGTGTAAGAAGACCCAAAGTGTCAACATATGAAAATTTTGCCTTTCAACGACCCTACACGATGTTTATACCCTTAAACGAATAAATCAAGAATCATATGAAACCGTTGTGGAAGGAAGTAAAAGTTTACAAGACGCGAGGGTTAAATGTGTCAACATGTTTAAATAATACCTTTGAGTGACCTTTTAACGAACCCGGAGCCTTGTAACGATTGCTCCCAAGAATAAGTGATAAAAAATTTCACAAGGTTTCGATATCGTATGAGATAAATACGTTAACTTTCGTAATTAAGGGGTTAAAATCGTCAACGAGGCAAAACTTGTGTTTTTGGTTATCATTTAACGAAACCGGACCTAACAATGTTTGGTTATATCTCAAGGATCCTAGAAATATAAATTTTATGAGTTAATTGTGCATAAAATGAAAGATATTGCGTTTTAAAAGGTTCAGGGGGTGAAAATGTCAACTTTGAAACTTGCTGAGCTGGTTACCCCTATGGTGGCGTCACGCCACCACCAACACCCTCTGCCGTCGGGCGACGCGACGCCCTAAAATGGACAGATTCTTTGCACAGCTGCAAGTTTCAGCATGTTATCTTCTCCAAACCATTTCCTCACTCACATAACTTCAATTCTATGGATTCTTTGGTGGTTTTAAAAACCACTAGACACTTATATGATCAAGATTACACCTGGGGGACACTTGCTTTGATCCTAGAGCATTCAAAAACCTATATAAAGGGGCCATGTGTGGAGCTCATTCCTCACACTTCAAAATTTTCTCAAACTCTCAGAGTTTCTCAAGCTTTGGAGCTTTCAATCTCATTCTCTGGAGCATCCTACTTTGGAAGGAAGCTCTATTAGTCTAAATATTCTTGCTAAGGACTCTTGTAAGTGTGCTTAGCCTCTGTAATTAAGTTTTCATTAGCTTAATGACCAAAAGTCAAAGCCATCGTAATTAAGCTTTGACTTAGTGATTAATCACTAATGGTCCAACCATTATTCGAATTAAAAGTGGCTATGAGTTGGTAATTATGTAGGTAATAAACCCTTAAAAGGGCACCTATTGATTCTCACTCTAACTTGGTCAATTGTCGGGTCAAACTTGTTATTAAAAAGTCAACAGAATCTGTTTTTGCAAATAAATCCATAACTAGTAATGTAGAAGTTACAGAACATGTTTAAACACTAAAATAACTTGGTGAATAATATAAGGACATGTTTAGGCATGTTCAACCCGACGATTATGAGTTTAGGCTCGGCTCGGAACCGAAAGTCGCAAAAGTAGACTTTTGCTTTGACTTTCAGTTCTGACCCGATTAGGCTTGGTTTAGATATGCCTTAGGGTTCCATTAGGACCATATTGCATGTTAGTATAACCCTCTGAGATTATACTAAATGGTTCTTGTTTAATCTGAGTCATATGCATGTTTCCGTTAATTGCTTAATTGTTGACCATTATGCCCTTTTGATATTAAAACGAGATTTTTGAAAATGTGAGAGGACAAAAACCTCTATTACTGATTTATGAACATGTCCTAAAAATTTGACATCAGTTTGAGGTCTAAATTAGGAGTTATGCTCGATATCGTAAATTGAAGCCTTTTTATTAATTAATTGACATTTTTGGCATAAAACCTGTTTAAACCCAAATTTTGACACCAAACCTTTTACTCACTGATGTAATATAATATTTTGGGATTTTTGGAGATTTTTATTAATTTTTAAACTGATCATAACATGGGGTTCTTGCTTTGATTCGGTAATTGACGATTATAGCCTTGTTAGTAATAAAATGAGTTTTACATAACATTTTGATACCAAATCTTTTTCTACTGATTTCATATGTTAAATAAAATATTTTAAGCCTTCTGGACTGATAAAAATCTCAGCTTTCCTTATATAACTTGAAAATCGCCTAAAAACCGACTTTTTACGCGTTTTAAACACATAGTATGGGTTAAAACTATGTTTAACATTTAAGACCCATTACCTACTGATATTACAAGTAAATTTTGATACTTTAACAGTAAGTAAAAGTTTTAAACTCAGATTTCCACAATTGACCCTTAAAGCTTATGTGAAATGACCAAAATGCCCCTACGGTGCATAGTTTGGTCATAAATGATAAATTTCACTTATATACAATATCTTACTGTTATGACTTGCAAAAATAAATATTTTTACTGATCATTTGAGACCAGAACCTCAGATTAATATTTAACCTCTTTTATAATCTTTAAAATGACCAAAATACCCCTACGGGGTTTAAATTGAGTTTAAATTCGTTTTGGGCATAATAGAAGGTATCCTACTGATATCATAACACATTTTAAGCATATTAACTTAGGGAACCTGTTCATGACTCATTTGGTTACCCGTTATGCATATTTCGCGTTCGGTGCGGTTTGTGTGACTAGTTTGCATAAATTGACCGAAACGGGTCAAACCTTATCATTTTCACTTGAAAATCCAGAATGTATTTGGTTTACCCATATTAAACAAGTCTTCATACTTTTCAGGTCAAAATCACATTCTAATTCGGTCTTCGCTTAATCTTGCGTTTTGAACTTTATACCTTTCTTTAAAACTAACCGGTCTAAGTTAAGACTTAAATAAGACCCGTTAGGTTTCTAAGAGGTTATTAAAATCTCCGTTCTAGATTAGGAGCCCGGTAAAAGCTATCTGTACTTGCTTGATTGATTTACGGCTGGGAATAAATTTATATTTTTGCTCAGGTAAATATTTTTAACTTATTTTCCCTTATACAGGCTTGGGGTACGGTATATAAAATACCGCTTGGTCGGGTATTGAATATTTAATCATATGAAGGTTAAATCATTGAGATAACCCGTTTAATCTGTTTTGTTTGTTTTAAGCCTTTGGGGGGTTAATGACCATCTCCTGGATATCCTCAGCTCATTCATTAAAATGGACACGACTTAAGCACGGGATGTAGGCATACACCTGCCGGTGCGTATGTAAAATGATATACCTGCTTGTTCGAGAATAACTAGCCGTGGGTTATATTATGTGGTGTGTCTATTAATCTTTAACTCGGTATTTAACCCGGGCTACTGAACGTATAACAAACATATAATTCTTTTACAAGATTATTTTTAAATAATTATCCCAAGTTATAAAAGAATATTTGTGCCTCGTGCATTTAAATCAATTTTGTAAACACTTTTCAAAAGAGTCGGTTAATTATATTTACAAGTGTAAACTGACGTATTTTCCAAAAAGGTTAAGTGCAGGTACTAAGCGTAGTGGGCTGGAACTCCTGAGTGAATAAATAAAAAGTCTTGCAAGCTTTTATCACTTTAAATCTGATGAACAATGTTTCTTTTGTTTTGATCCGCCTGTGGATCTACTTTACAACCGTTATGTAATAATTTATGTTACTTTCATTCGGTTTGTAATATTTTACTTTAGACTTCCGTTGTGCATTGAACTGTGATAAATTGACTATGATGATATCAACTACGTCACGATACTCCCCACCAGGCCCACCGGTAATACATGGAAATATCGGGGTGTGACATGTTGGTATCAGAGCCAACATTGAGTGAATTAAACACTAGCCTTCTGTGTTTAATCTCAATGACACAGTTGCACATTCCTCGACTTCCGAGTCTAGACATGAACAAGGAATAATCTCATCCCTAACAAGTATGCCTTGTTTGTGATATTTATGCATATCAGGAACATGTCGCCAAGTAAAGCTGTCATTTGTAGAAGATCTCCAAACCCGAAGCCTAGGAATGTTAAGCTTCGTACCACAGCTCGAATCAGCGTACGACCAGTATGGAGAAAGGATCTTTTTGGACCCATTCCCAAAACCAAACCAGTTGAAACCATTAACCATACTTCAGATTCTGTACCTAAGACTTTGGAAACTTCAAATGAGAAGCCAACATCGGAGGAGTCCATACCAACAGCCCCTGAGGCTCCCACTTTGAAGATGATACCTATGGACCCGAAGGACCCATATTTCTTAACTCCAAATCTTGTAATCCCAAACCTGGATTACACCTGCCCCGACCCTATCCGTGATCCATATTATTTGTTTACCATAAAATTCCACCTCTGCTAAGGTTCCTAATGTGGAAGAATTCGACTACCCGCTAAAACCTTCAGTACCCATACCGCACAAAGTGAACCAAGGAGGAGACTTTCAGAAATAACGTGAAGAAGAAACTCCTTTTGTTGAATTTCATTTCTTTAGTAGTCCTTATAAGGACATATTTATCCTTTAGTCCCTTCATGGACAATGTTATTTCTTTCAAGTCCCGTTTAGGGCAATTATGTACTCCTTATAAAATTTATTGGAACGTTTTATTTAAATTTCATTTCTATCATTATATATAAAAATAATAATAATAATATATGAAATAAATCAAAAAAATATCATTCCTTTTTGTAATTGATCTGCCATTAAATATTAAAAGGAATCTTAAAGATACGACCTAGCCTATATGTCATTTAAGACATGGCCATAATGGTAAAACCTATTTAAAAAGATTCAAATCCTTGTTAACATCTGAAAACATGTTAGCATTCCTGGCAAATATGATTCGATAAAATCACACAAGTCATCCTTATATTAGATTATTCCAAATCCTTTCCTCTAATTATTATTTAAAACATCCATTAATGATGAAGTGCCTACGGGCCATACTTATTGTCCTCTGAGACAAAAGACAGTTGTAGTCTACGACTCCCTGTTAAGAAAAGGTGATGAACTGTATTCAAGCCTTAATGCCTCGATCCTATAAGATCATGGCTTATGAATTAAAATTATCCTTGTGACTAGGCCTTTTGTATGCCACCCTATTATCCTTAATAATTCATAACAGGGATAAAGTATAATAAAATTTTAAATAAATTAAATTAACCAATATGGTTTTTAGTTACCATGGTTAATGAATTGCCATAAATGGCAATTCCATAATAGACTTCTGAATAAATCAATGTCAACTGTTTTGTAGCAATCAAGCTACATGGCTGAATCGGAGGAAGTTAACAGTCACCCGAGGGAGAATAATGATACTACAAGAGTTAATGTAGCTGGTGCGGAACTACAGGCATTAATAGATAATTCCGTTACTCGAGCTCTCGACAGATAGTTTAATGAATCGAGTGGTACTCGCGCCAGAACTCAGTCCGTACCACATACAAAACCACTCTCTAAGACTCATTCTGAGGCTCATAGTAAGCCCCCTTCTAAAGTAAATAAGTCAAAGAAGGACGATGCTCGTCACTCATCAAATCAGAGAAGTGTTCCGTCTAAATAGGTTGTGCTTAATCAGGAGCCTCAAGTCAAAACCTGTTCTTATAAATATTTTGTCTCCTGCAAGGCAAGAGACTTCACAGGGGAGAAAGGAGCCATCGATTGTATGACTTGGCTCGATGAGAAGGACAATGTGGTTGATATTAGTGGTTGTGCAGAGCAAGACATTGTGAAGTTCATATCACAATCGTTTAAAGGTGAAGCGTTAGCTTGGTGGAGGTCCCTAATCCAAGCTACAGGAAAGATCCACTTATATAGCATGTCTTGGGATCAGTTCGTTGCTTTAATCAAAGAAAATTTATGTCCTCAACATGAAGTTGAGAAAATAGAGACTGACTTCTTAACCTTGGTTCTGAAGAACTTGGACTGTCAGGCGTATCTCACGAGCTTCAACACTATGTCACGATTGGTTCCATACTTGGTTACACCGGAACCGAAGCGAACAGCTCGATTTATTGGAGGTTTAGCCCCGGAGATTAAGGCAAGTGTGAAAGCATCAAGACCTACTACCTTTAGGTCAGTGGCTGATCTGTCGTTATCCCTTACTCTCGATACGGTCAGGCAGAGATCGCTTAGGAACTCTGATGAGGGGAAAAGGAAACGTGAGGATGAGAGCTTACGCCATTCTGAGAAGAAACATAAGGGGAACTCTGAGAACAAGAAGAGTGATGGGTAGTCCGTAGGACAACCCTTAAGTGGTATAAATGATATTAAAATCCTACATTTAATCAGGTAATTGTCTAGAATTAGATAACTACGGTTGTTTGTGTTTCAGGTACAAATGGAGCTTAAAATGGATGGAATACGGAAAATAAATGAAAAAAAATCAATTATTGGAATTGAAGAATTAAGATGATGACATGATAGGGGATGAAATTACGAGAACGTGGGCGAAAACGGCGAAGAAAACGGAGTTGAAACGAGAAAGTTATGCTGAAAACAAAATTTGCATGCTGAAGCCACCATAACTTACGGTGGTACCGTAATTTATGGTAGAGTCAGCGAGGAAAAGTGTAACTGCCCTATTTTATGATGTTTTATTGTGTCTTTTCAAATCCAATCATGGTGGACGGTTTTGGGGGAGTTTAGGGGCGATTTTTGGCTATCTTCTTGTGTTCTTGAGTGGTCTAAACATGGAGACTTTGTTTATTTTTCCATTGGACAAAGGTTTGATTGTTATGACAATTCACGACACTATGAGCGGCTAGGTTTGCTTGGTGATCGTCTTGAGTGTAAGGTTTTATTTGTGACAATTATGTTTGTTCTTTAATTTCTGGAATATTAAACTGTGCATGTGTTGTTAGTTTATTATGGTGTTTGATTGGGTGTTTGTAAATTGTTGATGTATGTTTGATCATAGTTCTAAACCATACGTTCTTGGTGCCGTTGGCAATCGAGATATCATGGGAGGGATTAGGGTTGGATATATGTTGATTGGTCATCGGGTAACAACCTCGCGTTCTAGGAATCCGAGTACTTAGTTCCCTTTCATCACAAACAATTGATCTTGCATGAGCTATGTCTATGTAGTTCTTTCCAGTTGAACATAAACCTTGATTGTCACTTAAAACCTGAAACTCGGGATGATCACTACCTTCTTATCCTGTTACAAAACTTGACTTTGATTTGTATTCTAATTTAGTAATTCAAGATAATTAAAACCAATTAACCCAAACATTGAAATTTACATTTCTTGCAATTTAGATTAATCTAGTTAGTTAGACATACATTGAGATAACACATATTCCACAAACTCCCTGTGTTCGATACCCACTTACCGCTAGCTAATTAGTTGTAATTGGATTAAATTTGCGTAACCCACGACAATCACGTCAAATTTTGGCGCCGTTGCCGGGGAGTAGTGCGCAACGTGTGTTATCTTGTGTATTAGTTTGAAAAAAAAAATTAAAAGAAAAAAAAATTAAAAAAAAAAAACCAAAAAGATTTCTTTTATGTTCATGATTTACACTTGGTAGTTGAGTTGTGTTGTGCAGGATGACAGGGCATTACACAAATTTTAGCTTATTTACGTGTAGATTGTGCGGGGGTCCACGACATCCATGTATTGGTTGCCACGAGGCTCACTACAGGAGAGCACATGGAAAACCGGTGTCTTATGTTTCACAGCTTCCACCTCTATCATACGTTGATGATTATGAATCAGAAATGGAGGATGACTATTATTCATATGGATACGATCGAGATGAGGAAGTTTATTATGAGGAAAGGATGGATAGTCTATGTTTTTGTTGCGGTCGCGATCACACTTATGATTATGATGTGTGCCCGGTGTATTCGGAAAACCCGAAGTATTGGAATAAAAAGATGATGGAAGCGCGCATCTATAGACCGTATCAGGGATATCGACAATATCATCCCGAAGAATATACTGAGCCCGAGGGTGTTTATGTTTATGAGACCGAGGAGGAGAAAGAGCTTGTTGTATTAGAAGTAACTTTGTCCAAACTCGAGCAATATTTAGCAACACCTAACCTGTCCGATGAAGACCGAATCAGCTGCTTAGTTTCTAAGTGTCATACTTTAAAATTGAAGATAGAGATAGAAGAACGCCTCTCACCATTACCTGACGATATTAGAGATTATTCTCACATGAAGGAGGAGGTTGTGGAGGATAATACCACACCAATGAGTCCTTTATCTGATGAAGAGTCACTTGTAGATCAGATGATGTGTGCAGATTATGAGGTAGAGCAGGCTGATGAGATGGATATGTGTACCGAATCTCTTCCCATATCAATGATTCAAATTAATAAGTGTGGGGAAGAGGGTTCGAGGAACAAGATGAGAAGGGTGAAACTATCAGACATTAAGGTATATGTCATGAAGTGGACTAGAAAAGCCCGCAGGAGCAACTTTATCATGCCAAATATACTGACAAATATATGGAGATGGCATGTAAATTTCCGGGCATTTGTTGGAAATGCTACGGGTAAGTGTGCATTAAGACCACCATAACGCATATCAGGTATGGTCTGGCTGAAGACCTTTAAACTTAGCGCTCTCGGGAGGCAGCCCGGGGATGTAGAGTATTGTATTTGTGTTTTGTTTTATTTTGTTTTGCTTTGTTTGGTTTGGTTTTGTTTTGGTGTTGTGTTTGTGTTTTGGCAGGTTATTACGTTTCAACCCTCGCGGATGCAATGATTCAAGTGTGGGGATGTTTGGCAACATCCCTGTTGAGATATCAGCGAATCTAAGAGATGTTTTTGAACCGGTCCGATTACCGCAGCTGCATCACTACCAACACTGCTAATTTACTAATCAGGTCGTGTCTTGTTCTCATCTTTTGCACCTTTGTATATATTCATGTTTAAGTTTTTGGTTGGGCGATTGGGTGGTGTTTTGATGTGTTTGTTTGATGGGTTGTGAAAGTTGGTGGCGTTTTTAGTTATATATAAAAAAAACAAAAAGAAAGTTGTGGTTTGAGATGATGAGCTTTTGGTTGAGGTTGAAGGGTTTAGCGATCAAGTCTTTCCAAAACCATACATTGGGGTCAATGTATCCCAAGTGTGGGGATGGGGGGAAATTTTGAGGTTTTTAAAATTTTTTTAAATCAAGCAAAACATTGTGAGAATTTGAACACCTTGGATTACACCCGAATGATGCACCGGCAACCCTTGATACCCTTTTATTCTTGGTGAGAGTTGAAGCCACACATGTAAATAAATAATACTTGTCTTTGATGAGAGTGGCAACGGGTGGGGGTGCATTAGAACTTGTGCCTTAATACGGTTTGAGTCCTTAGTTGAATGTGAATGCGAAAAGGATAAGGGCATTTAGGTAGCCTCGTCATTAGTGTGTGCGAGTGTGGGATTTGGGGGGTTGGACCTCATAAATTATATATATGAGCATGGTTGCGAGAGGGGCGGGGGTATGGACATTTAGTTGCCCATTTTGTGCCTTAAGCCTATAATTTGTTACCCCTTAGCTAGTTACCAATTCACCCGACTTGACCCGGTCTTATAGTGTTAGTAGTTTTAGTAGTGTGTAAATTTGTTCGATGTTATATTGAAGGTTTGCTTTGATATCTTTGAATGCTTTGATGAAAAAAAAGAGAGAAAGAAAAGAAAAGAAAAAATGGAAAAAGCAATGAAAAAAAAAAGAGATTGATGTTGAGTTATCTTGTATATAGTAGTTAAGTTTGGTAGTTGTTTGTTTATTTTTTTGTGTAATAAAAGACTGGGTTAAGTTCTTCGCTACTACATATATATTCCATTTCCTACCCGTACACCTAGCCATGTTACAACCTTAAAGCCCCTTTGATTTGCATTCATGTTTGGCACTTGTTAGGAGAAGGACCGATTTAGGTACAAGCTTATAGTTGTGCAATCACCCGTTTGCCTTTTGTGTGTCTAGCTTACATATGCTAGTGCTTACTTGTTTTCGAGAGGAGAGATACAGCGAGGGGTGTGTTATTTTTGGTGTTAGGAAAAGGCTAATAAAAGGATGACATATTTATGCTTGATTTATGTTGATCGCTTGTGCACTTGGAAATGCTTTTTGATGGGTTGCTTGGGGCAAGCAACGGTTAAGTGTGGGGATGTGACGGGTAGTCCGTAGGACAACCCTTAAGTGGTATAAACGATATTAAAATCCTACATTTAATCAGGTAATTGTCTAGAATTAGATAACTACGGTTGTTTGTGTTTCAGGTACAAATGGAGCTTAAAATGGATGGAATACGGAAAATAAATGAAAAAAATCAATTATTGGAATTGAAGAATTAAGATGATGACATGATAGGGGATGAAATTACGAGAACGTGGGCGAAAACGGCGAAGAAAACGGAGTTGAAACGAGAAAGTTATGCTGAAAACAAAATTTGCATGCTGAAGCCACCATAACTTACGGTGGTACCGTAATTTACGGTAGAGTCAGCGAGGAAAAGTGTAACTGCCCTATTTTATGATGTTTTATTGTGTCTTTTCAAATCCAATCATGGTGGACGGTTTTGGGGGAGTTTAGGGGCGATTTTTGGCTATCTTCTTGTGTTCTTGAGTGGTCTAAACATGGAGACTTTGTTTATTTTTCCATTGGACAAAGGTTTGATTGTTATGACAATTCACGACACTATGAGCGGCTAGGTTTGCTTGGTGATCGTCTTGAGTGTAAGGTTTTATTTGTGACAATTATGTTTGTTCTTTAATTTCTGGAATATTAAACTGTGCATGTGTTGTTAGTTTATTATGGTGTTTGATTGGGTGTTTGTAAATTGTTGATGTATGTTTGATCATAGTTCTAAACCATACGTTCTTGGTGCCGTTGGCAATCGAGATATCATGGGAGGGATTAGGGTTGGATATATGTTGATTGGTCATCGGGTAACAACCTCGCGTTCTAGGAATCCGAGTACTTAGTTCCCTTTCATCACAAACAATTGATCTTGCATGAGCTATGTCTATGTAGTTCTTTCCAGTTGAACATAAACCTTGATTGTCACTTAAAACCTGAAACTCGGGATGATCACTACCTTCTTATCCTGTTACAAAACTTGACTTTGATTTGTATTCTAATTTAGTAATTCTAGATAATTAAAACCAATCAACCCAAACATTGAAATTTACATTTCTTGCAATTTAGATTAATCTAGTTAGTTAGACATACATTGAGATAACACATATTCCACAAACTCCCTGTGTTCGATACCCACTTACCGCTAGCTAATTAGTTGTAATTGGATTAAATTTGATTGTGACTACGACATCACGTCAAAGAGTTCAGGGTTCAAGAAGGATAACCAACAGTCGGGTGAAAAACCCAGGTGTAAAACCTGCAAGAAGCGTCATCTAGGGAAATGTAGGTTCGAATCGAAATCCCAATCGCAGCCCAGAGCTTGTGGGATCTGCAAATCAAGTGAGTATAAAACGTTAGACTGCAAGAAGATAAAGGATGCGACTTGTTACAACTGTAACGAGAAAGGGCACATCAAGTCCAACTGCCCAAAGTATGCAAAGAAACCTGAAGAAGGTAAAAAGACCAATGCTCGGGTCTTTCAGATGAATGCACAGGAGGCCATTCAGAATGATAACGTGATAACAGGTACCTTTCTCATCAATGACGTATATGCTAGAGTATTGTTTGATTCGGGGGCAGATAAGTCTTTTGTAGACAATAAGTTTTGTAAATTGTTAAATCTGCCTGTTAAAACTCTAAGCATAAAGTATGAAGTAGAATTGGCCGATGGTACCATCGAAACTGCTTCAACCGTGTTAGATGGATGTTTTATATCCATTAGGAACCACTCTTTTTCGTTGTCTTTGCTTCCTTTGAAACTAGCTGGATTCGATATAGTAATAGGCATGGATTGGTTATCTCGTAACCAAGCTCAGATCGTTTGTGATAAGAAGCAAGTGGTTATTAAAACACCTTATGGTGAGCAGTTGACAATTCAGGGAGATACCCAGTATGGGTTGCCTAAGCAAGTGTCTATGCTTAAGGCGTCAAGGTGTTTGAAGAAGGGTTGTGTCATCTACATGGCACAGGTAACTATTGATGAACCAAAGACCAAGGTTGAAGACATCCCTGTTATTTCTGAATATCCAGACGTATTCCCTGAAGAACTACCTGGTTTACCTCCAGACAGGTAAGTGGAGTTCAAAATTGACATTATTCCTGGAGCAGCACCAGTTGCAAGAGCACCTTACCGGTTGGCCCCAACTGAGATGAAAGAGTTAAGAAATCAGTTGGATGAATTGTTAGCAAAAGGTTTTATTCGTCCTAGCTCGTCCCCTTGGGGAGCACCGATTCTGTTTGTGAAGAAAAAGGATGGATCGATGCGTCTATGCATCGACTATCGTGAGCTAAACAAGGTTACAATCAAGAACAGGTATCCGTTACCCAGGATCGATGATCTATTCGATCCGCTTCAAGGAGCAAGTTACTTTTCAAAGATTGATCTGAGGTCAGGTTACCACCAGTTGAAGGTCAGAGATGAGATGTGCCTAAGACTGCATTCAGGACTCGTTATAGTCATTATGAGTTCTTGGTGATGCCATTCGGGCTCACTAATGCACCAGCAACGTTCATGGACCTCATGAATCGCGTTTGCAAGCGGTATTTGGACAAGTTTGTCATTGTTTTTATTGATGACATACTCATTTACTAAAAGAATCAGGCCGATCATGAAAAGCACCTATGATGTATCCTTAAACTTCTTCAGCAAGAGAAGCTCTACGCCAAGTTTTCAAAATGTGAGTTTTGGCTTCGTGAAGTCCAATTTCTTGGACATATGGTTAGAGAGCATGGTATCCAGGTGGATCCCGCTAAGATTGAAGCCATCATGAATTGGCAAAAACCGAAGACGCCCACAGAGATTCGCAGCTTCTTGGGTCTGGCAGGATACTATAGGCGTTTTATTGAAAATTTCTCAAGGATTGCTGCACCCCTAACTTCCTTAACTAGGAAGAATATAAAGTTTGATTGGGGTCCTAAGCAACAAGAATCCTTTGAGATTCTTAAGAAAAAGTTGAGCAATGCTCCGGTTTTGACATTGCCTGAAGGAATTGAAGAATTTGTGGTATATTGCGACGCATCACATACTGGAATGGGTTGTGTACTCATGCAAAGAGCCAAGGTCATTGCCTATGCCTCGCGAAAATTAAAAGTGCATGAAAAGAATTACACCACCCATGATTTAGAGTTGGGTGCCGTTGTATTTGCACTAAAACTTTGGAGGCATTATTTATATGGTACCAAGTGTGTGATCTATTCTGATCATAAGAGCCTTCAGCATCTGTTTAACCAGAAGGATCTGAACATGAGGCAACGTCGATGGATGGAGACACTGAATGATTATAACTGTGAAATCCGATATCATCCAGGCAAGGAGAATGTGGTTTCCGATGCCTTGAGCCGAAAAGAAAGAGTTAAGCCTATTAGAATCAATGCCAATAGCATTAAATTGAAGAATAGTTTGAATGAAAGGTTGTTAGCCGCTCAAAAGGAAGCTGTATTAGAAGCAAACTATCCGAATGAAAAATTGGGCGTAACTGCTGAACAGTTATCATATGGCAAGGATGGAATCCTAAGATTGAATGGACGAATATGGGTTCCAATTTATGGAGGACTTAGGGATGTGATTCTTCAAGAAGCCCATAGCTCCAAATATTCTGTTCATCCTGGAAGTAATAAGATGTACCAGGTTTTAAAGGCAAATTATTGGAGGATAGGTTTGAAGAAATATATAGCCACTTATGTGGCCAAATGTTTGACGTGCGTGCAAGTTAAAGCCGAACACCAGAAGCCGTCAGGTTTGCTGCAACAGCCTGAACTTCCCACCTGGAAGTGGGAAATGGTAACCATGGATTTTATCACAAAGTTACCAAAGACAAAGCGAGGAAATGATACTATTTGGGTGATAGTCGATAGGTTGACCAACTCAGCCCACTTCTTGCCGATTAAGGAAACATACAACTCCGACAAGTTAGCTCAGCTGTACGTGGATGAGATTGTATCTCTCCACGGAGTACCAGTGCCTATCATCTCTGATAGGGATACGAGATATACATCTAACTTTTGGAAAAGCTTTCAGCAATCCCTAGGCACTCGTCTAAACTTCAACACTGCTTATCATCCTCAGACGGATGGGCAAAGCGAGCGTACAATTCAAACGCTTAAGGATATGTTACAAGCTTGTGTTATTGATTTAGGAGGAAGTTGGGATGACCATCTTCCATTGATTGAATTCTCGTACAATAACAACTATCATTCGAGTATTCAAGCAGCGCCTTTTGAGGCATTGTACGGAAGGAAATGTAGAATGCCAGTTTGTTGGGCGGAAGTTGGAGATGTCCAACTAACAGGACCTGGTATAGTCCTGGAGACGACAGATAAGATTATGCAGATACGTGATCGTCTCAAAGCTGCCAGGGATAGGCAGAAAAGCTACGCAGATAAAAGGCGTAAACCTCTGAAATTCGAGGTAGGTGATAAAGTGTTACTTAAGGTATCCCCCTGGAAAGGGGTGATGCATTTTGGCAAGAAGGGAAAGCTAAGCCCAAGATACATAGGACCATTCGAGATCATCGAATGTGTCGGAACTGTAGCTTACAAGCTAAATCTGCTTGAAGAGCTTAGTGGAATTCATAATGTGTTCCACATTTGCAACTTGAAGAAGTGTCTAGCTGATGAATCGCTAGCCATGTCACATAAGGATGTGCATATAGATGAGAGCTTAAAGTTTTTTGAAAAACCCTTGTCGATCGAGGATCGACAGGTTAAGAAACTTCGAAGGAAACACGTGCCGATTGTGAAGGTTAAATAGGATGCCCGTAGAGGTCCCGAATACACGTGGGAGGTTGAATCCACAATGAAATAGAAGTACCCTCATTTATTTCAGTAAATCACGAGGTCGAGATTTCTTTTAAGGGGGTGAGGATGTAACACCTCGCAAAATCATGTCCAATATAGTATCGACACGTGTCATGGACTTTAAACGTTTAATGAATTGATTACGAGGGACTAAAGTTGACAAACGAAGAAAGTATGTGTGTAAGAAGATCCAAAGTGTCAACATATGAAAATTTTTCCTTTCAACGACCCTACACGATGTTTATACCCTTAAACGAATAAATCATGAATCATATGAAACCGTTGTGGAAGGAAGTAAAAGTTTATAAGACGCGAGGGTTAAATGTATCAACATGTTTAAATAATACCTCTGAGTGACCTTTTAACGAACCCGGAGCCTTGTAACGATTAATTATGCTCCCAAGAATAAGTGATAAAAAATTTCATAAGGTTTCGATATCGTATGAGATAAATACGTTAACTTTCGTAATTAAGGGGTTAAAAGCGTCAATGAGGCAAAACTTGTGTTTTCGGTTATCATTTAACGAAACCGGACCTAACAATGTTTGGTTATATCTCAAGGATCCTAGAAATATAAATTTTATGAGTTAATTGTGCTTAAAATGAAAGATATTGCGTTTTAAAAGGTTCTGGGGGTGAAAATGTCAACTTTGAAACTTGCTGAGCTGGTTACCCCTATGGTGGCGTCACGCCACCACCAAAACCCTCTGCCATCGTGCGACGCGACGGCCTAAAATGGACAGATTCTTTGCACAACTGCAAGTTTCAGCATGTTATCTTCTCCAAACCATTTCCTCACTCACATAACTTCAATTCTATGGATTCTTTGATGGTTTTAAAAACCACTAGACACTTGTATGATCAAGATTACACCTGGGGGACACTTGCTTTGATCCTAGAGCATTCAAAAATCTATATATAGGGGCCATGTTTGGAGCTCATTCCTCACACTTCAAAATTTTCTCAAACTCTCAAAGTTTCTCAAGCTTTGGAGCTTTCAATCTCATTCTCTGGAGCATCCTACTTTGGAAGGAAGCTCTCTTAGTCTAAATCTTCTTGCTAAGGACTCTTGTAAGTGTGCTTAGCCTCTGTAATTAAGTTTTCATTAGCTTAATGACCAAAAGTCAAAGCCATCGTAATTAAGCTTTGACATAGTGATTAATCACAAATGGTCCAGCCATTATTCGAATTAAAAGTGGCTATGGGTTGGTAATTATGTAGGTAATAAACCCTTAAAAGGGCACCTACTGATTCTCACTCTAACTTGGTCAATTGTCGGGTCAAACTTGTTATTAAAAAGTCAACAGAATCTGTTTTTGCAAATAAATCCATAACTAGTAATGTAGAAGTTATAGAACATGTTTAAACACTAAAATAACTTGGTGAATAATATAAGGACATGTTTAGGCATGTTCAACCCGACGATTCTGAGTTTAGGCTCGGTTCGGAACCGAAAGTCGCAAAAGTAGACTTTTGCTTTGACTTTTAGTTCTGACTCGATTAGGCTTGGTTTAGATATGCCTTAGGGTTCCATTAGGACCATATTTCATGTTAGTATAACCCTCTGAGATTATACTAAATGATTCTTATTAAATCTGAGTCATATGCATTTTTTCGTTTATTGCTTAATTGTTGACCATTATGCCCTTTTGATATTAAAATGAGATTTTTGAAAATGTGAGAGGACAAAAACCTTTATTACTGATTTATGAACATGTCCTAAAAATTTGACATCAGTTTGAGGTCTAAATTAGGAGTTATGCTCGATATCATAAATTGAAGCCTTTTTATGAATTAAACGGCATTTTTGGCATAAAACCTATTTAAACCCAAAATTTGACACCAAAACTTTTACCCACTGATGTAATATAATATTTTGGGATTTTGGAGATTTTTATTAATTTTTAAACTGATTATAACATGGGGTTCTTGCTTTGATTCCGTAATTGACGATTATAGCCTTGTTACAAATAAAATGAGTTTTACATAACATTTTGATACCAAATCTTTTTCTATTGATTTCATATGTTAAAAAAAATATTTTAAGCCTTCTGGACTGATAAAAATCTCAGCTTTCCTTATATAACCTGAAAATCGCCTAAAATCTGACTTTTTACGCGTTTTAAACACATAGTATGGGTTAAAACTATGTTTAACATTTAAGACCCATTACCTACTGATGTTACAAGTAAATTTTGATACTTTAACAGTAAGTAAAAGTTTTAAACCCAGATTTCCACAATTGACCCTTAAAGCTTATGTGAAATGACCAAAATGCCCCTACGGTGCATAGTTTGGTCATAAATGATAAATTTCACTTATATACAATATGTTACTGTTATGACTTGCAAAAATAAATATTTTTACTGACCATTTAAGACCAGTACCTCAGATTAATATTTAACCTCTTTTATAATCTTTAAAATGACCAAAAATACCCCTACGGGGTTTAAATTGAGTTTAAATTCGTTTTGGGCATAATAGAAGGTATTCTACTGATATCATAACACATTTTAAACATATTAACTTAGGGAACCTGTTCATGACTCATTTGGTTACCCGTTATGCATTTTTCGCATTCGGTGCGGTTTGTGTGACTAGTTTGCATAAATTGACCGAAACGGGTCATACCTTATCATTTTCACTTGAAAATAAAAAATGTGTTTGGTTTACCCATATTAAACAAGTCTTCATACTTTTCGGGTCGAAATCACATTCTAATCCGGTCTTCGCTTAATCTTGCGTTTTGAACCGTATAATTTCTTTAAAACTAACCGGTCTAAGTTAAGACTTAAATAAGACCCGTTAGGATTCTAATAGGTTATTAAAAACCATTTTTCCAGATTAGGAGCCCGGTAAAATCTGTCTGTACTTGCTTGATTGATTTACGGCTGGGAATAAATTTATATTTTTGCTCAGGTAAATATTTTTAACTTATTTTCCCTTATACGGGCTTGGGGTACGGTATATAAAATACCGCTTGGTCGGGTATTGAATCTTTAATCATATGAAGGTTAAATCATTGAGATAACCCGTTTAATTTGTTTTGTTTGTTTTAAGCCTTCGGGGGGTTAATGACCATGTCCTAGATATCCTCGGCTCATTCATTAAAATGGCCACGACTTATGCACGGGGTGTAGGGATTCACCTGCCGGTGCGTATGTAAAATGATATACCTGCTTGTTCGAGAATAACTAGCTGTGGGTTATATTATGTGGTGTGTCTATTAATCTTTAACTCGGTATTTAACCCGGGCTACTGAACGTATAACAAACATATAATTCTTTTACAAGATTATTTTTAAATAATTATCCCAAGTTATAAAAGAATATTTGTGCCTCGTGCAATTAAATCAATTTTATAAACACTTTTCAAAAGAGTCGGTTAATTATATTTACAAGTGTAAACTGACGTATTTTCCAAAAAGGTTAAGTGCAGGTACTAAGCTTAATGGGCTAGAACTCCTGAGTGAATAAATAAAAAGTCTTGTAAGCTTTTATCACTTTAAATCTGATGAAAAATGTTTCTTTTGTTTTGATCCGCCTGTGGATCTACTTTACAACCGTTATGTAATAATTTATGTTACTTTCATTCGGTTTGTAATATTTTACTTTAGACTTCCGCTGTGCATTGAACTGTGATAAATTGACTATGATGATATCAACTACGTCACGATACTCCCCACCGGGCCCACCAGTAGTACGTGGAAATATCGAGGTGTGATAGGTTGGTATCAGAGCCAACATTGAGTGAATTAAACACTAGCCTTCTGTGTTTAATCTCAATGACACAGTTGCACATTCCTCGACTTCCGAGTCTAGACATGAACAAGGAATAATCTCATCCCTAACAAGTATGCTTTGTTTTCGATATTTAAGCATATCAGGAACATGTCGCCAAGTAAAGCTGTCATTTGTAGAAGCTCTCCAAACCCGAAGCCTAGGAATGTTAAGCTTCGTTCCATAGCTCGAATCAGCGTACTAGCAGTATGGAGAAAGGATCTTTTTGGACCCATTCCCAAAACCAAACCAGTTGAAATCATTAACCATACTTCAGATTCTGTACCTAAGACTTTTGAAACTTCAAATGAGATGCCAACATCGGAGGAGTCCATACCAGCAGTCCCTGAGGCTCCCACTTCGAAGATGATACCTATGGACCCGAAGGACCTATATTTCTTAACTCCAAATCTTGGAATCCCAAACCTGGATTACACCTGCCCCGACCCTATCCGTGATCCATATTATTTCTTAACCATAAAATCCTTGGATTCCACCTCTGCTAAGGTTCCTAATGTGGAAGAATTCGACTACCCGCTAAAACCTTCAGTACCCATACCGCACAAAGTGAACCAAGGAGGAGACTTTCAGAAATAACGTGAAGAAGAAACTCATTTTGTTGAATTTCATTTTTTTAGTAGTCCTTATAAGGACATATTTATCCTTTCGTCCCTTCGTGGACAATGTAATTTCTTTCAAGTCCCGTTTAGGGCAATTATGTACTCCTTTTAAATTTTATTGGAATTTTTGATTTAAATTTCATTTCTATCATTATATATAAAAAAATAATATATGAAATAAATCAAAAAAATATCATTCCTTTTTGTAATTGATCTACCATTAAATATTAAAAGGAATCTTAAAGATACGACCTAGCCTATATGTCATTTAAGACTTGGCCTTTTACTGGTCTCCTAAATCTGGAACAGAGGTTTTAATAACCTATTAGATTCCTAACGGGTCTTACTTAAGTTAAAACTTAGACCGGTTAGTTTTAAAGAATGGCTTACGGTTCAAAACGCACGATTAAGTGAAGACCGGATTAGAATGTGATTTAGACACGACAAGTATGAAGACTTGTATAATATGGGTAAAATAAATACATTCTGGATTTTGAGGTAAAAATGATAAGGTTTGACCCGTTTCGGTTAATTTATGTAAACTAGTTACATAAACCGTACCGAACGCGAAAAATGCATAACGGGTAACCATTTGAGTCATGAACAGGTTCCCTAAGCTAATATGCTTAAAATGTGTTATGATATCAGTGAGATACCTTCCATTATGCCCAAAACGAATTTAAAATCAATTTAAGCATCGTAAGGGTATTTTGGTCATTTTAGAGCTTATAAAAGAGGTTAAATAGTAATCTAAGGTTCTGGTCTAAAATGATCAGTAACAATATTTATTTTAGTGAGTTATATCAGTAGGATATTGCATATATGTGAAATTTATCATTTATGTCCAAACTATGCACCGTAGGGGCATTTTGGTCATTTCACATATGCTTTAAGGGTCAAATTTGGTAATCCGAGTTCAAAACTTTTATTTACTGATAAAGTATAAAATTGATTCATAACATCAGTAGGTAACAAGCCTTGGGTGCCTAATATGGTTTTAAACCATACTATGCGCCTAAATCGCATAAAAGTCAGTATTTGATGATATTCAGGTTGATTAAAGAAATCTGAGATTTTTACCAGCCTTTACAGTTTAAAATAACTTATTTATTATATAAAATCAGTAGAAAAAGGTTTGATATGTAAAGGATGTGTAAAACTCATTTTATTAGCAAAAAGGGCATAAGCGTCAATTACCGAATCAATGCTAGAATCTTAAGTTATGATCAGTTTAAAATTTAATAAAAATTTCCAAAAATCCCTAAATATTATATTACATTAGTGGGTAAAAGGTTTGGTGTCAAAATTTGGGTTTAAATAGGATTTATGTTGAAAATGCCGTTTAATTAATAAAAAAGCTTTCATTTACGATATTGAGCATAACTCCTTATTTAGACCATAAAATGACGTCAAACTTTTAGGACATGTTTATAAATCAGTAATAAATGTTTTTGTCCTCTCACATTTTCAAAAATCTCGTTTTAATATCAAAAGGGCATAATGGTCAAGTTTTAAGCAAATAACGGAAACATGCAAATGAATCGGATTACTAAGGAACCAGGTTGTATAACTTCAGATGGTTATACTAACCAATAATATGGTCCTAAAGGAACCCTAAGGCATATCTAAACTAAGGTAAATCAGGTCAGAACTGAAAGTCAAAGCAAAAGTCTACTTTTGCGACTTTCGGTTCCGAACCGAGCCTAAACTCAGAATTGTCGGGTTGAACATGCTTAGACATGTTCTTATATTATTTACCAAGTTATTTTAATGTTAAAACAGGTTCCATAATCTCTGCATTGTTAGTTATGAATTTATTTGCAAAAATAGATTCTGTTGACTTTTTAATAATAAGTTTGACCTGACAATTGACCAAGTTAGAGTGATAATCAGTGGGTGCCCTTTTAAGGGTTTATTACCCACATAATTACCAACTCATAGCCACTTTCAATTCGAATAATGGCTGGACCATTAGTGATTAATCACTAAGTCAAAGCTTAATTACGATGGCTTTGACTTTTGGTCATGAAACTAATAAAACTTAAACTAGAGAGGCTAAGGACACTTACTGAAGTACTTAGCACGAAAATAGAACTGAGGATAACTTCTTAGAGCTCCAAGAGACTCCTGAGAATGAGTTTTGAGTGAAAGTTTGCAAGTGTGAATTGAACAAGTGAAGAGCAAGGCCTTATATAGCAAAATGGAAGCTCCAAGATCTTTGCATGTGTCCCTATGATGATCCCAGATGTTACCAGGTGTCCCTATTGCATGAAAAACCATTGGCACAGTCCCTGGATTTGAAAACAAGCAAAGGCGGTGCAACAGGCTGAACATGCAGCTGTCAAGTTTTTTCGTCGCTGGTGCTGCTCACGCGGGCTGCGTAGACTCTTTAAGAGTCTTACGCGGGCCATTTGGCTTCTTCTTGACCGGAAACCAACTTTCCTTAATTGCAGTTTTGGTCCTTGGTCCATATTATGTTTATTTAACTTTTGTTTATTGCACTTTTGACCCCCAAATTTAACTTTTAAGGGCCTTAGGTCATAAACTAACTCCGTTAAGCTCCCGGTTAGTGGTACGATCACCCGAAAAGTCTTTAATTTCAACGTTGACGCATTTGATCCTTATTTCTTGGAATTAATACTTTGATTATTTATGTGCGTCGAAACTCCACGAATTTATTATACAACATTCATGGAAGTATAAGGAAGCATTACAAAGTCTCGGAAATGTTAAAAGGTCACTCAGAGGTAACTTTAAACATGTTGACACATTTAACCCTTATGCTTTGTAACTTTTCAATTTAAGCACAAACAGCTTTCTAAGTTCGATATTTTATTTATTAAAGAATACGAACGTCGTGTGAGGTCAATCAGAGGCACAAGAATGGCATGTTGACACTTTGGATCCTTTTACTTACATATTTACATTGTTTGACAATTTTAGTCCATCGGAAACAATTCCTTGCACGTTTAAAGTCCATGACACGTGTCCTCATTATATTGGTCATGATTTTACGAGGTTACATCCTCACCCCCTTAAAAGAAATCTCGACCTCGAGATTTACTGAAATAAATGAGGGTACTTCTGTTTCATTGCGGATTCAACCTCCCACGTGTATTCTGGGCCTCTACGGGCATCCCACTTTACCTTCACAATCGGCACATGCTTCTTTCGAAGTTTCTTAACCTGTCGGTCCTCAATCGACAAAGGTTTTTCAACGAACTTCAAGCTTTCGTCAATTTTCACGTCCTTGTGTGACATTACTAGCGACTCATTGGCTAGACATTTCTTTAGGTTGCAGGTGTGGAACACATTATGTATTCCACTGAACTCCTCTGGCAGATTTAACTTGTAAGCTACGGTTCCGACACATTCGATGATCTCGAATGGTCCTATGTACCTTGGGCTCAACTTTCCCTTCTTGCCAAAACACATTACCCCTTTCCAGGGTGATACCTTAAGTAACACTTTATCACCTATCTCGAATTTCAGAGGTTTACGTCTTTTATCTGTGTAGCTTTTCTGCCTATCCCTGGCAGTTTTGAGACGATCACGGATCTGAACGATCTTATCCGTTGTCTCTAGGACTATATCATGTCCTAATAGTTGGACTTCACCAACTTCCGCCCAACAAACTGGCGTCCTACACTTTTTCCCGTACAAAGCTTTGAAAGGTGCTGCTTGAATACTCGAATCATAGCTATTATTATACGAAAATCCAATCAACGGAAGATGATCATCCCAACTTCCTCCTAAATCAATGACACAAGCTCAGAGCATATCCTCAAGTGTTTGAATTGTACGTTCGCTTTGACCATCTGTCTGAGGATGATAAGCAGTGCTGAAGTTTAGACGAGTGCCTAAAGATTGCTGAAAGCTTTTCCAAAAATGTGTTGTGTATCTAGTATCCCTATCCGAGATAATCGATACTGGCACTCCGTGAAGAGATACAATCTCATCCACATACAGCTGAGCTAACTTGTCGGAGCTGTGAGTTTCTTTAATTGGCAAGAAGTGGGCTGACTTAGTTAACCTATCGACTATTACCCAAATAGTATAATTTCCTTGCTTTTTCTTTGGTAACTTTGTGACAAAATCCATGGTTACCATTTCCCATTTCCAAGTGGGAAGGTCAGGCTGTTGCAGCAAACCCGACGACTTTTGATGCTCCGCTTTAACTTGTGCGCACGTCAGACATTTTGCTACATAAGTGGCTATAGATTTCTTCAAACCTATCCACCAATAATTTGTCTTTAAATCATGGTACATCTTATCACTGCCAGGATGGACTGAGTATTTCGAACTGTGGACTTCCTGGAGGATCACGTGTCTAAGTCCTCCATGGATAGGGACCCAGATTCATCCATTTAATCTTAGGATCCCATCCTTGCCATATGACAATTGTTCAGCAGTTACGCCTAGCTTTTCATTTGGGTAGTTAGCTTCTAATATAGCTTCCTTCTGGGCGGCTAACAATCTTTTATTCAAACTGTTCTTTAACTCAATGCTCTTGGCGTTGATTCTAATAGGCTTAACCCTTTCCTTCCTGCTCAAGGCATCGACGACTACATTCGCTCTGCGTGGATGATATCGGATTTCACAGTCATAATCATTCAGCGTCTCCATCCATCGGCGCTGTCTCATGTTAAGATCCTTTTGGTTAAACATGTATTGAAGGCTCTCTTATGATCAGAATAGATTACGCACTTAGGGGCTGTTTGTTAGCCTCTGAATGGTCATTAAGAGGCTACCTCTTAATGAAACCATTAAGAATTTTTCCAATGAGAAGGTAGAAGAAAGTGACATGTGATGATTTACCATTCAGAGGTTACCTCTTAACCATTCAGACTTGAGGTTACCTCTTATTCATTCAGAGATTTTAAATCATTAAGAGGTAGCATCTGAATGGTCATTAAGAGGCTACCAAACAACCCCTTAGTCCCATAAAGGTAATGCCTCCAAAGCTTCAGTGCAAATACAACGTCACCCAATTCCAAATCATGGGTGGTGTAATTCTTCTCGTGCACCTTTAATTGTCGGGAAGCATATGCAATAACTTTGCCCTTCTTCATAAGCACACATCCCATACCTGTGTGCGATACGTCACAGTATACCACAAATTCTTCAATTCCTTTAGGCAATGTCAAAACAGGTGCATTGCTTAATTTCTGTTTAAGAATCTGAAAAGATTCTTGCTGCTTAGGACTCCAGTCAAACTTGACATTCTTGTGGGTCAGCGATGTCAGAGGTGCGGCAATCCTTGAAAAGTTCTCACTGAAACGTTGATAGTATCCTGCTAGACCTAAGAAGCTGCGTATCTCTGTAGGAGTCTTAGGCTCTTTCCAATTCATAATTGCTTCAATCTTAGCGGGATCCACCTGGATACCACGCTCGCTAACCACATGTCCAAGAAATTGGACTTCACGAAGCCAAAACTCACATTTTGAAAACTTGGCATAGAGCCTCTCTTGCTGAAGAAGTTTAAGGATACATCGAAGGTGCTTTTCATGATCAGCCTGATTCTTTGAGTAGATGAGTATGTCATAAAAAAAAAACAATGACAAACTTGTCCAAATAGGGTTTACAAACGCGATTCATGAGGTCCATGAACGCTGCTGGTGCATTAGTGAGCCCGAAAGGCATCACTAAGAATTCGTAGTGACCATGACGAGTTCTGAATGTAGTCTTATGCACATCTTCATCTCTGACCTTCAGTTGATGGTATCCTGACCTCAAATCAATCTTGGAGAAATAACTTGCTCCTTGAAGCTGATCGAATAGATCATCGATCCTGGGTAGCGGATATCTATTCTTGATTGTCACTTTATTCAGCTCACGATAATTGATGCATAGACGCATCGAGCCATCCTTCTTTTTCACAAACAGAATCGGTGCTCCCCAAGGGGACGAGCTAGGTCGTATAAAATCCTTTGCCAATAAATCATCCAACTGAGTCCTTAACTCTTTCATCTCAGTTGGAGCCAAACGATAAGGTGCTCTTGCAATTGGTACTGCTCCACGAATGATATCGATTCTGAACTCCACTTGACTATTTGGGGGAAAACCAGGTAGTTCTTTAGGAAATACTTCTGGAAACTCAGAAATAACTGGGATGTTTTCAATCTTAGGCTTTGGTTCATCAATGGTTACCTGTGCCATATAAATGACACAACCTTTCTTCATACACCTTGATGCCTTAAGCAAGGACACTTGCTTAGGTAACCCGTACTGAGTATCTTCTTGTATTGTTAACAGCTCACCATAAGGAGTCTTGATAACCACATGCTTCTTATCACATACGATTTGGGCTTGGTTATGAGATAACCAATCCATGCCTATTACTATGTCGAATCCAGCTAATTTCAACAGAAGCAAGGAAAGCGGAAAAGAGTGGTTCCTAATGGATATAAAACATCCATCTAGAACTGTTGACACGATTTCTAAGGAACCATCGGCTAATTCTACCTCATACTTTATGCTTAGAGTTTTAACAGGCAGATTTAATAACTTATTATCCACAAAAGTCTGCACCCGAATCAAACAATACTCTAGCATAAACATCATTGATAAGAAAGGTACCTGTTATCACATTGTCGTTCTGAATGGCTTCCTGAGCATTCATCTGAAAGACCCGAGCATTGGTCTTTTTACCCTCTTCAGGTTTCCTTGCATACTTTGGGCAGTTGGACTATATATGTCCCTTCTCGTTACAGTTGTAACAAGTCACATCCTTTATCTTCTTGCAATCCAACGTTTTATGGTCACTTGATTTGCAGATCCCACAAGCCTTAGGCTGCGATTGGGATTTTGATTCGAACCTGCACTTCCCTAGATGACGCTTCTTGCAGGTTTTACACTTGGGTTTTTCACCCGACTGCTGTCTATCCTTTTTAAATCCGGAACCCTTCTTGTTCTCAGAGTTCCCTTTATGTTTCTTCTCAGAACAGCGTGAGTTCTCATCCTCACGTTTCCTTTTCCCCTCGTCAGAATTCCTGAGCGATCTCTGCCTGACCGCGTCGAGAGTAAGAGATAACGAAAAATCAGCCACTGACCTGAATGTGGTGGGTCTAGATGCCTTCACATTTGATTTAATTTCTGGAGCTAAACCTCCAATAAAACAAGCTATACAATTCGGTTCCGGTGTGACCAAGTATGGAACCAATCAAGACATGGTGTTAAAGCTCGTAAGATATGCCTGACAGTCTAAGTTCTTCATGACCAATGTCAAGAAGTCAGTCTTGATTTTCTCAACTTCATGTTGAGGACAAAAATTTTCTTTGATAAGAGCAACAAACTGATCCCAAGTCAGATTGTATAACGGGATCTTCCTAGTAGCTTGGATTAGCGACCTCCACCAAGCTAGAGCTTCACCTTTGAATGATCGTGACACAAACTTCACAATATCTTTATCAGCACAACCACTGATATCAACCACGGTATCCATCTCGTCGAGCCAAGTCATACAATCAATGGCTCCTTTCTCCCCTGTGAAATCCCTCGGCTTACAGGAGACAAAGTATTTAAGCACAACCTGTCTAGACGGTACACTTCTCTGATTTTATGAATGATGAGAATCACTCTTGTGAGCTGTATGAGTCTTGGAAGGTGTAACACCCCGAAAACGGGTTTGGTAATCAAACTCCGTTAATACTAAAAGACGGGTGAAGTACCGTTAGTAGTAAAAATAACCCGGTAGATATTTGGATTTAAATAAGAAATCCTAATATTAAATACAAGCGAATCAAAGTTTTAAGGAATTGAGTTTATAAGAGCCCGAGTTAACGGAACTTAAAATAAAACGGGTTAGAACTCCCGGGACCCACCAAGTAACTAGGAATATTAACCTAGTTAGCTAGAGTCTTGACATAATAGAACAAATATGGTTAAAATACCCTTTAAATAACTTGTGTAAAATTGAGGGACTAAACATGGGCAAATGTAATGAAGTTTAATTAAAAAAAAATTAAAACACAAACCACACATACGTGTGTGGTGTCTGCGATTTCATCAGAGCTACAAGGAGCTCTCAAAACTCAACCCTAAACTTCAAGAAATTCACCAAATTGAAGGGTGAACCAGAGCCAAATCGTATGCATGAACACATAAAAACAATCATCAAGCTTATGGGATCATAAGGTATGTCGAATTTCAGTATTTTGTTCCATCTCAGATTCTTGATGAACCCTAGAAGTTCGAAAATTGATCTTGAATGATGGTTATTTGGGTGAAAATAGGATGTATGCATGATTTGAAATAAGCCCTAGTTAATAAACTAAGGGATTTGAGTGCATGTTAGTAAAACTCATGATCACTAACTAGGTGTTTAATGGGTTTTGTAGAAACATGATGAACACTAGAATCATGATTATCAAACTAGTGATATTTGAACTTTATGAAGTTAATCTTGACATTTAACCATGAGTTAGACGATTATTTAGTAAAAAGATGTTGAAATTGGCAAGATATGTAATCATGGAGTTTGATTGTTAATTTTATAAAAGTATGCTCACTAGGTGTTTGATAAAATGCCTAGGAGAAAGCCAAATATTGAAATTTAGAACGAAACGCGTATTTGAATAATATGGCTAGTTAAATGAAATATGAAACAAGAAGAGTTCTAATCATCATGTTGATTTGAACTTAATGTTGTAAATCATGTGATTGAAAGTAGTTAACTTTAATAAACTAAGTAAATTAATCTTGAAGTCGAATAGTAGCTTCGACATAGAGAATAAGTAAGGTCGAATGGTCGTGATTTTAAATGACTAGTCTAACCACCTTGTAAATGTTGGCAATAGTCTGACGCTTAACGAGCTAGGTGGAGGCTTGAGAAAGAAGCGGTTAAACGAATCAAGCACGTGAAGAAAGGCGTAAACCGGATGAGAGGTAAGTATAATTTTCGCACTTATGTAGATTACTCGTTTATTCTATACGAAATAATCGCGATAACGATAATATTGAAATATGGATTTTGTTAAGATTACCTTGTGGTGTAATCTAATGATGAGGAAAAATGGTGAAAATGGAAATTGGTCAAGAGTCGACTAATGTAATTAAGGTTAAAAGCGTGCCCATGGCGTAAGCCGAAATGGGTTGAATTTGTAAGAAAAGAGTTTAAGAGATAAAGGATTTGGTAATATAATCCGGGATGGGATGGATGTATGAATTGGACATCAAAAACCATGTTTTTGATTTAAATAGATAACGTTGTGTATATAGTCCAAATGGGTCAAATGGTGGTGATAACACCATTTGACAATACCGACTAATGCGGTGGTCAAGTCTTATGTTAACAGGATCAATTGGCGAATCGGATAAATGCATCGCCATAGATTGAGTGACAATTAAAGCAAGGTATAAAACCGGGTCTATTTGTTGTCCCGAGCCAGGTACGTATAAATATGATTATAGCTAACGTACAAATTTGGCCAAATAAGTAGTAAATGTCCTTCATCATAAATGAAAGGTAAAATGGACTAATACGCCCTTGTAAGCTAAATTGAACAAACGGCCTTTAACGTTAGTTTGGAAATGAGTTTTATGCTTAATTAAATGCTTACAATAGGTACAAGAAGGAGAAAGATGTAGGACTTTGGTTAAACGACTCTATATGGGTGTTGCCATAGAATAACAATCCGAGGAAATAAAACTCGGATTACATAGAACATTATATTAAATCCACCACACATATAGTTGTGGTGGAAGATCATTTGATAAATATTGCGGAAATAAGATGCTAGAAATAGACGAGTATGATGTATGCGGAAAAGTGCTTAAATACCCTTAACGGGTCAAAATAATCATTTAAGTATAAACGGGTTTAAGATTATACATAAACTTGTGAATTGAACCTAATATGATAAACAACATTGAAATTATAAGGTTCATGTGAAATCGGGATCAAACAATCATGTTTGTTTGATAAAATCACGAACGAGTCAAAATTAGGTAGAAAGGGTATTAAGTCGAAGACTTGAAAGTATGAAATTTTGTTAATTTGGATGTTGGATTTCAACTTCATAAGATGGAGAATTGAATTACGGACGCGTAGGAAAAAGAATCGGGTAAAACGGATTAAAAACGAGAGAGTTATGCTCGTTTCCGTGAAATCGGGTTATGCTGGGAATATGCAGCAACATAATAAGGAGCTTGCTGTCAAAACATGGGCTAGGTGGGGCGTCTAGCCCCCCCTGAATCCCAAAAATGTTTAATTTTGTTTGTTTGACCCATATAACTTGTTTAAACTTGTTATTTAACTATCAAAACTAACTTTTAAGTTGGTTTTGATCATAGGTGATTGCCAAGAGTGCCCGGATGAAGATCAAGCTCGAAGAAGAACCGAACACGATAAAGTTAAAAGCTTCCGCACGGCGTTTCGTCCTATCTTTTAAACGAAGAACTCAAATTTATTACGATGTATATAAACCTTCATTTGTAAAAGATTTAAATTAACCGTATTTGTCAAAGTACATGTAATCATAATTACATGTTTATTTCCGTAAACTATACGAAAAGCTTAAAATAATAACAAGGGTGTTACAAGTTGGTAACCAGAGCTCATTGTTAAAAAGTAAAGTGTGTTCGGTTCGAGACTTGATCGCAAATCCGGTAAGTGCAATGGTTTATTATGATTAAAGTGTTGAGAACAACACATATGGTTATCGTGCAATACACGTTACACCGATAAAAACGATATAGAATAGATTTAGTCAACGAAATTACACGCGTTGATGCGTATAGCAGAAAAGCCTTGTATTATAATACAGGCATCCATTAATGTCGAAATTACTAACTGTTGTGAATGTTTTAATTGAAGGACACTCGCATCTGAAGATGACGAGAGTTGGACAAGTTACGGATATGAGGATGAAACAGTCCGATGTATGACAAGCAAAGCATACGCATCAAGGATCTAAATCGCGTAATGATCACGAACAAGGTTAACGGAAAAAGGAGAGCCTGATAGAGCAAGCATTATCAGGTGCACGTTTTAAATTATTGCATAAATAAGTAATATGCAACAAATATGTAGAAATTGAAAGTTGCATATGTAGATTAAAAACTTGGAAAAAAAAACCCGAATAGAAAATGTATTCGGGATATTGTTTCCAAGAGAAACAAATAAAGGTATTACTTACATAGGGCGTGATGTGAAAACTATAAAAAGGTCATGCGTGTCATGTGTTAATCTCTTACTCTGGCCAAGTAAGTAGTGGCATATGATACCATGAACTTCTTATAGCGGACACATTTACATCCGATGTAGTAAGGGTGGGGTGAATGGGACTAACTTAAATGGTACCCAAATGAATCAAATAAGTAAGATGTTTGATAGTAAACGTAAACGTAAGTCAGATGACGGAAGCGTATTACGTAAGAATAACGAGCCCGAGAGAAGGGACAAGGATCAAGTAAAAAGAAAATACAGACCGACCAATGGGAATGCTAAGGCATAGGGATAAAAGTTGACTGTCACATGTGATGAACTTCGCACGGACAAGTCAAATAAATTAAATAAAGAATAAAGGACACGATTGAATAAAAACGATGGATTTCGCTAAGACGACCAAATAAGTTAAAACGAAGTCTAAATCATATCAGAATGATTATTTTGAAAATGACTTCGATAAGGATACCCGATAGATGGGTATGATTTTAAGGATATGCGTAACCCAATAGACGGGAACACAGATTAGAAAGTCAAAAGACTCGGATTATGGGTCATGACTAAAAGATGATAAGATTTTGCAAACAGAAATTTTGATAATTACGTTCAACTATTTTAAGATGAATGGGTCAAATGAAGAGTGAAGTTTAACATTCATAAGTGAGGAAGTTTCACACAAACAAGTCAAACGAGACTAATAAAGAATAACACTTGAAAATGAAAATAAGCGCAAGCTAAATAATGAGAGCGCGAAATATCAATGAACCTATGTGATAGGTCGTAAAAGAGTATAGAAAGGGAAATGCAAACCAGTGAAACTGGAGTGTTAAAACATTAAGATAAAGAACACGGGTAACGGTTTGAAAGGAAATTGAGGCGTAAACTGAATAGTGATAAGAATGAGACGAACCGACGCGTGAATGACGAAAGAAGTCATAGATTCGGAAGAATAATTTAAAAGAAAACAAATGTAGCCTTAGACTACGGTCAAGGTAAAACGAAATGCAAAAGCGAAAATAAAAGATTTGAAAGATAAAAATGGTACCTTGACACCGTAAATATATATATATACAGTTGAATAATGACTAGGATAAAAGATGATTTTCGGGATCATCACAACTTATGATATTATAAATAATGCTAAGGTCTACGGGACCAAAAAGACCTTCGGATCACAAATAGAAGGAAACGAATTGTTGGGGTCTCACCTTAATAAGGTCAAAAAGGTGAAAATCTAAAGTAATAGCCTACGAGGCTAAGTGAAGGAACCTACGGGACAATAGTGTAAGGTGAGGGAACTTGTTACGATTCCCCGCGTAAAACGAGAACGAAAAACAATAAATTATGGGTTGTCAATTTCCTTGATATGAGTAATTGACATAGTTAAAGGGAAAAACGTTAAACTAAAATTCAGTTTTAGTAAGAAATAACGTTCTAACAAATATGAATATTATGAGACGAATTCGGAAAATGATTAATATCAAAGAATTTAGATCTTAACACCGATGGGTGCAAGGCAATGCATTCGAAAGAAAGATTTTCAATAAGAAAAGACGGCATAAACTTAAACATGATGTGATGTGATCACGGTCACAAGGGTGATACAGAATATAACCACGTTATAACGTTAGTTGCAAGATATGAAATCAAATCATAAACACGTAAAAGGCCAATGACGGCAATATAGTAAACCCGGGTGATGGGGTATAAGGTAACCGGTGACTAACAAGTCTAACCACCAAAATAAATAATCAATAAAGATAATGGATACAAGCTGAAAGTAACGGCCCTCGAGGCCTTACACATGAAAGATGCACGCGTAAATACAAAAGTGAAAACTTTTGACCAAAAGGAACGGATGCCTTGAAAACGAAACTAGATTCGTTGATCAAACCAAGGAACTACGTAAATAAGGTTTCGGGGACGAAACCTCTTTAAGGGGGGTAGACTTGTAACACCCCGAAAACGGGTTTGGTAATCAAACTCCGTTAATACTAAAAGATGGGTGAAGTACCGTTAGTAGTAAAAATAACCCGGTAAATATTTGGATTTAAATAAGAAATCCTAATATTAAATACAAGCGAATCAAAGTTTTAAGGAATTGAGTTTATAAGAGCCCGAGTTAACGGAACTTAAAATAAAACGGGTTAGAACTCCCGGGATCCACCAAGTAACTAGGAATATTAACCTAGTTAGCTAGTGTCTTGACATAATAGAACAAATATGGTTAAAACACCCTTTAAATAACTTGTGTAAAATTGAGGGACTAAACATGGGCAAATGTAATGAAGTTTAATTAAAAAAAATTAAAACACAAACCACACATACGTGTGTGGTGTCTGCGATTTCATCAGAGCCACAAGGAGCTCTCAAAACTCAACCCTAAACTTCAAGAAATTCACCAAATTGAAGGGTGAATCAGAGCCAAATCGTATGCATGAACACATAAAAACAATCATCAAGCTTATGGGATCATAAGGTATGTCGAATTTCAGTATTTTGTTCCATCTTAGATTCTTGATGAACCCTAGAAGTTCGAAAATTGATCTTGAATGATGGTTATTTGGGTGAAAATAGGATGTATGCATGATTTGAAATAAACCCTAGTTAATAAACTAAGGGATTTGAGTGCATGTTAGTAAAACTCATGATCACTAACTAGGTGTTTAATGGGTTTTGTAGAAACATGATGAACACTAGAATCATGATTATCAAACTAGTGATATTTGAACTCTATGAAGTTAATCTTGACATTTAACCATGAGTTAGACGATTATTTAGTAAAAAGATGTTGACATTGGCAAGATATGTAATCATGGAGTTTGATTGTTAATTTTATAAAAGTATGCTCACTAGGTGTTTGATAAAATGCCTAGGAGAAAGCCAAATATTGAAATTTAGAACGAAACGCGTATTTGAATAATATGGCTAGTTAAATGAAATATGAAACAAGAAGAGTTCTAATCATCATGTTGATTTGAACTTAATGTTGTAAATCATATGATTGAAAGTATTTAACTTTAATAAACTAAGTTAATTAATCTTGAAGTCGAATAGTAGCTTCGACATAGAGAATAAGTAAGGTGGAATGGTCGTGATTTTAAATGACTAGTCTAACCACCTTGTAAATGTTGGCAATAGTCTGACGCTTAACGAGCTAGGTGGAGGCTTGAGAAAGAAGCGGTTAAACGAATCAAGCACGTGAAGAAAGGCGTAAACCGGATGAGAGGTAAGTGTAATTTTCGCACTTATGTAGATTACTCGTTTATTCTATACGAAATAATCGCGATAACGATAATATTGAAATATGGATTTTGTTAAGATTACCTTGTGGTGTAATCTAATGATGAGGAAAAATGGTGAAAATGGAAATTGGTCAAGAGTCGACTAATGTAATTAAGGTTAAAAGCGTGCCCATGGCGTAAGCCGAAATGGGGTGAATTTGTAAGAAAAAAGTTTAAGAGATAAAGGATTTGGTAATATAATCCGGGATGGGATGGATGTATGAATTGGACATCAAAAACCATGTTTTTTATTTAAATAGATAACGTTGTGTATATAGTCCAAATGGGTCAAATGGTGGTGATAACACCATTTGACAATACCGACTAATGCGGTGGTCAAGTCTTATGTTAACAGGATCAATTGGCGAATCGGATAAATGCGTCGCCATAGATTGAGTGACAATTAAAGCAAGGTATAAAACCGGGTCTATTTGTTGTCCCGAGCCAGGTACGTATAAATATGATTATAGCTAACGTACAAATTTGGCCAAATAAGTAGTGAAGGTCCTTCATCATAAATGAAAGGTAAAATGGACTAATACGCCCTTGTAAGCTAAATTGAACAAACAGCCTTTAACGGTAGTTTGGAAATGAGTTTTATGCTTAATTAAATGCTTACAATAGGTACAAGAAGGAGAAAGATGTAGGACTTTGGTTAAACGACTCTATATGGGTCTTACCGTAGAATAACAATCCGAGGAAATAAAACTCGGATTACATAGAACATTATATTAAATCCACCACACATATAGTTGTGGTGGAAGATCATTTGATAAATATTGCGGAAATAAGATGCTAGAAATAGACGAGTATGATGTATGCGGAAAAGTGCTTAAATACCCTTAACGGGTTAAAATAATCATTTAAGTATAAACGGGTTTAAGATTATACATAAACTTGTGAATTGAACCTAATATGATAAACAACATTGAAATTATAAGGTTCATGTGAAATCGGGATCAAACAATCATGTTTGTTTGATAAAATCACGAACGAGTCAAAATTGGGTAGAAAGGGTATTAAGTCGAAGACTTGAAAGTCTGAAATTTTGTTAATTCGGATTTTGGATTTCAACTTCATAAGATGGAGAATTGAATTACGGGCGCGTAGGAAAAAGAATCGGGTAAAACGGATTAAAAACGAGAGAGTTATGCTTGTTTCCGTGAAACCGGGTTATGCTGGGAATATGCAGCAACATAATAAGGAGCTTGCTGTCAAAACAGGGGCTAGGTGGGGCGTCTAGCCCCCCTGAATCCCAAAAATGTTTAATTTTGTTTGTTTGACCCATATAACTTGTTTAAACTTGTTATTTAACTATCAAAACTAACTTTTAATTTGGTTTTGATCATAGGTGATTGCCAAGAGTGCCCGAATGAAGATCAAGCTCGAAGAAGAACCGAACACGATAAAGTTAAAAGCTTTCGCATGGCGTTTCGTCCTATCTTTTAAACGACGAACTCAAATTTATTACGATGTATATAAACCTTCATTTGTAAAAGTTTTAAATTAACTGTATTTTTCAAAGTACATGTAATCATAATTACATGTTTATTTCCGTAAACTATACGAAAAGCTTAAAATAATAACAAGGGTATTACAGAAGGTGGTTTTGAATGTGGTACAGACTGAGTTCTGACGCGAGTGCCACTGAATTCATTAAACTGTCTGTCAAGAGCTCTAGTAACGACATTGTCTATTATTGCCTGCAGTTCTGCACCAGCTACATTAACTCTGGTAGTGTCATGATTCTCTCGAGGGTGACTGTTAACTTCATCTGATTCAGCCATGTAGCTTGATTGCTACACAAAATATTAATAATGATTCATTCAGAAGTCTATTATGGAATTGTCATTTATGGCAATTCATTAACCATGGTAACTATAAACCATATTGGTTAATTTAATTTATTTAAATTTTTATTATATTTTATCCAGTTATAAACTATTAAGGATAATAAGGTGGCATACAAAAGGCATAGTCATAAGGACAATTTTAAATTATAAGCCATGATCTTATATGATCGAGGCATTTAGGTTTGAACATAGTTCATTACCTTTCTTGACAGGGAGTCATAGACTACAACTGTCTTTTGTCTTATTTGACAATTATTATGGCCCGCAGGCACATCATCACTAATGGATGTTTAATTAATAAAGGAAATGAATTGAAAAAAAAATCCAATATAAGGATGACTTATGTGATTTTATCGAATCACATTTACCAGGAGTGTTAACATGTTTTCAGATGTTAACAAGGATTTGAATCTTAAAAAGGGTCTACCATCATGACCTTGTCTTAGAATGACACATGGGCTAGGTTTTTACCTTTAAGATTTCACTTAATAATCAATGGCAGATTAATTACAAAAAGGAATGATATTTGATTTATTTCATATATTATATTCATGCATATGATGACAAATGAAATTTTAAATTTAAAACATACCATTAAATTTAAAAGGAGTACATAGGTGCCCTAAACGGGACTTTTACATAAATAACTTGCCCACGTAGGGGCTAAAATGAAAATACAAGTCCTTGCAGGGACTAAGTACATAAATAAAAATGTCCACGCAGGGACTTGATTGAAATAAAGAAATTACAACATAAATAATCAAGGAATCTTCAAAAATCCCTCTTCTTCTTCCCCTTGATCAGATTCGCTTCAGATTCGCTAAACCCTTAAGAAATCCCCGGTGGCTTCTACGCTCCTCTTGAGCCTCTCGTTCCACCTGGCTCAACCTCTGAAGAATTTCCTGTTGTTGCGGCGGCTGGATTATAGGCGGCTGCTGCTGTGGAGGCTGAGGAGGTGGCGGGTATTGATACCCATATGTTTGGTACCCAGATTGGTATGAAGCGGCGAAAGGTCCTTCGGGATGAAGTGCATTGTAGTTTGCCGCTACGAGATACGGGTCAACATCGGGGGCATTGTAGTAGTTGTACCCCAGGTAGGCTGGCTGCTCAAAAGGGTTATACGCCGCTGCACCAGCGTAGGAAGGAATTGGGTTATCATAACCCATTGGTGGTGGTGGTGCGACTGGAGCTGAGTCGACCTCTGAAACTGGGTTTGAAGTCCCACCCATTTGCGGGTCTTCATAAAGTGGCGGGTAGTGGCTGCCACTGGAGTGTTGAGGGGTGCTGAAGTGAAAATCCCCTCTTCGCACGGACATCCGTGCACCTGATCTTCTTCGCTTTGGTGGTTCTGGAGGCAGCTGCTGCTCTAGCGGCGGCGGTGGCGGTGGTGGTGGCATGACCTTCTCAAAATGTGGGTCCTCAGAGGGGACCTGCTGGTGTGGTGATGAGTTGTGGGAGGGTGTATACTCCCAGTGATAATTGTTCCACCATTAAGCAAATGAATCGGGACCTCTATAAGGCGAACCATGGAAAGATGATCCGTCTGAATTCTCTATGGGATGCGTGGGCGTCCCAGTTGGCATCTCGGCAGGTTCTGGATCTGGATCCTTGTCCATGTTGGTGCACACATCTATCGTCTTATATCGAGTCTTAGTTCCGTTGCGGTTTTGATCAAGACATGATGTCATCATACTCATTGATGACATCATGAAAATGACATCAGAGTGACATCATCACAAAAGACAAAGCAAGTTTCAAATCATGAAATCAGAATGTTTGATTTCGCTTGAAGACAAAATAATGTCAAAGGTTTCGCTTGAAAGGAAAGTTGTGGATTTCGCTTGAAGTGTTTCCAAGCGAAATCTCAACTATATAAATAGTCATTTTGTCTTTTCATTTGTAACATTTGTCTCAGAGTGATACCGAAGTGCTGCCGGTATACCTTTTGATTGTAAACACTGTTATATCAATACAAAAGAGGTTTAAAGTGATAAACAAGCTGTTTCATCGTCAGTTTCTTATTTTCCGCATCTGAAACTGATAAATCTCTTCTGAACGACTCGTTCGGGTCCGCAAACGATCCTACAAGTGGTATCAGAGCTCAGGAGGAAGAGATTTCGCCAAAACAGCTCGTTTTTGTCATTTTTTCTGATTTTCTACACATTCTTTCAAAATCGAACAAATTTTTACAGTTAAAATCGGCTCAAATTCTCACATAATATGCGTAAACATGTTTTAACAAACCCTTGAGAGTTTCAGATCTAAAATCGACTTAAATCTTGTTCAATCGGACAAAAATCAGATCATTATTTGCTGACATCATGTTGGATTTCGCTTGAAAAAGTGAGAGTTTGAAGCGAAATCGAGGATTTCGCCTGAAAACAGCAGTTTGTTTGAAATACGTGTGGATTTCTCTTGAAATAAGTTGACTGTGTACGTCGAATTGTGTGAAACTTTGAAGTATGTGGTCGGTTTACATGTGTTGTTGCCAGCTTTAGCATGTGTTGTCAGTTTGCACTGATATTCGCAGTTGCATGTGATTCTTGTCTCTCGGCCAAATCAAATAAATGTGATCATGTGATGTCGGCACATTGAATTTGATTATAGTTCCAATAAAATTTACATGTGTTTGAACGGTTTATTAATGTGAGGTACATGTGACTAGAGTAGTTCAATTCATGTGAAAAGGTCAATTGGTTTTGTTCGAGATGAACATGTGATATACTCATTTCGTTTTTTTTGAGATTGTCAGCCACTCATTTTTAGTGCAAACAAAAAATTCAAAGGTGATTAGTTCATGTGATTTCATGTGAAAACGAGGGGGTCAGTGCATATGATATTAGTGATTGTGCTTTGAGTAGTGTGAACCGATTGAAAGTTTATCGATTATTGTGAATCATTTTGATCAATGTTGTCAGTTTGTTGGGACAAGTTATCACGAGTTATTGTGTCAGACTATATTGAGAGTTCCAATTAGAAAACAATAGGTTTAAAATTAAATTGATATCAGTATACATGTGTTAAGAATTTGGTCCAATCAAAGAGTTTTGAAAGAATCAAGTTGTCGGCACCTCCCATGTGATTATACTTGATGATGTCAGTTTTAGTGGTTGTGTCGGTTCATTAAAGTTAAGATTGGTGATATTATTAAGCGTGTTGTCAGCTCAAGTAATTCAAAGGCCCAAGTTTTCAACATTATAAAGTTATAAGCCCAAGTTTCTACATCATTTACGGCCCAACTGTGTTGATTAAAGTTCACAAGAGATGTTTTAGTTTGTTTGAATTCGAACTCTTTCTGGTTATGTGGTTTAGTCAGGTCGGTTGTTGATCCGGGTCATAGCAGTCCGCACAGTTTGTCATTCTGCAGTCCGCACAGTGTGTCAACGTTCAGTCCGCACAGTGTGTCAACCTTCAGTCTAAACAGAATTATCATCAGTTCGAGTACCAGTTTTATTCTGTTAATCGATAAATTTTTAAACTGATTGTTTGTTTATCTGTTTCAGGTATTATTGTGTTACGAGGAGAATCAGTTCGTGTGAAAGATTGTTTGAGAAATTCTTTGATTCCGAGTCATGGACACCGAGTTCTACAATGCATTTGCAACACCGTCTGGTCCATCTACTATTGCTCAGAACATGAATTTGGAAAACGAGACGGGAACCACCCAAAAGCCCCCGAAATTGATGAGTATCGAAGAATACTATGGGTGGAAAGATAGATTCGAAAACTGGGTTCAGGCTAACCATCTTAGGTCATGGGAATGTATTTTGAAGAAATATGTTTTGCCACAGACTGATTTGAAAGTTAATAAAAAATACATGAATTTAGTAATGAAGAACGTGATATGTATAGATCTGAAAAGATGATGATTAGTCTACTTCAACAAGCTATCAAAGAAGACATTTTCATACTGCTTCAGCATGACAAAACTTCAAAGTCAATTTGGGATGCACTTAAAGTCAAATTTGAGGGTAGCGAGAAAATGATTAAAAGCAAGAAGGCACTGTTAAAGAAAGAATTTGATTTGTTCAACAGTCTACCAGGTGAAGACACAAAGAAGCTGATTGAAAGATACTGTCACCTTGTGCGATCTATGTCAATGCTTAGTATAGAAAAGGAGTCTGAAGAGTGGGTAGACAAATTAGCTGATGCGTTACCGCAAAAAGAGTGGGGAACTTATTTGATGATTCTAAAAAACACAGGGGTTTATGATGGGTTATCAATTGGTGAGTTTATCGAAAAGATTGAGGGTCAAGATTTGGAACAGCAAAAGATCGCGAGAATGAACAGTCCAAGTGGTCAACAGGATGTAAAAATGTATTATAAAGGAAGTGTTCCGGTTTCAGAAACTGAGAGAAGTCCGAAAATCCAGACTGCGTATAGTGCTGGGGATTCTACAGAAAAGATTGATCAAAGTTCAAACAAAAGCAGCAGTGGTTTCTCATTATATCCAAGTGTCAATCCAAAGAGTTCATCAGAAAGCTTTCAGTCCCAAAGCACAAAAACAGGAAATGGTTATGTGATTCAGTGCAACATCACTCTAAATCTTCCAGAAGGTCAAAGTTTTTCAGAAGACACTGCTAAAGACCACATGGCTCTACTTGGTTCTGTGTTGTTATCGTATGAAGGTCTAGTTGCAGGTCGGATCGGAAATCCTATGCTCACCAAAGAGGATTACGATCAGATGGACGCCGAAGAGATGGAACTGATGGACATTAAATGGTGTCTTGCTAGTGTTCTTAGACGTGCTGAAAAATTCAAAACGATTACCGGGAGAAATGACTTTCTTGATGCTCATGTATCTACTTTAGGTTTTGATAATCTAAAGTTACTTGTTTTCGATGCAGGGAGAAAGGTCATTTCAAGCGGGAGTGCAAGAATAGAGAAGCTAGTGGAGCTCAGAATCCGTTCGGAAAAGACGATTACTACCGGAAAGCCATTTATCAACAAGTTGGTCAGTCACAAGACTCACAAACGGCTCATGGTAGAAAGATTGAGGATTCAAAGAGAGGATGTTTGGTAGATTTCAACTGGAGCAACTATATATCTTCTGATAGCAAAGCATGCATAGTCGATCAAGATGATGAGAGGCTACCTGAAGGTTTCAGTTGGGATATGTTTGTTGATGAAAAGGGTGATTTCAAAGCTTTCATTGCAAAGATTGTTAGAGAACCAGACATGTTCGCCACATGGATGAAATCTATTGGTGAGACAGTGAAAAGTGTGAAGGAACAGTCTGTTACATCTGAAGAAAGCTCAGAAAGTGCTGATGAAGATTCACTAAGTGCAGATGAGAATGTGCAAAATGATGTTAATTCAGAAAAAGAAGTTGTATTTGATCAAACACCGTCTGATTCTGGTGTATCAGATGCTGATTCTGAAAAATCTGTACAGTTTGATCAGTCACCGGTTGATAATAGCAGTGGTGACGAGGAAAAAAAACATATAAATGTTGCAAAATCTCATCTTTCTCCTGAAAGTTTTCATTTTTACTTTGCAGATCGCTTGGAGAAGCTGAAAGAGAAACGAGCTGCAAAAGAACAAAAAGATTTGAAGACTGAAAGTGATGCTGAAAAGGATGAAATTGTTCAAACTGAAGAAGTTAAAATTGTTGCTGGAGAAAAGGTGACTGAAGCTGAGAAGGTGACTGAAGAAGAAAAAGTGGTTGAAGTGGTGAAAACAATCGAAGTTGAAAAGATTGTTGAAGTTGTAAAACCTTGCGAGAAGTGTTTGGAAGTTTGCAAGGAATGTGCAACAAAAGACGAGATAATTGCTGAGTATGAGAAGAAAAAGGAGCAGTTATTGTTCAACCTCAATTATGTAAAAGAATCTTATGATGTTTTGAACAAAACAGTAACTGGTCTCCAAAAGACAAATTCAGAAAGAGAACAAGCACTTACGATGATGAATGCTGTGATGATGACAAAACAGAAAGCCATCTTTTACATCGAAGAAAGTGCTAAATGGAAGCAAGAGTTGGAGACAGAGAAGATTGAGAATGAGAGAATTAGACGTTTATTACAAAGTTATTCTAGTTCTGATTATCTCATTGATCGTATTTACCCAACTGTTGCAGGTATGGAAGTTTTTCAAGATGAGACGCCAAAGCAGAAGAAAGATTGTGGTAAGAAACTGACTGTTAGCTATAACAAGTGTCCGCCTCCAATTTGGGAAGGGTACTCTCATAGAAAACCAAACGAGGAGCAACTTGAAAAAGCAGTCAATATAAAGCTAAAAACCGACACAAATGACGTTTTACCAGATAACATTGATGTCACATTTACCTCTTCTGATACTGATCATGAGTCTGAGTTAATAAAAAAGGTGGTCGATCAGGTGTTGGATACTGATAGGGGTGTTCAAAAAACTCGTGGCTCGCAGCTCGCTCGAAACTCGCTCGAAAAAAGTTCGAAAAAAGCTCAGCTCGAAATTGGCTCGGTTGTAAACGAGCCAGCTCGGCTCAGTTTGTAAACGAGCCGAGCTCGAGCTTGGCCTGGCTCGGCTCGTGAGCCGGCTCGATAAGGTTTACATCCTTCATTTTTTGTCCCACATCGCTCAGAAGACAAAAACTAAGGGAGTATTTCCCCTATAAAAGAAGGTAAAGACAATGTACAAAGTGAGTTAACTATTTATACTTGCATATTTAGCCATTTGGTTAAATTAAATTGCATATAAGGCCCTTAGTATATAAAAATATTCATTTTTAGGGCTTTTTATCTAGTAAATTTTGCGGTTTTTTGTTAGTTCGAGCTAGATCGAGCCGAGCTAGCTCGAATTTTAATCGAGTCGAGCTCGAGCCTCAAATCCCAGCTCGATTTGAATTTCGAGCTCGAGCCGAGCCAGCTCGAATTCAGTTCGAGCCGAGCTCGAGCTGGGTCGAGCTCGGCTCGACTCGGCTCGTTTACAGCCCTAGATACTGAGGAGGAGTCTGAGTCAAAGTCTGAGTCTGGAGGGTCAAATTCGTCAGTCAACAGTCAAAAGTCGTCGGTTAAACGGTCTTATAGTAAAGAATTTTTATTATCAAAAGCAAATTTGGATGATGAAACATTTGAAGTCGGATACACTTTAAGTGATTCTAACAAATTATACTCTGACAAAGAGTTTCCAATAAAAAGTGTTCGTTTTGATATGATCAAAAATGTTTTCAAAATGACAGAAATTAATATTTCTGAAATAAAAGATTTAAATTTTACTGAAAAACCTAAAAAGTACACTTCAAGAGTTCAACAACGGTTAAACAAGAAAAAAGGTTACAATTCTGGTTCTGGTTTTCAAAAGAAACAAAACCAAAATCGTAGCTACAAAAAGAAAGGTCTTGGATTTATTCCACCAGAAAATCATAAAAATTTGAAAAATTCTAAAACAAAAACAGAATTTGTGTCAGGTGGAAGTGCAGAAGAGGAACAGAAGAAACCATTCTGGAGACAGTCAAATCAAGAGTTTCTTGCTGAAAAGAAGAAGAATGGAACTGAATTGTTTTATCAAAGAGAGAATCGTACCTGTTACAAGTGCAATGAAACTGGTCACATTGCATGGAACTGTCAGAAAAATGCCAAAACAAAACAGGGAGTTTCTCAGAAATTGAAAGAGAAAGTTGTTGATGTTGAACCACCAATTGAAAAATTTAAAATTTTTGAAAACTCAACTTATGAGGTTGGTGAATGTTCTAAAAAGAATTTTTACAAAAAGAATGCAAAAGACAACCAAGTGTGGGTTGTTAAGAAAGATGATGAGAAAGTCGGTGATGAATCTGGTTCCACAAAGCCAGAAGAGCCACAAGGTGAGGTGAAAATTTCAGTGAATGATGATGAGTTTCCATCACTGAAAATTGAAGAAATTAAACAGAAAGTTTGTAAGGTTGATATCTCGAATCAGTTTTACACAGAGAAAACTAAGTTTGATGTCGAGAAAACATTCAATGGAAGTGTTAAGAAAATTTTTGGAAAAATGTTGAATGGGAAAGTTAAGGGGGTTAAAGATTTTTATGCAACTAAAAAGGCAACATACAACCCTACTGCGCAAGAACTGAAAGCCATCAAGTCTGAGAAGACTTGGATGGAAGTCTGTTTCCCTTGAAGTCTTAGGACTATGCCGGAGATCCCAAGTTTGTAATCGTGGATCAGGAATCGGCATCATTCTTGTTAAGATAGATTTTGTGAAAGATTTTTAAATGTGTTTAATTTTTACAGGATGAGTGTGACTTGCCGGAGCTTCCAGGTTGGTAAGTGTGAAGCAGGAATCGGCATTTTGTTTGGTAAAATGGTTTGTGTAGATGTTTTATTCCTACATGTGATTATATGTTTTGGATATTTTTACAAGTGGTAAGAGGTTGGATCTTACAAGTGATTATTCAAGGTCATTAGTTTGAACTTGATGTAATCCTGATACAAGTGATTAAATAGACAATGTGATGAACCACACCCCTAATCTACAAGTGGTTAAATCAACAAAACTTATTTTCCGAAAAAATCATTTTGGTTAAAACAAACTTTAGTGTTTTGAAATCATAATGAGAAAATAGTTTTGTGAAAGGGGGAGTTCTGATTGTTTATGCCAAGTGGATGGAGAATTGAGGCAATTCGATATCAGTTGTCAAGTTCTTGTATAGTTTGTTTTCAAATTTCCTAAAATGTGTTTGTATTTTAGGGGGAGTAGAAGTTTTCAGAAAATCCAAAAACATTAGAAAATTTGAAAAAGCCAAAAACATGATAAAATCAAAAATGAGTTTGAGTTTTAGTGTCAAAGAAGAGGAAATGATAGTACATCAGTAGACAGTCACAGTATGCTAAAGAAATGTAATGTTTAAATAGCGTTAAACAGTCTCACTGATGATATGCCGATAGGTTTTTACACATTTAGTAAGCTTTTTCGGGATATAAACTTAAATTCAAACTTGCTTAGTTGTGGGGAACACTACTTGGATATATAGGTAACCCCTGAAATCTCGTTTGAAAGGTCCCTCTTTCTGAGATACTAGGTCTTTATGCTCAGTGATATCTGGGGTATTATCCCGGGACTTCTGATTTTGCGGAAGCAATGGCCTAGTCCCCGGAGAATACTTTCCGCTTGCTTGAAATATAGCGCATGTGACAACTCGAGTTTCCAAGATTCTATCTTCGCATTTAGTGCACGCAAAATTTTTTTTATTTTTTTTTATTTAGTTGTTTGTTAATACGACTCGTTGTTTCACAACGCTTACCTTTGTAATACGTTAAATAGAACTGCGATTGATATTTTATATATGGGATGCATAATATTTATATATGTGATAGTATGTTAATAAGGGTTGTATTAATTAACATGTTATATAAAGTTGGAACTCACTGAAATCTAATACTCATGAAAACACCCAAGTGGTGAAAACACTTTAAGTGTTTTCGTCCACTCAGTGACCAACGAAATCAGAAGATGGGCCTTGGCCCAGTGTTGAGATATTTTATATATAATCATTTTATAAACAATCTTCTCAGACAAGTTTCACATTTACCCAAACCATATCTTATCACTTTGTCTCTCTATCTCTGAAACCCACAAAGAGTTCCTCATCTTGAAGCAAAACCTCTGTTTAAATCCTTGGTTAGTGATCTTCATGTTCAGTTGTTTAAGATGACTGTCGTATGATTATTGGATGTTTAATCATGATGTATGTATATATTTATATATGTGAATATGTGATTTATCATAGTGTGCTTGCTAGATAATTATCATCCACGAAGTGTCTGTATATTGGATGTTTGGATCAACAGTGGGTATATGTTATGAATGATAAACTGATGGAATTATGCTCTAGATTTCACAATGATTTGGTAGTGTAATTGTTACATATCATAATATGAAGGAATGATTTAAATTATACCAGATCATGAAACTGTATTGGGATTAGAATTTGCTGGGTTTTATGTAAGCAGATGTGTTGTGGAAGATGATAATGTTCAACGAAAACACCCCCACCATCTTTAAAGTGGACGAAATCACTTTAAGTGATTTCGGCCCACATAGAGATTTCGGCCCAATGTGTTTGATTTCGGCCCAGTTGTGTTTTCGGCCAACATAAAGGGATTTCGGCTCTTTTGGATTTCGGCACTATAGTGTTTTCGGCATTTAAGGGATTTCGACAATAAGGGTTTTCGGCCCTAAAGGGATTTCGGCTTACATGGTGATTTCGCAACTTATGTGTTTTGGCAACATGTTAACTGTTATAATTATTGTTATTAATCTGTTAGTTTGTTGACTCAGTTAGTTTATAAATTCTGTTATTTGTTAACTCTGTTGAGTACGTAACTGGGTTTAACCTATTAACTGAGTTAAGTTTATTAACTCAGTTAACTTTATTTACTATGTTGATTTCATTTAGTACACTCTGTTAAGTAGTTAACTTTATTAACTTGTTAACTCTGTTAATTAACTAGCACTGTCAGTTTATTATTCCTGTTATACTTGTTTATTCTGGAAGTTTGTTATCTTTGTTTAATACATTAACCTGGTTAAGTCTGTTAACCCCCATCAAGCATGTTAATTGATTTACCATGTTAGACATTACTAAGAACTCAGTTATATGGAGTATGGCTGTATGAACATGAACCAACTGATATGTGTTACTTGATGAGAAATGCATGAACACACTATGTGACATAAATGACATGTGAAATATTACGAACATTTCGAATGTGAACTGATTGAGTATACGTGCACTATAGGACTTGACTGATTTATTGTGAGCACTTAACTTAGCATACCGAGCAAACAAGGTGAGTTCACACTCTTACCAAGGCATGGGATTCCCGGTGGGTTGGGAATGGGTTAAGAAACTAAAATGGAACCTACATATCCTCCTTGGGTAGGATATGTACCGCCATCCTCCATGGGTAGGATGCCAATATAAATCCTGCGTGTTCTCATTGGGTAGAATAACGTACGTTCGTCCTCCTTGGGTAGGACAACAACCTTAACGTACGTAAAACTTACGTACACTCATACTCACTACGGTCCTTGGATTAAGAAGGGCACGTACAAATACGACTAGTCAACACTATTCATCGCACGCATGCCTGGACTGGCAGCAAGGACTAACGCGATACAATTACTAAACTTCGCAAGGATGCCTAGAGGGCCGCGATACCATTACATACGATACAATTACTAAACTTCGCAAGGATGCCTTGAGGGCCGCGATGCTATTACATACGATACATGATTACTAATCGAACATACGATTTACGAAATGAACATTATAACTAAATAACCAACTGTGAACTCGCTCAATTAGTTGTTGACTCTCTGTTACATGCCTTGCAGGACCATAGGTACTTTTGGAGCTTGCACGGGAGGCACAGTCGTTGTGGACATGGATCGTAAATGTGTTGTTAAACATTATAACCTTTTGTACTTAAACTTATGTTGGGTTTTACATTAATGCTTCCGCAACACACTTGTTTATATTTGGTTTTGTAAACACCTATCGTATTGATGAATGACTTTTGATATATATACTTATGTTCAATATGATTGGTGGCTTGATCCTGGTCATGTCACGCCTCCAAGCGGTGGTACTCCGCGTGTGGATTTTGGGGGTGTGACAGATTGGTATCAGAGCCATTGGTTATAGAGAACTCGGTTTTAATAAGGGGAAAACGATTTTGTTAAAACCAGACTATAACCAGAACAGTGCTCAACGATCCACAACGATGCTTCGCTCCACGTGCAAGGCTCAACATCATAGGTACTACTATTCATGTTACCTTACATACTTGATAGAATTACATAGAACTTTGCTCGTGGTATACTCAGATTACAGAACCTACTATATGTTATTGCTTGAGATTACTTATGTGCTCACTCTCTTCGCACTATTCGCGAACCTCTCACCCACATGTTCTCCTTGATGTCGAGATCATGAGTGGACGCGTTAACCCAACTCAAGCCCAGTTGGCGGCTTCGATCACTGAACAAGTTACTACAACACTCGCAGCTGCCCAGGCAGGAGGTGTAACCTGCCATCACCACTTACTCTAGGATCTTTAGATCCTACTCTCGTAACTCAACACTTGTACTTAATTTTGACTACTCTTATGCACACGACAAGTCAACACGCTCAGCCACCTGTATGCACATACAAGACTTTTATGGACTGTCGTCCTACTACTTTGAGCGACACTGAAGGAGCTGTTGGACTCCTCCATTAGTTCGAGGAACTCGAATCGGTCATCGAGTGTGAGAATGACCCGAGGCGTAAAGTGAAATATGCCACTGATATTCTCGAAGGCACTGCGTTAACTTGGTAGAACGCGCAAGTTCAGATACTGGGGCTGGCGGCTGCTAATGCCACCCCATGGAATGATTTTAAGGAACTGATCAAACGTGAATACAGTAGTTATGATGCCATCCACAAGTTGGAAGTGGAGTCCTTTAAACATGAAGATGACGGGGTCAGAGATAGAAGCGTACACGATAACGATCCAACAAACTAGCAATTTTGTGTCCAACTATGGTGAATCCTCCCATTAAGAGCTTTGAGATGTACCTCAAAGGCTTAGTACCAGGAATTCAAAACTATGTGATGACGGCTAATCTTACTACTATTCAAGATGTTACTCATCTTGCTCATCGTCTCACAGACCAGGCAGTGGAACAGAACAAGCTGCCTCAACGTATCAGCGCTACTACTACCACTACTACTTCAACTACTTCTGCTACCCTCAGTGACAACGAATGAAAGTGGGATGGAACCTCTAGCAAGGGTTCGACTACGATTCCGTCCCAGGCACAGCAGCGAAAGATCAATGACAACCAAAGTCCTGGACAGCAACCTTTTAGTAGTCAAGGGCAGGGTGAATACAGGGGAAACCACCCCAAGTGCAAACAATGTAACTTGCACCACAGCGGGCAATACACCCGAAATCATTATCAATGATGCGACAAGCTTGGTCATGGAGCCAAAGACGGTAGAAACTCACGTCCTACAAGCCAGAACCAACAACAACAGCCACAAGATCTACAGAATCAGCAGCGACAGCAGGGTAATAAGGAATGTTATCAGGGTCGTGCTGAAGGTCTCTTCAAGAGACACTGCCCACGGTTGAACCAGAACCAGAATCAGAACCACAACCAAGGAAACGGGAACTAGCGAAGACAACAACGGGGATAATAACGACGGCAATGGTGCCAGGGGTCGAGTGTTCGTGATTGGTCAGGGTGATACTAGGAATGACCCCAGCGTTGCGATAGTTTCGACATCGTCATTAGTATGGACTGGTTATCCCAACAACAAGCAGAGATCCTATGCAAGGAGAAGATCATCCACATTCCTCGTGCTGGTTAAGAACCTTTGGTAACTCATAGTAACAAGCTCCTGGAGCAGCACCCATAGCTCGAGCGCCTTATAGCTTAGCTCCAACTAAACTGGAAGAACTGTCTAAGCAACTGCAAGAACTCTTGGAAAAGGGTTTCATACGTCCTAGCTCTTCGCCTTGGGGAGCCCCAGTACTATTTGTAAAGAAGAAGGACGGTACCTTCCGCATGGGTATAGACTACCGCGAACTGAACAAGGTGACTGTGAAGAATCGCTATCCTCTTCCACACATCGACGACTCATTCGACCAGTTGCAAGGGTCGAGCTATTACTCAAAGATTGACCTGAGGTCAGGTTACCATCAACTGAGAGTCCGGGATGAGGACGTCTCCAAAACAGCTTTCAGAACACGCTACGGCCATTACGAGTTTTTGGTCATGCCTTTCGGGCTAACGAACGCGCCTGCAGTTTTCATGGATCTTATGAACAGGGTGTGCAAACCTTATCTTGACAAGTTTGTTATTGTTTTTATTGATGACATCCTGATCTACTCGAAGAATCGGGAGGAACACGAACAACATTTACGACTTATTCTGGAACTCCTTCGAACGGAACAGCTGTACGCTAAGTTTTCAAAATGTGACTTCTGGCTTCGTGAAGTCCACTTTCTAGGCCACGTGGTAACCAAGGATGGGATTCATGTCGATCCATCCAAGGTAGATTCGATCAAGAACTGGCCTGCATCTAGTACACCAACAGAAATACGCAAATTCTTGGGTTTGGCAGGTTATTACAGACGGTTTATCAAAGACTTCTCAAAGATTGCACAGCCGCTTACATTACTAACACAGAAAGGCATTGCTTACCGTTGGAGTGATACACAGGATACAGCGTTTCAGCACTTAAAGGATAGACTTTGTAGCGCACCTATCCTCTCATTGCCTGAAGGCACGGACGATTTTGTAGTCTACTGCGATGCATCTATCCAAGGTCTTGGATGTGTGTTGATGCAACGGGATAAAGTTATTGCTTATGCTTCGCGCCAACTTAAGATTTACGAACGGAATTACACTACGCACGATTTAGAGCTTGGAGCTGTTGTCTTTGCACTCAAGATATGGAGACATTATCTGTATGGCACCAAGTGCACCATCTACACCGATCACAGGAGTCTTGAGCATATCTTCAAGCAGAAAGAATTGAACATGCGACAACGTCGATGGGTCGAGTTACTGAACGATTACGAATGTGCTATAAAGTACCATCCAGGCAAAGCCAATGTGGTGGCAGACGCCCTCAGTCGCAAGGATACTACACCTAGGCGTGTACGAGCGTTGCAACTCACTATTCAGTCTAGTCTTCCTTCACAGATACGAGATGCTCAGGTAGAAGCATTGAAACCAGAAAACGTCAGGGCTGAAGCCCTACGCGGCTCAAGACAACGGTTAGAACAAAAGGCAGACGGCGCCTACTATGTAACAGGACGCATCTGGGTCCCACTCTATGGTAATTTACGCGAGCTTGTAATGAATGAAGCTCATAAGTCTCGCTACTCAGTACATCCTGGTTCGGATAAGATGTACCACGACTTGAAAACTACATATTGGTGGCCTAACATGAAGGCCCACATAGCAACTTACGTTAGCAAGTGTTTGACTTATGCGAGAGTCAAAGCGGAATATCAGAAACCATCAGGCCCACTCCAGCAACCTGAGATACCACAATGGAAATGGGAGCAAATTTCCATGGATTTTGTTACTGGCCTACCTAGATCTCAGCGCGGAAATGATACTATTTGGGTGATCGTGGATCGACTCACAAAGTCTGCTCACTTCTTGGCTGTCAAGGAAACGGATAAGTTCTCCACTCTAGCAGACGTATACCTTAAGGAAGTTGTCTCGAGGCACGGGGTGCCCACCTCTATTATTCCTGATCGTGATGCACGTTTTACTTCAGAACTGTGGCAAGCAATGCACAAATCTTTTGGCTCTCGTTTAGACATGAGCACAGCTTATCATCCTCAAACAGATGGGCAGTCTGAGCGCACTATTCAAACTCTAGAAGACATGCTTCGGGCGTGCGTAATTGACTTTGGCAAGGGCTGGGAAGAACATCTGCCACTTGTGGAATTTTCGTACAACAACAGTTACCACACCAGCATTAAAGCTGCTCCATTTGAGGCATTGTACGGGCGTAAATGCCGATCACCTCTTTGTTGGGCAGAGGTGGGTGACAGTCAGATCACAGGTCCAGAAATGGTAGTTGATACTACTTAAAAGATTGCTCAAATACGACAACGCATGGCGGCAGCACGTGACCGTCAGAAAGTATACGCTGATAAAGACAGGAAACTACTCGAATTCCAAGTTGGGGATCGAGCACTACTCAAAGTTTCACCTTGGAAGGGTGTTGTTCGTTTTGGCAAAAGAGGCAAACTCAATCCACGATACGTTGGACCATTTGAAGTCATAGAAAAGATAGGCAAAGCGGCCTACAGACTGAACTTACCAGCTGAACTCAGTGCAGTTCACAACGTCTTTCATGTGTCGAATCTGAAGAAGTGGCAGTCAGATGAGACCTTCATAGTTCCTTTGAAGGAGCTCACTATCGACGAACAATTGCATTTCGTCGAGGAACCAGTTGAAATCACGGACCGGGATGTTAAGGTCCTCAAGAACACCAGAATACCTCTTGTTCGAGTTCGTTGGAACTCCCGTCGTGGCCCAGAGTTCACCTGGGAACGCGAAGACCAAATGGAACTCAAATATCCCCAGTTGTTCGAAAACAATGCAACTACTACTGAGGCTGAAGCTACTACAGAATTTCGGGATGAAATTCCAAATCAACGGGGGGATGATGTGACACCCCAGGAGAACCAGTAAACGATAACTTGCCTAGCTTCCTCAGTAACCGCATGCTAAATTTCGGGACGAAATTCCTTTCAAGTTGGGGATAATGTGACAACTCGAGTTTCCAAGATTCTATCTTCGCATTTAGTGCACGCAAAATTTTTTTTATTTTTTTTTATTTAGTTGTTTGTTAATACGACTCGTTGTTTCACAACGCTTACCTTTGTAATACGTTAAATAGAACTGCGATTGATATTTTATATATGGGATACATAATATTTATATATGTGATAGTATGTTAATAAGGGTTGTATTAATTAACATGTTATATAAAGTTGGAACTCACTGAAATCTAATACTCATGAAAACACCCAAGTGGTGAAAACACTTTAAGTGTTTTCGTCCACTCAGTGACCAACGAAATCAGAAGATGGGCCTTGGCCCAGTGTTGAGATATTTTATATATAATCATTTTATAAACAATCTTCTCAGACAAGTTTCACATTTACCCAAACCATATCTTATCACTTTGTCTCTCTATCTCTGAAACCCACAAAGAGTTCCTCATCTTGAAGCAAAACCTCTGTTTAAATCCTTGGTTAGTGATCTTCATGTTCAGTTGTTTAAGATGATTGTCGTATGATTATTGGATGTTTAATCATGATGTATGTATATATTTATATATGTGAATATGTGATTTATCATAGTGTGCTTGCTAGATAATTATCATCCACGAAGTGTCTGTATATTGGATGTTTGGATCAACAGTGGGTATATGTTATGAATGATAAACTGATGGAATTATGCTCTAGATTTCACAATGATTTGGTAGTGTAATTGTTACATATCATAATATGAAGGAATGATTTAAATTATACCAGATCATGAAACTGTATTGGGATTAGAATTTGCTGGGTTTTATGTAAACAGATGTGTTGTGGAAGATGATAATGTTCAACGAAAACACCCCCACCATCTTTAAAGTGGACGAAATCACTTTAAGTGATTTCGGCCCACATAGAGATTTCGGCCCAATGTGTTTGATTTCGGCCCAGTTGTGTTTTCGGCCAACATAAAGGGATTTCGGCTCTTTTGGATTTCGGCACTATAGTGTTTTCGGCATTTAAGGGATTTCGACAATAAGGGTTTTCGGCCCTAAAGGGATTTCGGCTTACATGGTGATTTCGCAACTTATGTGTTTTGGCAACATGTTAACTGTTATAATTATTGTTATTAATCTGTTAGTTTGTTGACTCAGTTAGTTTATAAATTCTGTTATTTGTTAACTCTGTTGAGTACGTAACTGGGTTTAACCTATTAACTGAGTTAAGTTTATTAACTCAGTTAACTTTATTTACTATGTTGATTTCATTTAGTACACTCTGTTAAGTAGTTAACTTTATTAACTTGTTAACTCTGTTAATTAACTAGCACTGTCAGTTTATTATTCCTGTTATACTTGTTTATTCTGGAAGTTTGTTATCTTTGTTTAATACATTAACCTGGTTAAGTCTGTTAACCCCCATCAAGCATGTTAATTGATTTACCATGTTAGACATTACTAAGAACTCAGTTATATGGAGTATGGCTGTATGAACATGAACCAACTGATATGTGTTACTTGATGAGAAATGCGTGAACACACTATGTGACATAAATGACATGTGAAATATTACGAACATTTCGAATGTGAACTGATTGAGTATACGTGCACTATAGGACTTGACTGATTTATTGTGAGCACTTAACTTAGCATACCGAGCAAACAAGGTGAGTTCACACTCTTACCAAGGCATGGGATTCCCGGTGGGTTGGGAATGGGTTAAGAAACTAAAATGGAACCTACATATCCTCCTTGGGTAGGATATGTACCGCCATCCTCCATGGGTAGGATGCCAATATAAATCCTGCGTGTTCTCCTTGGGTAGAATAACGTACGTTCGTCCTCCTTGGGTAGGACAACAACCTTAACGTACGTAAAACTTACGTACACTCATACTCACTACGGTCCTTGGATTAAGAAGGGCACGTACAAATACGACTAGTCAACATTATTCATCGCACGCATGCCTGGACTGGCAGCAAGGACTAACGCGATACAATTACTAAACTTCGCAAGGATGCCTAGAGGGCCGCGATACCATTACATACGATACAATTACTAAACTTCGCAAGGATGCCTTGAGGGCCGCGATGCTATTACATACGATACATGATTACTAATCGAACATACGATTTACGAAATGAACATTATAACTAAATAACCAACTGTGAACTCACTCAACTAGTTGTTGACTCTCTGTTACATGCCTTGCAGGACCATAGGTACTTTTGGAGCTTGCACGGGAGGCACAGTCGTCGTGGACATGGATCGTAAATGTGTTGTTAAACATTATAACCTTTTGTACTTAAACTTATGTTGGGTTTTACATTAATGCTTCCGCAACACACTTGTTTATATTTGGTTTTGTAAACACCTATCGTATTGATGAATGACTTTTGATATATATACTTATGTTCAATATGATTGGTGGCTTGATCCTGGTCATGTCACGCCTCCAAGCAGTGGTACTCCGCGTGTGGATTTTGGGGGTGTGACAGCGCAGCCCTCAGCAAATTGATGAAACAATAAAATTGATATTCATTGCTGTTGTAATCAAAAGATCCTCTAAAGGGGACCCACCGAAAGTCGAAGCCGTCATCTCTCTGCGTATCGAAAGATCGAACTGAGCTCTCACGGCCCTCGTACTATAATTTATTCCCCTGACAGATATCATATGTGGTATACTCACCTGTAAGACTGAATATTGGGATCTGGATACGGGAGTATATTCAAGAGGTGGGACACATGAATGAGTTTAAGTCTTTAAAACATCTAACTCATATCCTGAATCAGTTGAAATTTGTGTGAAAATTTAAGTGGATCAGTATATTGGCAATCTAAGTGAATTGTTTAATTCTTAAAGTGTAACTAAGCTCAACGGTACTTGTGACGTCTCATAAACTGATATGATCCTCTTGCACGAACTCACAAAAATATTGTCTGTAAATATTTCTTTACTGCATTTTGTTGTTTATTTCAAAAATACAAAAAGATTTTCAGTGTGTTTTAGCATAAACTTTTGAAAAAGTCAAAAAGATTTTCGACAACTGATGTTGGAAAGCTGATTTTCAAAATTCCAAGTGCTAAACATGATGACATTGTTGTGAGGGGGAGTGTGTTTTGAAATGTCAAAATGTATTTTTTTTTAATCATCAAGTGGTTCATCATGAGTTTGTGATCTGAGGGAGAGTGATTGTTGATGCTTATGTTTATGAGAGGGAGTCATCTGATTATATCAGAATGTTGGTGCATTTAAATTGTTAAATTTAGAAATTCATTTCTGGGTTAAGAATGTGCAGGAATAGCCAAGTTTCGATTCTGGAAATTGAAGATTCTATAGAGTGCCAGGTTTAAGATTCTGAAGACAAAGAAAGCCAGACAAAGATCCTGAAGCAGATGATGCTGAAGAACTAACGGAATACCAGCACATTGCAAGGAGGAGTCTGTTAATTTTGAGAGAAAGAATGAAGCTCAAAGACTGATTAAGACTGAAGATGCAAAGACTCGACATGTGAGACTCGTCAACATCTGGGGGGGAGTCTGTTGGTGCATACATCTGTCGTCTTATATCGAGTCTTAGTTCCATTACGGTTTTGATCAAGACATGATGTCATCATACTCATTGATGACATCATGAAAATGACATCAGAGTGACATCATCACAAAAGACAAAGCAAGTTTCAAATCATGAAATCAGAATGTTTGATTTCGCTTGAAGACAAAATAATGTCAAAGGTTTCGCTTGAAAGGAAAGTTGTGGATTTCGCTTGAAGTGTTTCCAAGCGAAATCTCAACTATATAAATAGTCATTTTGTCTTTTCATTTGTAACATTTGTCTCAGAGTGATACCGAAGTGCTGCCGGTATACCTTTTGATTGTAAACACTGTTATATCAATACAAAAGAGGTTTAAAGTGATAAACAAGCTGTTTCATCGTCGGTTTCTTATTTTCCGCATCTGAAACTGATAAATCTCTTCTGAACGACTCGTTCGGGTCCGCAAACGATCCTACAGTCCATATCCATATCCTGAGCTTCAGGAAAGTGGTCTTCGGGTCCCAACGGGTTATGGCCCATTGGTTCTTCACTCACGTTTTCCGGGTTGAACCGGCTCTGAAAATAGGGGTTGGGTCTTGAAAGGCCCGGTGCGATCCCGATCGCTGCAACGGGAGGTAGGAGTGGTGAGAGTTATCGGGCTCATTTTCTGATTGTGGCCCAAATGAATGGTGGTAAGAAGGTGATGAACTGAGCGAGACTGAACGCCTCGCCGGCTCCAAGTAAGTCCTCCAATCCTCGTGGGGACTTGAGCTTAAAGTTGCTGATGGAGTTCGCCGGTGTGAAGGCCCAGCCTCATGATCGTTAGGAGCAGTGAATGGCGCCTTGCCTCGTCCACCTCTTCTGAATCTTGGCGGCATTTTCTTGATCCTGTCAAATAAACAAAGGAAAACAACAAAAGAAAACAATAAGATTAGGATTAGTCCTATGTCGTTAGCCTAGACTCGGAAGTCGAGGAATGTGCAAACTGTGTCATTGAGATTAAACACAAAAGTCTAGTGTTTAATTCACTCAATGTTGGCTCTGATACCAACCTGTCACACCCCGATATTTCCACGTATTACCGGTGGGCCCGGTGGGGACTATCGTGACGTAGTTGATATCATCATAGTCAAATAATCACAGTTCAATGCACAGCGGAAGTCTAAAGTAAAAATATTACAAACCGATTCGAAAGTAACATTTAATATTACAACGGATTGTAAAAGGATCCACAGGTGGATCTAAGATAAAAGAAATATTGTTCAATAGATTTTTAAGCATCTAAAGCTTGCAAGACTCTTTGTTCGATACTAGGAGTAGCCAGCCCATTTCGCTTAGCACCTGCACTTAACCTTTTTGGTAAAATACGTCAGTTTACACTGGTAAATATAATTAACCGACATTTTTGAAAATATTTAAGAAAATTGATTTAAATGCACAAGGCACAAATAATCTTTTATAACTTGGGATAATTATTTAAAAATAATCTTGTAAAAGATTTATATGTTTGTCATACGTTCAGTAGCCCAGGTTAGAAGTACCGGGTTAAAAGATTAATAGACACACTACATAATATACCCACGGCGAGTTATTCTCAACAAGCGGGTTTATCTTTTTACATACGCACCGGCAGGTGTATGCCTACACCCCGTGCTTAAGTCGTGGCCATTTCAATGAATGAGCCGAGGATATCCAGGACATTGTCTTTAACCCCCCAAAGGCTTAGAACAAACAAAACAGATTAAACGGGTTATCTCAATTATTTAACCATTATTTGATTAAAAATTCAATACCCGACCAAGCGGTATTATTAAATATCGTACCCCAAGCCCGTATAAGGGAAAATAAGTTAAAAGTATTTACCTAAGCTAAAATATAAATTTTAATCCCAGCCGTATAACAAAGCAGAAAGTACGGTAGCTTTTACTGGTCTCCTAAATCTGGAACGAAGGTTTTAATAACCTATTAGATTCCTAACGGGTCTTACTTAAGTTAAAACTTAGACCGGTTAGTTTTAAAGAAAGGCTTACGGTTCAAAACGCACGATTAAGCGAAGACCGGATTAGAATGTGATTTAGACCCGACAAGTATGAAGACTTGTATAATATGGGTAAACTGAATACATTCTGGATTTTGAGGTAAAAATGATAAGGTTTGACCCTTTTCGGTAAATTTATGCAAACTAGTTACATAAACCGTATCGAACATGAAAAATGCATAACGGGTAACCATTTGAGTCATGAACAGGTTCCCTAAGCTAATATGCTTAAAATGTGTTATGATATTAGTGAGATACCTTCCATTATGCCCAAAACGAATTTAAAATCAATTTAAGCCTCGTAAGGGTATTTTGGTCATTTTAGAGCTTATAAAAGAGGTTAAATAGTAATCTGAGGTTCTGGTCTAAAATGATCAGTAACAATATTTATTTTAGTGAGTTATATCAGTAGGATATTGCATATATGTGAAATTTATCATTTATGTCCAAACTATGCACCGTAGGGGCATTTTGGTCATTTCACATAAGCTTTAAGGGTCAGATTTGGTAATCCGAGTTCAAAACTTTTATTTACTGATAAAGTATAAAATTGATTCATAACATCAGTAGGTAACAAGCCTTGGGTGCCTAATATGGTTTTAAACCATACTATGCGCCTAAATCGCATAAAAGTCGGTATTTGACGATATTCAGGTTGATTAAAGAAATCTGAGATTTTTACCAGCCTTTACAGTTTAAAATAACTTATTTATTATATAAAATCAGTAGAAAAAGGTTTGATATGTAAAGGATGTGTAAAACTCATTTTATTAGCAAAAAGGGCATAACCGTCAATTACCGAATCAATGCAAGAACCTTATGTTATGATCAGTTTAAAATTTAATAAAAATTTCCAAAAATCCCTAAATATTATATTACATTAGTGGGTAAAAGGTTTGGTGTCAAAATTTGGGTTTAAATAGGATTTATGTTGAAAATGCCGTTTAATTAATAAAAAAAGCTTTCATTTACAATATTGAGCATAACTCATAATTTAGACCATAAACTGACGTCAAACTTTTAGGACATGTTTATAAATCAGTAATAAAGGTTTTTGTCCTCTCACATTTTCAAAAATCTCGTTTTAATATCAAAAGGGCATAATGGTCAAGTTTTAAGCAAATAACGGAAACATGCAAATGAATCGGATTACTAAGGAACCAGGTTGTATAACTTCAGAGGGTTATACTAACCTATAATATGTTCCTAAAGGAACCCTAAGGCATATCTAAACTAAGGTAAATCGGGTCAGAACTGAAAGTCAAAGCAAAAGTCTACTTTTGCGACTTTCGGTTCCGAACCGAGCCTAAACTCAGAATTGTCGGGTTGAACATGCTTAGACATGTTCTTATATTCTTTACCAAGTTAATTTAATGTTAAAACAGGTTCCATAACCTCTGCATTTATAGTTATGAATTTATTTGCCAAAATAGGTTCTGTTGACTTTTTAAAAATAAGTTTGACCCGACAATTGACCAAGTTAGAGTGATAATCAGTGGGTGACCATTTAAGGGTTTATTACCCGCATAATTACCAACTCATAGCCACTTTCAATTCGAATAATGGCTGGACCATTAGTGATTAATCACTAAGTCAAAGCTTAATTACGATGGCTTTGACTTTTGGTCATTAAACTAATAAAACTTAAACTAGAGAGGCTAAGAACACTTACTGAAGTATTTAGCATGAAAATAGAACTGAGGATTACTTCTTAGAGCTCCAAGAGCCTCCAGAGAATGATTTTTGAGTGAAAGTTTGCAAGTGTGAATTGAACAAGTGAAGAGCAAGGCCTTATATAGCAAAATGGAAGCTCCAAGATCTTTGCATGTGTCCCTATGATGATCCCAGATGTTACCAGGTGTCCCTATTGCATGAAAAACCATTGGCACAGTCCCTGGATTCGAAAATAAGCAAAGGCGGTGCAACAGGCTGAACATGCAGCTGTCAAGTTTTTTGGTCGCTGGTGCTGCTCACGCGGGCCGCGTAGACTCTTTAAGAGTCTTACGCGGGCCGTTTGGCTCCTTCTTAACCGGAAACCAACTTTCCTTAATTGCAGTTTTGGTCCTTGGCCCATCTTATGTTTATTTAACTTTTGTTTATTGCACTTTTGACCCCCAAAGTTAACTTTTAAGGGCCTTAGGTCATAAACTAACTCCGTTAAGCTCCCAGTTAGTGGTACGATCACCCGAAAAGTCTTGAATTTCAACGTTGACGCATTTGATCCTTATTTCTTGGAATTAATACTTTGATTATTTATGTGTGTCGAAACTCCACGGATTTATTATCCAACATTCATGGAAGTATAAGGAAGCATTACAAAGTCTCGAAAATGTTAAAAGGTCACTCAGAGGTAACTTTAAACATGTTGACACATTTAACCCTTATGCTTTGTAACTTTTCAATTTAAGCACAAACGACTTTCTAAGTTCGATATTTTATTTATTAAAGAATACGAACGTCGTGTGAGGTCAATCAGAGGCACAAGAATGGCATGTTGACACTTTGGATCCTTTTACTTACATATTTACATTGTTTGATAATTTTAGTCCCTCAGTAACAATTCCTTGCACGTTTAAATTCCATGACACGTGTCCTCATTATATTGGTCGTGATTTTACGTTACATGGTGGAAGATGCTAGTAATGAAGAGTGTGAAGACGGTCAAACGGGTCAAAACAAAAATGACTCAAAAATTAATAATAACACACCCGTTGTGACCATCCCCGTCCCAAAGGCTAAGGAAAAGGGTGTGGAGGTTAATACCGCCCCTTATCCCGAAGCATTTAAGGGACCCGTGAAAAAGGTTGTAAACAAAAGAGGTCCACAACAAGAAGACTTGTTGGAATTTTTTAAACAAGTGAAAATTAATTACTTCTTTTGTATGCAATTAAGCAAGTACCGTCTTATGCTAAGTACTTGAAAGAATTATATACCCAAAAACGAAATCACAAATTTCCAAAAAAATTGAATTTAACCGAAAATGTGAGTTCGATTCTTTCGGGTGCACTTCCACCTAAGCTCCAAGATCTGGGTGCGCCAATCATTTCAATTCAAGTAGGCGATTTTAAAATCAACCGGGCACTTCTAGATCTTTTACTTACACCCCCATCCCCACACTTGAGGTAAACATTGTCCTCAATGTATAAGAACTAGAGTTTTTAAATCGCACAAGGGATGTGACACGGCTAATTTCCCAAAAATTTCACCCCGAAAACTAAAATACAATTACAGTCCACTTATTACTAACTAAGAATCAAGGTAAAAGGAAACGCATGCACCTGATTTTTCTCACTAGATGCTCATGTATTCTTCTTTTCTTCACGAAAGCGGTCGTCCCTCGAACATAGTGTACCTACAAATCTTAACTCTTGTGTAGAAGCATGCTTCTCAGAACCATTAAAATTTATTAACTACCTAGTTCTACCACTTTTATGAAAATAATACCAAGTCATACGTTATTTTTCCTTGATTTATGTGGAAAATTAATTTACAACAACAACAATGCTAACTCACTTTCGTAGAAATCACAATTGCATTTAGCTTATGCAACAAGCCCTTTTAAACCCCACAATAGCTTGGGAGGATGAGTATGTCTCGTGAGGGTTATATAGGGAACACACCCACAACGTTCATTTAACTAAGAAAATGAAATACTAAAAAAAAAATAAAAATAAACTACGAATAAATATACAACAACAAAACACATACCTCACCAGCACCGCCGATATCGCTCGTTCGGGTCGACTGGTGGGTTCGGGTGGTACGGGAATCCAGTAAGAGCCTCGAACATCTCCCGATATTTGTCAAGGGGACCCGGCTCTCCTTCTGCTGGCGGTTGGAATTGGGGATGGTGCGAGTGTGAGCATTTTACCGGGTAGTTTGTATGATCAATACGAGTTTGGTCCACTTCAATCGTCGAACACCACGTGGTTTTAGCCGATTTGACACCCAAACTACCCCGTGGAATTGTCTCGGATGTGATAATAAAAATCGAGGATTTTTACTATCCGGTGGACTTTTTAGTACTTGATTATGTGGCCAAGGACCAAACCAAACAACCTACGATGATTTTGGGTTGACCGTTCTTATCAACCGCAAATTCTCAAATTGATTGCAAAACAGGAATGGTTGACATGACATTTGTAAACCGAAGGTTGAGATTGCATTTTTTTCGTTATTGACAACTCCTTCAGTCAACGATGAATGCTATATGGCAGACATTGTTGATAGGTGTATACCTCTCTACGAAACAATTGTAGATGAGGAAAACACAATGGAGGATTGTTCTATGTTTGACAGGTCACAGGTGGAGATGAATCGGAGCACATACGAGGAGGTGAAAAGTTTGGAGGTTCTTTCAGTGAAAGAAGGGAAACCGATATGGACGCACCAAGTGGAGAGCTTACTGGAAACCATTGACACAAAGTTGAAATCGTCATTGGTGGAGCCGCCGGAAGTGGAGTTGAAGGTGTTACCAAAGCATCTTAAGTATGCTTATGTTGGTGAGGCAACACGCTCCTGGTCATTATTGCATCAAATTTGACCAAGGAGCAAGAGGAGAGATTGATGAAGGTGTTGGTAACCAATATGGCGGCTATTGGGTGGACCATAGCTGATTTGAAGGGTATTAGTCCTTCAATAGTGATGCACAAGATCATTACTGACGACACCATAACACCCGCCCGCGATGCACAAAGAAGTTTAAACCCGAACATGCGGGAAGTTGTCAAAAAGGAGGTGTTAAAGTGGCTTGATGTGGGTATTATTTATCCCATCTCTGATAGCCAGTGGGTGAGTCCTACACAAACCGTCCCAAAGAAAGCATGTATACAAGTCATCAAAAATGACGTAGGTGAGGAGGTAGCTACCCGGCCGGTAACCGGGTGGCGTATTTGTATTTATTATAGGAAGTTGAATACCGCAACTTCCAAAGATCATTTTCCCTTACCGTTCATTGACCAAATAGTGGAAAAACTAGCCCGACAAAAGATTTATTGTTTCTTGGATGGGTACTCCGGATACAATCAAATTGCTATTCATCAGGAAGATCAACAAAAGACCACTTTTACGTGTCCCTATGGCACCTATGCATTTAGGCGAATTACCGGTGGGCCCGGTGGGGAGTATCGTGACGTAGTTGATATCATCATAGTCAAACAACACAATTTTAAATGCACAACGGAAGCAAAAGATAGATTTATTTCAACCAAATAAATTGTAATATTAAGTATCACAAAGTGGTTGAAACAGATCCACAGGCGGATCAAATAAAAAGGAAACATAGTTCATCAGACTTAAATGCATCCAAGCTTGCGAGACTCTTAATGATGCTAAGGAGAGGCCAGCCTATTTCGAGTAGTACCTGCACTTAACCTTTTTGGGAAAATACGTCAGTTTACACTGGTAAATACAATTAACTGACTCATTTTGAAAAGGTTTAGAAAATTGATTTGAATGCACAAGGCAGAAAATATTTTATAACTTGGGATAATTATTTATATATAAACTTGTAAAAGAATTACATGTTTCTTATACGTTCAGTAGCCCGGATTGACGCCGGGTTAAAGATTAATAGACACGCCACATGATATAGTCCCGCGGCGGGTTATTCCCAAAACCGGCGGTTATATCTTATTATTTATAAATGCACTGTCGGGTGTACGCCTACACCCCGTGCTTAGGTCGTGGCCATTTCTTAAAATGATGCCAAGGATATCCGGGACATGGTCATTAACCCACCAAAGGCTTTAAGAAAACAAAACAATTTAAACGGGATATTTCAATAAATTAATCTTCATACAATTAAAAATTCAATGTCTGACCAAGCGGTATTTTATATACCGTACCCCAAGCCCGTATAGGGAAAATAAGTTAAAAGTATTTACCTTTGCAAGTAATAATCACAAATAGCAAGTGCACGTAGCTTTTAACGGGTCTCCTATTCTGGAACAAAGGTTTTTAATAACCTATTAGATTCCTAACGGGTCTTTAATTAAGCCTAAACTTAGACCGGTTAGTTTTAAAGGAAGATACGGTTAAAACGCACGATTAAGAGAAGACCGGAATAGAATGTGATTTAGACCCGAAAAGTTTGGAGACTTGTGTAATATGGGTAAACTAAACACATTCTGGATTTTGAGACAAGAATGATAAGGTTTGACCCGTTTCGGTCAATTTATGCAAACTAGTTACATAAACCGAACCGAACGCGCAAGATGCGTAACGGGTAACCGTATGAGTCATATACAGGTTTCCTAAGTTAACATGCCTTAAATATGTTGTGACATCAGTAAGATATCTTCTATTATGCCCAAAACGAATTTAAACTCAAAGTATGCCCCGTAGGGGCATTTTGGTCATTTTAAAGGTTATAAAAGAGTTTAAATAATAATCTGAGTTATAGGTCTGATATAATCAGTAAAAATACTTAATTTACTAAGTTATAACAGTTGGGTATTACATATATGTGAAATTTATCATTTATAACCAAACTATGCACCTTAGGGGTATTTTGGTAATTTCACATAGGCTTAAAAGGTCAAAACTGGAAAATCTGAGTTTAAAACTTTTACTTTCTGTTAAAATATAAAAATTTACTGAAAATTTCAGTAGGCATCAAACCTTATATGTTTAAAATAGTTTTAATACATACTATGCGTTAAAAACGTTTAAAAAGACGATTTTGAGCTATTTTTGGGTTTTTAAAGGAAAGCTGATATTTTTATTATTCCAGTAGGCTCAAAATATTTTATTTATCATATTAGACCAGTAGCAAAAGGTTTGGAATCAAAATGATTTGTAAAACTCATTTTGTAGCCCAAAAGGGCAAAACCGACAATTACCGAATCAAGCTTAGAACTCTATGTTCTGCTCAGCCTAAAATTAAATAAAAATCTTCAAAAAACCCAAAATATTATTTTATATCAGTAGGTAAAAATTTTGGTATTAAAAATCGGGTTTAGATAGGCCATATGCTAATTACGCCTTTTATTTAGTAAAAATCTTTTTAATTACGCTAATGAGCCTAACTCCTAATCTAGACTTCAAACTGATGTCAAATTTTAGGGACAAGTCTAATAATCAGTAACTAAGGTTTCTATTCTTTTACATTTTCAAAAATCACATTTTAAGGTCATATGGGCATAATAGTCAACATTTAAGCATTTAACGGAAACATGCATATGAATCGGATAACTAATGAACCAAGTTGTATAATCACAGAGGGTTATACTAACATGAAACCTGGTCCAAATAAAGCTCTAAGGCAATTCTAAAACATGCTTAAACGGGTCAGAACTGAAAGTCAAAGCAGAAGTCAAATTATGCGACTTTCGGTTCCGAACCGGGCCTAAACTGAAAATTATCGGGTTGAAAATGTTTAGACATGTTCTTACATTAATTACCAAGTTATATTAATGATAAAACAGGTTGCATGGCTCCTACATTGCTAATTATGCATTAATTTGAAAATAAGCTTTCTGTTGACCTTTTAAGATTAACTTTGACCCGACATTTGACTTAGTTAGAGTGGGAATCAGAGGGTGCCCTTTTAAGGGTTTATTGCCAACATAATTACCAACTCATAGGTACTTTCAATTTGAAATTTGACTGGACAAATTATAATTAATCACAAAGTCAAACTCTAATTACGACGGTTTGACTTTAAGCTAATTAACTAAGCTAAACTGAATTAAAGAAAGTTAAGGACACTTACAAGGGTCCTAAGCACGACTAGTGACTCCTAGGAAGGGTGCTTGAGCTCCAAAATTCTCCAGAGGTGAAGTTGTGAGAGTTTCAAGTGAGTGTGATCAAGTGTTACAACTAAAGGGGTTCCTTATATATGAGTTTTGATGCCATTAGAGCATGCCAAACAACTCTATGCATGGATTCAGATCATCACAACTGTCCCTAGTGCATGAAATACCAGTGGGGGAGTCCCTGGTATAAGAAAACAAGCTTTTAAGTCGGTTACAGGCCTGAACTGGCAGCTGCCAGGAGTTTTCTGTCGCTGGCATGTTTACACGGGCCGCGTAGACCCTTAAGGAGTCTTACGCGGGCCGCCTGGCTCCCCAGAACCAGCCAAATAAGTTTCAGCCAATTGCAATTTGGCCCCTGGTCCTTTATAAAGTGGTTTTAAGTTCCAATTTTGCATTTTCAGCCCTCTAACTTGATTTTTAAGGACCTTAAGACTTAACCAAACTTTGTGATCACCCGTAAGGTCATGAATTTCAACATTGACGTTTTTAACCCCTCGTATACGAATATTATCATAACTTTCTCATACTTTATCGAAACCTTGTGAAATTTTTATCACTTATTCTAGTGAGCATAATTAATCTCTACAAAGCTTTGGGTTCGCTAAAAGGTCACTCAGAGGTATACTTTAAACATGTTGACACATTTAACCCTTGTAGTTTGTAATCTCTCACTTTCTTCCACAATTAGCTTCGTATGATCCATGATTCATTCGTTTAAGGGTATAAACATCGTGTAGGGTTATTGCAAGATATATTTATCCATTGTTGACACTTTGAACCCTTTTATTCACATACTTTCTCTATTTGTCAACTTTAGTCCTTCTAAGGAAATCTTCTACACGTTTAAAGCTTATGACACATGTCGATACATTATTGGACACAAATTTTCGAGGTGTTACATCCTCACCCCTTAAAAGAAATCTTGACCTCGAGATTTACTGAAACAAATGAGTGTATTTTTCTTTCATTGCAGACTCTACCTCCCACGTGTACTCGAGACCTCTGCGGACATCCCATTTAACCTTTACAATAGGCACATGCTTCCTTCGAAGCTTCTTAACCTGTCGATCCTCAATTGACAAAGGTTTTTCCATAAATTTCAAGCTCTCATCTATATACACATCCGTATGTGGTATGCCTAGCGATTCATCAGCTAGACATTTCTTCAGATTGCAGATGTGGAATACATTATGAATACCACTGAGCTCTTCAGGCAAGTTTAACTTATAAGCCACTGATCCGACACATTCGATGATCTCAAATGGTCCTATATACCTAGGGCTTAACTTACCTTTCTTACCAAATCGCATCACTCCCTTCCAAGGTGATACTTTAAGCAACACTTTGTCACCAACCTCGAACTTTAGGGGTTTTTGCCTTAAGTCTGCATAGCTTTTCTGCCTATCTCTGGCAGCCTTGAGACGATCTCTTATCTGCACAATCTTATCTGTCGTCTCCAGGACTATATCGGGTCCTGTTAGTTGGACATCTCCAACTTCTACCCAACAAACGGGCGTTCTGCACTTCCTTCCATACAAAGCTTCAAATGGTGCAGCTTGGATACTAGAGTGATAACTATTATTGTATGAAAACTCGATCAATGGAAGATGTACCTAGGTCAATAACACAAGCCCTTAACATATCTTCCAGTGTTTGAATCGTTCGCTCACTTTAACCATCCGTTTGCGGATGATAAGCAGTGCTGAAGTTCAGTCGAGTGCCAAGGGATTGCTGAAAACTTTTCCAGAAGTTCGATGTATATCTTGTATCCCTATCAGAAATGATAGATACTGGCACCCCGTGGAGAGATACAGTCTCGTCCACGTACAGCTGAGCTAACTTATCTGAGCTATGTGTTTCCTTAATAGGTAGAAAGTGTGCTGACTAGTCAGTCTATCCACTATCACCCAAATAGTATCATTTCCTTTCTTTGTCTTGGGTAACTTGGTGATAAAATCCATTGTCACCATTTCCCACTTCCAGGTGGGAAGTTCAGGCTGTTGTAGTAAACCTGACGGCTTTTGGTGTTCAGCTTCGACTTGCGCGCATGTCAAACATTTGGCTACATAGGTAGCTGTAGACTTCTTTAAGCCTATCCACCAAAAATTTGCTTTCAGATCCTGGTACATCTTATCAGCCCCAGGATGAACGGAGTACTTAGAACTGTGGGCTTCCTGGAGGATCATATCCTTGAGTCCTCCATAAATTGGAACCCATATTCGTCAATTTAATCTCAGGATTCCGTCTTTGCCATAGGATAACTGTTTAGCAGTTACTCCTAGCTTCTCATTAGGATAGTTAGCTTCTAATACAACTTCCTTCTGTGCAGCTAACAACCTTTCATTCAAACTATTCTTTAATTCAATGCTCTTGGCATTGATTCTTATGGGCTTCACTCGTTCCTTTCTACTTAAGGCATCGGCGACTACATTCGCCTTACCTGGATGGTATCGGATTTCACAATCATAGTCATTTAGAGTTTCCATCCACCGACGCTGCCTCATGTTTAAGTCCTTCTGATTAAACAAGTGTTGGAGGCTTTTGTGATCATAATAGATCACACACTTGGTTCCATACAAGTAATGCCTCCACAGTTTAAGTGCAAATACAACAGCACCCAACTCCAAGTCGTGGGTGGTGTAATTCTTTTCATGCACCTTTAGCTGACGTGAAACATAGGCAATGACCTTGCCTTTTTGCATAAGCACACACCCCATACCGGTGTGTGATGCATCACAATACACCACAAATTCATCAATTCCATCAGGCAACGTCAATACTGGAGCGTTGCTCAACTTCTGCTTCAGAATATCGAAAGATTCTTGCTGCTTAGGCCCCCAGCCAAACTTGCTATTCTTTCGAGTTAGTAAAGTCAGGGGTGCTGCAATCCTTGAGAAGTTTTCAATAAAACGCCTATAATTTCCTGCCAGACCTAGAAAACTGCGAATCTCAGTGGGCATCTTCGGTTCTTGCCAATTCATGACAGTTTCAACTTTAGCGAGATCCACCTGGATACCACGCTCACTAACTACATGTCCAAGAAACTGGACTTCGCGAAGCCAAAATTCACACTTTGAAAATTTGGCGTAAAGCTTCTCCTGCTGAAGCAGTTCCAGAATACATCGAAGGTGCTTCTCATGGTCGGCTTGATTCTTTGAATAAATCAGAATGTCGTCAATGAAGACGATAATGTTGGGATTGAACCCTACCAGAGGAACAGATAATGTAAAGCCAAAACCTGGTCACAACAGTGGATTCACAATAAGCAGACGTTTACTCTAAGTTCTCCCCTTGACAGTGGTTATCTATCTGCTGATACACTCCAAGTACTGCTCTGAAGAACAACTGATGAACCAAACACTGATGAAACAGCTAAAGACTGCTATAAGGCAAACACTGAGCTCTATCTACTGCTGACTCTTAAGTACTGCTGAAGACCCAAGCACTGCTCATTCAAAGACTGATCACCTTTTGAAGAAAGCACTGATGTTTCAAACAGTCAGTGCTTAGGCTACAACAGTGGAACGTGAACAGTGTTTAACTTGTTTTGTATTTTATTATCAATCAGTTGTTAGACATCAGTAGTTTGTATAAGATCAGTGTTTATAGGTTGTTAGGCTGTTATATGTCACTATCATGGTGACGTCAGCTGAGGTACATCAGTAGTTTAGTTTGCCTATAAATATGACAGTACTCTGTACTGTTACATTTGATCGTTTTGAGAGAGTTCTTCTCCTCAATTCAATCCTTTCATCTTGTGCAACCAACTCTGAAGTATCAAGCTGAGGGGGAGTTTAGTCTGTAAGCTTGCATTGTAACCTTTTGCTTTTGATGTAATCTTTCGACTCTATGAAAAGCAATTGTTTATCAACCTATATTCTTCTTTGATTGTGTTTACAAAGTTTGTTATTCATTTCCGCTGCACTTAAAACTGTTCATATCTATTTGATTTGTTCAAATCTCACAAACAAACACAATCATGAGAGCCTCCGATCCTAACAATTGGTATCAGAGCTTGGACAGTCAAATTCGATCTAACAATCAATTTGGCATAACAGTTCAGCTCAAAATTCATTGATACTAAGGTTGGTTGTATTCAGTTGAAAAACAGAGTAACGGGTAAATCATGATCAAGATGGTTATTCAAAAACTCTGTACATCAACCAAGATGTCATATCACACACAAATTTCACACAACAAGTGAATTCATGCACAAGACACTCATGGTTTTTAGATCTGAAAACAATATCTGTTAAACTATGAGATTATTTCGTATTTTCTAAATTGATTTCAATTGTTGATGTGTAATTTGTGATGTTTTCATTAAAAACTAAAGTATGAACCTCAGATTAACAAAACCTATGTTTATTAAACATTGGTGTTTTGCTAACATAAAAAGAGGGAAAGTAAAACTTTTGTCATTCAGATCTTATGTGTTGAAAACAGGTTGAGTTCTTCAAAAGGACAAAATCAACTATGTTAAAATACATTAAGAAAACTCACAAAAACTCAGAAGTGTGTTTATTTCAAAATTTTTGATGCCAAAAGAAAAGAGTTTAAACATAAAACACTTATAAGTCAAAGTTTAGGGTAATAATGGTCATTAAGCAACTGTGTGCATTCATCTGTTCAGGAAAAGGTTTTGATTCCAGTGAATGAACTTCAAAGAGAACCATGTTTGCAATCAACTGACAATAAAATGGTTCTTAACAGTGGTCAAAATGTATTCAATATTTCAAACCACTGACCATTTTCAATAACTTGAGAATGATATGATTATGTTTTCTTTTGAAAATACATCAGATCCTTTTTTATACTGTTCTCAGAAAATCCTTAACCATTTTTTTTTCAAAAGGATTTTCTCGTATAATCAGGATATATTGTTCATTTTTTTTTGGGATAATATATTTGGAACTTTTGCTTGTTTTTGTTGGCAATAGTTTCAGTTCCTGTCAGGATGTAATACCTTATTTTTGCTGGTATTATTCTCCTCATAAGTGAGTCAAAAGGAAATGATACATATGTCAAAATCATGTCATACTCAGGTTTTCTCCTAAATTGTTATCAAAGGTTGATTGCTAACTATGCTTGAATTACTAGGGTACTCATGTTTTAATTGAATATTAAACAAAAATGAGTTGCCTTAGCAATAAAGTTTTCATCATCTGGGGTACTAAACCACTGTCCTTCAAAATTGACTTGTGGCAAAACCTTGAATGAAAATTCTCAAAACTGTTGCTGGAATACTTGTTCTTAAAATCTGTACCATTTACCCTAACCACTGTTTTGTTCCAACGTCTGATCTCTAAACACTGTCCACTGCTGAAAGTTAACCACTGATCCCTCACTTTCTTGATAAGCACTGATGTTCAAAATCAGTGTCCTATCCACTGATATGCTATCCACTGATAGTAAAAATCATCCACTGCCCACAATTTTTACCGTTGTAACCACTGATGCTTGATACGTCAGTGGCCCTTAAAACAATTGTTCTCCATCCTTCATCCATTTCATCAGTGTTTGACACGTGGTCAGTTTTTAGCCTTCAGATCATAATAACCGCTGCCACATCAGCGATCATTTTTTTCCCTTAATAAAACCCTGCCCTAAACCCCAAACAGGGTTTTACACTGTCGAATTGAATTCCAAAATTCTCTTCTCATAGCAGTTTCCAACCCTTCTTCTCAAAATCTTCAAAATCATTCTTCATTCTTCTCTGCAAAGATGACAAAATCAAAGTCAAAATCAAAATCACCACCACCTTCAAAAGAGGTCGCTCAAACGGCCGAAGAACCCATCGAAATACCATACAAACAATCTCACAACTATTTGGGTTTACTCACAAAACTCAAAGATAACCACACTTTCGACTCCATCATTGATACAATATCTGCATCAAAGTACAAAACTTTGTTGACAGTAAATGCTCCCATCTATCTGCAAACCCAGAGAGAGTTTTGGAAAAAGGCGACGCTTGAAAAACAAGACGATAAAGTCATAGCCATTAACTCCTCGATACAGGGTAAAGTGATTCAAATCACACCACAATCAATCTCCGAAGTCTTTAAACTCGACGATCAGGAAGGTAAAATCTCTTTTGATAAAGCCGAGATGAAAACTGATTTCGTAAAAAGGGGATATGCAGAACAATCAAAGGTAGATACCTTACAAAAAGGTTATTTCCCTTCTGCACCTAGGTTTTTATTTCACACACTTCTGATGTGTGTTTCGAATAAAACAACATCGTTCAACGAAATACCATTAAAGATTCAATGCCTGGGATATGCTATTCTAAACAACAAAAACTACAACTACTCCCAGGAGATCTTTAATGATTTGATAAAAATTGTTGATAGCAAAGCATTTTTACTTTTTCCAAGATTTTTGAGTTATTATTTTGAACAAAAATTTGAAAAGGAAAATAAAAATTTGCTCAAACAAGGTGTTTATTGTCAATTAAAAAGCTTAACAAATGAAACATTTTCAAGAATGATGGCACCTATAAAAACAAAAGCAGAGGTGTCTTAGCAGAATTTAGCAGTTACAACTGCTCCTCAGACATCTGCTGCTGAGCCCACTGCTCCAGGTGATCAGAGCAGCACAACCACTGCTTTGAAACCCACACCTGACATCACCTAAAAGACCAAAAGAAAGACATCCAGAAAACCCACCAAACCCAAAACAAAGGCAACTCTGGAAGATGAGATCCCAGAGCAACTGCCTGTGACAACACAAATGTCACCACAAACCACTGCTGCTACTTCCTCACAGCAGTTGGAAGAAAGATCTCAACCCATGCCTAAAACTCCTCCTGCATCCTCACAAAAGGATCAGGTTGTAATCACAGGGACACCAAATTATGAAGCTCTGGATCCACTTGGCTCTATCTTCCACAGTCCTGATCCCAAGCACATGTCTCTTTTAACACCCATACCCTCACCAATCATAATGCCACAATCCATGCTACCCTTGTTGCATGCAGCTTCTATAGCTCAAACACAAACCAGTTCCTCTCTATCACCTATCACTGAGAGTATACCCCCACAAGTGACTGGGTCTGATGCTACTACTCCTGCTATCCCAACAACAATTGAGGAGGTTACACCCCCTGAGTTACAAGTAACTCTCGGTGGTAGTTCAAGTGGAGCAGCAACTACAACTGATGGATCAACAGATCTTCAGTTGGACAGTTGTTTCATAAGTAAGACTCCCTTGAAGGCAATTTCTTCCATGGCAACATCGGTAACCACCAGTGAATTGGATCTAACCACTGGTACCATCAAAGGTTTATCGAGTGCTGAAGAAAGAAGTCCCCAGTACCAAGAACAAGGGGAATCAATGGGTGATTTTTGGGACTCAGTTCCTAAGTCAAACATTGATATAATCACTGCTGGTGGGGACTCAGATGATCCTACTAAAGTAGGTGATGATTCAAAATATCAGGAATTGACGGACAGAGTTGAAAAACTTGAAGATTCAGTTGCTGAAATTAAAGATATGGTGCAAGAGATTTTAAAAGCTCAAAAAGCACAAGCCACTGCTATTCCTGCTCAAGCACCTGCACAACATGCATTTGCTGCAAATGAGCTTTGGAATATTCTTCAACCCATGCTTGAAAAACAACAACATATGGCTGATAAAAAGCATGCTATTCATGTACAAATGCTGACCAACATGGTGGAATCAAGGTTTAAAGACACTCAAGCAGATATCAAGGCTATAAAGGCTAGCATTCAAAGCGCCTCTGGCAAAGTTCCTTCTTCCATATCATTTCTTGTTAACCCCCCTTCAGATAATGCCAAAAAGGGGGAGAATATCAAGCTGTTGGGAAAAATGAATAAAATGGGAATAGAACATGGCCTTTGTATTAAGCCTGAAAAAGAAAAAGAAAAAGAAAAACAGGTCTCAAAACCTGTTAGTCAAACAGCTGATACACCAGTAGTTACAACAACTGCTGACAGTAGCCAAACAGCTGCCATGTCATCAACACACACCACTCTACCACACACCACCACAACTACTGCTCTACCACCATCATCTACAATCACACCATCACCACTGCCTCCTGTCATAAAACAGAAGACAACAGATGTTACAACATCTGCTGTAATGACAGCAGCGGTTGAAGCACCAGTTGTTTCAACAGTTGTTTGTCAGACACTCTCCATCATTCAAACCACTGATCCACCCAAAACATCATCTACCCTACTTCATTAAAAAGGAGAAGGAATCTCATATCAGATGATGATTCACCACCACCATCACCATCATCAAAAACTACCTCACCACCATCATCCCCTGCTCAAAAGCAGAAGACATCTGCTGACATATCAGCAGGTGTAATGACAACAGCAGTTGAAACACCAGTTGTTAGTCAATCATCCACCACTGCTCTCACCTTCCCTACATCACAACCAAAGCTCTTCAACAGAAAAAGAAAGCCAATCTCTGCCGATGAGGGTATACATGATCCTAATGCTGCACAACATCCACTGGAACTTGAAGCTATCAAAAATGAGATGAGGCAATTCTATACAGAAGAAGATCCTTCAAAAAGAAGATTCCCCTCACTCATAGGCTACATGCCACCAGATGATATGGATGATTACCTCAAAATCAAGGCAAGGCAAGCTAGACTAAGAGCTAAAGTTGAGAGTGAACGTGAACGTTTAAGCGAAGATGGCATTGCTAAAAGACTGGAGTTCTACTTCACAAAAGTAAATCAGATAGAAGAGTTTGCACAAGACCTAAACAAAGAAAAGGCTGATCAAAAGAAAAAGTTAAGAAAACAATATCTAGCCTACATCATGAAAGAGAAATTCTATCCTGCTGAAGAACAACAGTTCGAAGAATGGCCAATAGTCGCTCTAAAGCATGAGGCAGAAAGGATTGAGAAAATCAAGAATGATCCTACAAAGAAGAAGAATGCTCCAAACTGGAGCAAATACAAAAGGCTCATTGCTGACCTAACTGCTGAGTATAAGAGAAAGAAAAAGGAGCTGGTGGATGCAAAAATGGACACTGCTGAAGCCATATCAAAATGGTCAAAACAGCAGACTGATGAAGTCTATGAAAGGCTAAAGAAAAGAAAGATAACTGTTTCAAGCACCTCAAAGAAGCATGAACAAAGAATGAAGCTTGAACAGCAGATAGAAAACCTCAAAACACTGTTCCGGTCTACTTTTGTGACAAACCAAGAAGAAAAAGAACAGTTGACTAGTGAAGAGGTTAAAGAAAAGGAAGCTGAGTACTTCACAGAAGCCATCAAGAAAATGGGTCTAAGAGAAGAGAGCTTAGAAAAGCTTCAAAACCTTTTTAAGATGGTGTTAACCAAGCCTGCATCACCACATAGTTCAGCAGATATCCCAGACAGTGAGCTTGATCAACAACAAAGACAAGAGCTGATTGACAAAGAGGTTGCAGAAGATATAGTTGCAGCAAATAAAGTCATAGAAGAAGCCTTCAAAAGAATGTCTGAAGTTCAGGATACTGCTTTACAATTTTTCTCAAGGCCAATATCCCAAAGCTCATCTTTAAATAAATCTCTCCCGAGAAATCCATTGGGTTCAAAAGTACTAAAGTGGATGTCTGACCAAAAGACCCACGTATTGACTATAGTTAGATCCAATGGAGATGTGAAGTACATATCAAGGAAAGAAGCACTAGGCCTTAGTGTTCAAGATTTAAAGGATCTCCTTGAACTTACACTATGCCGGGATGAAGATGATACAAGTTCCAAAGCATTTGAAGAAGAATTTAAAAGAAAATCAAGGGAACTACTGATGAGTAATAAAGATCCAGAATAATGACAGGTTTTGGCATTATCTGTTCCAGGGGGAGATTGTTGGGATTGAACCCTACCAGAGGAACAGATAATGTAAAGCCAAAACCTGGTCACAACAGTGGATTCACAATAAGCATACATTTACTCTAAGTTCTCCCCTTGACAGTGGTTATCTATCTGCTGATACACTCCAAGTACTGCTCTGAAGAACAACTGATGAACCAAACACTGATGAAACAGCTAAAGACTGCTATAAGGCAAACACTGAGCTCTATCTACTGCTGACTCTTAAGTACTGCTGAAGACCCAAGCACTGCTCATTCAAAGACTGGTCACCTTTTGAAGAAAGCACTGATGTTTCAAACAGTCAGTGCTTAGGCTACAACAGTGGAACGTGAACAGTGTTTAACTTGTTTTGTATTTTATTATCAATCAGTTGTTAGACATCAGTAGTTTGTATAAGATCAGTGTTTATAGGTTGTTAGGCTGTTAGATGTCACTATCATGGTGACGTCAGCTGAGGTACATCAGTAGTTTGGTTTGCCTATAAATATGACAGTACTCTGTACTGTTACATTTGATCGTTTTGAGAGAGTTCTTCTCCTCAATTCAATCCTTTCATCTTGTGCAACCAACTCTGAAGTATCAGGCTGGGGGGAGTTTAGTCTGTAAGCTTGCATTGTAACCTTTTGCTTTTGATGTAATCTTTCGACTCTATGAAAAGCAATTGTTTATCAACCTATATTCTTCTTTGATTGTGTTTACAAAGTTTGTTATTCATTTCCGCTGCACTTAAAACTGTTCATATCTATTTGATTTGTTCAAATCTCACAAACAAACACAATCATGAGAGCCTCCGATCCTAACAGATAACAAATTTGTCCAACTATGGCTTGCAGACACGGTTCATGAGATCCATGAACGTTGCTGGTGCATTAGTGAGCCCAAAAGGCATCACTAAGAACTCGTAATGACCATAACGAGTCCTAAATGCAGTCTTGTGTACATCTTCATCTTTAACCTTCAGTTGATGCTAGCCCGATCTTAAGTCGATCTTGGAGAAGTAACTCGCCCCTTGAAGTTGATCGAACAGATCGTCGATCCTTGGCAATGGATATCTATTCTTGATAGTGACCTTATTCAGCTCACGATAATCGATGCATAGATGCATCGACCCATCCTTCTTCTTCACAAACAGGACTGGTGCTCCCCATGGAGACGAGCTAGGCCTAATGAAACCTTTTGCCAACAATTCATCTAACTGGGTCCTCAACTCTTTCTTCTCTGTTGGTGCCAACCTGTAAGGTGCCCTTGCAACAGGTGCTGCTCCTGGAATAATGTCAATTCTGAATTCTACTTGCCTATCTGATGGCAAACCAGGTAGTTCTTCAGGGAATACTTCGGGATATTCAGAAATGACGGGGATATCTCCAATATTAGGCTTCGGCTCATCAATAGTCACTTGTGCCATGTAAATGACACAACCCTTCTTTAAACACCTTGGTGCCTTGGTATAGACACTTGCTCAGGCAGTCCATACTGGGTATCTCCCTGAATGGTAAGTGACTCACCAGACGGAGTCTTGATCACTACTTGCTTCTTGTTGCAAACAATCTGGGCCTGGTTATGAGATAACCAGTCCATGCCTACAACTATATCAAAACCGGCTAACTTCAATGGAAGTAAGGACAATGGAAAAGAGTGGTTCCTAATGTATATGAAACATCCATCTAACACGGTTGATGCGGTTTCTATGGTGCCATCGGCTAATTCAACCTCATATTTTATGCTTAGGGTTCTAACAGGTAGGTTTAACAACTTACAAAACTTATCATCAACAAATGACTTATCTGCTCCAGAATCAAATAACACCCTTGCATAAACATCATTAATAAGGAAGGTACCTGTTATGACATTATCATTCTGGATCGCCTCCTTTGCGTTCATCTGGAAGACCCTAGCATTGGTCTTTTTCCCATCCTCAGCCTTCTTTACAAACTTTGGGCAGTTGGACTTGATATGCCTTTTTTCATAGCAGTTATAGCACGTCGCATCCTTGATTTTCTTACAGTCTAATGTCTTGTGCTCAGAGGATTTACAAATCCCGCAAACTCTCGGATGTGACTGGGATTTCGATTCATATCTGCACCTCCCGAAATGGTGCTTCTTACAGATCTTACACTTGGGCTTATCCCCTGATTGTTGACCATCCTTTTTAGTTCCAGAACTCTTCTTGTGGTCATTGTTTCCCTTACGCTTCTTGTCTGAACGTCGTGAGTTGTCATCCTCACGCTTCCTCTTCTCATCATCGGTGTTTCTGAGCAATCTCTGCCGGACCGCGTCCAAAGTGAGAGATAATGAAATATCAACCGCAGACCTAAAAGTAGCTGGTCTAGAGGCCTTCACACTGGCCTTGATTTCTGGGGCCAAACCCCCAATGAAACGAGCTATCCTCTTGGGTTCCGGAGTTACCAGATACGGAACTAGTCTTAACATAGTATTGAAGCTCGTAAGGTAGGCTTGATAATCTAGGTTTTTCATAACCAATGACAAGAAATCAGCTTCAATCTTTTCAACCTCATGATGAGGGCAGTAATTCTCCTTAATCAACGTCACAAACTGTTCCCAGGACAGATTGTACAATGGGATTTTCCCAGTGGCTTGGATCAAAGATCTCCACCAGGCTGGTGCCACACCTTTGAATGACTGGGATACAAACTTTACCACATCCTTATCAGCGCAACCACTGATATCCACCACAGTGTCCATCTCATCTAACCATGACATGCAATCAACTGCTCCTTTTCCCCGGTGAAATCCCTGGGTTTGCAGGAGACAAAGTATTTATAAGTGCAACCTCTAGCACGTGGTTCTTGGTTTAACACAACTCTCTTAGATGGAACACTTCTCTGGTTTGATGAGTGATGAGAATCACTTTTGTGAGCAGTATGAGTTCTTGAGGGTGGCTTCGTATGTGGTACAGATTGGGTCCTTACATGGGTACCACTGGATTCATTGAATTGCCTATCCAAAGCTCGTGTGACAGCATTATCTATTAATGCTTGTAACTCTGCTCCTGCTACGTTGACTCTGGAGGTGTCATGATTATCTCTGGGGTGGTTGTTGGCTTCGTCTGACCCGGCCATATAGCTTGATTGCTACATAAAATAATGATTTTAATTCATTCAGAGGTCTATAACAGTTTTATCATTCTAGATGATTTATTAATCATGGTATTTAAGAACCATTTTGATTAATTTGTTAGGCATATTTATAAAAATCCTTAGTTAGAATTAAAATATATTAATGGCAAAAAGGCCTAGTCACCTGGACGGTTTTAAATCTTTATTCATGATCTTATAGGGTCATGGTATTGAGGTTTTTAATTATAATTCATTACCTCTTCTTAACAGGGGTCGAAGACCACAACTGTCTTTTGTCTTATATGACAATGAATATAGCCCGTAGGCGTTATATCCCTACTGGATGTTTTAGTTATTTAAAAGTATTTGGGAGAATCCAATAAGGATGACTTATGCGATTTTATCGAATTGCATTTTGTCAAGAGTGTTAACATGTTTTCAGATGTTAACAAGGATTGGAACCTTTTGAATAGGTTTTACCATTTTGGTCATGTCTGCAATGACATATAGACTAGGTTTTACCTTTAAGATTCTTTTTAATATTTAACGCAGAACAATCCTAAGTTGAGGTGTTAATAAGGATCTGAATCTAATTATGGAACTACCATTTTGGCCCTGTCTTAAGATGACACATGGCTAGGTCTAGTCCCTTTTTAGATTGTCAATTTATTATAATGATAGATCTTATATAAAGGAATGTTATTTTTTCATTTATTTCACATATTATATTTATGTATATAATTTAGCAAAAATGAAAATTTAAATTAAATCATTCCACTGCAAAAATTTAAACAAGTACAGATTTGCCCTAAACGGGACTTCTACTGAAATAACATGCCCGCGCAGGGGCTTAAACAGAAATAACATACCCACGCAGGGGTTAACAGAAAGACATGCCCACGCAGGGGCAGAATACAAAAAGACATGCCCACGCAGGGGCAGAATACAGAAACAAATGTCCACGCAGGGACATGATTACAACACTAAGAACAAACAAACAAATAAAGGATTTAATGATCCTTTTTGCTTTTCCCTTTAATTAAGTTTTCCAGGCTCTTGAACATTCCTCGGTTTTGCCACGGGTCTTCCTGCACTTCCTGCCGCACCTCATTAATCCTTTGCAGAATCTCCTGATGTTGCGGTGGCGACATCACTGGCGGCTGCGGGGGTTGCTGATATAGCGGAGGTTGAGGAGGTGGCGGTTGATGATACCCGTAAGGTGGGTACCCATATTGTGGGTATCCGGATTGATATGGGACCCCAATGGGTCCTTCCGGATGATGGGCATTGTAGTTTGCCGCTGCTACCAGGTAAGGGTCGGCCTCTGCATAGTTGTAGTTGGTGTGGACCGGCTTCCCAAAGGGATTATATGCCACTGAAATGGCGTATGTAGGAATTGGGTCGCCAAAGCCCAACGGTGGTGGCGTGATAGGCGCAGAGTTTACTTCCGAGACGGGGTTTGAAGGTCCACCCATCTGCGGGTTTTCATGTAGTGGCGGGTAGCGGCTGCCACTTGAAGGTTGAGGGGTGCTGATACGCACTTTTCCTCGCACGGACATCCGTGCGTTCAATCTTCTTCGCCTCGGTGGCTCCGGAGGCTGTTGCTGGGCTGGTGGTGGTGGCGGAGTGACCGCTACAAAACGGTAATCCTCGGAGGGATCCTACTGTGGCTGTTGTTGCTGCTGCGGTGAGTTGTGGTAACCGGGAGTAAACACCCAGTCTATCTCTCGGAACCTTTCCTCATAGCTTTCGGGACCATTATAAGGTGATCCCACAAAAGGTGACCCATCCGAAATTTCGATGGGGTGGTTAGGGGTTCTGGACGGTGGCTCTGTGGGATCGGTGTCTTCATCCATGTCCATCGCATGGTCGCCCGAGAAGTGGTCTTTAGGTCCTAGTGGGTTAAAACCCACTAGTTCTTCAATGTAGTTTTCCGGGTTGAACCGGCTTTGGAAGACAGGTGTCGGGTCATCGAACGAATAGTGAGGGCTGGATCCCTGGAGTGGGATGAAAGATGGTTGCGGGTTATGGGGCTCATTTTCAGAATGAGGCCCGTAGGAATGGTGATAGGATGGTGACGAACTTAGCGAGACGGATCGCCTCACTGGCTCTATATACGTCCTCCAATGCTCCTGAGGACTCGTACTCATCGAGGCTGGTGGGGTTCGTCTGTGTGAGGGCCAGGCCTCAAGGTCGTGGCCTGTGATTGGTGCCTTTCCTCTTCCCCTGTTGACTCTTGGTGGCATGATTTAACCTGTCAACCTAAACAAAGATAACAACAAGGAAAATATATAAAAGACAAAAATAAAACAAATTGGGATTTGTCCTAAGTTCTTTGTCTAGACTCGAAAATTTAGGAATATGCAACTGTGTAACTGAGATTAAACACAAAAGGCTAGTGTTTAATTCAGTTTATGTTGGCTCTAATACCAACCTGTCACACCCCGATATTTCCACGTATTACCGGTGGGCCCGGTGGGGAGTATCGTGACGTAGTTGATATCATCATAGTCAAACAACACAATTTTAAATGCACAGCGGAAGCAAAAGATAGATTTATTTCAACCGAATAAATTGTAATATTAAGTATCACAAAGTAGTTGAAACAGATCCACAGGCGGATCAAATAAAAAGGAAACATAGTTCATCAGAATTAAATGCATCCAAGCTTGCGAGAGTCTTAATGATGCTGAGGAGAGGCCAACCTATTTCGAGTAGTACCCGCACTTAACCTTTTTGGGAAAATACGTCAGTTTACACTGGTAAATACAATTAACTGACTCATTTTGAAAAGGTTAAGAAAATTGATTTGAATGCACAAGGCACAAAATATTTTATAACTTGGGATAATTATTTATATATAAACTTGTAAAAGAATTACATGTTTCTTATACGTTCAGTAGCCCGGATTGACGCCGGGTTAAAGATTAATAGACACACCACATGATATAGTCCTGCGACGGGTTATTCCCGAAACCGGCGGTTATACCTTATTATTTATAAATGCACTGTCGGGTGTACGCCTACACCCCGTGCTTAGGTCGTGGCCATTTCTTAAAATGATGCCAAGGATATCCGGGACATGGTCATTAACCCCCCAAAGACTTTAAACAAACAAATCAATTTAAATGGGACATTTCAATAAATTAATCTTCATACAATTAAAAATTCAATGCCCGACCAAGCGGTATTTTATATACCGTACCCCAAGCCCGTATAGGGAAAATAAGTTAAAAGTATTTACCTTTGCAAGTAATAATCACAAATAGCAAGTGCACGTAGCTTTTACCGGGTCTCCTATTCTGGAACAAAGGTTTTCAATAACCTATTAGATTCCTAACGGGTCTTTAATTAAGCCTAAACTTAGACCGGTTAGTTTTAAAGGAAGATACGGTTCAAACGCACGATTAAGCGAAGACCGGAATAGAATGTGATTTAGACCCGACAAGTTTGGAGACTTGTGTAATATGGGTAAACTAAACACATTCTGGATTTTGAGACAAAAATGATAAGGTTTGACGCGTTTCGGTCAATTTATGCAAACTAGTTACATAAACCGAACCGAACGCGCAAGATGCGTAACGGGTAACCGTATGAGTCATATACAGGTTTCCTAAGTTAATATGCCTTAAATATGTTGTGACATCAGTAAGATATCTTCTATTATGCCCAAAACGAATTTAAACTCAAACTATGCCCCGTAGGGGCATTTTGGTCATTTTAAAGGATATAAAAGAGTTTAAATAATAATCTGAGTTACAGGTCTGATATAATCAGTAAAAATACTTAATTTACTATGTTATAACAGTAGGGTATTACATATATGTGAAATTTATCATTTATAACCAAACTATGCACCTTAGGGGTATTTTGGTAATTTCACATAGGCTTAAAAGGTCAAAACTGGAAATCTGAGTTTAAAACTTTTGCTTTCTATTAAAATATAAAAATTTACTGAAAATATCAGTAGGCATCAAACCTTATATGTTTAAAATAGTTTTAATACATACTATGCGTTAAAAACGCTTAAAAAGACGATTTTGAGCTATTTCCTGGTTTTTAAAGGAAAGCTGATATTTTTCTTATTCCAGAAGGCTCAAAATATTTTATTTATCATATTAGATCAGTAGCAAAAAGTTTGGAATCAAAATGATTTGTAAAACTCATTTTATAGCCCAAAAGGGCAAAACCGGCAATTACCGAATCAAGCTTAGAACTCTATGTTATGCTCAGCCTAAAATTAAATAAAAATCTTCAAAAATCATAAAATATTATTTTATATCAGTAGGTAAAAATTTTGGTATTAAGAATCGGGTTTAGATAGGCTATATGCTAATTACGCCTTTTATTTAGTAAAAAGCTTTTTAATTACGCTAATGAGCATAACTCCTAATCTAGACTTCAAACTGATGTCAAATTTTAGGGATGGGTCTAATAATCAGTAACTAAGGTTTCTATTCTTTTACATTTTCAAAAATCACATTTTAAGGTCATATGGGCATAATAGTCAACATTTAAGCATTTAACGGAAACATGGATATGAATCGGATAACTAATGAACCAAGTTGTATAATAACAGAGGGTTATACTAACATGAAACCTGGTCCAAATAAAGCTCTAAGGCAATTCAAAAACATGCTTAAACGGGTCAGAACTGAAAGTCAAAGCAGAAGTCAAATTATGCGACTTTCGGTTCCGAACCGGGTCTAAACTGAAAATTATCGGGTTGAACATGTTTAGACATGTTCTTACATTAATTACCAAGTTATATTAATGATAAAACAGGTTGCATGGCTCCTACATTGTTAATTATGCATTAATTTGAAAATAAGCTTTCTGTTGACTTTTTAAGATTAAATTTGACCCGACATTTGACCTAGTTAGAGTGGGAATCAGAGGGTGCCCATTTAAGGGTTTATTGCCCACATAATTACCAACTCATAGGTACTTTCAATTTGAAATTTGACTGGATAAATTATAATTAATCACAAAGTCAAACTCTAATTACGACGGTTTGACTTTAAGCTAATTAACTAAGCTAAACTGAATTAAAGAAAGTTAAGGACACTTACAAGGGTCCTAAGCACGACTAGTGACTCCTAGGAAAGGTGCTTGAACTCCAAAATTCTCCAGAGGTGAAGTTGTGAGAGTTTCAAGTGAGTGTGATCAAGTGTTGCAACCAAAGGGCTCCTTATATATGAGTTTTGATGCCATTAGATCATGCCAAGCAACTCTATGCATGGATTCAGATCATCACAATTGTCCCTAGTGCATGAAATACCAGTGGGGGAGTCCCTGGTATAAGAAAACAAGCTTTTAAGTCGGTTACAGACCTGAACTGGCAGCTGCCAGGAGTTTTCTGTCGCTGGCATGTTTACACGGGCCGCGTAGACCCTTAAGGAGTCTTACACGGGCCGCCTGGCTCCCTAGAACCAGCCAAACAAGTTTCAGCTAATTGCAATTTGGCCCCTGGTCCTTTATAAAGTGGTTTTAAGTTCCAATTTTGCATTTTCAGCCATTATGTAACCTTTTTTTGAAAGATATACCGTTTGTTTCGATGAAAATTGTAAGAATGCTTTTAACATTTTGAAACAAAGGTTGGTTGAGGCCCCAATCTTGCAATCACCGAATTGGTCTTTACCTTTCGAAATTATGTGTGATGCAAGTGATTATGCGGTGGGGCCGTGCTGGGTCAACGGGTGGATAAGAAACCGGTTGCTATATATTACGCAAATAAAACTCTCTCGGGTGCACAATTAAACTATACGAAAACCGAGAAAGAGCTACTTGTAGTTGTAAATGCGTTGGATAAATTTCGTGCTTATATATGGGGTACTAAGGTCATTGTGTATTCTGACCATTCTGCAGTTAGGTATCTCATGGACAAGAAGGATGCAAAGCCAAGATTAATCCGATGGGTTCTCTTACTACAAGAATTTGACTTGGAGATTCGAGACAAGAAAGGAAGTGAGAATGTGGTTGCGGACCACTTGTCTCGATTGATAGTGGAGGAGGATTCTTCTCGTGTGGAGATTAACGAGAATTTCCCAGATGAGTAAATTTTGAAAGTTTCAATATTACCATGGTATGCTAATATTGTTAACTACTTGGTCACAGGTGATTTGCCAGCTCATTGGGATAGAAGGAAGAGATTGCACTTCCTTTCTCAAATCAAGTACTACACATTGGAAGAACCGGACTTATTCAAGATATGTCCGGATCAAGTCGTCAGAAGATGCATCCCCGACAAGGAGATTCCTAGTGTCTTGATGCACTTGCATTCATATGCTTGTGGGAGCCATTTCAGTGGTCACAAAACCGGGCACAAAGTGCTCAATAGCGGTCTTTATTGACCGACTATTTTCAAGGACGCATTTAATTTGGCTAAAAACTGCGTCGAGTTTAAAAAATTAGGGGGTATTTCTAAACGGGATGAGATGCCCATGTAACCGATCCTCATTGTAGATATTTTTGATGTTTGGGGGATTGATTTCATGGGGCCGTTCCCTAATTCGCGTGGCAACTTATACATCTTGGTGGCGGTCAACTATGTATCCAAGTGGGTCGAAGCGATTGTCACCAAGACGAATGACCATACCGTAATTTGAAACTTTGTACAAACAAATATAATTTCTAGATTTGGGATTCCCCAAGTGATCATTAGTGATGGGGGATCTCACTTCAAGAATTTTAACTTTGGCAAACTCTTGAAACGGTATGGTGTTGACCATCGAATCGCTACCCCTTATCACCCACAAACAAGTGGTCAAGTGGAAGTCTCCAATAGGCAAATAAAGGAAATTTTGCAAAAGACCGTTCGACCGGACCGAAAGGATTGGTCGACGAAGTTGAATGATGCTTTAAGGACTTATCGAACGGCTCATAAAACACATATTGGAACTACACCATATCGCTTAGTTTATGCAGAAACTGTCACTTACCGGTAGAGCTTGTACATCGTGCATGGTGGGCTATAAAGAAGTTAACATGAAATACGATGATGCAAGTAAGGAACGAAAGTTAAAGCTTTGCGAGTTAGAAGAGCTTCAGGAAGAAACATATGAGTGTGCCTCAAAGTATAAGGATGAAATGAAGAGGATACATGATGCGAAATTGAAGCCGAAAGAGTTTGAAGTGGGTCAAAAGGTGTGGCTCTACAACTCACGGCTTAAATACTTTCCCGGGAAGCTTAAGAGTAAGTGGATAGGCCCGTATGTAATTACACGGGTCGGAAAGCTTGGAGATGTTACAATCGAGGACCCGAAAGATGGGTCAAAGCAAACGGTTAACGGTCACCGCCTTAAACCGTTCCTCGATGGTAACGAACAGAAAAAGGATGAAAATGTGGAGTTGGTAAGCTTTGTGGTAAGCGTACCAACCTATGAGGTCAACTGAAAGGACCGGTAACACTTTTTGTAGAGTTATGTATAATTTATTTGTTTGTTGAGTGTTTTTGGTTATAATCGTTCTCGTTTCGTACTAATCCCCTTTGATTGTGTGAAGTCCGGATATCACGAACGGGTCATGAAAATGCAAGGTATGTTTTTAGATTTGTCTTTGTGTATTTGGGACAATACATGGCTTTTCGGGGGGTGGTAGGGCCGTTAAACGGATTTGTTATTTTAAAATTTTCACTTAAAAAAAAATCACAAAAAGATTTTTAATAATTTTTAGGATTTTAAGTTGTATATAGTCCTTTTATAAAAAAAGTATATAATTTTTCTCATATTTTCATAAAAAACTTGATTAAATTTAAAAATTAAAAAATGACATATATAAGTACCGTCGCCGAAGGTGAGTTTGGGCGTCACCTATGGGCTCTCAAAGTGACGCGTCGGACAAAAAGTTGCATAGACAGCCTCTTAAGTTGTCGCCCAATTTCACAAAACGCAAGTAGCGTCGCCAACGGGTGGGTTTACCGTCACAGACGGACCCTAGATGTTCGTCCGACGCTGATTCGTTTTTCATGTTTATATCTCGAACCCAAACCCTTTAGGTCTTAACCAGACCTCACCCAAACACATTATTAGCCACAAGTTCGATTTGGGGGACCACCATCTGACCCATATACATTCTAATTCATCCATTCTCTACATTCATCACCATTACAAACCTTTCACTTCATCTTCCTCCTCAACCTTCCACAAGAACCCTAAATCTTTAACTTCTCATAACTCCTTCAATCCTCAACTAATTCAAGCGATTCTTGAGCCTATCTTGGGTAGATTTTCAAGAGAAACAAAACCCCCATAACGTTTTTAACCAATTCTTGTTTGTTTGCAAGATTTCTGAAGTTCAAAATTCGGGTTTTTAGAAAGGGTGTTCTTCAAAGCTTTGATTTGCATCTTTTGATTATGTCTTGTCATCCTACTACATAAAGCCATGTTCAGAAGAAAGAGAGCCAAGACCTCCGGAGAGGGTTCATCTTCTGGAGCCGATTCAGGCTCGGGTTACTTTCAGAAAAGATGGGAACAATTAAGTAATGTGGAAGAAGGCGATAGGCAGTTATATAGACAAGATTGGGCCTGGGAAGAGTTTAAAAATAGTCGATCGGCTTCAGCATGGAAAGAAAACAAAAAGAAGGCTCTTTCTAGATATAACAACAAGAAACGAGAGGCGAAGATGTGGAAATAGAAGATGGTGACGGGTGTGACAACTTCTGTGCCGGATAGGGCAGTTTGTGAGCGTGCGGTAAACATTGAGGAATTCCGTACAATTGGTATCACTCAATAGTTTGAAGAGCTTGGGTGGGAGAGAGTATTGGATTGGTGTGAGGACATCACCTCACGGGTCTATTTAGCGGCAGTGTGTGAATGGTTATCAACTCTGAGGTTTGCTAACGCCGACGGGCCAGCTCCTACATGGAAATTGATCGGCAATATTGGAAAGAATCAGATGATCATGTCTTTCGAGCATATGAATGCCATTGCTCGGTTTGATTCATTGGGGGTTGAGGCATACTACTATTATGAGCTTGATCACTTCTTGGATAACAAGACCAATACTGCTGATCCGGATCAGATGTTGGCGGCTGTGTTCCCAGGTTCTGGAGTTATGGGGGAGTCGAGGAACGATTTGTCTTTAGAGGGAATAATATTGCAAGGCATCTCATTAGAGAATGTGATGGTGCGGTTCGGAGACCGCGGAAAAGTGAAGGCACCCAACTGTCGGGTTTTACATGCTTTGTTATATGGGACTCCGAGGTTGTCATGGCGGCAAATTGTGATGATGAATACTTGGGACACGAGGGAGTCGTGCACAAGAAAGATGATCCCATATGTGCGGCTAATCAGCGCGATGATTCTGCAACAGAATGCGTTGCCACAAGAATCATTATGGGTTTCTAAACCCATTGATCAGTTTAACTTCGCTTCAATGAAACGTCATTGGAAAATAACGGTTAAAGTCTTTGGTCATCTGCACACGGTGGAAGATGAACAAGGAAACAGTTATAATTTTTCTGATCCGTGCGCGGCCGAAGAAGGTGCCCATGATGAGGAGATGGTGGATGAAGAGGATGAAACTGAGCCTGCCGGTTCACGGGGACCAAAGCAGAGGTATATGCAGCAAATTCGGGAAATTTCTGAAGAAGGGGCCAATTTTTTAATCGACGAAGGGTACCATCGTACCGGAACTTTAACCGTGGTCAGCAAGAAGTCTTTGATAATATCTCCGCGGGTATAGGTGAAGGACGCAGCAGTTGTTCCAAGCTCTACAAAGATCACAAATGGAGCAGATGGAACAACAGCGACAACAAGAGGTGGCCTGAAGACGGGCGTGGGAGGAAAATGAGGAGAGGCTCTGAATCGAGCAGAATACATTGGAAGGCCTCCGATGGAGTGCTATTTACATATCCAATGAATTGGCTATTTGAAGAAACACTAGATAAATGTTCGGAACCGAGATACCTAGGGGGTTTGAATCCGCATAAAAAGGTTAGCTCCCTCTCGATTGATTCAGTAATTAACGACCTTCTTCTCCGAGAGCTCTGCAAAAAAGAACACCGTTAGCCTCGCCAAGGGGAGAAAAGGGTTCTCTCCTTGACCCGACTCCGGTGTGAGAATAAGTATGGGTAATGAAGAAGAAGAAGTATTTGAGAAGTGTGTGTAACTTGAATTCATACATGGGTTGCTTCTCATATTTATAGCCGGGAGTCGTTTAGGCGGGAAAACCCGTTAGTGAAAAGTTGACGGAAGATGCTAACCCCGTAAGCGGTTACATTTCCTTCCGTTTAAGATCTTTGATCCGACGTGAGAGCACACGGATCGTGGTTTAGATCAAAGGCTGGGGATTTGCCACGTGTAGTGTGATCAAGTGGAGATTACTCTTCAATTGCATGCCTTTGTTGTGATTTCAGGGGTGCTTGTGGTAATGACACGTGTCCAGACGGTTATAACCGTCTGGGTGGTGCACGATTGCATGCCTTCTAGAAGATTACTGCTGTAATCTAGTGTGGTATTTTATCGGGTGGAGATCACTGAATAAATAAATCCAAGTCTGGGTAAAATAATATCCAAGTTTGGATATTTAGGCGGAAGTATTAATCTTTAGGATTTTTATCCTTTTGCTAATGTGAGAAGGCGCAAGGGTTTATGATTTTCCTTTGGGCGCACGACTATAGATTGCTGATCACTTTCTTCCCTTTGTATGACCAGTGCGCGGCCGCGCAAGGTTAAAAGGTTGAAAGGCCAGGTTATGGTATGGTCCCAAATGCTTATTATGAGGTTTTTGGGACCTTACCCCTTCAAGTCCCCCCAGTCTAGTGTTGTGCTTATGCAAGTAAGTGGAGCACTGGACTTATAAGAGGGAATTGCTTTTGGGCGCGAAAAATAAGGAAACTTCTGGTCGAAGATTCATTTTGATTTTTGTAAAGATTTTTTGAAAATCTTTGACTTTTAATGAGACTGGTACAGTAAATTGAGTGACAACCTGTCATTGTCAGTTGTTTTTTACTGTCCGTGTCTGGCACGCGCGCGTGTAAACGCGTGTGTGTCTGACATTTACCTTTTCTGCTGGTTGGGGAACTGTGATATCCGGAAAAGTTGCTGTTACTGTTACCGATGTTATTTATTGCGATGAGTATATATAACGTTTGGGTAACCTCCTCTGTGCAATCATTGTTTTGTTGAAAAACTTTCCCTTCCCTTTTTCTAAGAAAAAATTCTCTCATTCTTCCTCTTATGTCAACCGGAGAACATCAAGAAGATCTTGCTGAGGAAATGTCAACTGAACTTCCACCGTTTAAGTGGCCTAGAGCTTCCTTTGATGGGTTAATTCGGAATCTCAAATTCCCGGAAAACTGGGGTGCTTTATATCCGAAAGAGGGGCAAACAGCGGCGGATGCTCCGGCTGGGTATATTACCCTCTTTTGGGATTTTTTCTATGACGGTAACTTTCGCTTGCCTGTTACTAGATTTTTCCTTGAAATCCTTGGGTTTTACAACCTGCATATCTCCCAACTTCATCCTATTGGCATGGTTAGGATTCGACATTTCGAATTTGTGTGTCGAACAATGCATGTGGAGCCAACCGTTCCCCGATTTAGGGTTTTTCATCAGATGCATTGTACCCAAGGGTTTTATTCATTCGTTCAGAGGGCTTCTGCAAAGAAGATTCTGCATCAACCCCCAAAATCTTTTCATGATTGGAAGCAAAAATTCTTTTTTATCAAGGCCGGAGTAATTCGGGTGAGGATGGTTCTCAGGGGGAAAGAAGACGTTCCGATCGAAACCCTTCAAACTCCGGTTGATGAAAACTGGTATCAGGATTTGAAGGATGTGCCCAATATTGCGTTGCCGGAGAAAGCTCTTGTCGGGGCCGGCATGAGTTTGAATTGGAAGATGGAGCGTGATGACAAACCCGTATACACGGAGGATGGTCATAGTAAGTTTGGGGCTTTTTTTCTTCTCCCCTTCCCCTTTTTTTTTTGATTGACCTGCTCGCTCTTCGAATGTAGTTATGTCTCTGTATGTTGTTGCCTTCAAGAGGGAAGGCGGAAGGATGGGTACTATCAAAAAGAAACCTGAAGAGGAGCTCTGGTATCATCGTATTGTAAGGAATTTTGTTCTTCCGCGGGATGCGGACCTATCTGCTCAACCAGCTGCTGATGCTGGTAAGTTATATTTGTTTTTGTTTTCCTGTTTGCGCTTTGTGGGTAAATTCTTGTTTCGCGCCTTTGAAGGTGAGTTATTGAATTTGGGCATAGGCCCTGAAAAGAAAAAACGCGCAACTACTTCTACTTCTGCGCCGAAGAAAAGTGAGGCTGTTAAAGTTCAACCTTTGAAGGCGAAGAATGTTGGAGAGAAGAAAGGTACGCGCCGTTCTTCTGACTCCAGGTGTGATTATGTGGTGCTTTCTGACTCTTTGGGGGGTCTTACTCCTGCAGTAACTGTTCGAGAACCGAAGCCTGAACCAAGGGATTCTGCTGATATTCCCCCTTCTAACCCGAATGAGCCTATTGATTTGGATTCTAGTCCCGAACATTTGGTACATAGGAAGGCTGGTAAAAGGAAACAAACTGATACTGATGCGGAGGGTCAACCTCCTAAGAAAGTGCAGAGGAAGAAAATTACCAGAAAAGGGAATCTTGACGTCTTTGTTTCGGAATATGTTCCTGGTAAGTGTCGTTTCTCCTTTTTTTCTTTAAGTGGGCCAAATCCTTACAGATTTTTATTTGTCCAGAAGTTCTGGTTTCCCCCATTCCTACAGAACTGCAATCTGTGGTTAATGAAGAACTTCCCTCCACTCCTCTGCGCGCTTCTGTTGCTGACCAGTTAGAGCCTACAGAAGTTGCTGGTGATGGTGTGGAGAAGATTGTTGAGGTTGAGAAGCCTGTTGGTGTTGATACAGAGGCTGAAAAAATTGTTGAACCGAGCGTGGTGGATGGCGCTGATAATCCACCAACCCCTGAAGCTGTTGTTCAAGATTTGGGGAAACAGCCAGCTGCTGAAAAAACTCCAACTTCTTCCCCAAAACCTGCTGATGCAATGCCTGAGCATACTGAGAGGGTAACAACTGAGGAACAAGGCTCATCTGCTAGTGTGGATAAACAATCTCCAATTCGTCCAGAAGAGACTTTAGGAGAATATTACTACCGGACCTATACGGAACAAGATGTTTCTGACCCTCATGCCCCTGTTTGGAATTTGAAGAAGGGCGACACTTTCTCGGATTGGCGTGTGTGCCAAGATTGGTTGCAGGGGATTCTTCCGCCTGGCGAGATCAAGTTTCAGGAAAGTCGACCTTATGAACAGACCTATCAGTCTTACCTTGCAGAAACTGCTTCTCATGTTTCTACTACTCACCGCATAGTGCGTGAGTGGTATAGTATGCATAGGGAGCATGCATCGTTTATGGCATCTCAAAAGAAGTTTGCCAAAGATGAAAAACGTGTGGCTCAGTTGAAGGCTAAATTAGAGGCTGAGCAAGCCAAGTTTGAAGCTGAGCGCAAAACTGAGGAATGGTCTGTTGCTGGTTGGAAGAGAAAAGCGGAAGCTGAAGCTGCTCTCTTGTCTGAGGAATTCAAAAACTGGAGGAGAATTTGCGAGAAAGATAATGCTGAGAAGGCAAACCTTCGTAATATCATTAACAACCTCAAGGCTGAGGTTGAAAAATTGAAGAATCAAGATGTGGAGGTAGAAAGATTGAAGAAGGAGAAAGCCGATGCAGATGTTGCGCTAGCGGAGGCTCGTTCTCATAGGGAACGTAGTGAGCAACGAGAGGTACAAGCTTTCGCTACCCTTGCCCTTAGAGATAAAGAGTTAGAGGAACTTACTACTTTGGTTTCTGATCAGGAGCAACTCAAGAAGGATCAGGAGCTTGCGCATTCCGAGAATTCTGAAATTTCCCGCCGTTTGTCTGAAGTTGAAGAAAAGTTGGAAAATTCAGAAATGGCGCGGGTTACAGCGGAAAGCGAGCTTGAGCCTTTGAAAAATGACATGGCTTGGTTGAAAGATCGTGGTATTGCCTGCGTAAGTTTCTCTTCTTCTTGTTGTGTGGGATCATTATTGCGCTTTTCTTGATACTTATTTTTACTTATTTTCATAGGTTGCTGAATCTGTGTTAAATTCTCAAGAACTGGATAAAACTGTTGCTAACTTAATGGTGGCTGCGCGACGAGATGGATATGCGCAAGGATATGCAGAATGTTCCCAGCATGTGAATAGCGCGTTGAAGGTTGACTGGGATGATAGCAAGTCTGCAACCTTTGGTGTAAATACTGGCGCTGCGCTTGCCTCCATGAAAACAGAGTTTAACAACTTGCAACTTCCGGTCAGGGACCTGATAAACGTAGCGCTGCAATCGGATGATCACGTGGCACAATTAAAGGAAATCTTTCCGGATGAGGGTGAAGATTTAGAGTAGTTTGAAATTGTATTGAACAATTTTTTATATGTAATATTCGGGATGTGAATCCCTATTTTGGAATGTGCGCTGCTGCGCAAGCAACTTAAACACAGTCGTGTTTGAAAGTTTTCAGGGCGTATTTGTACGCTGAGAATTGCATGTTTCTATTTGCTTGTTTACAATATTTTGCATGAGCACGATTACTTTTGTCAAGTAAGGCGAATGAAGTTGGTATAAGATTCATGCTTGAACTTATGGTCGTTTGTGATGTGATCACTGACCGTTCATGAAGCTTGTTTTATAACTACCATAATGTTTTTGCGCTTACTAAAAGAAATTGCATGCACTTTGTAAACATAGGAATAATAGAAACTTTGTAATTTTATTAATGGATAGAGCACAGAGGCTTTACAAAGTTTTTGCTAATAATTATATGGAACTTAACTTAGCGCTTCTGCCTTGCTTGATGGATCATGTCTTTCCGCGGAAAACTTGTTTTTTAAGCTTTTGCCCGTTTGCTTGGGCCTTCCTCTCCCCGGGTTATCTTCTTAATCTCTTTACGCACATTTTGGAGTAAATGCGTGAGTTCGCCGCTCTTGAGGGCTTTCTCTATTTCTGTGCACAGAGATATGCAGTTGTTAGTGGTATGCCCGTTGTCTTTATGATACTCGTAGTATTGTGTCGGGTCTTGTCCACGTTTACTTTTCATTGGGATCGGAGCTTTGAATTGATAGTCTTCAGTGCTGAGGACTTCCGTAGGGGTTTTTGTTAGGGGAGTCCACTGCCTCTCCCTATTTTCTTGTTTGTTCTCCCTCTGCGCGGAGAGTTTGTTGAAGTTTGTTGATTGTTTGGGACCTTACCCCTTCACTATTAATAATGCCAAGATCCTCCATGATCAGGAACGGCACCAGAGAGATTGGGAAGCCGGCCTCCCCTACGCAGAACATTCGGGGTGTACCGACTACTCCAACCTCCCCGTTCCCCGAGGCCCCTCTGATCCATAACCTCATTAGCCTGAGGCAGTGGGGTCTAGCTTCATCCCGCCCCAATTCTAACCGCCAGCAGAAGGAGAGTCGGGTCCCCTTGACAACTATCGGGAGATGTTCGAGGCTCTTATTGGATTCCCGTACCACCCGAACCCACCAGTCGACCCGAACGAGCGATATCAGCGGTGCTGGTGAGGTTTGGGTTTTGTTGTTGTATATTTATTCGTAGTTTATTTTTATTTTTTTAATATTTCATTTTCTTAGTTAAATGAACGTTGTGGGTGTGTTCCCTGTATAACCCTCACGAGACCTACTCGTCCTCCCAAGCTATTGGGGGGTTTAAAAGGGCTTGTTGCATAAGCTAAATGCAACTGTGATTTCTACGAAAGTGAGTTAGGATTGTTGTTGTTATAAATTAATTTTCCACATAAATCAAGGAAAAATAACACATGACTTGGTAATATTTTCATAAAAGTGGTAGAACTAGGTAGTTAATAAATTTTAATGGTTGTGAGAAGCATGCTTCTACACAAGGGTTAAGATTTGTAGGTATACTATGTTCGAGGGACGATCGCTTTCATGAAGAAAAGAAGAATACATGAGCATCTAGTGAGAAAAATCAAGTGCATGCGTTTCCTTTTACCTTGATTCTTAGTTAGTAATAAGTGGACTGTAATTGTATTTTAGTTTTCGGGGTGAAATTTTTGGAAAATTAGCCGTGTCACATCCCTTGTGCGATTTAAAAACTCTAGTTCTTACACATTTAGGACAATGTTTACCTCAAGTGTGGGGATGGGGGTGTAAGTAAAAGATTTTCAATTGCTTGTGACAAATTGAATTGCATTTAAATTGTTAGACAATTGTCCTACGTTTGTGTTGAATTGACAAATTGTCGAGTGAATTATTAAATTTGACTTTGTGAAATGAATTCACATATTTATGCCTTGTCTTTTGAAAGGATTTACTAGTCCAAGGTAACGAAGTGCATCGTGGTCCGTTGTCTATGACGTTGATAGCGATTGGCACCTAACCTTTGTGATTGTTAAACCGTTAACGAACTAGTTCAATTAAGCTAAATTAAAATGAGTAGTAACCCTAGATCTTGCATTTGTTGAAACCGGGTGTGAACCTTGTTTTTCCATCTTGTTTTATTAATCAAGTTTCTTGCAATTGTTAATATTTAGTAGTTAATCAATCAATCAGTTTTGTTTAGTTTATTCAACATCTTTTCACTAATCAAAAATCATAAAAACAAGTTAGCAAGCTTCATAAATTGTGATACTCGTTCAAATTCAATCAAGTCCATTCGCAAACCACATACTCTTTGTGGTTTGACCCCTTACTACCACTAGCTATTTATTAAGGGTAATTTGGGTATATAAATATTATTTTTGATCGGAGCGCGACACTCCGATCAGTAAGCTACGGCATGCAAAAGATTAGCAGTGTATAAGTGTTGGTGAGAGGCATTTAATGGGCTTTAAAAACCCTAACGACGGGACGCACAGGGAATACACTTTTGGGAGGTCTGCCATGAATATAAAAAGAAAGGATTTGAGGAGTCAACATGTGACAACCCGTACTATCATCGTCGAGAGAAGGGTATTTTAGTAATATTCATGTTTATCATTATTGTTATTACTATTATTATTATTATTATTATTATTGTTGTTGTTGTTGTTGTTATTATTATTAAATAATAACCTGCGATGAGAGCCAAGTATAATGTAACGTAACACATACATATACATACGTATCTATTTATTCACCATTATATTTTAGTGTTAAATTTAAACGGGCTAGTCCGTTTGAGCGAGACACACAAATAATGAACGGGCTAGTACAGTTGGGCCTAGCCCAACCCAAATCCCTTAACCTAAACTATACACTATAAATATACCTCTAAAATCCCTTACCCTTCATTTTGTCAAAAGAATGAAACCCTAATTTTTCACACAAGCCGCACACCTTTTCTCTGTTCCTCTATACTCCGGCGACCGGAGTAATTCCGGCCGTTTGTCCGGCAAGCCGGCCACCCCAAGACACCCTCCTTTTTCTTGTAACACCGCACACCCTCCCCTGTTCCACCCCTGAAGGTACTGCCAGCCACCACCATGGTGGCGGCACACGGCGGCAGCCATAGGTGGTAGACAGACACGCGACTCTGGGGCTCGGTCGAAGGTTGACAGTGGCTATGGTAGTTCCGACGATGGGGGTGACAGCGGCAGTAGGATGGTTCCGGCTAGTGGCGGAAGTTAAAACAAGCGATGATGATGGCTGATGAAGTATAGCGGAACCACATTAACCGCAGCAGTGGCGCTGCGGTGGTGGTTGTGGTTCGGATTCCGGTAAAGCGACGTCAGCAGGAGGAAATAACAGCGAACATCTTTTTGGTTCATAGCTCGTCGGTTAGTAATAGTTTGTTCCTGATTGTATTGCTTTTTTTGAGATTCTGGCAATTATTATGAAGATCAATATTCAAATTAACTCAATAACATAATCATTCACTAATGTTCATCATCATGTAAATCGAATCACAAGTTGAACACACTAAAGCACTTCTAAATCATATCGACACATCCTTTCAGTGCATGATCATCATGATATCATATTTGTGAGCATCACCCAACACAGAATTATTAAACATTAGTATCAAGCAACCCTAATCCAATCAATTTACAGCATGAATGGCTATCATATAACATGAACAGTTTGTCATCATAATCAATCTATCAAAACCCTTATTGTCAAACAATGATTAATAATCATTCATGTAACGCTTCGTAATTTCGTATTCTTATTTATATTTTATACATACTTATCGTGCGATCAACAAATCGTTTAAATACATATTTATAATTAAACCGGTACTTTTCGGTTTGTAATTAAACGATAATGAATCAAAACCGTACAAAATACTGACAACACCGAAAAATTCAAATTTTATACACGTATTTTATACTTATAAATTTAGTTTTGTGAATTTATCATGCTTTCGAACATCAGAAAGCGTGAACGTGAACGAAAAACACGACTACAGGAACGCACCGGTAACGAAACGGAAGCATCGGACATGCGTGTTACCTCCAAAACTGAAATTTTAGGATATATTTAGTTTCGTAATTAAATTTTAACAACCGGAGATGAAACCGGATCGAAAAACGGTTGAAACGACAAATGACGCGACTTTACGCGAATATTACCGTAATCGACGATCGAGTGCACGAACGACTACTGATCATGTTCGACGACTTTTAATACTAAAATCATAAATTACGACGTTTCGCGGAGCTCGGGTTTTGATAACGGGTCTCGTAGGAAATTACGGGCCACCTAAACACGGGCATTGGGCTCGTGGGCCTTCCCCTAGACTGGAGAATAGAACAAATTGCTAATAAGTTCTTAAACCTGGTTGAAAGAATTCTGTGTTAAAAACATGGTTAAAAACATGGTTGAAAGAAAATTATGTCCTCCCAATGAAAAAGAACAAATTGCTAATAAGTTCTTAAACCTTAGAATGACTGGAGTTGACTGTAAGGATTACACTGCCATATTCTTTGAATATGCTAGAATTGTGCCAACCCTAGCTTCACCAGAACCAGTGTTAATCTCCCGTTACATATGGGGATTAATCAGTGAGATTAGACATGTAGTCAAGGCAGCTAGACCACAAACTATAGAAGAAGCTGTAGAACTAGCAAATACCTTGACTGATGAACTGGTATGTACACAAGAAGAAAACCAGAGGAAGAACCTAGTCCAAAAGCTTACCCAGGAATTTCGCTACGGTAACTCTAACCGTGGGAAAAACATAGGTTCTACTTCTTCACCTTACTGTAAGTCCTACAAGAAAAAGCACTCAGGGAAATGTTCCACATACTGCAACTTCTGCAAAATACAGGGACACAAGGAAGAAGACTGCATGAAGAAACCCAGTAATGGAATATGCTTCAATTGTGGAGAAAGGGGCATATTAAGCTGAACTGTCCGAAATTAGCTCCAGCCATGAACAACAAAACTACTAAGAATGCTAGAGCATTTGTTCTGACAGCCGAAGAAGCCAAACTGATTCCGGATGTGATCGCCGATACGTTTTTAGTTAATGATGTTTTTTCTAAAGTATTATTTGACTCTGGTGCCAACCAAAGTTTCATTAATACTTCATTTTGCAAACTTCTCAATCAACCATTAACTAAACTTAAACAAGAATGCCCAGTAGAAACAACAAATGGAGAATCCATTAAGATCACTGAAATCTTGCAGAGAGCAAGAATAGAAATTTTAAACTATAATTTTATTGTTAACCTTTACCCATTGAATCTGGCTGGATTTGATATTGTATTAGGAATGGATTGGTTAGTAGCTAATAAAGCCAATAATCTATGTGATCAAAAGTCAGTACAAGTAAATTCACCAAAAGGTGAAAAGATCACAATTAAAGGAGATAAGCCATCTCGATCCACGAAATTCATCTCGGTGATGAAAACAACCAGCTATGCAAGAAAAGGATCACTGGTGTATATGATTTCCATAATCATTAACATTAAAGGAAAAGAGTTGAAAGATATTCCCGTAGTATCTCAATTCTTAGATGTTTTCCCAGAAGAATTATCGGGACTACCACCGGATAGGGAGGCCGAATTCAGAATTCACCTACTACTAGGGACAACACCAATTGCCAAGGCACCTTACCGTTTGGCACCAGCAGAGATGCAGGAACTAAAGAAACAGTTGGATGTACTTTTGGAGAAAGGATTCATACAGCCTAGTTCATCGCCATAGGGAGCACCAATCTTGTTTGTCAAGAAGAAAGACGGATCAATGCGTATGTGCATTGATTACCGAGAACAGAAGAAGGTCACGATTAAAAATCGGTACCCATTACCAAGAATCGATGATCTGTTTGATCAATTGCAAGGAGCTCGATTCTTTTCTAAGATCGATTTACACTCAGGATATCATCAATTGAAAGTACAGGAAGAGGACATTCCTAAAACTGCTTTCAGAACAAGGTATGACCATTATGAATTTACCATCATGCCGTTTGGTTTAACAATGCCCCAGCTGCATTTATGGACATGATGAACAGAATATGTAAACCATATCTGGATAAATTCATAATAGTCTTTATAGATGATATTCTCATTTACTCTAAGAGTAAAGAGGAACATGCAACGCATCTGCATGCACTCCTTGCATTGCTAAGAAAAGAAAAGGTTTATGCAAAATTTTCGAAATGCGAATTTTGGTTAGAAGAAGTACAATTCCTTGTACATTTAGTCAATCATGAAGGAATACATGTGGATCCCACAAAAATCGAGGCAATTACTAAATGGAAAGTCCCTAAATCACCAACAGAGGTGAGTAGTTTTCTCGGACTGGTAGGTTATTATAGACGGTTTATCCGAGATTTTTCTAGAATAGCCATTCCCTTAACAAAACTGACCTGTAAATCTGTTAAGTTTGAATGGGGACCAAAACTGGAAGAAGCCTTTAGGATTCTTAAGCAAAGATTAACCAACGCACCCATACTAGCATTACCAGAAGGAACTGAAGACCTTGTAGTCTATTGTGATGCGTCTAAGTTAGGTTATGGATGTGTGTTGATGCAACGTCAAAAGGTTATAGATTATGCCTCTAGACAACTTAAGAATCATGAAGAGAATTATACAACCCATGATTTAGAGTTAGGAGCCATAATTTTTGCCCTTAAAATTTGGAGACAAAACCTTTACGACAGTAAGTTTACTATTTTCACCGATCATAAGAGTTTAAGATATGTTTTTAGACAAAAGGAATTAAATATGAAACAGAGATGCTGGATGGAAATTCTTAGTGATTATGATTGTAGTATCCAATACCATGCAGGAAAGGCTAATGTAGTAGCCGATGCTTTAACTCGAAAGTATCATGAAAAACCCAGAAAAGTACGTTCTCTTAAGTTAAATCTGCGGATAGATTTAAATGAACAGATTAGAGAAATACAGGAATCAGTAATAAAGGACGATACTAAGAAATTGAAAGGAATGATTAAGGAATTAGAACAAGGAACAGATGGAATTTGGAGATTCCATAAGAAAAGAATCTGGATACCAAAACAAGGAAACCTATGCCACCAAATATTAGAAGAAGTCCATAAGTCCAAGTATATGATACATCCTGATAGTGATAAGATGTATCAAGACTTAAGAAAAAATTTATGGTGGATGGGAATGAAAAAGGATATAGCAGCCTATGTTACCAAATGTCTAACAAGTTCACAAGTTAAAGCTGAACATCAGAAATCCTCAGGCTTGTTACAGCAACTAAAAATGCCAATATGGAAATGGGAATTGATAACAATGGATTTTGTTACCAAATTACCCAAGACACGGAAAGGAAATGATACAATCTGGGTGATTGTAGATAGATTGACCAAGTCTGCTCATTTCTTACCGATGAAGAAAACTTTCAGCATGGAACAATTAGCCAAGTTATATGTAAATTAAATAGTTTCATTACATGAAATTTCTCTATATTGTGTCTGATAGAGATAGCCGTTTTACTTCTCATTTTTGGAAAAGTTTCCAAAAAGCCATGGGAACCAAGTTAAATCTAAGCACAGCTTATCATCCTCAAACGGATGGACAAAGCTAAAGGACAATCCAGACAATGGAAGATATGCTTAGAGCTTGTGTAATTGATTTCGGAGGAAATTGGGACGATCACCTACCATTAATAGAATTTTCCTATAATAACAGCTATCATACCAGTATCAATGTTGCACCATTTGAAGCACTTTATGGACGAAAGTGCCGAACTCCAGTGTGTTGAGCAAAAATTGGAAAATAGCAACTGTCTGGACCAGAGATAGTACAAGAAACAACGAACAAGATTATTCAAGTCAATGAAAGACTAAAAGCAGCACGCGATCGTCAAAAGAGTTATGCTGATAACAGGCGAAAACCGTTGGAATTTCAAGTAGGAGATAAGGTATTATTAAAAGTTTCTCCATGGAAAGGAGTGGTCAGATTCATCAAAAGGGGAAAGCTAAGCCCCAGGTATGTTGGACCCTTTTAGATTATTAGAAGAATAGGACCTGTAGCTTACCAGCTACAACTGCCAGAGGAAATGGCAGGAATACATGATGTATTTCATGTATGTAATCTCAAAAAGTGCTAGCAGATGAATCGTTAATGATACCTCCTAAGGACATAGAGGTAAATGAGAAACTTAAGTTTGTAGAGAGACCCCCACAGATTGAAGACAGAAAGATCAAGAATCTCAAACACAAGAGATTAATTCTAGTCAAAGTGAAATGTGATTCCAAGAGAGGACCAGAATACACTTGGGAGCTCGAATCCGAGATGCAGAGGAAATATCCACACCTGTTCCAGTAGACCTCGAGGACGAGTTCTAAAACAAGGTGGGGAGGATATAATTCTCCTAAAATCCTTAAAACACCCATATATGTCCTAAAATACACCCCGTGTATGAAAACGGCCTTGAAATACCTTTATTTTTATAAAAATCAAGAAAAATAGGAAATAGGGGGGCGCTCACGGGGCGCGACACACTTAAGTGTGTCTGTCGCGGGCCGCGACAGCTGGCCACCAGGCGCAACCCGGTGCCGCCACGTGTCCATAGCGTGTCAAACCTACACCGTTGATTCATCCACCCTAGATCCGACCCTATATCGCTCGCGGGTCGTGAAGGCCCTACCTTCTATTCTCGCGGGGCGCGAGAAAGTCGAGATCAGGCCCTATAAATAGAGGCTAACGACTTCAGTTGAGAAATCGTTCAAAAATCAAAATTCTTTCTCTAATCTCTAAATTCTCTAATAGCTAAATTAATTCACGGGCATAATACCGACTAAATAATGAAGCTTTGCCTCGATGTAAGTATCATAACCCCCGGTTACATATTAGTTACGCTGCCCGATTGATCTAGTGCTCCGTAACGCAGTTCAAGGCTCTGCCTGACTCAGTCGTTGGAGTTCTATCTCGGGGAGAGGGTATAGCTAATGTAAATTGGGTTATTATGCTAACGCGTGTGCATTGTGTAATTTAATAGATTATAACCAAGAATCCACAGGGAAATACCTAAATTAGCAATGTGAGTTAATCCTCTTTTTATGAAACCTTTTCGTAAATTGTTTTTACAAAACCTCATTTAACAGTGATTGAGTATTAGTGATTCTACAATACCTGTCTGTATGTTGGGATTTTGTATACATTACTTGTTACTACACTGTGAGTAGTAGCATGACCACAAGTCAGGATTGACACTACCGTGGGTGGTAATTAAAGTAGATGTAAACAAATGTAATTGCGGGTTGTCCTCAATGCTGTAAAAAGATAAAACTTGTTTTGATTAAACTGGGATTCACTCGCCAGTATTTCTTGCTGGTAAATTTTTTTAAACGAGTTTCAGGTAACAAAATGTGAAAGTCAATTAGAAGCCAGCTGGAGAGCACTGAAGGCTTGGAAAAGTGGCTATAAAAGTTACCTAAATAAAGAAGTTTTATTCCAATAAATTAGGTTTTATCCCTATAAACATGTTGTAATAGAAACTTGGGTTTGTCCCACGTATTTCTTATTATAAAAATGTGGTGTTTTACTCTGATAAACTAGTTTCCTAACTACGGTCCTGATGTAATTTCCGCTGCCAAATTAATAAATACCGATACCACCAGCTCTGCGAGCTCGCAGCCGCTCGGTGGTAATTGGGACGCATACTTACTTTTAGTCGAATTCTCGTACAACAACAGTTATCATTCCAGCATTCAAATGGCACCATTTGAGGCATTGTATGGAAGGAGATGTCGATAGCCTGTTGTATGGCATGAGATCGGGCACTCGCAATTAACCGGTCCTGAGCTATTGCAAGTAAAGACTGACAATATCCTCCAGATTTGAGACAATCTACTGAAAGCTCGGAGTCGTCAGAAAAGTTACGCCGATAGACGACACAAGCCCCTTGAATTTGAAGTTGGCGACCATGTACTCCTAAAGGTATCACCTTGGAAGGGTGTGGTCAGATTCGGCAAGAGAGGAAAGCTCGCGCCTCGATATGTGGGACCCTTTAAGATTCTGGAAAGAATCAGAAAAGTGGCTTACAGACTCGAACTACCGGAGGAACTTAGCAACGTTCACCCGACTCCATGTTTCGAACCTCAGAAAGTGTCTGGCTGTGGATGATTTACACGTTCCACTTGAGGACCTTCAAGTAAACGAAACACTACACTTCGTGGAAAAGCCTGTCGAGATCATGGACCGCCAAACCAAGCAGCCCCGAAGCTCGCGCATTCCCATTGTGAAAGTTCATGGGAAGGCAAACGAGGCGCAGAGTTCACTTGGGAACTCGAAAGCGACATGAAGGCGAAATACCCACAGTTATTTGTTACGGCTTCGGCCTAATTTTGTGACGAAATTCCCTAAGTGGGGGAGGCTGTAACACCCCGTGTTTTGGAAGTCAAAGTCAAAGTTAAGATTGAAGTCAAAGGAAGAAAGGATTGCTAATTGTGATCTGCCACTCCTTGCTTAACTACTGTTTGACTTCTTTGACTTGTGGATAAACTAATTGTTTTATCGCATTAGTTGTATTATGTGGAGTACTTGTTAATAATCGAGATTAATCGCTAATTATAGCATATTAAATCGCTAACCGACTTAATCGCACTCACAACTCGAATTGGGCGTTCTGGAAATTGTTTTATGTGTGTGTGTTACTTATGTGTTACTTGTGCATGTTTATTTATATTAGGTTGTGGTAATCAATCGAAATCGCAATCTATCGCATCGCAATCGAATCGAAACACTAAACGCAGTAATTATAGTGATTGTATGTTAGATATAGTAGTTAGGATTAAAAGTAATTTAATAAGCGAATCTATCGCATCGCTCGCTCGAATCGCATCGCAAAGCTCAACACTCGAATCGAAATGACAAAACTCATCGCGCCGAACTCATGGGTCGAGTGGCCAACCGATCGGGTTACTATCCGATCGAGTTGTCACCCGATCGGACTGCCACCCGATCGACCAACCACTTCCCCACATTCCATTTTAGGAAACCCTATAAATACCCCCATTTGTCACCTCCTTTGATGGTGACAGCTCCCTTGCTAGACTCAGCCGCACTCAAGCTCATTTTCTCCCGATTTCCCTCAATTCTTGTAAGTTTTCAACCTCAATCTTGTACTTTCTTGATCTACACGTGCTCCTACACCTTTCTATCTTTTGAATCTCAACTTTTAACCGTGAAATCGGTGGATTTAAGGTGTTCTAGGATGATGTCACCATGGTGTTCTTATGAACTTCATGTTTTGGCTTCAATCCACCAAGAACAACTTAGATCTGGACGATTTCCACATGAATGAACAAAGATCTTGCATAGATCTGAACATATTCATGGTGAAAAGGATTGGAAGATGGTTTTTCTAACTTTCTTTCAACTCTTTTACACTCAATGCACTCAGACCCGATGGAATCCGAGCTTGTTCTGATCTTCTACTCATTCTTAGTGATGTATCAGTTCTAGATCTGAATTCTATCCGAGAGATATTGATTTCGGGTTTGAACACGAACTACCGACTCAAACCGTGAACCGGTCGGACTTGGGTGATTCCTGTTCGGTCGGGTCACTTGGGCCGAGATAAGGGTTCTGTTGTTCATGCAGGGTATTAAAACATCTGGTTCAAGGACTACAAAACTTCAAACAGAATCAAGTGACAAGACGATCTGACGGTTGGGACGGATTGGCGTCCGATCGGATTGCCATCCGATCGACTAGCCATCCGATCGGGTTGCACATTGGTTCCACGCTTAAACTTTTATTCAAACTATTCAAGGACTTGGATGTTGAACGGATTACCATCCGATCGGATTGCCATCCGATCGAGCGACCATCCGACCGTGTGACGTCTAGGACATTGGTACTTAAACAATTTTCAACATGTTCAATACACATGGGTTGCCACCCGATCGGATTGTTATCCAATCGAGTGACCGTCCTGCTGTGGACTTGTTCTCACACTAAGAAGCCTCGCCAATCAGATCGCCGTCCGATCGAACGGCCGTTCGATTGACTGACCTGAAGGGTAGAGACACTTCTCTATTTTTAAAATGCTACAACGAAAACTTCAAAAGTCAAACCATCATACACAAAAACATCCTCACCAAGTGAGGTGTCGATCCAATCGAATGGACATCCGATCGGATGACCATCCGAACGGATTGTCACCCAATCGACTGGCCATCCGATCGGATTACCATCCGATCGGATTACCGTCCGATCCTTGGTACACTAGTATCGTTTTACACGCCGCTTATCGATTATGCTATCGTTAACTATTCAGGCTAATTCCGCTCTAGCGCTCCCTTCAATCCACAAACTCAATCGCGGTGAGTATACTAGAACCCTTTTTGCTTTACGCACTTTTGGGTGTTACATACATTACTTATTCTAAATCACATCAAACACACTACGCAATACTTAACCGCTAACCGCTACTGCATGTATACGCGATTCGATGAATGCTTGTTTGTTATGTTTACACATAGATTGTTGTCTACCTGTCATAGCAACGATAGTACTATAGTTTGGACTCAGCACCTGTTCACTCAGGGGTTGTTAAGGACATCTAATCACATGGTTCAGAGTGGTGAATATGTGTTACGAACTGCCTTGGGCAGTCAACCCGCAGTCATTGGTATCGATAGGATCATGTCGATAACTAACGTGCTTCACATCACACGTTGTACGTGCTGGTTATGCGTAATCGATTTCGAACTCTATATGCTATTATTAAACTTGTATGCTCACCTTTACACTATGTGTATTGACTGTTACTTTAACGTATGTGGCATGTGCATAAGATGCTAGGACGCCTTGTTTGCTGTGTGATGAAATCGAGGCTAGGAAAGAGTCCTAGAAAAAAAATGTCTATCTTGAAATCTGAGTTGTCGGATCAGTACTTGTTTGTGAGACGATTATTTATAATGACTGTTTTATCTTGATATATTATGGTATGGGACATGATGTTTAAATATCTGGTAAATAATAGATGTTATGGATACTCATGGACAATCTGTTTCGCTCAGTGCCGCGCCCCGATGATTCCACAATCGGTTGGGGTGTGACAGATTGGTATCAGAGCCATGACTATAGGGAATTAGGCAAGACTCGACCTAGTCTGTGCTGATGTCTTAGAAAAGACCTAGTCTATAGTTAAGTACCAACAAACCGACTTGTGCATACCCTAAAGGGGGTTTTGCGCAAGCTTACTTGCCATTTCTCGCTATTCTCTCTTACGCTACACTTTCACCGCACCCTAATTTTCGAAAAAGGAACGAGTGATTGGGTCGAGATTAGGTGTGAAAACCGCAAACTCTCTACTAAATCGCTTGTTCGACCCGCATTTTTATCTACAAACAGGAGAATTAACGTTAAAACTGGAGTGAAATCCGTACTTTAACACAGATTTTCCTCTCTATTTTATCAAACTAGGAACAAAGTTACTAAGTCAGGGGTGAAACCCGGATCTTGATAACTTGTCCCGTGTTCTATTCTGTTTTAACAAAACTCTCACCAAAGTCTAAACGGACTTCGACGACTTGAAGTCACACTACAACTGGAAGGATGCGTGCCGACTGCCCGAAACTGAGGCAAGAGCACAGTCTAGAAGGCCAAAGTGTGCACTGAAGGTCCTTTTGAATAGTCGAAACACTTTGGGTAGTCAATGTCTATCGAGCCGCAGACAGTCTATTCTCGATTTTTATGTGTTTCGATTCTGAGCCCGCAACTGTTGACTCTGATATATGTCGTTTTATGTGGATTTATGTGTTTTATGTGGCCTTATATGTTTAATTGCTGGCATATTGAGGTACTACTGGTTTTGATTTAACGCTTTTGTTCCCGCTCGACACGCACAACGCATCTACACACCGCTAACACATCGCTACTACCTGTGAATGATCGCATGCTATGATGTTACTTATACTATACTACTCGCTATGCTACTCGCTATGTCACGCACGAATTTTAAATGATAGGTTTCTGTATTCTGACTGCCTCTTGTGTTACTATGCCTTATGTGCTTATGTGCTTCTGTGATTATATGATTATGTGAATCTGTGTTTATGTGTCTATGTGTTTAAGTGATACATGATCGTGTTCCTGAGCTTTAGTAGTATTAGGAGTGTGAGGTGAGATTCGATTATATTGTGTCTGAGTCCTATGACGATGTCCGTTGCAGACAATGTCGTCATCTGGACCCCGTCACCCTCGAACTGCTTGCCGAGAACAGGGAGACAAACGCCTTGCTGCACTCGTCGCTAGGCAGGTAGCAAAAGTCATTCCTCAGGTCGTTAACGACCTACAAGAGAATGCTAGCAAGTCTTCTGAAGAGTCCAGGACTGAAACTACTAAAGCCACTCCTAAAGCTGCTTTCAGCCTGAAGCAGTTCAAAATTTGCGGACCGAAAGAATTCACTGGAGAAGATGGTCCTACGGCCTTATTTCAATGGTTGGATTCGATCGAGGTCACCCTATGCCAGAGTAGTTGTCTTGACGATCTACGCACTCTCAACGCGACCGGCGTCTTCCAGTCCCGTGCTTTAGACTGGTGGTCGGCCGAGAGAAACAAACGCGGAAATGATGTAGCTTACGGTCTGACGTGGGATGAGTTGAAGAACGTCATGTTGGAAGACTTTTGCCCCCCCCCCCACGAGCGCCAAAAGTTGGAGGAAGAATTTTGGCATATCAAGCAGAAGGATGGTGACAATGCTGCTTTAACTGCTTGCTTCAAGCAGCTTAGCATAATCTGTCCTGATTAAGTGAAGACTTCTGATATGACGATCAAGAAGTATATCCGAGCTCTGCCGGATTGTGTCACAGATTTTGTGCAAGCTTCAAATCCAGCAACAATCTAGGAAACTTACCTGCTTGTTGCTGAAATCAATGACAAGCGAGTCAAGTCTGGTGTCTGGGATAAAGCTCCCAAGAATCTGCATCAAGCTACCACCGCACCAACCGCTGAAATCGTCGTCGCTCCTCAATCTTCAAAGGCCTCTCGTCGCAAGAGGAAGAACAACAGCAACTCCAGCAACAAGAACTGTGCTGTAACCATTGCTGCCCCACTCCAGGCTGTGCCAGCTCAGCAGCAGATGCAACACCGCCATGCCGTGGCACCGGTAACCCAAGCACTGCCGGCAAAGCGTGCTTATGCTGGTCCTCACCCTGCCTGCCCAACCTGCACCTATCACCACCCAGTGGGACTCGCCTGCAGATTTTGTGTACATTGCAACATGTACGACCACCTCACCACCAACTATCGTACAGGTCCTCATCAAGCTCCAGCTCCAGCTACTGCTCATCAAGCTCTACTTCCTGCTCCTCAAGGCCAACAAGCGGCTCAGGCACCCGCGGTCAATGCTAGAGTCTGCTTTGCATGTGGTGATCCCAAGCACTTCGCAAACATGTGCCCCAATCGGGTTGTGAAGCAAGAGCCACAGCAACAGCAACAACAGCAGCAAGCAGCACGCGCTCGAACTTTCAACATTAATATGCGCCAAGCTCAAGCCGACAACAACATGGTCAATGGTACGTTCCTTGTGAATGGTATTTATGCTTCGTGTTTGTTTGATACTGGAGCTGATAACTGTTTTGTATCGTTTGAGTTCGAAAAGCTACTAAATCGTAAGCGCGCCCATCTCCCCTCGACGTTGAAGTTGCCACCGGAAGAACCATCGTTGTCAACTCTGTTCTTCGTGATTGTACCCTCGAACTCAACAATCACATCTTTCCTATCAATCTTATTCCAATGCAGCTCGGAAGTTTTGATGTCATAGTAGGCATGGACTTTCTTCGTGAAAACCATGCTGAAGTTGTGTGCTTCGATAAAATGATTCGATTTTCGCTCGCTAATGGTGATCAATTATGTGTTTATGGTGAAGTCGCATCGAAGAAACTCCAACTCATGTCGTGTGTTCAGGCTAGCAAGTATCTCCGCAAGGAATACCAAGCTTTCTTGGCACACATAGTAGTAGCGGAGAAAAAGGAAGTTAAGGAGGTGAAAGACATCCCTGTTGTTTGTGAATTCCCTGACGTTTTTCCTGAAGATCTCCCAGGGTTACCACCAAGTCGTGATATAGACTTTCTCATCGACCTCATTCCTGGAGCAAATATCGACTCGCGCCGTCTGAAATGCGTGAACTATCGAGTCAGCTCCAGGAATTACTTGATAAAGGCTTCATTCGCCCTAGCACCTCTCCTTGGGGCACACCAGTCCTTTTCATCAAAAAGAAGGATGGGTCATTCGTTCCGGATGTGCATCGACTATCGGGAACTGAATAAGCTGACAATCAAGAATCGCTATCCTCTACCTCGCATCGATGATTTGTTTGACCAGTTACAAGGTGCTACGTGTTTCTCCAAGATCAATTTACGATCAGGATACCACCAGTTACCCATTCAAGAGGAGGATATACCCAAAACCGCTTTTCGCACTCGATACGGTCACTATGAGTTCGTTGTTATGCCTTTCGGTCTAACCAACGCACCCGCGGTTTTCATGGATCTGATGAATTGCGTGTGTAAACCTTTTCTCGACCGCTTCATCATCGTGTTCATCGATGATATCCTGATCTATTCCAAGTCGAAAACCAAACACGCGCAACATCTACGTTTGGTTCTCGAGCTACTCCAGGGGAATCGACTCTATGCCAAGTTCTCCAAGTGTGAATTCTAGCTAAAGGAGGTGTAATTCCTCGGTCACATTGTCAATAGTCAAGGTATTCACGTCGATCCCGCGAAGATTGAAGTTGTTAAGAGTTAGATAACACCTAAAAACCCGTCTAAAGTCTGTTCTTTCCTCGAACTAGCGGGCTATTATCGCCGATTTATCGAAAGATTCTCAAAAATCGATGTGCCGCTTACTTCCCTCACGCACAAAGACAAGCCTTTTGTTTGGGGAACTGGACAAGAGACTGTCTTTCAAACCCTCAAGTATATGCTTTGCAATGCTCCTGTTCTCACTCTACCCGACGGAAACGATGACTTTATCGTCTATTGTGATGCCTCGAACCTTAGCCTTGGTTGTGTTCTCATGCAACGAGACAAGGTTATTGCTTACGCATCTCGTCAGCTCAAGATCCACGAGAAGAACTATACAACCCACGACCTCGAGCTAGGCGCAGTTGTTTTTGCGTTAAAGATTTGGCGACACTAGATTTATGGTACCAAGTGTACGATCTTCACCGATCATAGGAGCCTACAACATATCTTTGACCAGAAGGAGCTAAATATGCGTCAACGCCGGTGGGTAGAACTTCTCAACGATTACGACTGTGAGATTCGTTACCATCCTGGCAAAGTAAATGTTGTAGCCGACGCTCTCAGCAGACGGAGCTATTTGCATAGCGCCCGTAACATCCAAGCCCAATATGATCTTGAAACCCTCATCCGCGAAGCCTAACATGCTTGTTTCACCGAACGCACTTTGAAGAAGGAAAGGATTATCAACGATGGAGCCCAGCTAGTGAATAAGTCGAATGGGATATTCCATTATCTATACCGAATCTGGATCCCTAAACGGACCGATTTGAGACAAATATTGATGGACGAAGCCCACAAATCCCGATATTCTATTCATCCCGGTGCCGACAAAAGGTACCAGGACCTGCGCTACAAGTACTGGTGGCCGGGCATGAAGAGAGATATCGCCCTCTATGTTTCGAAGTGCCTGACTTGCTCGAAAGTCAAGGCTGAGCATCAAAGACCCTCTGGCTTACTCGTCCAACCCGAGATCCCTATATGGAAATGGGAGAGTATAGCTATGGACTTCATAACGAAACTTCCGCGCACGCCATCAAGTCACGACATCATTTGGGTTATCGTCAACCGTCTGACCAAATCTGCTCATTTCCTGCCGATACGAGAAGACTATAAGGTAGAAAGATTAGCCCGAATCTACACCAATGAGATCATCTGTCGACATGGGACACCTCGCTACATCATCTCTGACCGCGATGCTCAGTTTACCTCGCGTCTTTTGGAAACTTTTCAATCTGCTCTCGGTACTACGCTTAATCTAAGTACCGCTTTTCATCCCCAAACCGACGGTCAGACTGAAAGAACGATTCGTACCCTTGAAGACATGCACCGTTCGTGTGTCATAGATTTCGGTGGTAATTGGGATGCATACTTACCTTTAGTCGAATTCTCGTACAACAATAGTTATCATTCCAGCATTCAAATGGCACCATTTGAGGCATTGTATGGAAGGAGATGTCGATCGCCTATTATATGGAACGAGATCAGGCACTCGCAATTAACCAGTCCCGAGCTATTGCAAGAAACGACTGACAAAATCCTCCAGATTCGAGACAATCTATTGAAAGCTCGGAGTCGTCAGAAAAGTTAAGCCGATAGACGACGCAAGCCCCTTGAATTTGACGTTGGCGACATGTACTCCTAAAGGTATCACCTTGGAAGGGTGTGGTCAGATTCGGCAAGAGAGGAAAGCTCGCGCCTCAATATGTGGGACCCTTTAAGATTCTGGAAAGAATTGAAAAGGTAGCTTACAGACTCGAACTACCGGAGGAACTTAGCAACGTTCACCCGACTTTCCACGTTTCGAACCTCAGAAAGTGTCTAGCTGTGGATGATTTACACGTTCCACTTGAGGACCTTCAAGTAAATGAAACACTACACTTCATGGAAAAGCCTGTCGAGATCATGGACTGCCAAACCAAGCAGCTCCGACGCTCGCGCGTTCCCATTGTGAAAGTTCGCTGGGAATTCGAAAGTGACATGAAGGCGAAATACCCACAGTTATTTGTTACGACTTCGGCCTAATTTCGGGATGAAATTCCCTTAAGTGGGGGAGGCTGTAACACCCCGTGTTTCAGAAGTCAAAGTCAAGATTGAAGTCAAAGGAAGAAAGGATTGCTAATTGTGATCTGCCATTCCTTGCTTAACTACTGTTTGACTTCTTTGACTTGTGGATAATCTAATTGTTTTATCGCATTAGTTGTATTATGTGGAGTACTTGTTAATAATTGAGATTAATCGCTAATTATCGCATATTAAATCGCTAACCGACTTAATATCAATCGCACTCGCAACTCGAATTCGTGTTCTGGAAATTGTTTTATGTGTGTGTGTGTTACTTATGTGTTACTTGTTCATGTTTATTTATATTATGTTGTGGTAATCAATCGAAATCGCAATCTATCGCATCGCAATTGAATCGAAACACTAAACGCAGTAATTATAGTGATTGTATGTTAGATATAGTAGTTAGGATTAAAAGTAATTTAATAAGCGGATCTATCGCATCGCTCGCTCGAATCGCATCGCAAAGCTCAACACTCGAATAGAAACGACAAAACTCATCTCGCCGAACACATGGGTTGAGTGGCCAACCGATCGAGTGGCCAACCGATCGGATTACCATCCGATCGGGTTGCCATCCGATCGAGTTGTCACCCGATCGGACTGCCACCCGATCGACCAGCCACTTCCCCACTTTCCATTTTAGGAAACCCTATAAATCCCCCCCATTTGTCACCTCCTTTGATGGTGACAACTCCCTTGCTCGACTCAGCCGCACTCAAGCTCATTTTCTCCCGATTTCTCTCAATTCTTGTAAGTTTTCAACCTAAATCTTTCTTGATCTACACGCACTCCTACACCTTTCTATCTTTTGAATCTCAACTTTTAACCATGAAATCAGTGGATTTTAGGTGTTCTAGGATGATGTCACCATGGTGTTCTTATGCACTTCATGTTTTGGCTTCAATCCACCAAGAACAACTTAGATCTGGATGATTTCCACATGAATGAACAAAGATCTTGCATAGATCTGAACATATTCATGGTGAAAAGGATTGGAAGATGGTTTTTCTAACTTTCTTTCAACTCTTTTACACTCAATGCACTCAGACCCGACGGAATCGGAGCTTGTTCTGATCTTCTACTCATTCTTAGTGATGTATCAGTTCTAGATCTGAATTCTATCCGAGAGATATTGATTTCGGGTTTGAACACGAACCACAGACTCGAACCGTTAACCGGTCAGACTTGGGTGATTTTTGTTTGGTCGGGTCACTTGGGCCGAGATAAGGGTTATGTTGTTCAAGCAAGGTATCAAAACGTCTCGTTCAAGGACTACAAAACTTCAAACAGAATCAAGTGACAAGATGATCTGACCGTTGGGACGGATTGCCGTCTGATCGGATTTCCATCCGATCAACTGGCCATCCGATCGGGTTGCACATTGGTTCCACGCTTAAACTTTTATTCAAACTATTCAAGGACTTGGACGTTGAACGGATTACCGTCCGATCGGATTGCCATCCGATCGAGCGACCGTCCGACCGTGTGACGTCTAGGACTTTGGTACTTAAACAATTTTCAACATGTTCAATACACATTGGTTGCCGCCCGATCGGATTGTTATCCGATCGAGTGACCGTCCTGTTATGGACTTGTTCTCATACTAAGAAGCCTCGCCAATCAGATCGCCGTCCGATCGAACGGCCGTTCGATCGACCGACCTGAAGGGTAGAGACTGGCCATCCGATCGGATTGCCATCCGATCGGATTGCCATCCGATCCTTGGTACACGAGCATCATTTTACACGCCGCTTATCGATTATGCTATCATTAACTGTTTAGGCTAATTCCGCTCTAGCGCTCCCTTCAATCCACAAAGTCAATCGCGGTGAGTATACTCGAACCCTTTTTGCTTTACGCACTTTTGGGTGTTACACACGTTACTTATTCTAAATCACATCAAACACAATATGCAATACTTAAATGCTAACCGCTACTGCATGTATACGCGATTCGATGAATGCTTGTTTGTTATGTTTACACATAGATTGATGTCTACCTGCCTTAGCAATGATAGTACTATAGTTTAGACTCAGCACCTGTTCACTCACGGGTTGTTAAGGACAACTAATCACATGGTTCACAGTGGTGAATATGTGTTACGAACTGCCTTGGGCAGCCAACCCGCAGTCATTGGTATCGATAGGATCATGTCGATAACTAACGTGCTTCACATCACACGTTGTACGTGCTGGTTATGCGTAATCGATTTCGAACTCTATAAGCTATTATTAAACTTGTATGCTTACCTTTACACTATGTGTATTGACTGTTACTTTAACGTATGTGGCAGGTGCATAAGATGCTAGGACGCCTTGTTTTCTGTGTGATGAAATCGAGGATAGGAAAGAGTCCTAGAAACAAATAAATAAAATGTCTATCTTGAAATTTGAGTTGTCGGATCAGTACTTGTTTGTGAGACGATTATTTGTAATGATTGTTTTATATTGATATATTATGGTATGGGACATGATGTTTAAATATCTGGTAAATAATAGATGTTATGGATACTCATGGACAATCTGTTTCGCTCAGTGTCGCGCCCCGATGATTTCGCCATCGGTTGGGGTGTGACAGGGTGGTTCAAGCATACCCAGGTTGGCGGCGGTTTGGGTGTTAGTTCAGCAGACTTCGGGTTTGGGTTGTTTAGCTCTGGCTCCGGTTCGGGTTTCGCAACACAGTCGGTTCAGGTTAGAATCTGATTCGGGTTTTGTTTGTTTAAGTTTTGATTCGAGTTTCGTTTCAGTTTTGATTTGGGTGGGTTTCGGTTCAGGTCTCGGAGCGACTGCCGACAGCGGTGGAGTCGGTAGTGGGGTGGTTATTGTTATGGTTTACGACTTGATGTCCGGGCTTCAGTTCGGTCAGATGTGGTCAAAGTCAATCAACCGGTCAAACCCGGTCAACTTTCGGGTCATCGGGTTAAACACGAGACGTGATACTTTAGCGACGCAAATATTTCAATATTATCGTTTTGTATTTTGTTATCACGTAACCGTATTATATATCAATTGTTTATAAAAATAGATAGAAATACATATAAATACTCATTGTTTTATTATTGTTGAATTTTGGCAAAAACATTGACGACTTGTATTGTCGGGATAGCTCCAAAAACAGAGGAAACTCTGGCCAATTTTCGTTAAAATATATAAATATATATATACTTTATAGTCGAACCACTAATGAAAACGTATCGGATTCAAATAACCTTTACAACAATAAATATAGATATATATATTTATTTTTGACAACACTTCTATAATACTCTTAATGGATTAATTTATAATTATTACATAAACTGTATAAAATATATGTATGTATAAATATATACATATAAATCAACTAGATATACTTTAAATTCCACTTCAGATCCTCCGTCATAATTCTGATTACTCATACACCTTCGTTTGCCCATATAGGGTGACCTCGGTGTTCCTTCCTCATAATCTCATACACTCGTCAACACATGGATAATCGGAAGACTTAGCAATTATGTGAGTATACTTGAACCCCCTTTTTCGTTTTACTACTTTTTGGGGTGTAACATGTTATCTATTAACTTACACTTAAACTTATTTCGTAATGCACAAACATTCCTTATACATGCTTGCATACTTGATTACTTGATACTTTAAACTTGGGGTTATATGTTTTGTGTTAGACTTATCATTAACTTCGTACGAGCCTATCCTTGACATATATAGCGCTATAGGATTAACGCACCGCCTGTAGACTTTGGGTTATGTCATGAGCTTATTGTGTTTCATCATTAGTTTGATTAGTTAAACACATGCCAATTTTATTGTTTATCTAGTATCAGTAGCTTGCCATGTGGAATTGTTTAAACTCATTTTTATGCTATGAATGTATCAAACTTGTATACTCGCCTTTGCTTTTGCATTGAACTTTATTTTAAACATGTTACAGGTTGAGGATGACGACGCTTTGAAATTGAAATAGTGATGATGCTTAGATACACACTTAGACGTCTTAAGTTTTATTATGTTGTATCAATTTGTACTTGTTTGTTGTATTCTTGTATTGAACATATTGTATATCAAGTTGTTGTATTTGATCTTAACCTTTGTAATTGACTTTTAGAAATGAAATGAAATCCATTATTTAATTATTGTCACAAATAGTGTTATGAAGTCTCTTGGAATCTCGTTTTCGTCTCGCTCCGATGTTTCCGCCATCGGTTGGGGTGTGACAAATCATCGTTTCAATCAACCAATCCGATTCATGCCAACAAGTAACAACCCTACACCATTCTTTGATTACAAGCATACCATATATTCACACATACAAACTCAGCGGAAAACATCAAAAGATACGAACCGAAACAAAAACTAGATACTAACCGAAGGATTGTGTGCCAACGAGTGCTTGATCGAGAGAAGGAGATGGTGCTGCGATCCGAATGGCTTCGAAGGAGAAAGATGGCTGCCGTCGAGTTGTGGGGAGAGGGAAGAGAGAATTAGGGTTTGGGATTATGTTTTGTGTTTTGATAATGATAGGGATTACACACTAATCATGTGTGTATTCGATAAGTGTGAGCCGAGCCCAACTCTCGGGCTTCATTTGGGCTGTGGATTCGGAACACGAGTTTGGGCGGAGAACTAGTCCACAACAAAAGAGGGTTGTGCGGTCACTGAAGGGTGTGCGACCCGGAGGTTTTGTGCGACTAGACTACCATTAAACCATTCACATAATTTAGTAATTCACAACCACTCAAATATAATCAAATTCATTAACCATTCCAAATAATATGCACATAATCACAACATACAATGAAGTATATAAAGAGATCAGTACATGGAGAAAAGCCTTGTAAATACGAGTTGTCACAATATGTTCTCATCCGATTCGTCATTTGAACTATCACAATCCTCAACAATGGGAGGACTCTGGTTATTCATAGACTTTGAATTATTGGTCTCATCCGATTGACTTTGACTTGAGGATGCACCCTTAGTGAGCCCTAGACCGGCTGTAAATTCATCAAGATCTGAAGGAACAGTGGGTTCAAAATGTGGCATATCCTCGTCATCTGGCATTTTGGTGTAGTTGTGTCTAATCGGAGGAGGACATGCCTGATAACCTATGCATTTTACATCACCCTTCTTCTTTTGAACATCGATGATATGATCCAAAACATATCTCGAGTTAGAGTAACTATCCAATTTGAGTTTGATTGCATCATATTCACATCATGCATGGGCAAACTCTTTCTTTGTTTCATCAATGATATTAACATAGTTACTAATACCAATTTGCTTGTTGAGAATGTTTTTTTAAGTTTAGAATTATCTTTCCTTAAGGTTTCAATTGTCGTTTTAAATTCCTTTTCATTCTTAAGAGTTGTGTTTGCCTCAGTACACTTTGTCAAATCCACAATCAAACTCTGATGATGCTTCTTGGTGTGATCAAATTTACCCTCTAGTTCTAAGTATTTATCTTTTAACACCATACATTCAATACACTTAGACAAGATAGGTTTATTGAAACTTAGCTGACTGGATTGGTAATCCAAGCAAGCCATGAATGCAGCACGAAAAGTAGAAGATCCAGCTTCTGAGAGATGCTTGGAAAAATCATCAGATAAGTCTTCAATTTTCTGTTAAAACTTTTAAAAAAATAAAACTCAAAAGTGTCTAGTATCAAAGAAACCTATAAACCACTAAGTCATATCTGATTTGTTGAAGAAGACAGGATATTAATTTTATTTACAACTAACTGGTATCGGACATAATTCCCAATCTAAACATCGCATGAACCCTAATCTGATTCGATCATAAATTGAATCACCACAGATACAAATACTATGAAATTAGGGTTATTTGATTTTATCACCCCTAAATATTGGTTATTGGTCGCGGCCACCCCTAACTATCACTTTGACGCTCATCACCCCCAACTTAACACTTAGTATGTTCTGTCACCACATCGTTAACTTATCACTAACTTTTGATCTTGGTACTATACTTGTGGGGGTGTCATAGGGATCTTCGGAAGGTTTTAGGGATCTTATGTAACACCCCAAAAACGGGTTTGGTAATCAAACCACGTTAATATTAAAAAGCGGGTAAAATACCGTTAGTGGTAAAAGTGAAACCGTAAACAAAATAACTAGGAACAAATTAACCTAGTTAGTAACAGTTAAATAAGTAATAAAACAATGAGTTGTAGCCTTATATAATCAAAACTGAACTTGAGGGACCAAAGTTGTTAAAAAGGAAAACTTATGTTTTATAAACAAAAATTAAAACACAACACACACATAGTGTGTGTGTGTGTGTGTGTGTGTGTGTGTGTGTGTGTGTGTAGATCAATCATCAGGAGAACAAACAAGGGCCAAACCCTTGTTGATCCAATTCCATCAAATTGAAGGCTAATTCCTTCAAGAAATGCTTGCATGATGATGAAATAGTGATCATCTAACCTTAGTGATCATAAGGTATGTCTAAAAACCTAGATTGGTGAAAGTCATAACTTGAGACAAGTGGAATACTTGCAATTAGATTATTATATTATGATCCAAAGATGAAATTAGGTGTATATGTATGCTTAATTTCGTTAGATATAATGAAATTATGAAATGCTTGATGTAATGTTACTTGTAAGTGATTAACAAGTAGATTATCAAGAGGGTTTTGATAATATGATTAAGTTTATGATATACTTATATTTATAATCATCATGAATGATAGTAATAGGAAGATATTTGAACGATCAATGAGTTTAAGTTCATGTTCATACTTGCCATGAAATGGGTTTTGTATGATAAGAGGAAATTGATGTTATATTCATGCTAATATATGTTTAAAATCATCATGTGTATATGAATGATTAAAGTTTTTGGTTAAGTTTGATGTTTGAGTAATTTTCATACACATGATGCAATGGGTTGTTTCATGGTGATGAAACAATCCCTATGTTCTTATATAATGAATGATAAATTAGCATACAATGAAAATAAATTGTGTTAATGTGATGTTAACAATTACATGAACTAGGTTTATGAATGTAGTTAAAGTGGTGGCATAAAAATAGCGCCTACCGGGTAATTAACGAAATGCCTAAATGAGTTGTTGAGCTTATTTGTGGGTTTGTATGTGTAAATAAGCAGTCGACTTTAAAAGTCAAACTGACTTATAATAAGATCGAATGTTAATTTTGATATAAAATCCGTAAGGAAGAATAGTCGTGATAAATGGGGTGAATAATCTAACCATCTTGCGAATTATAAATGATAGTTTGACGCTCAACAAGCTAGGTGGAAGCTTGGAAAGAAACAGGTCAAACAGATCAAGTATGCGGGAAAAAGCATAATCGGATGCAAGGTAAGTAAAGCTTACATCTTCTAAGTAGAACATCTACTTATGTATTGAATTTGAACAAGGTTATCTAGTATTTGAAATGAGTCTTTGAAATACGACGTTCCGACGCGAATCGATACGGGTCGGAACAAGTGAAAATGGTAAGAAACCATATTTGTTGGCAAAAAGGGTAAAAACGGTAATTTGGTCACGTGTTGACAAATAAACAATAAGTTTTGATAAAGGTTACATTATAGTGTAAGCCATAATGGATAAAAGGGTAAAATGGTAATTCGGTCATGTGTTGACGAATAAACATTAAGTTTCAAGAAAGATTTTATTATGGTGTAAGCCATAATGGATAAAAGGGTAAAATGGTAATTTGGTCATGTGTTGACCAATAATAACGAGTTTTGAACCGTCACCCCATGGTGTGAGCCATGATGGGTCAAATACGTAAGGAAACGACTTATGTAAATATGGCCACTAGGTGTAAACTGTAATGGGTCAAATGAGTGCGATGTTCAATAAATACCTTCTCACAATATTATAATGTTTGGTCGTCCTAACACAAAAAAGGGATAGGTCAAGAAGTGGGTAAAATGGTCATTAGGCCAAACGGGTTAAATGGTGATGTTATCGCCATTTGACCATAACGACTAATCTTCACTTGTCGAGTCTTATGCTCATAGGGGAGAATAGCGTATGAGATTTCGTTGTTATTAATTAGCAACTAATATGATTAGGTATTAAAACGGGTCATTGCTTTGACCCGATCCAGGTATGTGAAATGGGTCAAACTCTCATTGAGGACATAAGGTTCGACGAGAGTTAATCGAGTCATGGGTGGGCTTTAATTGGATTACCTAAAGTGAGGTATATCAAGCGAATTGAAATCGAGATATTATGTTCTTACGGACATAATGAAATTAAAATGGAATACGGGTTAAAAGAGTATTCTTGGTCAAAACAGGCTTTCAAAATGTCTTTAGTGATTAAAATACTAAAGTTGACCAAAATGCCCTCGGATGATAAACAGGGCAAACGACCCATAAGGGTAGTTTAAACATGAGTTTTATAATTTGGTAAAATCCTTTCGGTAGAATTCAATGGAAGTCTTAAACCATTTTGGCTTAAAGCTACATAATGAGTCATTTTCGTAAATGTGTCAAACTCAAGGGTAAAATGGGGAATATAATGATTTTCCTACCATGACGCATCACAATTGAAGTTGTGATGATGCACGAATAAAGGTTATAGAGTGGGAATAGAAGATATGGAGAAATAAGGATGAATTAAGTATAAGAGCTTAAATTCCCATAACGGGTCAAAATAAGTATACGCACAAAACGGATTACGGATGCGTAAAATATAAGGATAATACCCCGAGTAATGAGGTATAATCATAAAAAGGATGATCTTGCGAAAAGGATGTAATTATATAAGCTCGTTTGTTTAATTATGCAAACGGGTCAAATAATTGTTTATATATAAATTAGTACCGCTAGCATACGATTTAAATCTATAAATCCGGGTCATGGGTTTATAAGTTAAGAATTTGGGTAAATGTTTTACGGACACATAGAAACAAGTTTCGCGTAAAACGGATAAGTATTCGGAAAGTTACGGAAGTTTTCGTAACAAAAAACGACAAACTTGAAAAAGGCTACAGCAGCCTACCGTAAGCTATGGTGGCCTGCCGTGGCTTACGGCAGGTAGCTGCTGTTGATGACAGACTCTTTGTGTCGTAAGTTACGGCATAGAGTCGTAGCTTACGGCGGGCTTTTTCACAAGATGTTTGTTTTGTTGTTTTGGGCCTTCAGGTTTATTCTGTCACATTATAAACTCGTTGTAACTAACGTATTTCATAATTTATGAAATATAGGTATAGAATTGGAGCACTGGATGACGATCCACGAAGAACCGAACATGATCAAAGTTCAAGCTTCAGCATTATGATTAGTCGTTTACGAAGCTAATCAACTACAATATGTTGAAATGTTTTAATACTTACGAAATTTCAAAAGTATGTACGGATGTGTATTAGCATTTATACATATATAAATGCATATTTTTTATAAAATTTCAATTAATTAAGGGTCTTACATCTTAGGACACCCCAAAAGTATAGTAACAAGATCAAAAGTTAGTGATTAGTTAACGACGTGGTGACAGAACACACTAAGTGTTAAGTTGGGGGTGACGGACGTCTAAATGATAGTTGAGGGTGGCAGCGACCAATAGCCAATAGTTGGGGGTGATAAAATCCAACAACCCATATAGTTGGGGGTGATATTCTCAACCTTGCTAGGATTTTAAGAGCTTTTTACCTTGCGTCCGGGTTGAAGATTAATTACCTTAAGTCGACGCTCTTTGGGCTTGGGATTGAGGAGTGCGTTGTGGAAGATTTCGCCAATAGACTTCACTGTAACTTTCTCCTCCGTTTTCTTACCTTGGTTTAGTGGTTGGTGCAAATATGAATTTGTATAAAAATTGGAGCCCAGTGATTCAAGTTGTGGAAAATTGTCTTTCTATGTGGAAAGCCTCAACGCTATCCATTGGAGGAAGAGTTATCTTGCTTAAATCGGTTCTTGATAGCTTACCGATTTACTTCTTCTCCATATATAAAGCCCTGGTTCGTGTCATTTTCAAGCTTGACGGCATTAGAAGAAAATTTATGTAGTGTGGTAATGAGGATAAAAACAGCATCAATTGGGTGGCATGGGATAAGGTGGTTTCGCCTAAAAGTGCCGGAGGGCTGGGCTTAATGCCTCTTTTGTATTGCAACCTTAGTCTCCTAGCCAAATGGCATTGGAGATTTAAATCGCAAAAAATGCACCTGTGGAATAAAGTCATTACTGCCTTGCATGGGAGACCAAGTAGGAGAGAGTTTGTGTCTTGTAATAAATATATTGGTGGTGTTTGGAAGCAAGTTTCAAAAGTTAGAGATGTCTTAAAATCGAAAAATGTTAACCTAGAAGGCTTCCTTAGAGGTGTGGTTGGAAATGGGAAGCATATACGCTTCTGGAAAGACTTATGGTTCGGGGATTCGTCTCTAATGCTGCAGTGCCCTCTTTTTTTTCAGCTTGGAATCGGACAAGGATGTTAGTGTGGCAGATCGAGTGAAGTTGCATAATGGCTTTCCCCTTATGGTTTGGAGCTGGATTCGCTTTCCTGATACAAGGGCGGAACTGGGTGAACTATTGTTCTGCAACAACGTCATTCGGGACGGGACTTTTTCTGAAGCTGAGGACTCGTGGCAGTGGACGGGAGATAAAAGTGGATCCTTTTCGGTTCGCTCGGCCAGGATGTTGCTTCAAGGTCCTTCTCGTATCTCTCCGCCTAATATTTTCAAGTGGAACAAATGGCTCCCTCTCAAAGTCAACATCTTTGGCTAGAGGATGGCTCTAAATCGCCTTCCTTCAAAGGATTGTCTTCTAAAAAGGAACATCCAAATCGCTAACAACCTTTGCCCGTTTTGCTCGGAGTCTCCTGAGTCTTTGGAACACTTATTTACTGCCTGTCGATGTGCTCATGATGTGTGGTCTCGATTTCCAGCTGGATAAACTCTCCTCAGGTTATGGCTTTCTCGGTCCTCGACATCCTGCGTTTCCATGAGAGTATCAATGGGTCTTCGATCTATTGCAAAGCAGTTCAATCGGTTATTCTCCTCACTTGCTGGGTTTTATGGAAGCATAGGAACAACATCATATTTAGCGGCATGAAGATGAATATTCAGGGCATCGTGGATGAGGTTAAAGTGCTGGGTTTTCTATGGTTGAAAAGTAGAGCGAAAGGCCTAAATTTATCGACGCATCAATGGGATAGTTTTTATTTTATGTAATTTTGTTGTTGTTTCCGTTTTTTCCTAGCTCCTCGCTAGTTTTTGTGGAATGAAATTTGCCTTTCAAAAAAAAATATAGTTGGGGTTGATAAAATCCAATAACCCATAAAATTTAAGAGGGCTAATGAAGATAAATTCTGATAGGAAAGCAAATAAAAATTATGTTTTTAAAAGTAATGCTCAGGATGGGCCTAAAATCGTATATAAACCCTACACACACCAATTAATATCATATCAGAGTCCAAACCCTAGAATCGTATTTGTATGCTCACCACCTATTAAGCAAGCCGGTTGTGAATTTTGCTTTTCTGATAGAAGGAATGGAGGAAGAAGGGCAAAATAAAGCTCTGAAACGGATTCGGTTCGAAGGAGAAGACGAAGATCGAATGAGTGAGTTACCAGACAGCTTACTTGTTGAAATCCTTTCTCGTTTACCCTCCACAAAAGACGCCATTAGAACAAGCACACTCTCCAAACGATGGCAACATCTTTGGACTGCTGTTACCAGTCTCATCTTCGTACATCCTTACGATAGCAACCAGTACGCGAACCCCAGTTTCTTTTCTCATGTCAACAAAACACTAACTCAGCGTGGCCAATCGAAGCTTAACAAATTCAGACTGCATACCTACTACCATGATCATCTGCATGAATCTCATATCAACGATTGGATTCGTTATGCTGTTCATTGTAACGTTGAGGACCTCCATTTGTCGCTAAGGGATCATGTACGAGGGTTTGGGTTTCCGCTGGATCAGTTTGTTTTCATCAATTCATGTTTGACAAATCTGACACTGTTAGCCTGTGCATTTAATCCCACCGGGGTGATTAGTTGGAAAAGCCTTAGGAAGTTGTGTATTGTTTATGGGAATTTAGATGAAGATTTGATTGGAAACATATTATCCGGGAGTCCTGTATTGGAAACTCTGGTGTTGAAGGATTGCTATGGTTACAGGCGGTTAGATATCACTTCAAAGAGTCTTAAGAATTTGGTGTTTGCTGGATACATGCATAATTATACTACTGATATTATCGAAATCAATGCTCCTAATATTTTGTCACTAAAGATTCAAAGTGTTCTGGTGTTGAGGAAGATTTTGCTGCTAAATGTGTCTTCTTTAGTTGAAGCTCACTTAGATTATGCAAAGGGAATACATCATTTTGACAAACCCGCTGAAGAAGCTGAAGAAGAGATGCTTACAGGATTGATACTCAACCTTCTCCATGTCAAGGACCTCAAATTTGGTACTTTCTGTTCTAAGGTAAAGTTACTTTTTATTTGGCAATTTGTATCCTTAATTGTAAACGATATCAATTATTTTGGAACCGGTTTTGGCTGTGAGAGGGGTAAAAGACGGGCAGGTGTGATGAATATAATGTTAAAATTAGTTCTCATTTTTTCTAAATTATTTGTTTGTAGGTTGTTGATCGTTTGAAAGCTAAAGGTTTCCTTTCTCCATCGAACTTGAAGGTCCTGAATGTTATTTCTTCACCTTTATAATTTGAAAATGGTCCTACAGGTAATGATGTTACTTGGTTCCATTCATTCTAAATAACACTTTGTTGGCGTACTTCAAATTCATATTAGTTTTTATCCAAAGTGATTTTGATTTAGCAATTCTGAATACACTACAAGAAACTTACTTTTTACTTTGGCCACTACAGTTTTTAAAAAGGCATGTCTTGACCACAAAAAAAGGCCAACTCTTGACAAGTTGTTGTTTGTAAAAGAAATTCTTGGGTCATAAGTTTATTAGATATTGGTGCTAAGACTTATTTAATATACCTAGTCCTTATGTCTCTGCATCCAATTGACTCTGCATTATTGTTAGAAACGCAACTAAATAATTTAAGGGTTAAAGAAACTATAGAAGTTTTAAGTTTCAGATTATGTGTTTAAAAGTATACCAAGACCCGACTACATATGAAATTTCTCAAGGAAATCATTGTTGATTCAATTCTCTCATGTTAATGAGAAAATTTTTTCTTGAATGTCCCGATGAATTGTCATAATCAGGGAAAGACGAGAAGAGCACGATTTGGGGCTCCAATCACAGCTAGACGCAAGCAGGACTTCCAACGCCAGGCTATGAACAAGACTACAACGGTTGTATCTCGTTTATCATTCCTTCATGGCATTATTACACCGATGTGGGCTCCTAGTCCCAAAACGCAAGAACCAGCAAGTCCAAAGGAACCTACCTGCCTACCTGGAGGACAGAAAGAGATCGAACAGAATCTTTTTACACAATTAGAAAAAACACTAAGCATAAACCATTGATTTTATTTTACAACATGAACCTACAAAGATTTAACTTCAAAGTCATAGATATTACAACATGAACCTACAAAGATTTATCTTAAAAGTCATAGATAGGCATGGTTACATACTCTTGTGTTTTAGTCATAGATAGGCATCGTTACATACTCTTGTTTCTTTTAGCTAAACCATGCATGTAAATCTTTTATTTTATTGCATAATCGGTTATATTGGAACTTGAATTATGATATATTTAATGCCTGGTGACCTCAGTGTTCAACTACGATGACAAAACAGGGCCTGGACGGTGGACGACTTGATGAGGGATGAAACAAAAAAAAAAACATTCTTGTTTGTTTACTGTATGGTAACAAAGAAAACAAAAAATAGAATAGAATTGTACCTTTGTTTAGGTGGTTTTCTTAGTATGATCTTAATCCGGCAAAACTTCAGGGCCTGTGCGTCGATGTTTTGTCTGATCGAATTCCAGGCCTCGTTGAACATCGAGTCATCGCTCATCAGTCATCAACCGCAGGCCCTGCGTTAGTGCGTTTAAACAGTTGAATTGTGGATCACATGTATGATTAATTGTTTAGTGATTAATTTCTAAAAATTAAGTGTTGTTAATTGTCGTTAAGTGTTGACTATTTAGGTGTTATTTGGCACTGTTTGTCGATTATTTAGGCGTTAACTTAATATGTTAGAAACTTTGTTGATTATTTAGGCATTAATGGCTCCTAAACAAGCATACAGATTAGGGCTGGCAATTGGGTACCTGTATAAGACACGATTAGACTTGTTTACTGAAAAATACACCATGTGATTTTTTACTTTTTTTTAAATAATTAAAATTAGAAGGCTAGGATCCATCATTGCTCCTTCTTAATACATAAAACATAAAACTGTGCTATAGACATGGGATATAAAGTAGTTAAACGAGTTGTATTCATGTTTAGAACTTGTGTTGTTCGCGTCGTCAGAAACCTGTTAAACCTGCTAAGACCGATTTGCCAGCCCTAATCCAGATGGCAAAAACGTCAAAAGAGGAAACGAGTTGAAAATTTGGTGAAGTCTTAAACGAGTGCTATACAAAAAAATTTGGCGCCTAATCCGCCTATAGTTAATGTTGAAAAGCAACAAGAACATGTTGAAGTAGAACTAGAACACGAGGAAGTAGAACAAGAACAAGAACGTGTGGAGGTAGGAGACGAGGAAGAGGAAGTGCATTTTGAAAAGCAACAAGAATATGAACATGTTGAAGAGCTACAAGAACAAGAACAAAACATGAACATGTTGATATATTTGATCCAAGAAGGTAGGGAGGACTTAATGCGGATGAGATTAAACTATTGGTCGTGAAATGTCCTAAAAGAGATACTAATATAGAATTTGGTCCATATGATAAATATAATAGACGCTTTTCAGCATCTATACAAGAACATTATCAAATTTAGACAAGATGTTTTGTTATTGTTGTAAAGTGTTTTGAAATGGGACTCCAAAACGTAGATTGGAAGGTGTAGGTTATGATGATTCGCACCATGCCACCGGTAGAGTGAGAGCACACGCAGTTTTGTTACATCATCTCATAAATATGAAAATGTGGTTTGATATGTGTAAAAGACTGAACTTGAACTGAACGATTGATAAAGTTCAACACGAGCAATTCAAGAAAGAAACAGATTATTGTCAAAAAAGTCCTTTTTGAGAATCGTTGCACTAATGAAGTTTCGTGCTCAACATAATTTAACATTCCATGGAAAAAAAAAAAGCAAAGTTGTATGAAAAAGGTAATGGTAAATTGTTTTCTTTTAGTTCCACCAAACATTTATTTGTACTTAATTGTTATAATTGAGTTCAGTTCTTATTTGTTGATTATATTTAATAGGTAATGGAAATTTCTTGGGTCTCGTTGAAATGTTGGAAGAGTTTGATCCGGTTATCAAAAAGCATGTGTGGCGGATCTCTAGTGATAATAGTCATGTTCATTATCTTGGGCACAATATCCAAAATGAGATAATACTTATGCTTGCAGATTTGGAAACACAACTAGCTTCAAATTACTAACAATCTGTGACAGATCTCGCTTCAAATTAATAACATGGTGACGGTGATGGAGTGTTTATGCAAAGAAAGAAGGTAGATTCTTTTAAATTGTATAATAATCGATATCAAACCTTATTTGGTGACTATTGTATACCGACTGTACATGAAGAATGTAGCTTGTAAACTTGTTTTGGTTAGTTTTGTTGCTGGTGACACTAGTTCATGTATAGCATTATGTTGCCAGCAAAGTATTTTTGTTAGTTTCGTTTGTAGTCATCACTCTACCACTGTCCTCGGCGCACGCGTCGGTGACAGGGGAGTGTCGTTGGGCCGCTGGGGCACTTTGGTTTGCATATAAATAGTTGTTCAATTTGCCATTTGAGGTTAGGCTTTTGGATATTTTATTCTAAACATGCATTATGTGTTTTCGGGCAGAATTAGCAAAGCTTCTTATGGTGTTCATCTCGTGTTCTTGATTGTTCTTATTTCCATTTCTTAGTTTTCTAGCTATTTTGGGTCCAAACATCAAATCCATTGATGTTCAGTAAAATGACATATTAACCAAAGAAAAATTACTACCATCAATCATACAAATTAACCAAAGAAAATCCTATATCAGGTCAATTTCCATTACCCATATTAACTTGCAAATAAAAAACTAAAATCCATGTTTGCATCTGTTTTTCTAAATAAATTTACAGAACAGTAAAATCTATGTACCAAAAACACTTATAAGAATCAAGATAACAGCATAGATACCGGACTTTTACAGTTTCATAAGTCGAGTAAAAAAATGTGTTGGTTAAAAACTACTTAAAATCTATTTCCATATGTTCAAATACCTGAGGTTTTGTCCCAAAGGGGATCAACATATGATCCATCGCTTTTCAAATGAACATTTGATGCTCCAAATAATGTGGACATCGCTTGTGTGAAAGATACACGAGCAAACAATTTGTTAATTACTCAAAGCTAAGATATAACCTGACATTGGCATACACGAGCAAACAATTTGTTAATTACTCAAAGCTAAGATATAACCTGACATTGGCATCACGGAAACTAGTTAACAAAAAAATATGAATATAGATCCAAACTAATATTAAATATGTGAATATATATCCAAACAAAAATAAAATATGTGAATATAGATCCAAACCAAAACATACCATATACCATAAGAACGTACTAAAAATCCTTGCTCCAACAATGATAGGGTTTTGATTCTGATTACGAACGATTCAAATGAAACTGAGAAAAACAATATATTGAAGAAGATGATACAGACTCTATAACTAACCACCGAAGTGGCCCAGGGCCATGCCCTTCTCCCTAGCAAGGAGCCAAATGATCTGACTAATATTCTCCCTACCTCACTATAGTTATTGACACTTATTTATATAAGAGTAAATTGCACTTGACCCCCTCTAACAATAGACAATGACAATTTAGACTAGAACTAGAATATGATTCCTATCAAACAATGACCAAAGAAATCTTTGTATATATACATTTAGAATACACGGGGCTTGAAACAAGAGGTCGGGTAGCGACACGTGGCTGCCAAGTCAGCAGAGAGGCAAGCCCAAAAATGCACGGGTTGGGAGGGACTTGAAAAAGGGCATTTAACAAAAACTAACCAATTAGACCGTGGGTTATGGTGGGGCGTGGGTTGGGGGCATGGTGCGACACGTGGAGTATGGGGCACCCAAGACCAAAAGCCAATTTCAAAGGGGTATGGTGGGGTGTGGCTGGGGTGGCGTGGAAAAAAAGCCAATTTCAAAGGGCTAGTGCTCTTGGCCAATGAGGTTCCGCCATGTCATGTGGGTAGCCCCGCCCAACGCCCGGGCTGAAACCCCCGCCCAAGGGGCCACGCCGAAACCCAAGCCCGCCCGGGGTGGTGACTTGGGCGTTTGTACCCAACCCACGCCCCAACCCCCGCCCCATACCCCATAGTCTTAAACCATCACCCAAACTCAACAATCAACCTCCACGTCATCACCATCTCCCTTCCCACGCCCATGAATAAACCCACGCCGCATCATTTAGAGGCAAAGTGCATGTGATGGGATTCTAATTGTTAAGAATTAGCTTATGTACGCGTGTCTTGAAGAATTGTACTTCAGAGTGTATGCTGATGCAAATATCAAATTTGAAGAATTGTACTTCAGAGTGTATGCGTGCCTTTAAAAAAAACTAACCCGACCCGACCTGAAACCCTTTCTGACCCAGACCCGTTTCGACCCGAACCAAAACAACATTTTTTATAATTGACCCGTTTTGACCCATGACCCGACCCGACCCGTGTGCCAGGTCTAATATGTATATATATATATATATAGGGGATGGATCATGAGAAAACTAGTTTAAATGAGAAAACCAAAAAACTAACCAAAAAAACCTAAAAAAAACCTAAAAACATACCAAAATTTTTTTTTTTTACAATTTTTATATAAAAATCGCTACTTTTTATGTATGGAAAAAAAATTTCAAAAAAAAAAAAAAAAAAATTGGTTGTACTGCACATGTGCACTGATACATAAAGCTTAAACCACTTAACCCACCCCCCATCGACACCCCCCAAAAACCTAAACCCCCCCACCCCCCAAAAACCTAAATTCACCCTCACACGAAAAGCCTAACCCCCCCACCCCCCAAAAACCTAAACCCCCCACCCTCCCGAAAACCTAAAACTAAACCCTAAACATAAACCCGAAAAAAACCTAACCCCCCCCCCACCCCACCCCACCCCCCAAAAACCTAAACCCCCTCCCCCCCACACCCGAAAACCTAAAACTAAACCCTAAACATAAACCCGAAAAAAACCTAAACCCCCCCCCCCCCCACCCCCACCCCCCAAAAACCTAAACCCCATCCCCCCACACCCAAAAACCTAATCCTAATCCTAAACCTCAAAAAAAAACCAACCCTAAAAGCTAAACTAGACTCAAAAAGCTAATTTTAAGCATTTAATGCAATTGTATTACATGTTATATTGCACATGTGCACTACTATAATAATAGTATTGAGACAAGATGACACCATAAATATTTTTTTTATGTCATAAAAAATATGCTCGAATATACTTGAATGAAAGATACAAAAATTTGTGATCTTATGGTGCCATTTTTGTTTTAAAATGATAACGTATGGAGAAATGGGAAATGTTTGAAAAGTTATATATTTTTTTTTCCAATTTTACCCCTCCATTAAAAGTCCCCCCCCCCCCCCCCCCTCTTCATTAAAAGTCTCCCCCCTCATTTTTAGGTGTTTTTAGTTAGTTTTCTAGTTTTCTCATTTATATCTAGTTTTCTCATGATCCTCTCCCTATATATATATATATATAGGATAAGGATCATGTGAGAAGTAGTAGGCTAAATGAGAAACTTGAGAAGCATTTTGGACCACACATTTTCCCTAAGTAAAAAAAAAGGTGAAAAAATGCAAAAAATTATTTTTTTTTTTTTTGAAAAATAGCAGCTTTTTCTTTAAGAAATAATTTTTTTTTTATTTATACACATGTGTATATTGTTAATCTTTTAACTATACATATATGTATATTGTCAATTATACATATATGTATATACATGTTTAAAATTGAAAAATAAGTGTTATTTAGGGTTTAGCATTAGTATTTAGGATTTAGCTTTATGGTTTAGCTTTAGGGTTTAACATTAGGGTTTAGCATTAGGGTTTAGCAATAGTATTTAGGGTTTAGCATTAGGGTTTAGCTTTTGGGTTTAGCTTTAACTTTTGGGTTTAGCTTTATCTTTAGGGTTTGTATTAGGGTTTAGCATTAAGGGTTTAGCTTTAGTGTTTAGTTTTAGCTTTTGGGTTTAGCATTAGGGTTTAGCTGTAGGGTTTAGAATTAGGGTTTAGCTTTAGGGTTTAGAGTTTAGGGTTTAGCATTAAGGTTTAGCTTTAGTGTTTATGGTTTAAGATTAACAATATACACATTTTTTCAATTTTAAACATGTATATACATATATGTATAATTGACAATATACATATATGTATAGTTAAAAGATTAACAATATACACATGTGTATAAATCCAAAAAAAAATTAAAAAAAAAAAAAAAAATTTAATCCTTAAAGAAAAAGCTGCGATTTTTCAAAAAAAAAAATTGCATTTTTATCACTTTTTTTTTTTTGCATTTTTTGCTTAGGGAAAATGTGTGGTCCAGATTGCTTCTCAAGTTTCTCAAATAGGGTGGAATTCTCTTAGGATCCCTACCCTATATATATATATATATATATATATATCTATATACATATATATATATCTATATATATATATATATATATATATATATATATATAGGGAGAAGATCATGCGAGAACCACCTCTTATTGTGAGAACCGCGAGAACCAATGTGAACACACAAAAAATGCCTAAAAATCACACAAAAAAATTTTTTTTTGATTTTTTTAATATTTTTTAGGTTAAAATCGCTACTTTTCGAACAAAAAAAAAAAATTTTTTTTTTTGGCTTCGAAAAGTAGCGATTTTAACCTAAAAAATATTAAAAAAATCAAAAAAAAAAATTTGGATTTTTTTTTTATTTTTTTAGATTTTTTTTAGATTTTTTTAGGTTTTTTGGGGGTTTAGTTTTTAGCATTTTAGCTTGGGGGGGGGGGGGTGGGGGGTTTAGGTTTTTTTTTTTTGGGGGGGGGGGGGGGGTGGGGGTTAGGTTTTTTTAGCTATTTTAGGTTGTGTTCACATTGGTTCTCAAGGTTCTCACAATAAGGGTGGTTCTCGCATGAGCCCCTCCCTATATATATATATCTTAACTGTTTATTTTTTTAAAACTTAGAAGGTTTAGTTGATTATATAGTTGTTTTTAGATGTATATAACATGTAAATATATACATAACTTTATTGACGATGTTGTTACCGGTTTTTCTCTTTGCCTTTACTTTTAGTCTATAATATTTGTAATAACTATTTCTATCAACTTTTATTTTAGAAGTGGCACGACACGAGAGATGCTACTTGAAAATGTTTTTATGCATTTAACGTAGTTTTTATGCATTCAACAAATGTTTGTAATTTGACGGGTTTATTTTCGAATTAGATGTCTATGGGTTTATTTCTGATTTGAATGTGTATTGTTTTGGTTTGATTTGAAAATGTTCCATTGGTAAGCTTGATGTATTTCTGGAAAACCTTTTTTATTGTAAATGTTTTTTTTCAGCAAATGTTTATAAGACGGTGTTAAATAATATTTGTTTTAATTAAGATTTGAAATGTTTTGATATTAAAAGACGGTGTTCATCAAGTTTAAGCCGGTGTTAAAATTGAACACCGTCTAATAAGACTTGATTTTAAACCGGTGTACTTTAAGACGGTGTTGAAAACAACACCGTCTTAAAACGCATATCACCCCGTCTAAAGATCTGTTTTGTAGTAGTGATATACATATATGATATCACATACTCTTGAAGATCACAAAAACATAGAAAAAAACGACTTTAGATTTCCGACAACGAGGTTGCGGAAACCCAAATCCATACACATAAGTTGTCATAGAGTCCGTACCTTAATTGCGGAAGCGAAACTTGTGAAAAAACTGTGCGGGGTGAGAAAGTGTGGCAAAGCCTACAATTATATTTGGAACATTAATTCTAATTTCCCAATTAACCCATTCATAAATAAAACAAACCAACAGTAAATCTGTTTATCAATATATAACTGAGAGTGCGACCATGTATTTTATGAAGAAAAAAAATACGATTTTTTTTTCAAAGAATAGCTTATTCAAAATACATAAACAATATATAAAGTCTTAAAACTTAAAAAAGAAAATAATTTACTTAGTTTATTTATTTCTTCAAACTAGATTTTTATATAACACTCTTGTATATGCTACAAAGAAAAATTGATAATTTTGTTTATATGATGTACGCAATTCTCAAGAATTGATTAGTGCAAAGTATCATTACAAAATCCCTAATCCATGCGTATAAATGAATCCAACTTGCTGGTTATCTTTAGAAATCGTAAAATAATATCTTAATCTTTAAAAATATATGCATGTGTGTGTAGTGTAACTCCAACCTCACTAAAAAGAAAACATGAGTAGTACGTTCATCTTCTTCCCAATAATGAAATATTAAAACCAATCCAAATTCCATTCCCAAAGTTCAAATTCTCATATTATATACTTTGAACAAAAACATGCAGTTTTTAATCGGTACAACAAGGCGAGTAGAACGATAGCATCATTACCTTGAACGATGCTTGTTTCAACACCGACGATTTGGCCGGAGAACTTGCAGCAGCGGCTGAAAACGAGTGGAAGAGGGAGATTTTCGTGAGGGCGGGAGGATGGTGAGTGGTTTATGCTCGAAAGAGAGTATGGCGTCGTTATTTATAGTGTCTCAGACGCGGTTTTGATGTATGGAAAGGAGCGGCAATATTGGTTGTTTGATTGAACCCGGATTTGGAATGATTAAAAACGGTACAACGTGTGTTGGTTTCGGAAATCCCGGTTCGTGATTATGATTTTAAATTTTGGAAATCCTTGGTGATTGATTCGGACCGAGTTGGATTTGTCGGTGTCCCGATGAAGAGGCTGGAAGTTGGCGCCAGAGATGATAAGATTTTCCTAAACAAAAATCATATATTCTTTTTCCTTTTTAAAAAAAAAAACATTTCTAAAAAAGTTGTTTTAATTTATAAAGAAAATAACGATAATTACATTAAGTTTATAACTCTTCATAATTAACAAGTTTATTATTATTATTACATTTTCTTATGAACTCTTTAAATGTGACAATTAGGTGGCATTTAATAACATATATTTTAAGGTTTCGAAAATCGGCTATTACAAGTTTACAACATTGGCTTTTGTCTAAGTTATAACTAACATCAAATTATTTAAGGAATCAAGAAAAAAAGGGCGCATTCAAATCCTTCATTTACTTTTGATCCAAGAGCATCAACGCAGAGGTAAAAGGCGCCTCCACGTTACCTTGCTCAACGACTTCACTATGTAAGACTATGGGGTATGGGGTTTGGGTTGGGAGAAAACGCCCAAGCCACCATCCCTTGGGGCTTGGGTTGGGGCTTGAGTTGGGGTGTGGCCCTTGGGGCTTGGGTTTGAAGCCGGGCGTGGGGCGGGCTTGAGATCCAATGTGGCGGTCTCCTATTCGCTGTCCACCGCCATGTCATAGCGGGTGTTTGAATTTTAATTTTTTGTAATTTTTTTTTAATAAACTGCCAAGCCACGCCCCCAACCCAAGCCCCGTCATACCCCACGGACATGTCACTCACCGGTGGGGGGGCTCCAACTCCACGTGTCAACTTATGCCCCCAACCCAAGCCCCACCGTACCCCACGGTCGAAACGCCTCTATTTCTCCTACCCCATAGACTAGTGAGCTTTGTGTCTTCTTCCTTTCTCACAACCAACCCTTTCCCTCTCCTACAAACTAATGCTTCATTCCTCGTCCTCTGTTTCCACGTCAGAATATCCATGAAGGTACAAACCATCGATTTTAATGGTCTAATGGTTTAGAACTAAACTACAATGATATTTGATTTACGATAACAAAAATTGGCATTATGTCGAACATCGACATTTCAAGTGTTGTTTTATTGAATGATTCCTGCTCAAATGCAATAAAATAAAATGAAATCAAATGATATGCAACATAATAATATTTTTATCATCTATTCTAAATTGACGTAGACCCAACAAACACCTTCTTAGTTTCATCTCAATACACTCGCATTAGATTTTTTCACTAAACGCTTTTTTTGTTACACAAAGGTGTTGGAAAAAAGTATCCCGCCACAAGTGATGATGGTTAAACTCGTGGTTGACAAAAAAAAAGGATTTAGAAGTACGTTTAAGGTGTGTGAGTTATCCATTCTAAATAAACAAACACCTTTTGGGTGTCATCTCAATACATTTACCCATGCCTGATTTCATAATTTATAGCATGGCTAACTTAGATTTAACTAAATAGAAACAAAGAAGCTTCAAGTCCAATATTCACCTTCATCAAGAACTAAATACTCAAGGTATTTACATTTTCTAAATTTTATGTTGTCAACGGAGATCATGCACTCTCTTATGATGCTAGGTTGACACCGTCTTGATCGTGTTTTCATTTTGATAAACACTACTGATCGACGATAACAATATAGTGCAACATTGGCAGCCTATCGGCCTTATCTGTTATTTCTTCTTTTTTCAATAGCAAGTAGTGTTAGGGGATACCCAAAGCAATCACTTTACTAGTGGTTTGTTTAGTGTCAAACTAGACAGAAACAAACACATAGGTGGTGTTTGTTTTTCGGCCAGAAGTGCTTCTGGCCACTTATGTCTGCGTCGTGCAGACGCGTGCAGAAGTTTGATGTTTGCAGCTTGTTTGTTTTCCGGAAGCACTTCTCACCAAAAAGGTCTTCCCCACCTCTTCCCCACGCAGACATGTCCATATGTCTGCAAACCTCTTCTCACCTTCAAAACACAGACACCCTCCACAGACCTCCTCTCTTCTCACCTCTGCATCCCCGCCACCACCTCCACCTCCGACACCACCACCACATCTCCGCCACCATCATCTTCATCTGCAAACAAAACCCCCAAACATCTCCGCCACCATCATCTTCATCCGCCACCAGCATCTTCATCTTCATCTTCATCTCCGTCACCATAGAAGCAAAACCCCCAAATCGGTGATGGTTGTTGGTTGTGGTTAACGGCTAGGGTTTGCGGTGGTGGTTAACGGCTAGGGTTTGCGGTGGTGGTGTAAAGCGGTGGTGGTGGTTGGTTGTGGTGGTGGCAGGTGGACGGTGGAGGAGGTGACGGTGGTGGCTGTGGTGTAGTGGTGACGGTGGTGTAGTGGTGACGGTGGTGACGGTGGTGGTGGTAGATGAAGGCAGAGGGAGGAGAGAGAGAGATCGAGGGAGGAGAGAGAGATCTGTGGTGTTGTGTGTGAAGATCTTTTTGTATAAAAAAACAAACCCTCTTCTCCTTGTAGACTGCAGACATTTGGTCCACATCTTCTCCTACAGATGCCTGCAGAGATGTGATCCGCAGACTGCAGACTTTTTCCCGCAGAAAAAAAACAAACAACACCATAGTAAAGTGCCTACTTTGGTTTTTTCCTTCCATGGGCCCCTAATTTAGTAAAACTTACAATGCATTCGAGTATTGTTGTGCTGCAAATGTTGCGTTATCACGTTAAATATGGTCTCTACTTTAATACTACAAGAACAACTTCTAGTCCATATCTACCTAACATAAGGCGAGGATGTTTGGTCTTTAAAATACGTCAACTTAAACTGTTGTTGTTAGTGGCTATTTATAAAGGTAGGTAACGTCGGAGGTAAAATTTAGAAGAATCTTAGCTTACAATTGAAAGAACATTTTACATAACGTTTGCTAGTTCTAATTACAGTTATAACGTTGTAGTCGAATACTTCCAATCAACCAGAATATACATAATTCTCATATCTTTAACATTTAACAATATAGTATCTTCATTTAACTTCGGTTGTTTGAGGGGGTAAGGTGGTCATCACGTTCCATCACACTATCACACTCAATCAACATTTGACACCTCATTCCATCTCATTCCGCTACTCACTTTGTTTATTTAAAATAAAATATGAAAGACAAATAAATAAAAATTTCGTTAAACTTAAAAAAGTACAATAAAAATAAAATTCATAACCTAAAAAACTAAACGTTTAAAAAAAACACCTACCGAATTTAAGGAAATAAAAAACAACCTAAAAGTTATGGAGCCAATTCCACTTCCCACAAATTTCCCGTTTGTGTTCTCTGAGAATCAACCGATATGGTTATTGGGCGTTTTCGTGCAGTTGGCTCTGAATATTCAAATTTTTGTTCTTCTCTATCCCATACAAATGTTTCATTAACATTTTTGCCAACTTGAATTCGTTCATGGATTCCACCCAACCTTCTTTCCCTTTGCTCGGCGACTCGACACTTTTTCTCCGTTGCGGCCTTGTTGGCGATGTGTCGTCAGTTGGGTCGTCATTAAGTTGATGTTGGGAATGTTCCTTGATAACCCATCCGTTGAAGTTGTGTAATTTCGTGACTTACATGTTTTGATCGTTTTTTAGAACATCCAACAAGTACCTGTTAGGCCATCAAGATCAATCAATGGAACGGGTACCCATATATCATGATCCCTCGCAATTTCCCAAGCTGCCAAATGAATAAATCCACTTTTCTTCAAGTAGAATCTTGCGTAGTCACATAGGGATCCTTGGATTACATTCACGTCATTTATTCCACTTGGTTGATTGCGAAGCTAATATATTTAAAAAATATATATATACAATTAATAATAAGGTTAAAAAATAAAGTGTATATATTACATTTTATAAATAAAAATGAAACGAAATAATATACATTTTGTATTTAGCACGCATTGAATCGGCTTATTTTTCTATTTAAATCCATCCATTTGCCCGTCATTTGAGCCATGCCCCAAGTAGTAGTGCCGTATAGTTTTCCAAAATGTGCGATAATTAGATTCCAAAATATGCCCTTTTGTTGTTGATTCCCCAACCCGTTTGTCCTCAGAAACATGTAAGTAAGACTTCAACAATGCAACCTTTTCGTCCAAGGTACACACGCCGCCGTCTTTACTTCTTTTTTGCCCTGCCCTCCCCTTTCACTTGTACTTCTTCCTCCTCTTGCTTGTTCTTCATATTCATTGGCTAGTGGCTATTCTTCTTCTTCATAGTCTTCGTCCGAATCGGGAGCACGAACCAGGATACGATTGGTGGTAGGGGGTAGGCTTTCAATACACGAAACGGTTGACCATCCGGTCATCCATCGTGTTTGGGTCGGGTGATAAAGTAAAATGTCTGTTTGCGACTTGGGTTGGCATGTTGGGGTGGAAGAAGTGTTGTGGATAAAGTGGATACTGTTGGGTAGAAAACGATTGTGTGGGTATAGGTATCGGTTTATCTCGTAAACGAAACCTATCCGGTTTGCCTAGATTAGCACGAACCTTTGGCCTCATTTTTTTCTTCGTAGCAGAAGTTAATTTGCTTGAGCCTTCCACCGAGTTTTTTGGTTGAAAAGTGAGTGTTGTAGTTTGTATTTTTTAGACATGAAATATGTATAAACCGGGTAAAGGTTAGACGTATTTATAGGGTAAAATTTAGTTTTTTTCCCTCCCCAACTGATATATAGCCGTTGCCAATGGCCGCAACGGCTATATTCTTCAACATACACACACATCACGCCACGATGTGTATCACACAGAACCATCCATCACACATGATACACCTCTTTGTGGTGGTGTATCACGCTAGCACACCCCATCATGGTGTGATATCACGCACCACCCCGACCCCCCTTATGTTAAGAAAAAACAACTAATTTATGTATTTATTGCTTATTATGATAGGGGAAGATTTATTTGAGAAGGAAATTAAATTAAGAAGAAAAAGAATAAATGGTACAAATGTAAAACATTAAATAGTTTTTCTCTCAACTCATTTATTATTATCTTTGACTAATTAATTAGTCATAAACACTATAATCCTCCACACTTAAATTTTTGCTTACACACATCAAAATTTATCTTACACGTTTTGAAATTTATCTTACACATATTGAAATTTATCATACACATCTCGTAATTCATCCTACACACCTCGTAATTTATGCTACACTTTAAATTATATATATATATATATATATATATATATATAGGGGAATGTTCATTTGAGAAGAAAATTTAATTGAGAAGAAAAAGAACAAAGGGTAATTTTGTAAAACATTAAATAGTTTTTTCACTTATCTCATTTATTATCATTTTTGATTAATTAATTAGTCATAAAGACTATTATCCTCCACACTTACTTTTTTTTGCCTACACACATCAAAAGTTATCCTACATGTTTTGAAATTCATCCTACACATTGAAATTTATCCTACATAACTCGTAATTTGTCCTACACAACTCGTAATTTATCCTACACTTTAAATTATTTTATTTTTTTGAAAAAAAATATATATTTTGAAGATAAGTTACAAAAAATTTAATGTATTAGTTATTAAAGAGGAAGACTACAAATTAATGACCTATGTAGATTTACCAATGTACCCTTGTAGTTACATTAAATACTTGTATTGAATGAAGTAAAATAAATCATTCTTATTGGTTGAAATTTGTTTTTTTTTTCTTACAAAAAATTTCTTCTCATTTGAACTCTCCACTATATATATATATATATATATATATATATATATATATATATATATATATTAAATACGTTTTTTTAAATAAATTACAAATTTAATGTAGTTAGCTATTAAAAAAGAAGACTACCAATTAATGATCCACTAAGTTTACCAATATACGCTACACTAATATTAATGCAAAAATTAAATGAAGTAAAATGAAGCATTCTTTTTTGTTGAACGGCCAACATAATCAATCCCGAGCACTCTCGGGGCACCCACTGGACAAACGGAGTACTCCGAGTAACCCGAGTCCACCACCAATTTCGGGTAAAACCCAGTAACCCACCCGCCCATAGGCACGACGGTTAAATTACCAGTAAAACCCGTTTGGCTCAAGGATCCAACCCAGGTTTCCCTGGGCCTCCTATCATTGCCCACCAGTGCCTTACTCTGCACCAAGTGGGAGTTGAACTTGCATCTCTCAAGAGAAATGCAAGCCTTCCACCACTTGATCTAGAGATCATTGGCAAAAATGAAGCATTCTTATTGGTTGAAATTACTTCTTTTTTATTCTTACAAAAAAAATTCTCATTTGAAGTATCCACTATTATGATATTATTAAGTTTTCTAACACGTTATACACATTGTTTACTTTATTTTATCTTCAATTTTTTATAATATGTGAAGCATAGGTGAGACAAGAATACAATTCCGCATACGAGCTCTCCTAAGGGGGTGGGGGTGCTCCACTTTCCATCACTCACCATACCTAATCATGTTCCGCCACGTCATTGAACTTGATTCCATCACCAGTGATGGATTTTAGTGGGGGTGCCCATCACTAGTATCACACCCCAACCGATGGCGGAATCATCGGGGCGCGGCACTGAGCGAAACAGATTGTCCAAGAGAATCCATAACAACTATTGAATTACCATATATTTAACGTTCACGTCCCATACCATAAACATATAAAGCAAAAACAGTTATTACAGACATTGTTCTCAAAGACAAGTAAACAGTTCCGACAACTCAGATTTATTTAATGTAGTTTCTAGACTCCCTAGCTTGATTTCCAGCGAAACATAGCAAGCATCCTAATCAACCTGTCACATACGTTAAAATACAGTCAATACACAGAGTGTAAAGGTGAGTACACAAGTTTGATAGCATATAGTATAGGGAAAGCGTTTACGCATAACTAGCATGTAACACATAGAAATGTGAAGCAAGTAAGCTATCGACAATGAAGTATGCAACCGACATGACTGCGAGTTGTAGAATGCGCAACACATTATCACCACTGTGACCATGTGAAGTAAAACCCTTAACAACCCTTGTCCACGATAGGTGCTGAGTCCAAACTATAGTACTATCGTTGCTAAGTTGTCAGGCAAACAAACACTGTGTAAACATAATGTTGGGATTGAACCCTATCAGAGGAACATATAATAAAAGCCAAAACCGGATCACAACAGTGGATTCATAATAAAGAGTTGTTTACATTAGACTTTCCCCTTGAAAGTGATTATAACATCTGATGCCCTCTATCCACTGTCCGTATACAACAGCTGCTGCCCTTCAAACTGCTGATGAAGCCCTAAAAACTGTTAAGAAGCAAACACTGCTGGCTCAATCTACTGATGGCCAAAGGACTGCTCACTCAAAGAGTGATCAACCTTGAGGAAAACACTGATGAAAGGAGAAAGCAGTAGTTTAGTGTGTCACTTGTATTGTATAGAATCAGTGGTTAGGATAACAATGTTTGTATAGGAACAGTGGTTACAGGTTGTTAGGTTGTTAGATGTCACTTTCATGGTGATGTCAGCTGAGATGCTTCAGTGGTTTGGTTTGCCTATAAATGGAGCAGTACCCTGTACTGTTACATTTGATTGACTGAGTGAGTTCTTCTCCTCTAGTCAAATCTTTTCATCTTGTGTGCAATCAACCTTGGAGCATCAGGCTGGGGGGAGTTTTGTTTGTAAGCATGCTTTGTAATCTTTTGATTTACTTTGTAATCTTTTGATTTACTTTGTAATCTTTTTATTTACTTTGTAATCTTTCGACAGATGCAATTCATGTGTTTATCAAATCTATTTCCCTTTATGATTGTGTTTACAAAGTTTGTTGTTCATTTCCGCTGCACTTAAACTCTGTTCATTTCTATTGATTTGTCTAAGTTATACAAACTAACACAATCATGAGTAGCCTCTGATCCTAACAATTGTATCAGAGCTTGGACAGTCAAATTTGATCTAACAGTCAATTTGACATAACAGTTCAGCTCAAAATTCATTGATACTAAGGTTGATTGTATTTAGTTGAAAAACAGAGTAACGAGAAATCACGTTCAAAGTGACTACTCAAAGGCTCTGTAAAACAACCAAGATGTCATAGGACACACAAACTTCACATAACAAGTGATATCATACATAAACCACCTACAGTTTTTAGATCTGAAAATATATCTTATAACTATGGTAAAATTATTTACGAAAATTGATTTCAATTGTTGTTATGAAGTTTTTGCTGTTTCCATCATGTTCGCTGCTAAGGTATGAACCTCAGGTCAACAAAAACCTATGTTCATAAAAACATTAGTGTTTTTGTTTACACAAAAAGAAGGAAATTAAAACTTTAGTCATTTAGATCTTATATATTGAAAAACAGGTTGAGAATCCTTCAAAAGGACCAAAATCAATTTTGATTAAGAATACATTAAGAAAATTAGCAAGTAAAAATGTCCAGATCATGGGTAATGTGAAATTTGGCATAAGTATGTGCAGAAATGACCAAATCTCTCAAAACATTGCTGCAAAATGATTCTGGTTATGGATGGGATGGGTAAAAAGGGAAAAAGAAAATTCACAAGTACTCAATAAGTGTGTTTATCTCAAAACTTTTGCTGTCAAAAGAAAAGAGCATAAATGTAAAACACTTAAGAGTCAAAATTGGGGGTAACAATGGTCATCAAGCATAAGCAACTGTGTGCATTCATTGGTTCAGGGAAGTTCAGGTAACAATAGTATCCCCAGTAAGTAAACTTACAAGAGGACTAGACAAGCTATCAGAATCATCACATGGTAACAAAATCTATAACAGGTTTTTCAAAAACTTATGTGTACATGTGTCCTCATTTTTGCAATCAACTGACAAGAAAATGGTACCAAACAGTGGTCAAAATGTATTTACAATTTCATACCACTGTTGTCAAACCACTGACCATTTTCATAAACTTGAGAATGATATGATTATGAGTTTTATTGGAAAATATACCAGATCCTCTTGGTGCTGTTTTCAGAAAATCATTTAATTATTTTTCTAGAAAAGGATTTTCTCAAATAAAGCAGGATATATTATTCTTTATTTTTCTTTAAGAATAATATATTTTGTACTTTTACTGGTTTTTGATAGTAAAAGTTTCAATCTCCTATCAGGATATAGAACCTTTATTTTTTGGTGATATTATCCTCGAAAATGGATCAAAAGGAAATGGTGTATGTGTCAAGGTCAAGGTCATGTCAAACTCAAGTTTGGTTTTAACACAGATCAAAGATTGATTGCTAACAGATTTTAAAACACTGGGATACTAAACCACTGTCAGGAATCTATAAAAGTTTCAAAACCTGTAATTGACATGTGGCAAAACCTTGAATGAAAATCTCTGTAAAAGCTGCTGACAAATTGAACTTGGCAATTTGCATCTAAAATGTAGTTTGTTAAGGATAGCAATCTTGCAGATATTTCAGAATTACCATCAACAGATGTTAGATATGATATTGTGATTTCACAAGATAAAATCACTCATTTCATCAGAACAGCAGATGCTCAAAATATTTGTCAAAAGCTTATCCACTGGTGCACTAATAGTTGTTGATATACTAGTCTTCAAATCCTTACCATTACCTTACCCCTAATCACTGTTTTGTTCAAACATCTGCTTTCTAACTACTGTCCACTGCTGAAAGTCAACCCATGTTCTCTCATTTTCCTGATAAGCACTGATGCTCAAAATCAGTGTTTTATCCACTGATGTGCTATCTACTGATAGTGAAAATCACCCACTGCTCTCATATTGTTACCGTTGTAACCACTGATACTTGCTTCATCAGTGGTTCTCCAAAACAACTGTCCTCCGTTATGCATCTTTTCATCAGAGGTTGGCACGTGGTCAGTTATTAGCCATCAGATCCTTGTAAACCGCTGCCACGTCAGCTATCACTTTTTCCTTATAAAACCCTGATCAAAATCCCAAACAGGGTTTTACACTGTCGAAATGAATTCCAAAATTCTCTTCTCAAAGCAGTTTCCCACTTTCCATCTCAAACCATTCTTCGTTCGTCCTCATCAAAATGAAGAAATCAAAATCAAAATCCTCCTCATCTTCATCTCCCAAAGAAGCCACACAAATGGCCACTGAACCTATTTAAATCCCATACAAATCCCCTCACAATTACTTGGGTCTACTCACAAAACCCACTACCACCAACACTTTCGATTCCATCATTGACATCATGTCTGCATCAAAGTACAAAACTTTGCTTACAGCAGATGCTCCAATCTATCAACAAACCCAGAGAGAGTTTTGGAAAAATGATACCCTTGACAAACAAGGCGAGAAAGTCATAGCCATCAATTCCTCCATACAGGGTAAAGCGATTCAAATGACTCCACAATCCATTTTGGAAGTCTTTAAACTCGATGATCAGAAAGGTAAAACATCTTTTCCCAATAACGAGTTGAAAACTGATTTTCTGAAAAGAGGGTATGCAGAACAAACAAAAAGGGATACCTTACAAAAAGGTTATTTTCCTTCTGCACCTAGATTTTTATTTCATACACTTTTAATGTGTGTTTCAAATAAAACAACTGCTTTTAACGAAATACCATTAAAGATCCAATGTCTGGGTTATGCCATTTTACATAATGAAGATTTTAATTACTCCCAGGAGATCTTTGATGACTTGGTAAAAAATGTTGACAGCAAAGCATTTTTACTTTTTCCAAGGTTTTTGAGTTACTACTTTAAACAAAAATTTGGAAAAGAAAATGAAAATCTGCTCAAACAAGGTGTTTATTTTCAAATAAAAGGTTTAACACCTGAAACATTCACTAGAATGTTAACACCTTCAAAAACAAAAGCAGAGGTTCCTGAGCAGAATTTAGCAGCTACCACTGCTCCTCAGACATCTGCTGCTGAGCCCACTGCTCCAGGTGATCATAGCAGCACAACCACCGCTTTGAAACCCACACCTGCCATCACCAAAAAGGCCAAAAAGAAATCATCAAAAAGCCCACCAAACCCTCTAAAAAGGCAACTCTGGAAGATGAGATCCCAGAGCTAATGCCAGTGACAACACAAATGTCACCACAAACCACTGCTGCTACTTCCTCATAGCAGATGGAAGAAAGATCTCCACCATTGCCTCAAACTCCTCCTGCATCCTCACAAAAGGATCAGGTTGTAAGCACAGGGACCCCACATTATGAAGCTCTGGATCCGATTGGTTCCATCTTCCTCAGTCCTGATCCCAAGGACATGTCTCTTTCAACACCCATACCCTCACCAATCACATTACCACAATCCATAATACCCTTGTTGCACGCAGTTGCTATAGCTCAGACACAAACCAGTTCCTCTCTATCACCTATCACTGAGAGTACACTCCCACAAGTGACTGGGTCTGATGCTACTAACCCTGCTATCCCAGCAACAACTGAGGAGGTTACACCCCTTGAGTTACAAGTAACTCTTGGTGGTAGTTCAAGTGGAGCAGCAACTACAAGTGATGGATCAACAGATCTACATTTGGACAGTTGTTTCATTTGTAAGACTCCCTTGAAGGCAATTTCTTCTATAGCACCTCTGGTAACCACCAGTGAGTTTGTTTTAACCACTGGTACCCTCAAAAGGTTATCAAGTATTGAAGAGAGAAGACCCCATGACCAAGAACAAGGGGCATCAATGGGTGATTTTTGGGACTCAGTTCCTAAGTCACACATTGGTACAACCACTGCTGGTGGGGAATCAGATGATCCCACTAAATTGGGTGATGATTTACAATATCAGGAATTGACGGGGAGAATTGACAACCTTGAAACATCTGTTTCTGAAATAAAGGATATGGTGCAACAGCTGTTAAAAGCTCAAAATGCACAATCCACTGCTGGTCCAGCTCAAGCATCTGCACAACCTACACCTGCTACAAATGAGTTATGGAATTTATTTCAACCCCTGCTCCAACAACAAAGACAAATGGCTTATCAGCAGCATGCTATACATGTTCAAGAGCTGAGAAACATGATGGAGTCCAGGTTTAAAAACACTCAAGCAGACATCAAGGCTATAAAGGTCCACATTCTGAACACCACTGGCAAAGCTCCTTCCACTGTTCTCTTCATGGATAACCCCCTTCCAGATAATGCCAAAAAGGGGGAGAAAATCAAGCAGTTGAAGAAAAAGGGAGTTGAAGATGGTCTTTTTGTTGAACTAGAAAAAGAAAAGCAGGCTTCTAAACCATCTACCCAAACAGCTGTTGTAACTCCTGCTGTGTCAACAACTGTTGGTACATCAGTAGATTCAGCAGTTGTTAAAACCATCACTTCAACACACACTACTTCACCACACACCACCACAGCCACAACCACTGTCCTACCACCACCATCATCTAAAATCACTACTCCACCAAAAGCCATCATTCCAACCACATCACCACCCATCAAACCACCACCTGCTCAAAAGCAGAAGACATCTACTGACACATCAGTAGTTGTAATGACAACAGAGGTTGAAGCACCAGTTGTTTCAACAACTGTTTGTCAGCCATCCACCACTGCCCTACCAGAAACACCATCATCTCCATCATCTCCAAAAACCATCTCACCACCATCACCTCCTGCTAAAAAGCAGAAGACATCAGATGTTACAACATCTGTTGTAAGGACAACAGTGGTTGAAACACAGGTTGGCTCAACACCTGTTAGTCCAAGCACTCTCACTTCACTTCAAGCCATCTTCACTCCAATCAAAAATTCACCCAAAAGCATTCCGTCACTGGAAAAAACTTACACCAGAAAAAAAAACTAATCAGGCAAATGATGACAAATATGATCCTATTGCTGCAAAATATCCACTGGAATTGGAAGCTGTAAAAAATGAGATGAGACAATTCTACACTGAGGATGATCCTTCAAAAAGAAGATTTCCTTCTCTCATAGGCTTCATAATCCCAGAAAATATGGATGAATATCTCAAGCTCAAAGCAAGGCAGGCTAAGATAAGAGCCAAACTTGAAAGTGAAGATCAAAGTGAGAAAGCCATTTCTGAAAAATTGGAACTCTTGCTCACTAAAGTCAAACAGATGGAAGACTATGCAATAGATCTAAGCAAGGAAATGTCAAATATACCACCCAAAGCAGATCTACGAAAAGAAATGAGAAAAGAATATATTGCATACATCATGAAAGAAAAATTCTATCCAGCTGAAGAAAAACAATTCGAAGAATGGCCAATAGTTGCTTTAAAGCATGAGGCAAACAGAATTGAAAGAATCAAAAATGACCCAAGCAAGAAGAAGACAGCTCCAAACTGGAGCAAATACGAAAAGCTCGTTGCTGATCTTACATCTGAGTACAAAAGAAAGAAGCAGGAGTTTGTGGATGCAAGGGTGGATACTGCTAAAGCCATAGCAAAATGGACAAAGCAGTATACAGATGAGGCTTATGAAAGGCTGAAAAGAAGAAAAACGATAGATCCTAATTCACCAAAGAAGCCTGACCACAAAGAGCTAAAACAGGTCATTGATTCTGAACCACTTATCACATTAGCAGATACCTCTGTCACTGTGATTGACAAAGAAAAGAGGAAACAGCTGACTGTTGCAAAAGAAAAGGAAAAGGAAGCTGAGTACTTTGAAGAAGCCATCAATCGGAAAAGGAAGATGGTCATCTGGACAGATGGCCGTTCAATCGGATGGCTATTTGATTGAAAGCTGAGATTCTTTGAAATTTTCCAAAACTTCAAGTGTTAAACTTATAAAGGGTAGTCACCTGGTCGGATAGTCATTTTCAATCGAGCAACTTTTGGTTTGAAAACCTCGTAACATCAGTTAAGTTAAAAGTTTTGTGGTTTAACGGAGACAGCATGATGACGTGTTAAACAACGGAAACCGCAGCAAGTTTAGCTCGGCCGATTGGATGGGAATCACCCCTTTTCGATCTGACTTAACTGTTCTTGACGGAGCTTCATGTACAACCCATGAATCGGTCGTCTCTTCGGTAGAAATCCGTTCTCAGACCGGTTCTCTATTGGAGAACGGGTAGAGAGCCTGAACAAGTCCAGATTCTAACGGTTTTGAGTAAAAGGTGAAAAATGTTGAAGAAAAGTTTGAATCAGTTGATAATTGCTAAAAACTTGTTAAGATCTGTATAAAACAACGTTGAAATCCTTTAGATCTGGGCTAACTTTGATGAGATGATGTCACCCTAAACTAGCCCTAAAGTAGCCCAAATCACCCTAAAGTAGCCCAAATCAGGCGATTTCATGATGAAAAGTAGTGATTTGATGGAGAAGATGATGAGAAAGTGTGTGCTGATGATAGGAGTACAAGATTTGGAGTGAAAACTTTCAAGAATCGCGTGGAATCGAGAGAAAAGAGCTTGAGAGCGTGCTGGTCGGATATGGCTGTCACATCAATGAACAGTTGATGTGACATGTGGGTATTTATATTGTGAGAGGGAGAAAGGCGGTGGAAAGTTAAGCGGGTCAGACAGTCGTTCGATCGGATGGCCATCCGATCGGATGATCATCCGGTCGGATGTCCATTCGATCGGTTGGTCGTTCAATCGGTTGAAAAGAAGAAAAACGACAGATCCTAATTCACCAAAGAAGCCTGACCACAAAGAGCTAAAATAGGTCATTGATTCTGAACCACTGATCACATTAGCAGATACCTCTGTCACTGTGATTGACAAAGAAAAGAGGAAACAACTGACTGTTGCAAAATAAAAGGAAAAGGAAGCTGAGTACTTTGAAGAAGCCATCAAGAAAATGGCTTTAGATAAAGACAGCTCAACAAGACTTCAAAACCTTGCCAAAGAGGTATTGAACAAACCATCATCACCTAACACATCAGCAGATATCTCAGACATTGCGATAGATCAAAAGAAGAGACAAGAGCAGATTGATAAAGAAGTTGCAGAAGATATAGCTGTAGCAAATGATGTCATAAAACTAGCTTTCAAACAAATGTCTGAAAACTCTGAGCTAGTAAAAGCCCAGGATACTGCTTCACAAATCTTTACAAGGCCAAAATCTCCCAACTCATCAGTAAATAAACCTCTCCCAAGAAACCCATTGGGTTCAAAAATACTAAAGTGGATGTCTGATCAAAAGACCCATGTATTGACCCTGTTCAAATCCAATGGTGAAGTGAAGTACATATCAAGGAAACAAGCACTAAGCCTTGGTGTTGAAGATCTACAAGATCTCCTTGAACTTACACTGTGCAGGGATGAGGATGACTCAAGTTCCAAGGATTTTGAAGAAGAATTTAAAAGACAAGCTAAGGAACTTCTGATGAGAAAATAAAGATCCAGAATAATGAAGGGTTTTGGCATTATTTATTCCAGGGGGAGATTGTTGGGATTGAACCCTATCAGAGGAACAGATAATAAAAGCCAAAACCGGATCACAACAGTGGATTCATAATAAACAGCTGTTTACATTAGACTTTCCCCTTGAAAGTGATTATAACATCTAATGCCCTCTATCCACTGTCCGTATACAACAGCTGCTGCCTGATGTGTGCTAAACGGACTATAAAAAGTATCTAAGTTAGACTCGCTAAACTAGACACTCTAAGTTTTAAATTTATAGACTAGGACTCTCTAAAACCTAAACCACACAACCGGCAAGTGTACCGGTCAATGTAGTATAGCCTAAGCAAGTCCGAGTATCGAACCCTGAGACTCTATGTATCACGTAAACTAGACTCTAATAGACTCTGACAGACACGACTTAACTTGTCTAATTGTTTAGGGGGGGGGGGGGTACGGAGAAACTAAGGAAATCTATATTAAACTAATTAATTAACTAAAACTAGACTAAATACGGAGGAAAACAAAGACGATTCTTATATGAGAGACGAGACCACCTAGAAAAGAATCCCGGATTACTTTTAAAGAATTACCGATTAAGTTAAATGCATGATTTATGGAACCGGGATCTTAAAGTACTAACCTATTAAGAACCAACTAAGCCCCTCGACCCTTCTCAAGGAGAAACCTGTGGAACTACCTAGGCTGTTAATCCTACCGGTTATTAGACGTCTTTCCAGTTGTCTAATTATTGTGTAAGTACCCTAATGTTGACCTACTCTTTTCCAATCATAGATCTAGGGTAGTTTGAATTAATTAACTTGACTTGATAGACTAATAAAACCGACAGGTCAACTAAGACACGACCTTTTCCAAGGACTATCTAAAGCAATTCGCCGGGTAAGACCTACCAATAGCCCCTCACTTTCCAGGTATTAGGACTAGTAGAACACTAAGACTTAGTAAATTATTACCAATTACTTCTAGGGTTTATTGGCCAATTCTCCCTAAAGAGTGAAGGTTTTCTAACGTGATATAGACACTCACCAAAACCCTAAACCCTAATATGACTCTACGTTGTGATATAGATCGTCACTAAGAATCATATGAAGCAAATAATAACAATAAACCAATTCAAAGTACGCATACACATCAAACCATTAAATCAAACCGCTTACTAAACACAATCAACCCATAAACATCATGCAAATAACGAAAACGGTAAAAACTTTATATTAATCCATTCATCAAGTCTAGGTGCCTAAAAAGTTTAGCCAAGCATGTTAAAACGTGAAAACAATTCAAAGATGTCTAAATATGAATTCATCATAACAAGTTTCGTAAGAAAAGTCTAGAATAAAGAACTAGAAAACCCGATTAGATCTTCAAGTCTTCTTCCCCGAACTCGTACCGATGATTCCTAGGCTTCAAAATCTCCGAAATTGCTCCAAGATTGCTCAACAAGTCGCCAAGATGTCCCAAAAATCGAACTAGGGTTCCTTTTCCAAGTTTTTGATGATATATATTACTTTCCATAACAAAAATCGCCAGCTACAGGCTTCTGGCTGGCCGCCACCCACTAAAGGAATGGGTGGTGGGGTGCCACCTTGTTTTTCAGCTCATGTACTACCTTCAGACTCTCGCCGGGTGCCAGAAACTTCTCACGGGGTGCCAGAGAGTGATTTTTCAGCTCTTTAACTCTATTTCAACTCCTCGACCTTTCCAACATGCTCCAAGACTTGACTTTCCAATATTTTAACTCGTTTTACTCGGTTTTCCGCATATTTAAGCATCAAGACCTGCGAAACACGATTTGATCAATAGCATGCACATTCTAACGAAAAACAAAACTAAATGTAATGAAAACTATACACACTTTACACGAATAAAAGATGTATTTTGCAATACATCAAACATCCCCACACTTACTCTTTTTTCGTCCTCGAAAAAGAATTATGCAACGGAATCAGAGACAAATAATCACTCGGGTCAAAAGTATAGGTATATTTAATTAAAACCAAGACTTGCGTTAGCCGCGATTGCGAATATACTTGTCCACTTTAAACCCAAATCCAATCCTAAGCCCTTATCATGTGATTTTAATTTAAGTGCGGTCAATCCACCTAAGGTCTCACACCAGAATTTACGGTCCACCTACTCCCACCTCAAGTTTATAGGACTAAAGGAACGATCACTAGACCAATTCCCAACCGTCTTATATCAAAACCAAGAGAGTTTACAATCAATTTTTTTTTTCTTTTTCCATTTTTTTTCATTTTTTCCTATTTTTTCCTATTTTTGCCTTGCTTTTTGCTCTCTTTTTTTTCTCTCTCTCGTGAGTCTAGACGATGCTTTCCCTAACCAAGAGGTATTCCGGCTGTAGAGTCGCTATCCCCAACCACATATTACTTAGGTTTCGGTACTTTTAATCGGCAATTCGATTTCACACATCCCAGAGGCATTTCGGCTGTAGAGTCGCTATCCCCAACTCAGATTACATAGACCTGTGTTACTTTCATTTAGTTTCTAGCTCACTTTTTATTCTATTTTTTTTTTCGCATGACCACAAACTCAAACGGTTTTAACTTATAACGGTGCCCCTTATACTCTTATTGGCAGTTTTAGTTTCCCATATTTCCCAGGCGAAAACCCACTGGCAGACCGACAATTAAGGTATATTAACTCAAAGGGACTTAAAACCAAACCCGGGCCTATCCACATATCCCTAACTAGACGCAAGCTCGATTTATTTTAATCTCTTATTATTATTATTCGAACCCGAGCAACAATTCATCTTTTCTATCATTTTCCGCTTTAATTTGCAAACTTCTTTTTTTATTCGAAAGACATTTTCTGATTTTTTCAATTTTTTAATTTTTTTGTGTTTTCATATTATTGACTCAAGACTCACTAACTAAGACCTAAACGATAGTTTTCCATCCCCACACTTAAGGATTGCATTGTCCCTAATGCAGAGACGGAAACTAACAATAAATAAGCAAGAAATAAAATACAAAGAGAGTTGGAAAAGACTTAGCTGGTTAGGACAAAAGTCAGTGCCAGCCGTACGAGTCTTGAATCCAACGAACGATCGTATAGCATTTCATTCGCGATTGCTGCCTAGTCTGCTTGGGTTTATCAAGATGGCAGTTTCGAAATCACCCGAATGGAGATTGAGTACGGGTGGTACAATCCAAACCTGCACAATCACAACAAAACAAAACAAAACAAAACCCAAAGCAGTACCGACTCTAAAAAAACGACTCAAAAACTACTAAGACTCAAAATACAAAAACTACGACTCTATACAAACTCTACAAAACCTCCCCACACTTAAACTTAATCAGGAGGTTTCTCTTTTATCTGAACTCGGTCTAACCCATTTAATTCCACCCGGTCTTCAAACACTTTTAAAAATATTATGGTGGAATTATTAAAGAATTTTAAATGTTTAACCGGGTTAGAACACAAAAATTTGAACTTACCTGGCAGGAGCCGCTGAATCACGATCCCAGGTGTTCTTCTCATTGCCTTCTCCCGTGGTTTTAAATTTTTACTCGCATTCGTTATCAGCACCACGGGCCAGCTGTGGTGGTCTTCCACTTCCACCACCACTTCTTTTTTTTTATGTCCGTCATTGGGTTTCCTGCAAGTAAAGTTTCTAAGTATGCAAGTTCACCCTTCGGATCAAACGTACCTACTTCTTTATCTACAGGCAAACCCTCTAACTCATCCGCAAATTTTCTCTCCCAAAACAGCTCATCCTCACTTTCCTCATCCTCTTCATCTGACAAATCCCATATTGGTTCGGTGGGATAAGACTCATCATCAGAGACATCCAGGTCAATATGATCACCTGCCATTAAGAGAGTAGAAAGAGCAGAACAAGGTAGAGAGAATAACAAAAAACTAACTAAAAAATTACACAACTATACAAGTAGCACGGATTTTTCAGTTAGGTCTAATAAAAGCTAATAAACGCAATCGCCAAGAATCCCCCCCAACGGCGCCAAAAACTTGATGTGTGCTAAACGGACTATAAAAAGTAACTAAGTTAGACTCGCTAAACTAGACACTCTAAGTTTTAAATTTATAGACTAGGACTCTCTAAAACCTAAACCACACAACCGGCAAGTGTACCGGTCAATGTAGTATAGCCTAAGCAAGTCCGAGTATCGAACCCTGAGACTCTATGTATCACGTAAACTAGACTCTAATAGACTCTGACAGACACGACTTAACTTGTCTAATTGTTTAGGGGGGGGGGGTTACGGAGAAACTAAGGAAATCTATATTAAACTAATTAATTAACTAAAACTAGACTAAATACGGAGGAAAACAAAGATGATTCTTATATGAGAGACGAGACCACCTAGACAAGAATCCTGGATTACTTTTAAAGAATTACCGATTAAGTTAAATGCATGATTTATGGAACCGGGATCTTAAAGTACTAACCTATTAAGAACCAACTAAGCCCCTCGACCCTTCTCAAGGAGAAACCTGTGGAACTACCAAGGCTGTTAATCCTACAGGTTATTAGACGTCTTTCCAGTTGTCTAATTATTGTGTAAGTACCCTAATGTTGACCTACTCTTTTCCAATCATAGATCTAGGGTAGTTTGAATTAATTAACTTGACTTGATAGACTAATAAAACCGACAGGTCAACTAAGACACGACCTTTTCCAAGGACTATCTAAAGCAATTCGCCGGGTAAGACCTACCAATAGCCCCTCACTTTCCAGGTATTAGGACTAGTAGAACACTAAGACTTAGTAAATTATTACCAATTACTTCTAGGGTTTATTGGCCAATTCTCCCTAAAGAGTGAAGGTTTTCTAACGTGATATAGACACTCACCGAAACCCTAAACCCTAATATGACTCTACGTTGTGATATAGATCGTCACTAAGAATCATATGAAGCAAATAATAACAATAAACCAATTCAAAGTACGCATACACATCAAACCATTAAATCAAACCGCTTACTAAACACAATCAACCCATAAACATCATGCAAATAACGAAAACGGTAAAAACTTTATATTAATCCATTCATCAAGTCTAGGTGGCTAAAAAGTTTAGCCAAGCATGTTAAAACGTGAAAACAATTCAAAGATGTCTAAATATGAATTCATCATAACAAGTTTCGTAAGAAAAGTCTAGAATAAAGAACTAGAAAACCCGATTAGATCTTCAAGTCTTCTTCCCCGAACTCGTACCGATGATTCCTAGGCTTCAAAATCTCCGAAATTGCTCCAAGATTGCTCAACAAGTCGCCAAGATGTCCCAAAAATCGAACTAGGGTTCCTTTTCAAAGTTTTTGATGATATATATGACTTTCCATAACAAAAATCGCCAGCTACAGGCTTCTGGCTGGCTGCCACCCACTGAAGGAATGGGTGGTGGGGTGCCACCTTGTTTTTCAGCTCATGTACTACCTTCAGACTCTCGCCGGGTGCCAGAAACTTCTCACGGGGTGCCAGAGAGTGATTTTTCAGCTCTTTAACTCTATTTCAACTCCTCGACCTTTCCAACATGCTCCAAGACTTGACTTTCCAATATTTTAACTCGTTTTACTCGGTTTTCCGCATATTTAAGCATTAAGACCTGCGAAACACGATTTGATCAATAGCATGCACTTTCTAACGAAAAACAAAACTAAATGTAATGAAAACTATACACACTTTACACGAATAAAAGATGTATTTTGCAATACATCACTGCCCTTCAAACTGCTGATGAAGCCCTAAAAACTGTTAAGAATCCAACACTGCTGGCTTAATCTACTGATGACCAAAGGACTGCTCACTCAAGGACTGATCAACCTTGAGGAAAGCACTGATGAAAGGAGAAAGCAGTAGTTTAGTGTGTCACTTGTATTGTATAGAATCAGTGGTTAGGATAACAATGTTTGTATAGGAATAGTGGGTACAGGTTGTTAGGTTGTTAGATGTCACTTTCATGGCGACGTCAGCTGAGATGCTTCAGTGGTTTGGTTTGCCTATAAATGGAGCAGTACCCTGTACTGTTACATTTGATTGACTGAGTGAGTTCTTCTCCTCTAGTCCAATCCTTTCATCTTGTGTGCAATCAACCTTGGAGCATCAGGCTGAGGGGGAGTTTTGTTTGTAAGCATGCTTTGTAATCTTTTGATTTACTTTGTAATCTTTCGACTGATGCAATTCATTTGTTTATCAAATCTATTTCCCTTTATGATTGTGTTTACAAAGTTTGTTGTTCATTTCCGCTGCACTTAAACTCTATTCATTTCTATTGATTTGTCTAAGTTATACAAACTAACACAATCATGAGTAGCCTCCGATCCTAACACATAACATACAAGCATTCATCGAGTCACGTATAACATGCGAGTGCGCTTAGCGTTAAAAGTGTTTGTGTTGTGTGTTTGATGTGATTTGATATAGATAACGTATGTAACACCCCAAAAGTGCGTAAAGCAAAAAGGGATTCGAGTATACTCACAGTTCGTGTTTAGTAAATAAACACAATCTTGGATTGAAGGGAGCGCGTGGGAGATTAGCCTGATCACCAGAACGATAGTGTAAGCGTTGAACAACGTGTAACAGTGCGTTAGGTGAGATGAGTGGTCGGACGATGATTCGATCGGATGACCGTCCGGACGGATGGTCATCTGGACAGATGGCCGTTCAATCGGATGGCTATTTGATTGAAAGCTAAGATTCTTTGAAATTTTCCAAAACTTCAAGTGTTAAACTTATAAAGGGTAGTCACCTGGTCGGATAGTCATTTTCAATCGAGCAACTTTTGGTTTGAAAACCTCGTAACATCAGTTAAGTTAAAAGTTTTGCGGTTTAACGGAGACAGCATGATGACGTGTTAAACAACGGAAACCGCAGCAAGTTTAGCTCGGCCGATTGGATGGGAATCACCCCTTTTCGATCTGACTTAACTGTTCTTGACGGAGCTTCATGTTCAACCCATGAATCGGTCGTCTCTTCGGTAGAAATCCGTTCTCAGACCGGTTCTCTATTGGAGAACGGGTAGAGAGCCTGAACAAGTCCAGATTCTAACGGTTTTGAGTAAAAGGTGAAAAATGTTGAAGAAAAGTTTGAATCAGTTGATAATTGCTGAAAACTTGTTAAGATCCGTATAAAACAACGTTGAAATCCTTTAGATCTGGGCTAACTTTGATGAGATGATGTCACCCTAAAGTAGCCCTAAAGTAGCCCAAATCACCCTAAAGTAGCCCAAATCAGGCGATTTCATGATGAAAAGTAGTGATTTGATGGAGAAGATGATGAGAAAGTGTGTGCTGATGATAGGAGTACAAGATTTGGAGTGAAAACTTACAAGAATCGCGTGGAATCGAGAGAAAAGAGCTTGAGAGCGTGCTGGTCGGATATGGCTGTCACATCAATGAACAGTTGATGTGACATGTGGGTATTTATATTGTGAGAGGGAGAAAGGCGGTGGAAAGTTAAGCGGTTCGGACGGTCGTTCGATCGGACGGCCATCCGATCGGACGGACGGCCATGATCGGAGGGCCATCCGGTCGGACGGCCATCCGATCGGACGATCATCCGGTCGGATGTCCATTCGATCGGATGATCATCCGGTCGGATGTCCATTCGATCGGTTGGTCGTTCAATCGGTTGACTCGTGCGAGTTGGTTTCTGACTTTCATTTCGTGCGTTGAGCGTCGCGTTGCCTTTAAGCGAGTTGTGAGTAACCATTGCGATAGTATTACACATTAGTTACACAATTAACATAACTCATAAAAAGTCAAAAAAATAAGTTTGCGTCTCGGGTTGCGATGAGATTGCATTACGATAGAGTTGCGATTGCGTTTGCGAATAATATCCCAAAACATATACAAACACTCACACAAGTAAAGCACATAGTAACACACACACATCGAACATTACCAATAGTTGCGTCTAGATTGCGATGCCATGGCGATATGATAGCGTTTAGTAAAACAACGTTTAGTCGTGATTTCTGCGTTTATCGCATTGTTACTTCACATAATAATAAATCGTAGTTTAAAATAGCGTTAACTAATATGTCGATTAATATAAAAAGGCTAAACTATTTATCGAGTCTCGGGAGTACAACCAATAATCAAGAAAATACGGATCTGAATAACAACCTGACTTTTACATTAACTTTGACTTGTACTTTGATTTTGACTTCGGAAAGTCGGGTTGTTACAACTAGTGATGGGTTTTTTTATTTTTTTTAAATAATAAATTAACAATAATAATTTCATCTAAATAAAAAACAATATTTCTAGACATATTTTAGGTTACAACTTAAAAAAAACATATAAAAATAAAAAGATGCATAAAGAAAACCTACTCCTCGTCCGAATCCAGAAATTCCAAACCTAAAGAACCTACAAGTTCAATTAAATCATATCTCAACCAAAAGTGAATTTCTTTATTACGCAAGTCTTGTTGGACATTTTCGGGAATGGGAACTTGTGTAGGAGGATCCGACACCCAATCTGGAGATATTGCACGTCCATCTTCTTTTATTAGCATATTGTGCAATATGATACATGCATATACTATGCTATGCATTGTTTTTTTTATTCATTGCACGAACAGGCCAGTTTAGTATGCCCTATTTTAAAACACCAAAAGCCCTCTCAACATCTTTTCTCCATTCGATATGTGTACAATCGATGCTACCGAGCATCCCTGTAAAATGTGTTGATGCACTTCAGTGTGGATATGGCACGGTTTGTTTCGTCTGAAATCAAGATCACATTATTAACATCCTCCGGTTAATATGTGTAAATCAAATGTAATACTCTCAAACAGGAGTCCACGAAATAGAAGTTATACGATATCTTCGAAATAGAGGTTGTACATTCTAATCGAAATAGAGTGTACAAACCACCACATCGAAACATGCTTCAATATCACAACATCGAAATAGGATATTGGTTTTCATCATTTAAAAGACATCGAAATAGACAACTTGTCTATTTCGATACATGCCTACTGTTTCGATATTGAACAATATGTTCAAGTTCTATTTCAATGATGATCAATTATTTCAAGTTCAAGGTTGTTTCGATATTGAACAACATGTTCAATTCCTATTTCGATGATGTTCATTATGTTTCAATGTACTTCGATGTAGATTTAAATGTTTCATTGTATTTCGTATTGTTCTCTTCTATTTCGATTTAAGGTATGTTGTATGGACTATAAATACAGCATACCCACAGTCTGTTTCTGGAACACAAGAGAGAGCACTTTTAGGAGAGCTTGTAAACATTGGGTGTAATGTTACTCTACTGAAATCAAACCTTGAGCTTAACAGTGATATCCTGTTTGTGTTTGGTTGTGTTCTTTGCTTAGATTTGCATATAAATAAGGATTCCGCACTTGGTTCTGTGTTAAACAACAAGGAATAGGTTCTCTAGATCCACCTTTAGGGACCTACAAAATGCCATCTAACCTCACGCATGGCGTAAATACGTGCAATGTCCTGTCTCGTCGGTTTATGTAGAAACTCATTGGCATACAATTTTAATGATCACGTTACAAAAGAATTACAAACATTCACGTGAAGATCTTTCTGACATAGCTAAGTATTCATCAAATTGATCGGGAGGGTTACCTGTTGCTAGTTGGCGAACGGAGGATGTGCATTTTTGTATCGGCGTGAAACTTCGTTTGCCCCTCCGGTCGTAACATTCTTGAAACCATTCTTCGCTTGCTTCGATGTCTCCTATAATCTTTAAAAATAAATCTTTTGGTAAACGAAACCGATCCCTAAATGTTTCGACATTGTAGACCGGATTCTCCACAAAATAATATTTCATTAACACTTCGTTGGTATGTATACGATCACGATCCACCATTTTCTTCTTTGGGCGGCTCAAACCTTCAAGTTCGTTATACGCCTTCTCGAAAAATTCAAGCGTGTCATCGTCGGAAGACGAAGAGCAATCGGTGTCTAGCGGAAACGAATCAATTGGAAATTCCATTTTTATGCAAGAAAGTGGTATAAAATTATGTATTTGTGTGGGTGAAATATGCATTTGTGTGGATGGTATATATATATATATATAGTGTTTAATTTTTTTTTTCTGATCGTCCCAACGGTCACCCAACGTTCAATGGGTCCCCAACGTTCACATATCAACGGTAACATCATCATCACCACACGTTGTCACCAACACGCGTTATGACCACCACGCGTGGTGAACTTCAGTGGCGGCATTGTTCCACGCGTGGAACGTCAACCACCACGGATTACAACGTAGCGCCCCGTCTCCCCTAATGTAATTCTAGGTACGCGGCCCGAAATGTTCAAATTTATGATACCCTCACTAAATAATACTTTTCACACCATCTTAGACTACGGGGTATGGGGCGTGGGTTGGGTACAAACGCCCAAGTCACCACCCCGGGTGGGCTTGGGTTTCGGCGTGGCCCCTTGGGCGGGGGTTTCAGCCCGGGCGTTGGGCGGGGCTATCAAGATAACATGGCGGGATCTCATTGGCCAAGACAAGTAGTCGTTTGGGCTAGCCGTTGGGCATGAATTTTATTAAAAAAAAAAACTTTTTTCCTATATAAATACCCTAACATATTTAACATTTTCTCACACAATATCAAACACATAAAATACAATCTTGCCATGAGTTCTTCAAGTTCAAGTGAATCGTCATCATCATCTGACGATGGTGCGGAAATATTTCTACAAACGATCGTGACGGTGGTGAAAGCTATCGTGGAAGACGATGAGGAAGAGACTTCGAAACCTAAACGGAGGAGGTACATCGCTCATGAACGACACACCGCTAACAATTTGTTGGTAAGCGATTATTTCTCAGCCGAACCTAAGTATGATGAAAAAATGTTTAGGCGTCATTTTCGTATGAGTAGAAACTTATTTTTAAGGATATCTAGGGATCTTGAGGATAAGTAATTTTTTTTTCAAACAAAAACCGGATGTAACCAGGCAATTAGGATTTACTACGTGGTAAAAGGTCACGGCCGCACTTAGACAGTTAGCGTACGACAATAGTTCGGACATTATGGATGACTATTTAAAAATGTCTGCACGTGTAGCTAGAGAAAGTTTTCACAGCTTTTGTTCGTGTATTTTAGAACTTTATAAGAAAATATATTTGAGAAAGTCGTCGTTCGGTGACATGCAACAAATATTGGAACATCACGCCGATTATCATGGGCTACCCGGGATGCTAGGTAGTTTAGATTGTATGAAATGGGCTTGGGAACTTTGTCCAACCGCATGGCAAGGCGCTCAAACGAGTGGATATCATGGGATGCCAGCCATCATGCTTGAATCGGTTGCGTCCCAAGATCTTTGGATATGGCATGCGTTCTTCGATATGCCAGGTTCACATAACAATATTACCATCATAAACCACTCGCCCCTTTTCAATGATCGGGTAAATGGTATAGGACCCAAAGGAAGTTTCTTTGTAAACGGGGTTGAGTACGTGTATGGGTACTACCTAGTTGATGGGATTTACCCGGAGTGGGGGGGTTTTCCTAAAATCGTTCACAAGACACGGTACCATAGATCCAAAGAGAATAAAGTTTAACAGGGTCCAAATAGCTGCAAGTAAAGACATCGAGCGAGTGTTCAGTGTTTTGAAGAAAAGGTGGCGAATATTGGCAATGCCTTGTCGAATATGGGACAAGAATCAGATTGGAAACGTGGTGTACGCATGTATCATTCTTCACAACATGATTTTGGAGGACGAAGGTAGAGCGGTCGTTACCTACTATGATGACGATGACCCCCAACCAGATAACGTAACAGTTACAGACGAAGATAAATCAACAAATGAATTTTTGATCAAGTCAAGGGATATACATCACAACCTTCGATCTGATTTGGTGGATCATGTTTCAACGATTCCTGGGTTTGAAACCGAAGAAGACGACGATTCAAACGAAGAATGATTGTTTTTATTTTGATACTATGTTTTTTGTAATTAATATTTATGTTTATGCAATTTTTAATGGTTTATATATATATATATATATATATATATATAGGGGACCGCTAGAATGAGAACCACCCCGAGTTATGAGAACCGCGAGAACTACTTGATCCGGGGCGAGGTGGACCAATTTTTTTTTTCAAAAACGTAGATGCATGTATTATAAACACATTCGTAAAAAAAAATTAAAAAATGCCGTGTGTGTAGTTTTTTACACCATTGTGGTGTAAAAAACTACACACACGGCATTTTTTTTAAATTTTTTTTTACGAATGTGTTTATAATACATGCATCTACGTTTTTGAAAAAAAAAATTGGTCCACCTCGCCCCGTACGGTGTGGTTCTCGCGGTTCTCATAACTCGAGGTGGTTCTCATTCTAGCAACCCCCTATATATATATATATATATATATATATATATAGGGTAGGGTTCTAGAGTGAACAAGAGTTAAGTTGTGAACAAAGTGAACAAATCCTAGCCATTGGTTTTGTTAGATCTTGAGATTAGATTTTTAGTTAATTTATTAATTAGTTATTAAAGTATAATAGGTATAAATTAATGGTAGGGATATTTTGGTAAAATTACAACTACTTTAACTATGGAAACAAGAAACGTTAGTTGGGATTTGATTATGATGTATTTTTTATTCCCGTATTCTTAGCTAAGTATCATAATCCTAACTAAAAATCCTTGAAGCTTGGCGATCAGAAGAATAGAGATGGAGAAGAAATCCGGCGACGGTAGAGAACATAATCTTGACGACGGTAAGATTAAACTTCAGTACACTGATTATTGATGTACAGTAGTGTTAATTTTGTTTTTTAAGATAATCGAAAAGTTAGGGTTTTGTTGAATCTGATAGTTTGTAATAGGGCGATTGTCTTATAAGAATGTATTTGTGGTTGAGTTTTCAGTTGAATAGATGTGAAGTATACACTATGCCGTCGGAATGTGTGTTCGGAATGGGATTTTAGACGGTGAACTCTGTCGCCGGAAATCAAGGAGGAGACGGTAGAGAACCTAAGGTTGAAGACGGTAAGTTTATACTTCAGTACACTGAGTATTGATGTATATTACTGTTACTTTCTTTTTTTTAGAGAATCAAAAATTTAGGGTTTGTGCAATCGGATCTTTTGGAATGAATATGGTGTACAGCAGATTGATGTGTGTGTAAAAAATGTGATTTTTTTCATAGAAATAATAGATAAAAAAGGTTATACTTGGTGTACACAAGTGTATCTTTGGTTGTAGCTTGGTTTTTATCTTCGTATGATGATGTAAGGTTGTTACTGTACACCTATGTACTGAATTTAAAGAGGGTATAGTCTGGAAGTTGTAAACTGAAGTAGGTTTTTACTGACTCTGTTTTTGTAATAGTTTGTAGAATATGGTGAATCTGCAGTATGCACACTGGTGTATCTTCAGGAAGAAGTGCACAAGTGTAAGTATCTTCAGGAAGAAGTGCACAAGTGTACATATGTAGAATATGGTGAATCTGCAGTATGCACACTAGTGTATCTTCAGGAAGACGTGCACAAGTTGTTACTGACTATGTACTGAATTGTAAGTATCTTTAGGAAGAAGTGCACAATTGTACATATGTAGTGTACATTTATGTATCTGCAGTATGCACACTGGTGTATATGATGTTGTTAATCAGTGTGGCTGCTGCAATACACAACAGTGATATATAGACTATTCGATCATTTAATTTTACGGATAATTTGCAGGCAAATGGTGTTCCTAAATAGAGTATGGAATAGGTCTGATGTGCATTCAGATGAAAGATTTTCCACCTAGTGTGTGGCTGGGAGCTGCGATTGTCAACTGCTTTGCTTTAGTTCTTAATTATGAAGAGGTTAATAGATCTAAGGAAACAAATCCATGCCTTTTCTGCCACACATATTGTTTTGTAAGTTCTTTGTTTAGTTTATTTTAAAAATTTAGCAATATGTGTGTACAAAGACGCATTAAAATAATGTTGGTTTCTTGTACACTTAATGTAGACTGAGGATGTGTTATATAACACTGAGTATGACGATGCGGAACAGCTGGATTAGTTTGAAAGTGCTCTGTTCTTGGTGGTCGAAAGGAATAGGTGACCACTAACAATGGGGTTGATTAAGGAGTGTTTGCCATGCGGCACATGGAAAGATGGATGATTAACAAAGGAAATTTGGTATAGTGGTGTGACTCGTGACTCAAAGGCAAACAAAGAACCATGAAAGAATATTGGCAAAAGCGAATGAATATGTAAAGGCGAAGAACGCTTTCAAATGTTAATTTTATTACTCCAATTCAGTGTATGACACTAGTTATGAAGTTGTAGGTCTTTAGATTAAGAAGTTTTAGACTTTTGATTATGTACAACTGTAACACCTCGAAAATTCACGTCCTATAATGTGTTGACACGTGTCATAAAGTTTGAACGTGTGAAAGAATGTTATAAAAGGACTAAAGTTGACAAACATGGAAAACACGTGATTGTACGTATTCTAAGTACCAACTGTGAATAAATATACTTCATAATAACCTTACACGATGCTCATACCTTCAAACGAATAAATCATGGATCATACGAAGCTAAAAGTGAGAGATTACAAGCTACAGGGGTTAAATGTGTCAACATGTTTAAAGATATACCTCTGAGTGACCTTTTGACAAACCCGAAGCCTTGTAAATGTTAATTATGATCACTAGAATGCACGATTTAAATTTCGTAAAGTTTCGTTAACGTATGAGGAAGTTATGAACGAATTCGTGTGCGAGGGGTTAAAGCGTCAACGTTGAAAGTTAGGCCTTTTCGGGTAACAATAAAGTTAATCGAGGACTAATCAAAGTAGGTAAATGTCTTGAAGCCCTTATACGTCAATTACGAGGGCTCAAATTGCAAGAAACAAGTACCTTTACAAAGTTTGAAGAGCCAGGGACTAAAATTGCAATTAATGAAAAATTGTGTTTTCTGGTCTTACACGCTCGCGTAGCGCGAGCTCAGGGACTCATGCAGTCGCGCTACGCGACTGCCCTACCTGATCAGCCAGCTCCGAATTTCGTGGGTACTTGCCTGCCTTTGCGTTTGTGAGCGATTCTAACTCGATTCTCCTCATCACTTGGCCCCTAAAACACCCCCTAAACATTAGAGACACATGTTGATGAGTTGTGGTGTGTCCTAGACCTTGTTGTCAAAGATTTGTGGTATGTAATTCACTATAAAAGGCCACCTTGTGCAACACAACTCCTCACACCTTCTTCTGCATTGTTTGATCATTCCTGGAGCTCTCAAGCAGGTCCATTTGATCTTAAGTCGTGCATAGGACTCTTGTAAGTCTTCTAGTTCTTCTTTGTTTGAGTTTAGCTTGGTTAATTAGCTAAAAGTCAAACCGTCGTAATTACGGTTTGACTTCGAGATTAGTCAATAATGGCTCAGTCATATCTCGAATTAAAAGTAGTTATAAGTTGGTATTTATGTGGGTAATAAAACCTCAAAAGGGTTTCCCCTGATTACCACTCTAACCAGGTCAAATGTCGGGTCAAACCTTTAATTAAAAAGTCAACATGATGCTTAAAATGTCATTTATGCATAATTAGCTATCTAGAACATATATAACCTGTTGAATCATTGTTATAACTTAGTAATAAGTGTAAGAACATGTCTAAACATGTTCAACCCGACAATTTCCTGTTTAGACCCGGTTCGGAACCAAAAGTCGCAAAGCTTTGACTTTTGCTTTGACTTCAGTTCTGACCCGCTTTAGTATGATTTGGAAATGCCTTAGAGCTTCCTTAGGACCAGGCTACATGTTAGCATAACCCTCTGTGGTTGGTTCATTGATTGACCCATTCGTTTACGCGTGTCCGTTAATTGCTCATATGTTGACCATTATGCCCTTATTACCTTAAAACGTGATTTATGAAAATGTAAAAGTGTAGAAACCTTAATTACTGATATATAGACTTGTATGCAAAGTTTGACATCAGTTTGACTTATAGATTAAGAGTTATGCTCAATATCGCAAAATGTAAGCTTTATGTTAATAAAACGGCGTAATTAGCGTATAGCCTAGTTAAGCCTACCTTTTGATATCAAACTTAATACCCACTGATGTAATATATTATTTTGGGATTTTTAAAGATTTTTAATTAATTTTAGGCTGAGCATAACTAGTAGTCGTAGGCTTAATCCAGTAATTGTCGGTTTTGCCCTTACGGGCCATAAAATGAGTTTTACATATCTAAACGACTCCAAACCTTTTGCTACTGATCACATATGTTAAATAAATTATTTTAAGCCTTCTAGAAATATAAAAATATCGTATTTAAGTATCGAACCCGGAAATGACCTTTAATCGCCTAATTTAGCGTTTTTAACGCATAGTGTGTTTTAAAATCATATTGAACATACCCGGGTTGATACCTACTGATATATAAGGCAAATTATGATATTTTAACAGTAAGAAAAGGTTGATTAACTCAGACTTCGTTTTTGAGCTTTTCGGCTTATGTGAAATTACCAAAATACCCCTACGGGGCATAGTTTGGTTAAAAATGATAAATTTCACATATATGCTTTAGCCTACTGTTATAACTCATCAAATTGAGCATGTTTATTGTTTACATCAGACCTGTAACTCAGTTAAACATCTAAACGCTTTTACAAACTTTAAAATGACCAAACTACCCCTACGGGGCATAGTTTGTGTTTAAATTAGTTCGGGGCATAATGAAAGACATCCTACTGATGTCCCAACATATTTGAAGCATATTAACTTAGGAAACCTGTATATGGCTCTTACGGATACCCGTTATGCTTATTACGCGTTCGGTTCGGTTTATGTAACAAGTTTACATAAATTAGCCGAAACGGGTCAAACCTTATCGGTTTTATCTCAAAATCCAGAATGTGTTTAGTTTACCCATATTATACAAGTCTCCAGACTTGTCGGGTCTAAATCACATCCTATTCCGGTCTTCGCTTAATCATGCGTTTTGAACCGTAAACCTTTCCTTAAAACTAACCGGTCTAAGTTACGACTTAAATAAGACCCGTTAGGAATTTAATAGGTTAATAAAACCTTCGTTCCAGATTAAGAGCCCCAGTAGAAGTACTTGTGCTTGCTGATTAAGATATACGGCTGAGTGTAAGTTGCATTGCTAGCTCAGGTAAATACTTTTAACTTATTTTCCCTTATACGGGCTTGGGATACGGTATTATAAAAATACCGCTTGGTCGGGTGTAGAAACCTTTTAATCGGAGATGATTAAATTGCATAATCCCGTTTTAATCTGTATTGATTGATAACAAATAACATTGGGGGTTAATGACCGTGTCCTGGATATCCTTGGCTCATTTTAAAAAGTGAATGGCCACGACGTAAGCACAAGGTGTAGACATAACACCTCCTGTTGCATATGTATAACGTATACTCACTCGTAAGGGTATCTTCTTGTGAGATTATATTTGTGGTGTGTCGATTAATCTTGTCCGGCTTGTATTGTATAATCACCGGCCCTAAATGTTGGACAACCATGTAAATCGGATACAAGATTTTTATTAACAAAATTGTCCCAAGTATAAAAGATTAATTTTGCCTCTGTGCATTTTAATCAATGTGTCAAGATATTTTGTGCCGTTTGCACTCGAATCACTTTTCAAACTCTTTTTCCAAAATGAGTCAGTTAATTGTATTTACCAGTGTAAACTGACGTATTTTCCAAAAAGGTTAAGTGACAGGTACTATGCGTAATTGGCTGGGAGCTCAGGGCGTCACTAGGGAATCTTACAAGTTCTAGATGCCTAAAGTCTGTTGAACAGTTTTCTTTAATTGATCCGCCTGTGGATCCTTTACCTTCCGTTGTAATACTTTGACATTACTTATATTCGGAATGTAATATATTTATCTTTTGCTTCCGCTGTGCATTATTATATTGTGTTGTTTGACTATTATGTTGCCAACCACGTCACGATACTCCCCCACCGGGCCCACCGGTGACACGTGGAAAATCGGGGTGTGACAGGTTGGTATCAGAGCCAACATTGAGTGAATTAAACACTAGTTTTTGTGTTTAATCTCAATGACACAATTGCACATTCCTAAATCTTCTGAGTCTAGACTTAACATAGGAATATTCTCAATCCTAATCTTGAAATTTTTGCTTCCAATTTTTATATATTGGATACGTCGCCAAGCGAAGAAACTGTATTAGGAGTTCTCCACACCCGGAGCCTTGAGATGCTGAGCTTCGTACCGCGGCCAGGATGAAACGTGCAACCAAGGAGAAAGCATACAGACATAAAATGAAGAAGAAACTCCTTTTGCTACAGATCGTTTCTTTGATAGTCCTTATAAGGACATATTTATCTTTCAGTCCCTTCAAGGACACATTATCCCTTCAAAGACCCGCTTAGGGCAACTTTGTACTTTTATTTTCATATAATGGATTGATTAAATTAAGTTTTCATTCTAAACATGAAATATGAAATGAATGGAAAAGAACGTCCCTTAGAAGGGAAGTGCCTACGGGCTATAATTAACGTCCTCTAAGACTAAAGACGGTGGTAGCCTACAGCTCCCTGTCAAGAAAAGGTAATGAACTTTGATTCACACCTGAATGCCTCGATCCCAGACGATCATGGCTTATAAATTAAACTTGTCCACGTGACTAAGCCTTTTGTGCTATTATTAAATGCCTCGATCCCAGACGATCATGGCTTATAAATTAAACTTGTCCACGTGACTAAGCCTTTTGTGCTATTATTAAATGCCTCGATCCCAGACGATCATGGCTTATAAATTAAACTTGTCCACGTGACTAAGCCTTTTGTGCTATTATTAAATGCCTCGATCCCAGACGATCATGGCTTATAAATTAAACTTGTCCACGTGACTAAGCCTTTTGTGCTATTATTAAATGCCTCGATCCCAGACGATCATGGCTTATAAATTAAACTTGTCCACGTGACTAAGCCTTTTGTCCTATTACTAAATGCCTCGATCCCAGACGATCATGGCTTATAAATTAAACTTGTCCACGTGACTAGGCCTTTTGTGCCATTACAAATTCATAAATTGCCCTGATTCTCTGAAATCTTGGCTTATAAATTAAACTTGTCTACGCGACTAGGCCATTTGTGCTATTATTAAATTATAAATTTGGATTTATGATAAAAATCCTGAATAAAATAAATATCCTTACTTTCCTGCCAGTATGCATTTTAAAGATAATCTTAAAGGTGAAACCTAGCCTACGCGGCCAAGATGGTGAAACCTACTCAAGAGATTCAAATCCTTGTTAACACCTAAGAACGTGTTAGCACTCTTGACAAATGTGACTCGAGAAAATCACAACAGTCATCCTTATATTAGATTCTTCCAATTTTCTTATCTAGCCTAGTGATTTAGAAATCATGGCTCGTGTCATCCTATAAGATGATCACATTATAAACATCCAGTAGTGATGAAGTGCCTACGGGCTAAACTTGTTGTCCGATAAGACGACGACAGTGGTGGTCTTTGACCTCCTGTCTAAAAATGTTGGACCAGGTCCAAGCATAATAGTCGGTAGGATCCATACGACCTCGACTAATAGCATCTAAGAAGATGATCATATTATAACCATCCCTCAGAAGGGAAATGCCCACGGGCTATATCTATTGTCCTAAAAGACAAAAGACAGTTGAAGTCTACAACTCCCTGTCAAAAGAAGGTAAGGAACTTGATTCAGACCTTAATGCCTAGATTCTCTGAAATCATGGCTTATAAAATTTAGAACTGTCCTTGTGACTAGGCCTTATGCGCCACTTTAATATCCTTAATGTTTTATAACTAGGATAAATTATAATGGAAAATATTAATTAAATATAACTAACAAAGTTAACCAATATGGTTTATATTACCATGGTTGATAAATCGTCAAAGATGATGATTCCATAATAATCTCTGAATAAATCATTGTTAATATTTATGTAGCAATCAAGCTACATGGCTGGATTAGATGAAGTTAACAGTCACTTGAAGGAGAGCAATGATACTACCAGGATTAATGTAACTGGAGCAGAATTGCAGGCAATAATAGATTATGCTATTACTCGAGCTCTTGATCGACAGTATGATGAATCAAATGATACCCACTCTGAGACTCTAACTGTGGCTCATAGTAAGCCCCCTCTTAAAACACATGAGTCAAGGGAGGACGATGTTCATGACTTGTCAAATCAAAGGAGTATTCCATCTAGACAAGTTGTGTTTCATCAAGAGACACCAGTTAAGACATGTTCATATAAATATTTTGTCTCCTGCAAGCCCAGAGACTTTACAGGAGAAGAAGGAGCCATCGATTGCATGACCTGGCTCGATGAGATGAACGCTGTTGTTGACATCAGCGGTTGTGCGGAGCAAGATGTTGTGAAATTTGTTTCACAATCATTTAAAGGAGAAGCGTTGGCATGGTGGAGATCATTGCTCCAAGCCACGGGAAAGGTTCTACTCTACAACTTATCTTGGGAGCAATTCGTTGCATTAGTCAAGGAAAACTATTGCCCCCAGCACGAGGTAGAAAAGATAGAATCAGACTTCTTGACTCTGGTCATGGAGAATTTAGATTGTCATGCATATGTGACAAGTTTCAACACTATGTCCCGCCTAGTTCCTTATTTAGTCACCCCTGAACCTAAACGCATAGCGCGTTTCATTGGAGGCCTAGCACCAGAGATAAAAGGGAATGTTAAAGCGTCTAGGCCAACCACATATAGGTCCGCGGTGGACTTATCCTTATCTCTCACCTTAGACGCAATCAGAATTAAGTCTGTTAAGGCTTCTGGCGAAAGAAGAAGTGAAAGAGAGGAGGAAAACTCTCATCAAACTAACAAGAAGAAGAAGGGAAGCTCGGAGCGCGGGAAGGATTCCGAGTTTAGGAAGAACTCGAGTCAATCTGATAACAGACCCAAATGCAGTAACTGCAAAAAGCAACATTTTGGAAAATGTACAATAGACCCACGCGCTAAATTGTGTGGAATTTGCAAGACCAAGGGTCATAAAACCTTAGATTGCAAGGGGTTAAAGAACGCCACATGCTACAATTGTAACGAGGAAGGGCACATCAAGACCAACTGCCCAAAGCTTATAAAGAAGCCTGGGGAGACCAGGAAAACAAACGCATGAGTCTTCTGGATGAACGCCAGGAGATGGTGCAGAAGGATAACTATATAGCAGGTACTTTTCCTTATCAAGCAGTTTATGCAGAAATTTATCTGATGCTGACACATGTGATTCAATAATGAACGATCACTGTTGAGGACTGTTGTCTCCGTCTAATTAGGACTTCGGTCATTTTGTACGAAGTAGAAATTGGCCAATGATACTTTAGAAAATGATCCAACAAACCTTAGATGAATATATTATATCTAATAGGAATTACTCCTTTCTGATATTCCTACGGCAAGCTTTCAAGCTACCTAAATGCTTAAATATAATAAAGACAGATGTGACGTTTTGATCCTCTGTCAGAAAAGTGATGGACTAGATCCAAAATCTTTAATGCCATTGATGGTCTTTTGCGACCTAGGCTAAATAATATTAAAATATTTTAAATAATGTTCATTAAGAATGTTAGTACTTTAATAGCCTGTATAGGTTATTGACACCATGGCTAGTATATATTAAGGCCATCAGAATGAAAAATAGCAGTTGTTGGATTTCAACTAAGAAATTGTTTTATTGGTGTTAGGAACCAATAGAAAGTAATGGCAAACTCGGATAAGACAACAGTCGATCGCGCCATTGATGGCACGACGCATGCTAATGATGCTGAAATTGTGAACCTTAGAATTTCCAAAGATATTCTTCAAACTATGATAGACGCAGCCGTTGGAAAAGCTGTGAAGAGAGCTGTGAAAAAGTTAAAGGAGCCCATACTGTGAGTGATAAGAAGCAATTAATTATCAAGACTCCTTATGAGACAACTCTCATAATTATACGTATCCGTACGATTAATTAATATTAAACACAAAAAAAAATGGTGGAATTGGCCGTCCCCGGAATCGAACCTGGGTCTAGGCCGGCCGCACCCTTTCGCGCGCCTAGCCAACTGAGCTAGGTGCCTAGTTTGTGAAACTTCCAGTATTTATTAAATATAAGCACTTGTGCAATAAACTTCCTTATCATTTATCAATGATAATTTCTGCTAAGTGCCCTGTTTTTAATACAGGCAATAATAAATCTTCATGAACCATAAACTTAGCAAAATTTTTATTATCATCCATAAGATATAACTACCAAGGAGACCATAGTAACCGATTCTTCTCGTATCGGCAAGGAATCCTTCCGAAAAATCTAAGAGTACTCTTTCTTCGCATAGAGTACGACGACATATGTTATTTTAATTATTTTCTCATTGTTTTTCTATCGCCTGTGAATGCCAAACTATGTTTGATAAAAGTGTCATATGAGGATTGGCGTATCCTAGTGTGTCCCATAGATTATTTCCATGTCTGATCAGCATGGAGGTTTAATACATGGAACCCCTGAGATGTCCCAATAATCATATTGTATTAAAGTCAACCAATGGTATTCAAGGAAGATATCCAAAATGAAATTGTCCAAATAAATATTCCCGATTAAGGAATTCGTGGACTAGTAACATAAATGTGTCACTTATTCGACACAAGCAGCGATGAGTGAACTGGAGCCTGAGATATGAAAATCTCTGCAACCTCCTTGTACTCTGATTATCTTCTCCTAAGTTTACCCTGTTTACCTCCCTAGAGGCAGGTAGAGTTAAGATTAACATCCCGCTTTGGGTTAGAGTGTTGTAAGAACTCCATGTTAATTATGGAATAAACGAAACCTTAATTAAGTAAGTTGTAAGACATAGGCTAATATCGCCAGACTCAATATTCCGAGAGTTTGATATTGTTAGATAAGAAAGACGGTTCAATTTGCTTATGCATACATTACCGCAATCCTAATTAAGCAACGATTAAGAATTTGCCATCAGCTAACCAGGATCGTCGAATTGTTCGACTAACGACAAGGATTAGCTATTCCTTAATATTAGTTAAGTAATGGTTGGAATAACCATCTCACCTTAAGATAAGCTTCTCTATAATATTTGATATATAAGTATCAAGGCTACTCCCTTGAAGACCTTGTATAGATGGAATGATAAACGTCAATTGATAAGACAATAGTTGGTAAGTCCAAACATTAAGATCTGAAAGTTGCATTATAGACAATCAATAAGATCACGCAAATTCATAATCATCAGTAAGATGCCAGTATACGGCAGAAAATTAAGGATTATGAAAATAGCAAACCTCCTAAATTCTGGTTAAGGAATAAGGTTCAACAATAGATATCACCCTGGAAAGGAGTGATGAGATTTGGTAAGAAAGGCAAGCTAAGCCCGAGATACATAGGACCTTTCGAGGTTATCGAACGTGTAGGTTCAGTTGCCTATAAGTTAAACTTACCGGATAAGCTCAGTGGAATTCACAATGTGTTCCACATCTGCAATCTGAAGAAGTGTTTCGCTGACGAATCACTGGTAATACCCCATACAGATATAGACGAGAGCTTAAAATTAGTTGAAAAACCTTTGTCGATTGAAGATCGACGGGTGAAGAAGCTTCGAAGGAAGCACGTACTATTGTAAAGGTCAAATGGGATGCCCGTAGAGGCCCCGAATTCACGTGAGAGGGTGAATCCACGATTAAAGAAAAGTACCCTTACTTATTTCAGTAAATCTCGGGTCGAGATTTATTTTAAGGGGGTGAGGATGTAACACCTCGAAAATTCACGTCCTATAATGTGTTGACACGTGTCATAAAGTTTGAACGTGTGAAAGAATGTTATAAAAGGACTAAAGTTGACAAACATGGAAAGCACGTGATTGTACGTATTCTAAGTACCAACTGTGAATAAATATACTTCATAATAACCTTACACGATGCTCATACCTTCAAACGAATAAATCATGGATCATACGAAGCTAAAAGTGAGAGATTACAAGCTACAGGGGTTAAATGTGTCAACATGTTTAAAGATATACCTCTGAGTGACCTTTTGACAAACCCGAAGCCTTGTAAATGTTAATTATGATCACTAGAATGCACGATTTAAATTTCGTAAAGTTTCCTTAACGTATGAGGAAGTTATGAACGAATTCGTGTGCGAGGGGTTAAAGCGTCAACGTTGAAAGTTAGGCCTTTTCGGGTAACAATAAAGTTAATCGAGGACTAATCAAAGTAGGTAAATGTCTTAAAGCCCTTATACGTCAATTACGAGGGCTCAAATTGCAAGAAACAAGTACCTTTACAAAGTTTGAAGAGCCAGGGACTAAAATTGCAATTAATGAAAAATTGTGTTTTCTGGTCTTACACGCTCGCGTAGCGCGAGCTCAGGGACTCATGCAGTCGCGCTACGCGACTGCCCTACCTGATCAGCCAGCTCCGAATTTCGTGGGTACTTGCCTGCCTTTGCGTTTGTGAGCGATTCTAACTCGATTCTCCTCATCACTTGGCCCCTAAAACACCCCCTAAACATTAGAGACACATGTTGATGAGTTGTGGTGTGTCCTAGACCTTGTTGTCAAAGATTTGTGGTATGTAATTCACTATAAAAGGCCACCTTGTGCAACACAACTCCTCACACCTTCTTCTGCATTGTTTGATCATTCCTGGAGCTCTCAAGCAGGTCCATTTGATCTTAAGTCGTGCATAGGACTCTTGTAAGTCTTCTAGTTCTTCTTTGTTTGAGTTTAGCTTGGTTAATTAGCTAAAAGTCAAACCGTCGTAATTACGGTTTGACTTCGAGATTAGTCAATAATGGCTCAGTCATATCTCGAATTAAAAGTAGTTATAAGTTGGTATTTATGTGGGTAATAAAACCTCAAAAGGGTTTCCCCTGATTACCACTCTAACCAGGTCAAATGTCGGGTCAAACCTTTAATTAAAAAGTCAACATGATGCTTAAAATGTCATTTATGCATAATTAGCTATCTAGAACATATATAACCTGTTGAATCATTGTTATAACTTAGTAATAAGTGTAAGAACATGTCTAAACATGTTCAACCCGACAATTTCCTGTTTAGACCCGGTTCGGAACCAAAAGTCGCAAAGCTTTGACTTTTGCTTTGACTTCAGTTCTGACCCGCTTTAGTATGATTTGGAAATGCCTTAGAGCTTCCTTAGGACCAGGCTACATGTTAGCATAACCCTCTGTGGTTGGTTCATTGATTGACCCATTCGTTTACGCGTGTCCGTTAATTGCTCATATGTTGACCATTATGCCCTTATTACCTTAAAACGTGATTTATGAAAATGTAAAAGTGTAGAAACCTTAATTACTGATATATAGACTTGTATGCAAAGTTTGACATCAGTTTGACTTATAGATTAAGAGTTATGCTCAATATCGCAAAATGTAAGCTTTATGTTAATAAAACGGCGTAATTAGCGTATAGCCTAGTTAAGCCTACCTTTTGATATCAAACTTAATACCCACTGATGTAATATATTATTTTGGGATTTTTAAAGATTTTTAATTAATTTTAGGCTGAGCATAACTAGTAGTCGTAGGCTTAATCCAGTAATTGTCGGTTTTGCCCTTACGGGCCATAAAATGAGTTTTACATATCTAAACGACTCCAAACCTTTTGCTACTGATCACATATGTTAAATAAATTATTTTAAGCCTTCTAGAAATATAAAAATATCGTATTTAAGTATCGAACCCGGAAATGACCTTTAATCGCCTAATTTAGCGTTTTTAACGCATAGTGTGTTTTAAAATCATATTGAACATACCCGGGTTGATACCTACTGATATATAAGGCAAATTATGATATTTTAACAGTAAGAAAAGGTTGATTAACTCAGACTTCGTTTTTGAGCTTTTCGGCTTATGTGAAATTACCAAAATACCCCTACGGGGCATAGTTTGGTTAAAAATGATAAATTTCACATATATGCTTTAGCCTACTGTTATAACTCATCAAATTGAGCATGTTTATTGTTTACATCAGACCTGTAACTCAGTTAAACATCTAAACGCTTTTACAAACTTTAAAATGACCAAACTACCCCTACGGGGCATAGTTTGTGTTTAAATTAGTTCGGGGCATAATGAAAGACATCCTACTGATGTCCCAACATATTTGAAGCATATTAACTTAGGAAACCTGTATATGGCTCTTACGGATACCCGTTATGCTTATTACGCGTTCGGTTCGGTTTATGTAACAAGTTTACATAAATTAGCCGAAACGGGTCAAACCTTATCGGTTTTATCTCAAAATCCAGAATGTGTTTAGTTTACCCATATTATACAAGTCTCCAGACTTGTCGGGTCTAAATCACATCCTATTCCGGTCTTCGCTTAATCATGCGTTTTGAACCGTAAACCTTTCCTTAAAACTAACCGGTCTAAGTTACGACTTAAATAAGACCCGTTAGGAATTTAATAGGTTAATAAAACCTTCGTTCCAGATTAAGAGCCCCAGTAGAAGTACTTGTGCTTGCTGATTAAGATATACGGCTGAGTGTAAGTTGCATTGCTAGCTCAGGTAAATACTTTTAACTTATTTTCCCTTATACGGGCTTGGGATACGGTATTATAAAAATACCGCTTGGTCGGGTGTAGAAACCTTTTAATCGGAGATGATTAAATTGCATAATCCCGTTTTAATCTGTATTGATTGATAACAAATAACATTGGGGGTTAATGACCGTGTCCTGGATATCCTTGGCTCATTTTAAAAAGTGAATGGCCACGACGTAAGCACAAGGTGTAGACATAACACCTCCTGTTGCATATGTATAACGTATACTCACTCGTAAGGGTATCTTCTTGTGAGATTATATTTGTGGTGTGTCGATTAATCTTGTCCGGCTTGTATTGTATAATCACCGGCCCTAAATGTTGGACAACCATGTAAATCGGATACAAGATTTTTATTAACAAAATTGTCCCAAGTATAAAAGATTAATTTTGCCTCTGTGCATTTTAATCAATGTGTCAAGATATTTTGTGCCGTTTGCACTCGAATCACTTTTCAAACTCTTTTTCCAAAATGGGTCAGTTAATTGTATTTACCAGTGTAAACTGACGTATTTTCCAAAAAGGTTAAGTGACAGGTACTATGCGTAATTGGCTGGGAGCTCAGGGCGTCACTAGGGAATCTTACAAGTTCTAGATGCCTAAAGTCTGTTGAACAGTTTTCTTTAATTGATCCGCCTGTGGATCCTTTACCTTCCGTTGTAATACTTTGACATTACTTATATTCGGAATGTAATATATTTATCTTTTGCTTCCGCTGTGCATTATTATATTGTGTTGTTTGACTATTATGTTGCCAACCACGTCACGATACTCCCCCACCGGGCCCACCGGTGACACGTGGAAAATCGGGGTGTGACAACAACACAATCATTTGGTTAGAAAACATATTATATTTATGGGTATGTATTTAACTTACAATTTGTTTTAAGTAAGCATCGTTTCGTTTGTGTGTATTATGTTGTTTTTATTTTTTATCGTCTGTATTTTACATAAGATATTCATGGTTTAATTTGAGTATAGATAGGCATTTGCTGGAACATTACACAGGTAAAATATGTATACACAGATGTATTGTAGTCATCTGTACACTGGTGTAATGCGAAATACATAAGTGTATCCAATAAAAAACATGCTTGCAATACATAAAAAAAATTGTAATCTATAGAAACTATCCAGCATCAGTTATTACTTCACGTATAATTGAGATCATCATAATACAACAAAATTAATTAATAAAAAGACACGCAACTTTACAATGCAAATAAAAAAAAACCCAGAAATTCAGCCATTACGCGATCGCGTAGCGTGTTAGCATAGGAGCACACTAACTTCACATCATACTTTTTTCCTTAGACGTGTCAAACACACCTTTTCGCCAAAGCTTTCATATAGAAGTACATCAGACCTATGCCAGGCTCTGTTTTGAATACCATTTTCCTGCACAATATCCATAAAATTAAATGACTGTAGAATCTAAGTACATTTACACCGTATAACAACATAATGTACACCAGTGTATAGACTACAAATACACAAATGTATACCATATGTGTAAACTTTTGCACTGCTTATTAAACTGACCTCAAGCCTGTCTTTATACGGGATTGCGGAGTTGCAGGCTCTGTGTCACGAGATCTAAAATCCTCGTTTCTATACTGCATTTAGTGAACTAAAAATAAAAGTATCAATAGCTATAAGCTATAAAAAAAATACCAATAAGTATGGTTTGTGCAGTCCAATCACTCAAAGATACAACAAAAAGTCTCTTAATATGCATTACCTTTTGTGGCCCCAAGCTGCAATAATAGGTTGAAGTACTTTAATCAGATGAAGCCAACCATATACTAACACAAGCACCAACAAGCGCATTAAAAGACTTAACATGTTGGTCACATTTTATCTCAGGCATTTCGTCGAACACCTCGGAGCATGATCAAACATGGCAGCTTTCACATACAAAAAAGCTCAAAGACAGTAAGACCTGCCAGCAAAAATACAACTATGTTTCAATGTTTTTGTCGGGATAATCAATGGAAAACAGACACAACCGGGTTTAAAGTGGACTGCCGGAAAAAAGTTTTCAGAATCAAACCTGGGTTGCGATGATACAGCAGCTGACGGAAATCAAAGTTTTCAACTTAATGTTTCCAGATTATTGTTCGTCGGAAACCAATGTACACCGATTAACGTTCGCCGAAATCTTATGCCGTCTCCGATTAATGTTCGTCGGAAATCAATGTACACCGATTAATGTTCGCCGGAATCTTATGTTGTCTCTGATTAATGTTCGCCGGAAATCAATGTACACCGATTAATCGATCTTCATACGAAATACGACGTGATGATGATGATGATCGAATACTGATTGATGTTGATGATGATGATCTGATGATTTTCTAAAACCAAATCGAACAACGAAAGAAAAGAAACTTACAATTTTGATTTTTGCTTAATTTCTTGCATTCGAATCTTGATTCATTTGAGGGAAATATTGAAATCACAAGATTATAGGAATCAGTTATCATGTTTGGTAACTGATTGTGATAAATGTCTTTAAAAGTTGAGATATAATTTAAAAAATAAAATTAACTTTATATGGTTAATGACAATCCTACCCCTTATCATCTTAAACAAAATCAAGGGCCAAGATTAGTTCACACGGTTCGCAAACATGGATGTTGTTCACTCATGATCCATATCCTATATATATATATATATATATATATATATATATATATAGGGTTGGGCTCTATAGGAAACCCCATCTTTTTTAAAAAACTTTGGAAACTCTATGTGGTACATTGATCTTGTTTCATCTTAATAGATTAAGGGTCATGATTTGTTTAGACAACTTTTAGCATTTAAAACATTAAAATACTCCATGCTGGTACAATTAGTCAACTGAAAAGGGCATTTTGGGTAGTATATTCCTTCTCTCTCCACTGTCTAGTCCTATCATCTCTCTTTAATGCACCTCTCTTTCTCTCTCTTCATATCCAATTCAAAATCACAACCCCTCTCTCTAAAATCACAGATCTCATATTCTCCTCCCCGAATCAAAACCCTAGCCCCCATGACTTTCCCTTCTCTCTACACAACACTTACAACCTGCAAGCCTAGAGAGAGAGTGAGAGCCGTGAGAGAGAGTACCAGAGAAATCGAAAGAGAAAGAGAGGTCCAGAGAAATCGAAAGAGAGAGAGAGAAAACTGGTGGGTTTCCAGCCACCCACGGCAGCAACAGCGCTGTGGCGGTGGTGTTGTTGACCGTTATGGTTGGGGCAGGGGAATGAGTGAGGCACGATGGTGGTTGCAGATCTGGTGGTTGGTGGAAGGTGGTGACTGGTTCATTCTAGGGTGTTGGTGGTTGATAGCGGCGACAGCGGGTGGTTGTAGAAGGTGGTGGATGGTGGGTGGTTGGTGGTGCTGGATGGTGACGAGATTGTTCAAAATTGAGAAGGGGGTTTTCGTGTGTTGGATGGTGGCAGGTGGGGTTGTAGTTTGATTTGGTGTGTTCTGTTGGATGGTGGCAGGGGCAGTAGTGGGCAGTGATGGTTGATGGGGTGGTGTTCGGTGGTGATGATTTTGTTTTGACCTAACCCTTGCTACAACCGCCATCGTCTTCTGCAACTGAATCATGGTTTGGTGTTTTACCACAATTAAATCGGTCTTAAGTTATAGCATATGTTTTTCCCCAATTAAATCCGAATCGAGAGTGTTAGGCTTTGGTGGATGAGGTGTCCCACTTATGATTCTTGTTTCTTTAATTAAGATGAAGTTGTTCAAGATTCCGTTAATTTGTTTTTGTTATGAACCTATTTTGTTAAGATTTGTGGATGTTTAGGCAATATAACAAATGTGTATATACATACTGACACATGTGTTAAGTGACTGAAAATGTATAACGTGTGTTAAGCATCTATTATAACGTGTGTTAAGACTTCCATAATGGATGAATAAACTCCAATAGTAACTTAATAACAAGAGAGTAAAAACCTGATATAACGTGTGTTAAGCCTCTATTATAACATGTGTTAAGACTTCCAGAATGGATGCATAAACTTCAATAGTAACTATAACAGTAGAGGTACAAATACGGGCGCCTCCACCATTATAATCTTGTTGATGTTTAAAATATCTGATAATGTGGATACTGAGCGTAAAACTTGTACAAGTAATAAATGTACAAGTTAGTATGTAACGTGTAATATGAAATGAGCCATTTATGGTAACACATGTACCGGTAATTTTGGAAAATATAATATGAAACGGGTCATTTGTTTTGCACATTCTGGAATATATAACATGTGTTAAGCCTCTGTTATAATCTTTTTGTAACCTGACATGTATTCATGTATAAGCTAGTGGTTTACAAAACACCATGATGTGTATATACTGATCTAACATGTGTTACAATTTGTCTGTTCGAAACATGTAATTGCTTAACATGTGACAAGGGTGAAAACAGTCGACGGGGGCGATGAGTTTAATGGTGAGCTTAGTTAATATTGTAATCTTGTTGTAACCCTAACATGTAAGCATCCATAATAACCCGACTTGTATTCATGTATATGAAAGTGGTTTGCAAAACACCATGACGTGCATATACTGATCGTAACACGTGTACAAGTTAATATGGAACAGGCAAGTTAATATTGTAACACCGTATACTTGGGATAACATGTGTTAAGCCTCTGTTATAATCTTAGTTTAACCTAACATGGTGTCATGTATAAGCTATTGGTTTCCAAAACACCATGATGTGTATATACATACTGTAACATGTGTTAAGCGACTGAAATGTATAACGGGTGTTAAGCATCTATTATAACGTGTGTTAAGACTTCCATAATGGATGAATAAACTCCAATAGTAACTTAATAACAACAGAGTAAAAACCTGATATAACGTGTGTTAAGCCTCTATTATAACATGTGTTAAGACTTCCATAATGGATGAATAAACTCCAATAGTAACTTAATAACAACAGAGTAAAAACCTGATATAACGTGTGTTAAGCCTCTATTATAACATGTGTTAAGACTTCCAGAATGGATGCATAAACTTCAATAGTAACTGTAACAGTAGAGGTACAAACACGGGCGCCTCCACCATTATAATCTTGTTGTAACCCGACTTGTATTCATGTGTATGAAAGTGGTTTGCAAAACACTATGATGTGCATATACTGATCGTAACACGTGTACAAGTTAATATGGAACATACAAGTTAATATCGTAACACCGTATACCTGGGATAAAATGTGTTAACCCTCTGTAAAAATCTTGGTTTAACCTAACATGGTGTCATGTATAAGCTATTGGTTTCCAAAACACCATGATGTGTATATACATATTGTAACATGTGTTAAGCGACTGAAATGTATAACGTGTGTTAAGCATCTATTATAACGTGTGTAAAGACTTCCATAATGGATGAATAAACTCCAATAGTAACTTAACAACAACACAGTAAACCTGATATAACGTGTGTTAAGCCTCTATTATAACATGTGTTAAGACTTCCAGAATGGATGCATAAACTTCAATGGAAACTGTAACAGTAGAGGTACAAATATGGGCGCCTCCACCATTGTAATCTTGTTGTAACCCGACTTGTATTCATGTGTATGAAAGTGGTTTGCAAAACACTATGATGTGCATATACTGATCGTAACACGTGTATAACATGGGTTAAGCCCCTGTTAGAATGATATATAACGTGTGTTAACCTTTTGTTAATTAAAAAAAACAAGTAATATCTATTTTATTTTTGTTGATGTTTAAAATATCTGATAATGTGGATACTGAGCGTAAAACTTGTACAAGTAATAAATGTACAAGTTAGTATGTAACGTGTAATATGAAATGAGCCATTTATGGTAACACATGTACCGGTAATTTTGGAAAATATAATATGAAACGGGTCATTTGTTTTGCACATTCTGGAATGTATAACATGTGTTAAGCCTATGTTATAATCTTTTTGTAACCTGACATGTATTCATGTATAAGCTAGTGGTTTACAAAACACCATGATGTGTATATACTGATCTAACATGTGTTACAATTTGTCTGTTCGAAACATGTAATTGCTTAACATGTGACAAGGGTGAAAACAGTCGACGGGGGCGATGAGTTTAATGGTGAGATTAGTTAATATTGTAATCTTTTTGTAATCCTAACATGTAAGCATCCATTATAACCCGACTTGTATTCATGTATATGAAAGTGGTTTGCAAAACACCATGATGTGCATATACTGATCGTAACACGTGTACAAGTTAATATGGAACATACAAGTTAATATTGTAACACCGTATACCTGGGATAACATGTGTTAAGCCTCTGTTATAATCTTGGTTTAACCTAACACGGTGTCATGTATAAGCTATTGGTTTCCAAAACACCATGATGTGTATATACATACTGTAACATGTGTTAAGCGACTGAAATGTATAACGGGTGTTAATCATTTATTATAACGTGTGTAAAGACTTCCATAATGGATGAATAAACTCCAATAGTAACTTAATAACAACAGAGTAAACCTGATATAACGTGTGTTAAGCATCTATTATAACATGTGTTAAGACTTCTAGAATGGATGCATAAAACTTCAATAGTAACTGTAAAGTAGAGGTACAAATACGGGCGCCTACAACAGAAAATGCGTAATTAAGATACGCAAAACGGGTTCTTGTTCATGTCCTGGGTGGACGGGCTCGGAAACGACGAGGATGACGGGTTGCATTGATATGATGGGATCGGGGTAGGGAATGATGAAGACGATGGGCTCGGTTTTTGGGAAGAACATGGAGTTGTAGCATTCGATCTTGCATCGGTATCAATGGTAGCCAGTGGTGGCCTGGAACCCTGTAATTCAAACAAACACTAAAGTTACAAACTTAATTACAAATTCCCTGCCATTTAGATAAAAGAATCATGAATTTCTGCAAATTTTTTTATTAGATTTACAGAAATTTAGTGAGCTTTCAAGTAGAGGTTTGGGTCAATGAAAGTCAAACCAGTTTTCACCCTAACATAGCGCCGTTTTTCTACAAGTTTTTGACCAGTTCGGTTCGGTTTTAACTGTTTTCAGCAGAAGGATTTTCAAACCAGTTCCTATACATACCAGTTTGTATACCAGATCAGTCCTGTGTTACAAAACCAGTTACCATATCGGATCGGTCCCGGGTTAAAAAATGGTTTCTAAATCGGGTCTATTCTGGGTTCAGTTCCAGAACCGGTTATTTGTACACCTCTACTTTCGAGCAGATTAAGCTGTTGCATAAATGCATAATTAATCAATCGACTAATCGAATCAACTCAACAACATTAACTAACATTTCAAATCAATTCATTAGATCTACACCTTAAAAACCCTAAATCAACAACAGAAGACACAAAATTTATGCAACTCCGATTCAATCTCAACCGTTTAATCGATCACAACACACTTCATAAATCATAACCCCCAGATCTAAAAATGAATTGATGAAAAGTTAAACTAAAAAGATACCTTACGAAAAGTAGTACCATCAGGAAGAACAACCCAACCAGCTTCTTTACAAAGAGCTTTCAATACCTCATTATTATCACAATGTTTTGGCAAATTATAATTCCCCTGTGCTCTCAACCCATTGTATATATTCGATGCAATCGCTCTCCGTCGTCTCTCTCTCCTCCGGTTATTCTCCTTCTCTCTCGACGACGGCTTCCTCCTCCCTTCGCCACCTCCTTCCGGCATCATTTCCATCTCTCAAAATCCCAAACCCATACACAATATATTTTTATGAACCTGTTGGGGAACAGATGAACCGGCGACATTAACTCGGAGGTTGGTGGATTTGTCTCCATGGACATTAATGGAGAAAAGGATGAAATGCAGGTGAAGATGAAAGAGATATGAGGGACGAGATTAATAATTTGTTGCTTTTAAAAATGAAAAAATCTATATAAATGGGGGGTTTGGTGATTTGTGAGGTGATGGGCATTAATGATCATGTCAATTCAATGGGGGGAAGAGATCTTGGGATGGGTGGATGTATGTATATTGACTAATATACCCTTAGAGGCAAAAAACAAAATCAGATGACTTGGGACACGTGGATAAATCTAGGCCACATATAGAGTTTGCAAAGTTTTTTAAAAATGAAGGGTTTCTTGTGTAGCATTGCCCTATATATATATATATATATATATATATATAGGGAATGGATATATAGGAAACCATTTATTAGGGAGAAAACTAAGGAAACCAAATTGTGACCATTGATCTTGATCATCTAAGGGTTAAGGAATTTTGATGGTTATTGATTTAAATTTAATACATTAGTTATGTTGATGAGTGGGCCAGGAGGGTATTTGTGTCAAAGCATCACCATATCTCATTCTCTCTCTTCTGTCACCATCACCATCAAACATCATCATTCTCTCTCTTCCTTTTCCTTTCTTCTTCTTTAGAATTCAAAATATCTCCTTATCTCTCTATCTTCTTCTTCTGTACACACACCATCATCATCATCATCATCATCATACATTCTATCTCTGTACACACACCATCATCCATTCTTCTTCTTCTGTACACACACCATCATCCATTCTTCTTCTTCTGTACACACACCATCATCATCATCATCATCTCCATGTTTCAAAATAAACACCAAGAACACACACAAGTGTGTGTGTGAGAGAGTTCAGGAGGTAGAGAGAGAGATCCAGATCCGGTGTGGGGATTCTGATTACAAGCCGTCGTTCGACATCCAGATCCGGTACAAATCTTCATCATTTCCGGCGTTTGCAGCGCCGTCTACGGCGGTGGCGGCGGTGTAGAGAAACAAGCCGTCGTTCGACATCCAGATTCTGATTACAAGCCGTCGTTCGACATCCAGATCCGGTACAAATCTTCATCATTTCCGGCGTTTGAAGATCTTCATCCTGTTCATCACACGGTTTCTAGATTCGGTAAGTGTTTTTAGAGAGATAAAGTTGCTATTTTAGAGAGAGAAACAACAATCTCTTGAGTATTTTATTTTGAAAAATCATTTCACACTTGATGTTTTAGTTAAAATGGTTGTTTATAGGTTTTTGTGTAATGGATGTTTTAAAGATGAACATGATTCTTTTGTTAAAATGGTTGTAAAAATGGGTAAATGTTTATGTAATTTGCAGGTTTTTGGTTGCTTGTTTGAGGCTTTTGATCTGAATAGTAACTGTTTTTTTGGGGGGTTGGTTGCTTGTTTGGGCTTTTGATCTGAATAGTAACTGTTATTGTGTGTTATACTAGGAGGTAACACATGTTACATGTGTTACGATAACGAAAGAAGGTAGATGGAGAAACCGATGAAGAATGGGAACAAGAAGTAGATGAAGGGCAAGTGGTGGGTACCTTTGATGTTGTACAGAAGTTACCCTCCAGTGTAACACATGTTACAAACATGTGTTACATATGTTCAACCTCTTTGTTACCAAAAATCAGGGCTGCACATATGTAACATGTGTTACAACATGTTTTACCTACTTGCACGTCTCTATTACAAATGGATGAAAACAGTTTTTTTAAAACATCCACGATGTAACACTTGTTTATTTGAAAGTTCTTAAAACAACCGTTGTAACACGTGTTACATCTTTTTACTCAGCTGTGCATTTTCCTTTTTATAATCCCATCCTCAACGTAAAGATACATCCAATGTAACACGTGTTACAAAAGGAAATTACCTACTTACACATCTCTATTACGTTGATTTAAACAGTTATTTAAAAACATCCAGTTTGCAACACTTTTTTATTTGAAAGTTCTTAAAACAACCGTTATAACACGTGTTACATCTTTTTACTCAGCTGTGCATTTTCCTTTTTATAATCCCATCCTCAACGTAAAGAGGGGGGTTGCACATATGTAACACATGTTACACTTGTTTATTTGAAAGTTCTTAAAACAACCGTTGTAACACGTGTTACATCTTTTTACACAAGTTACTTGTAGTTACCCCAACCCTTTTTTGGTATTTTCAGCTTTTTGATATTTTCAGTTTGTTGGCCAATAATTTATGGGTTGGGTTTGTGTTAGGTTTTATGAATTGGATTTGCTTTATTTTGTTTTCTGTTTTTTGTTTAAATTGGGCATCCCAATTATTGGTAGATAATTAGTTTGAAAATCCATAATTGTTACAGTAAAGGTTTCAAAATTTTGTTGGCTAAGTTGTTCTTTTTTTATAATTAGTGTTAAATGTTTCAAATTTTTGCAGGCATAACTAGTTACGTATGTTACATTTCTGCCAGCTACATTTCTGCTAGTTAGAAGTCGATGAAGGGCAAGCGGTGGGTACCTTTGATGTTGTACAGAAGTTACCCTCTAGTGTAACACATGTTACAAACATGTGTTACATATGTTCAACCTCTTTGTTACCAAAAATCGGGGCTGCACATATGTAACACGTGTTACAACAGGTTTTTACCTACTTGCACGTCTCTATTACAAATGGATGAAAACAGTTTTTTTTAAAACATCCACTGTGTAACACTTGTTTATTTGAAAGTTCTTAAAACAACCGTTGTAACACGTGTTACATCTTTTTACTCAGCTGTGCATTTTCCTTTTTATAATCCCATCCTCAACGTAAAGAGGGGGTTGCACATATGTAACACATGTTACACTTGTTTATCTGCTAGTTAGATTCTAAACTGTTTATCCTGTATGTTGTAACATATGTTACACTTTCAGACAATATATGGTGCATACATTGTGTTACACATTTTGTTTTGATATGAGTGGATATTGAAATGGTGAATGGTAATTGTTGTATCCTCATCTTAGCAAGTACTCTTTTGCTGACTACTAATATTTGTGTTTTTCATTTCTTGGGCAGGACTGGGACTGGGAAGTCACCATGAAAAACATTATGTGTGAAATGATGCAGATAAAAACTCAAAATTTAGGGAGTCTTCAAGTTCAGGGCATAATTGGGTAGAAGGTAACTAGTGTTAGTTATGTTACTAATAGATTAAAAATACTGGAGTGTAACTTGTGTTATTACGACTTGACCATAGCAGTTGCAACCAAACGAGAAGGGATCTTGGCAGGAAAAAAAAAAGAACTACAATATCGGATATGACAAAAGGTGGCCATAAAGCGAAAGAAGGTAGATGGAGAAACCAATGAAGAATGGGAACAAGAAGTCGATGAAGGGCAGGTGGTGGGTACCTTTGACGTTGCAACTATTGATATAAAACTAGTTAGTTTTTTAAGCATTACAACTATTGATATACAACTAGTTAGTTTGTACGATACTAAGCAGGTCCTAGCTGTTGCTTAATCAGGTTACATATATTACACAAGATGTAACATGTGTAAATTGGAAACACTTGTGTAACACTTCAGTGTAACACATGTTACAGGTTGTATCCCTTAAACTCCAAAGTCAACGTAAGTCATTCTCTAAAACACATAGCAGCCAACAAAAACATTAGCTTGTTTTAGTTCTTCAAGTTTGTCGTCAAGGCTAACTCATCACTAAATAATCATTCTTCCGTCGGATTTCTTGTTTTAGTTCTTCAAGTTTGTCGTCAATGCTAACTCATCAGTAAACAATCTCTCCAAAACATTAGCTTTCTTTCTCTAAAACACATAGCAGCCAACAAAAAACACACCATCTTTACCACGAAAACCTGATGATGCGTTGTAATCCTTCGGCGGGCTTCGCTTCTTAATTACCATCTTCATCTTGAACACAAAACATCTATTCACCTATGAACAAAACAAGTACACCAGTATTAATCTTCTATAGTTAAACTTATTGATCTCCTATGTAACATGTGTACATGTGTAAAGTTTTGTTGTAACACCTGTAACAACTATGTGTAATATGTATAACGTGGCTATACATGTGTTACCTCACTAGTCTAACACATGTTATAAACATGTGTTACCTATGTGCAGCCCCCATGTGTGTCCAAAAAAAGGCTGGGGTATCTATAAGTTACTGGTGTAACGTTGTTACTACATATGTAGCTAATTATCCCACAAAAAAACACGACTTTTTATTGGTAAAATTAACGTGATATTCTGAATAAATTATGAAGTTTATACATTTTAGCATTTAACAGCCCATCTAAAAAACATTTTAACATTTAAACTTACTATTACATTATGTATAACTGTGTAAAACCCTGTATGCAACATATATTACCCCGAAGTGAAACACATGTTACAACATATATGACAAACAGTTTAGAATGTAGCTAGCAGAAATGTAACATATGTAGCTAACATATGTTGCAACATATAGGTCACATGTGTAACCTATATATGTAACATAGGTATACATCTTTAACCAATTGGGTGTAACACATGTAACACCATATATGTAACACATGTTACCCGCAGTAACACACGTATAGCCATCTTACACATGTTACATATGGTCTTCACAACAACATCCATCTTCACAACACATAGCAGCCAACCAAAAAACACACCATCGTCACCATGAAAACCTGATGATGCGTTTTAATCCTTCGGCGGGCTTCGCTTCTTGATAACCATCTTCATCTTGAACACAAAACATCTTTTCACCTGTGAACAAAACAAGTAAACAAGTGTTACAAAGTTGATGTTTTAAAAAAAAACTGTTTTCATCCATTTGTAATAGAGACGTGTAAGTAGGTAAAAAGTTGTAACACGTGTTACAACTGTTGTTTACAGAACTTTCAAATAAGTGACAAGCCGGACGATAGCCAGTGGTACAAATGGATGTTTTGAAAAATGTTACACGTGTTGCGTTGGATGTATCTTCAAGCTGAAGATGGGATTATAAAAAGGAAAATGCACAACATTAAAAAAGTTGTAACACGTGTTACAACGGTTGTTTTAAGAACTTTTAAAATAAACAAGTGTTGCAAAGTGGATGTTTTTAAATAACTGTTTAAATCAACGTAATAGAGACGTGTAAGTAGGTAATTTCCTTTTGTAACACGTGTTACATTGGATGTATCTTTACGTTGAGGATGGGATTATAAAAAGGAAAATGCACAGCTGAGTAAAAAGATGTAACACGTGTTACAACGGTTGTTTTAAGAACTTTCAAATAAACAAGTGTTACAACGTGGATGTTTTAAAAAAACTGTTTTCATCCATTTGTAATAGAGACATGTAAGGATGTTACACGTGTTGCGTTGGATGTATCTTCAAGCTGAAGATGGGATTATAAAAAGGAAAATGCACAACATCAAAAAAGTTGTAACACGTGTTACAACGGTTGTTTTAAGAACTTTCAAATAAACAAGTGTTGCAAAGTGGATGTTTTTAAATAACTGTTTAAATCAACGTAATAGAGATGTGTAAGTAGGTAATTTCCTTTTATAACACGTGTTACATTGGATGTATCTTTACGTTGAGGATGGGATTATAAAAAGGAAAATGCACAGCTGAGTAAAAAGATGTAACACGTGTTACAACGGTTGTTTTAAGAACTTTCAAATAAACAAGTGTTACAACGTGGATGTTTTAAAAAAACTGTTTTCATCCATTTGTAATAGAGACATGTAAGGATGTTACACGTGTTGCGTTGGATGTATCTTCAAGCTGAAGATGGGATTATAAAAAGGAAAATGCACAACATTAAAAAAGTTGTAACACGTGTTACAACGGTTGTTTTAAGAACTTTCAAATAAACAAGTGTTGCAAAGTGGATGTTTTTAAATAACTGTTTAAATCAACGTAATAGAGACGTGTAAGTAGGTAATTTCCTTTTGTAACACGTGTTACATTGGATGTATCTTTACGTTGAGGATGGGATTATAAAAAGGAAAATGCACAGCTGAGTAAAAAGATGTAACACGTGTTACAACGGTTGTTTTAAGAACTTTCAAATAAACAAGTGTTACAACGTGGATGTTTTAAAAAAACTGTTTTCATCCATTTGTAATAGAGACATGTAAGGATGTTACACGTGTTGCGTTGGATGTATCTTCAAGCTGAAGATGAGATTATAAAAAGGAAAATGCACAACATTAAAAAAGTTGTAACACGTGTTACAACGGTTGTTTTAAGAACTTTCAAATAAACAAGTGTTGCAAAGTGGATGTTTTTAAATAACTGTTTAAATCAACGTAATAGAGACGTGTAAGTAGGTAATTTCCGTTTGTAACACGTGTTACATTGGATGTATCTTTACGTTGAGGATGAGATTATAAAAAGGAAAATGCACAGCTGAGTAAAAAGATGTAACACGTGTTACAACGGTTGTAAGTAGGTAAAAACAGTTAGTATTCGGATCAAAAACCCCAAACAAGCAATCAAACTAACAAAAACAATTACTGTTCAGATCAAAAGCCTCAAACAAGCAACCAAACCAACCACAATTTTTTTTTTTGTAAAATAAACGAGATCATCAACGATTATATTATGGACTTTTTAAATGTAACTAATATATAACAACAACAACAACACACAACAACAACAACAACAACAACAAGAATCATTATCTCAATTCTAAATTTTTTTAATACATTTAAAATAAAAAAAATACCCAACAAACTATCAAATCTATTTTACTAATACACACACAAAATCATTCAACTTTTACCAAATAAATAACATTAAGACATGGAACCAGCCCATGTCATACTTGTGAGTATGTTCTTTGTGTTCTAACAAGTTTTTTTCTCAACCAAAACCCATGTAACTAAACGATTTCTGACCTGCTTCTCTCTCACACAATTGTGTGTGTTCTTGGTGTTCTAACAACTTTCTCTCTCTAAAACCCATGAACCAAATGATTTCTGACCTTCTTCTCACTCACACACTTGTGTGTGTTTTTGGTCTTGGTGTTCCAATAACTTTCCCCCTCTAAAAACTCATGCAACCAAACGATTTCAGCCTGCTTCTCTCGCACACACTTATGTGTGTGTTCTTGGTGTTCTTCATGAACACGATGGAGAATCTTGTTTCTCTTTCTCTCACACGCTTGTGTGTGTGTTTTTGGTGTTTCTCTTTCTTTAACAATAACGAATTCAGGCTTGCTTCTCTCACACACACTTGTGTGTGTGTTCTTGGTGTTTATATTGAATCATGAAGATAGAGAGAGAATGGATGATGATGATGATGATGATGGTGAATATACAGGAGAACAAGATAGAGAGAAGAATGAGATATTTTTGAATTCTCAAATGTGTTATTTTAGAGAGAGAATGGATGGTGATGGTTTGAAAAAGGTGATGGATGATAGGTTGAAAAAGGTGAAAAGTACAAAGCACAATATTCAAAGAAAAAACAAAAAGACCAAAATACCCTTAAAGCATGAGTTTGGATGAGGTGATGTGGATGAATGTGGACCACATATTCTAGTTTCCTAAGTTTTCTCACTAAAATGGGTTTTCTCCATATACTTACACTATATATATATATATATATATATATATATATAATGATGTGGCTTGGCCACACCACCCCAGCCACGACCACCATACCCCTATGAAATTGGGTTTCGGTATTAGGTGCCCCATAATCCACGTGTCAACCCATGCCCCAAACCCCCGCCTCAGTAGCGGAACTAGACCTTCAACTCAGGGGTATCCCAAATTTTTTTAGGGGTGTCCTCGTACTTGTTCAGGGGTGTCTTGTGTATAAAAATCGGAAAAAAAAAACTTTTTTTTACACTACTCGTAAAAACTTGAGCCGTAGCCCGGGCTACGCCCGTTTACACTACAGGTCCGCCCCTCCCCCGCCCCACCTTACCCCACGGCCTTACCATCAAGATTCAAAACAAAAAATGTCCAATCTCACTTCATACAAAACATCATTCCACAATTCACATGAATTTTGCAAGCTAGAGTAGAGGGTCGAAAGCATGATTAAAAAAAAGCATAAAAAAGACTCCTTTTTTATTATCTTTCTAAATTTTTTGTAGGGTAAAAGCAACAGAAATAGCGTTGCTCACATTCTCTCTCATCACCTCAGAACATACCAAAAGAGAGTGGAGCTGTATTCACATGTAATTGTTTGTGTCATGGGGTCTCTTTATGACCGGAAAATTTAATAAAAAAGGATTCCTTTTTGCTTTTCTTTAACCCACCAAAAGAGGAAAACTAATTTTTCTCCTTTTTGCCGTCACGCTCACCTCGCCGGAGCCCGGAATGCCCGGTGCCAAGGTATGTTTTCAACCCTTTCTTCTGTTAAAACCCTTTCTTTTTGCCTATAAATTTGTGGGTCTTCAATGGATTTGTATAAAGTTTACTCTAACTGTGTTGGGTCATCAAGAATTGAGGTTAGGGTTTCTGTTTCTTGATTCTTGAATCTTTTTGTGAAGTTAGGGCTTGATTTGTAAGATGGGTACTTTTTGTTTGATGTGAATGTGATGGTTTGGTGAAGGTGAGTTGTAGTGTGTTAGGTTTGTAATTAGGGTTTCAGAGGTGTTTAATCTAGTGATTTGTGTTGGGTTTTGGGCTGTTATTAGTTGGTTCTTGCTGGATCAGTTGTGTGTTGTAGGGTTTTGATTTGTGTTTGAAGTTTATGTTGGTTTGAGTTGTGTTTATGTGTTCTTGATTTGTTGAGTCGATCTGGTACTATGGTGTGTTTTTTTTTTTTTTTTTTGAAATTTTTTTGTTGCTAAAACTTGCTTCTAGGTATCATGAGATCAAATTAGTTTATGAAGTTGTGTGTTTTTTAATCAAAATCAAAATCAAAATCACTGTGTTATAACTTATAAGGTTTCAAGAATTAGTTAAACTTCTAACTATAACGGTTTTGCTATACAAACATTGAAAACAATAGATTCATTTATGTTTTTGGATAGATAATGTTCTACATCGTTTCAGTGAGAGAGCAGGACTAAAATAGTAAAGTAAGGAAAAGAAAAGGAAGTTGAAACGGCCCGTTCTTGATTGTTATATATTTTACTAATAAAGTAACAAAAAGGGTATTTTTGGGCATTTGTTCTTCTTAAAGAATATCACTTATCAAACACGTTATCGTTCGACTAAATTACATTTTAAATGTTGCAGGAAATGTCGGCTCCTGTTGTCGATGGGAATGAAGCAGAAGCTGGTCACATCATATCAACCACAATCGGAGGCAAGAATGGAGAACCGAAACAGGTACGCTTCATTTCGTATAGAGTTTTGTATTAAAATCGCATCACTGATCTGAATCTTGTATTCGGTTCTTGAAAGCGAGTCCTATTGGTGAACTGTAATCATGTTTGATTGGTCAATCCTGTATTAATTGCGTATCGGTCCAACATTCTCGTGACGTACACATATACATTTTGGTTAAATCATTAATCATTATCAAATTTTCCAAATTTTTAAATAGATTATTTCCACTTTGTGCAGACCCTTAGTTACATGGCAGAGCGCGTTGTAGGGACCGGATCTTTTGGAACCGTTTTCCAGGTACACGAATAGTGTTTCTTTCTTTTAAACTTATCATATATGTGTTTTACTATTTTTTTTCTAATCTTTTACTATTTCAGGCAAAATGCTTAGAAACTGGAGAAACCGTTGCGATAAAAAAGGTTTTGCAAGACCGAAGATACAAGAACCGCGAGTTGCAATTAATGCGCGCGATGGACCACCCAAACGTCGTTTCCTTAAAACATTGTTTCTTTTCTACTACAAGCAGAGACGAGGTTTTTTTAAACCTAGTCATGGAATACGTCCCGGAGACGATTTATCGAGTTTTAAAACATTATGAAAATCTACACCAAAGCATGCCCCTTATTTACGTGAAACTTTACACATATCAAGTGAGTTTTACTTTTTTTCCTTCATCACAATGGCCGGTTTTGTTTCTTTCTTTTAACGGGGACTAACGAGTATACGTTTCAGATCTTTAGGGGCCTGGCGTACATGCACATGGTTACCGGAGTATGCCACAGGGACTTGAAACCTCAGAACGTTTTGGTGAGATTTTTTTTCTTTGTTTTTATGAGTAAAGTACACAGATGGCCCCTGTGGTTAACCGAAATTTTGGATTTAGTCCCTAGCTTTCCAAAAGTACACGGATAGTCCCTATTGCACTTTATAACGCATTTAGTCCTCAACTTTTGCCAAAAGTACACGGATGGTCATTATGGTTTGCACTTTGTAACGTTTTTAGTCTCCAACTTTTAGTGACTAAATGTGTTATAAAGTGCAAACCACATGTATCATCCATGTACCTTTGGTAAAAGTTGGGGACTAAATGTGTTACAAAGTACAAACCACAGGGACCATCCGTGTAGTTTGGGAAAGCTATGGACTAAATCCAAAATTTTGGTTAACCACAGGGACCTTCCGTGTACTTTACTCTTTTTTTGTTTTCAGTTTGATATTTTATGAGTCTCTTAAAGCTTATTTATTTACTTTTCCACAGGTGGACCCTTTGACTCACCAAGTCAAGATTTGTGATTTTGGAAGTGCAAAAATGCTAGTACGTTACTTGTTCATATTCCGTATATTATCTTGCGGTTTTTTTTAACATGCTTGTTTAATAAAACATGGCGATTGATTATTTAGCTCTGAATCACGAGTAACAACAGTAGCCCGTATAATCATATATACTAGGTTTCTTAATACCATTCCGAGATTCTGCAATAAGAAAGTTATTAAATGTATTTTTTTTTCTTGGGATTTAGACGTCATATTTGACCATATATTTGACTGTGGTTAGGTGAGGGGAGAACCGAACATATCATACATATGTTCACGTTTCTATCGTGCACCAGAACTCATTTTTGGCGCTACTGAATACACCACTTCAATCGATATTTGGTCTGCTGGTTGCATTCTGGCCGAACTTCTTCTCGGACAGGTTCGCAACTTAAACAACCGTTGTCATAACATTTCAATAACCATTTACTAAAATTAATGCTCTTACAGCCACTATTTCCCGGAGAAAATGCGGTGGATCAGCTTGTGGAGATCATCAAGGTGCCGTAATCAATCAATAAGTCAATAACTATATAAAATCTGATCTTAATATCTTATAATAATTTTATAATTTCTTATGGTTGGTTTATATCAGGTTTTGGGCACACCAACTCGAGAAGAAATCCGTTGCATGAACCCGAACTACAACGATTTCAGATTTCCGCAAATTAAGGCTCATCCATGGCATAAGGTATGTATGATTTAGTAGTTGTTGATTTATGTAAATTAATGTGACATGTAATCTATTTTCTGTTTGTTTATTGTTTGTTTTAAGGTTTTTCACAAGCGGATGCCTCCTGAAGCAATTGATCTCGCTTCTCGCCTTCTACAGTACTCTCCAAGCCTTCGCTGCAATGCTGTAAGTTTATTTTAAATAAAGTCATGATATATTAATATATTATATTAATTAATTAATCAATTTACTCTTAATTTTTGAATTATTATTAGCTTGAAGCGATAGCACATCCGTTTTTTGATGAGCTGCGCCAACCTAATGTTCACCTACCAAATGGCCGACCATTACCTCCTCTCTTCGACTTCAAACAAGAGGTATTGTACTGTAGTCAATTCATTTATTAATATTATTGTTATTGTTTATTTATTTTATATTCTTTTTGGCGGTTATTCAGTTAGCAGGAGCATCGATGGAGCTCATCAACAGGTTAATTCCGGATTATATGAAGAAGCAAATGAATATGCAGGTTCCGCAGGGTGTTGTGGGGTCATAGATATTTAAGGTGGTCTGTTGTATGTGTCAATCCGTCTATGTTTGTCTGAAGAAACGAGAAGTTGGTTGTATATGTTTTTTGTTTCTGCAAGATTTAAAATTATGCATTAGCTAGAATTAAATACACGAGATGGTAGAACCGAAAGGTTTGGAGTTTTGGTTGTTTCTTGCGCTTTCGACCCTAGTTATACAATACAAGTATGTTCTGTATTTTCGGCAGATGCCATGGTTACCTGTTATGTAAAATACCCTTTAGTGTTGCAACGGCCGTGGAATTTGGGCTTTGGGCTACTTTTGTCTTTTGACATGTTCAACCCGTTTTTCTACCTATTTTGTTTATTTACGTGTAGAAAATAAACCTTTACTTGAAGCAACTCATTGGTAGGTAACTGAGTCGAAAATGATACGTCTAGATACATCAAGGTTTGTCGATGGGACGGAATAACGGATCAGATAGGATCATTAATAAAATGACCAATGACCCAACTAAATGCTAAGGGGGTGTTTGTTTTTTGTGGAAAGCTTTTCATGACCACTTATGCTGCCTCACGCAGATCACATGCAGTCGTTTGAGTCTGCAGTGTGTTTGTTTTCTCGAAGACCTTTCATTAAAAAAGGTCTACGAGACCTCTTCTTGGTGCAGATATGGGTCTATGTCTTCTAACCTCTTCTCCACTTTCATTTTGCCTAGATACCACAGACAAAACACCCTAAAGAAAACCCTAGCTCCTTCTCCATATCCTCCCTTCTCCCCTCTACACAGCCGCCCCCGTCGTAGGTCCTCCTCCTCCCTCCACTTTGCGCCGTCGATCCCACCATTCCTTCAGCCAGCCGTCGATCCCACCATTCCTTCAGCCTGCTGCCGTAGGTCCCCCTCCTCTTCTCCACGTTGTTACTGCCCTTCCTCCCCTGCCCACCGAAACAGGTCATGCCCTTCCTCCCCTGCTACTTCGTTGAAACAGGTTATGCATTGTTTATTTCAAGAATTGATTTTTTTAATGTTATGAATTGTTAAAGAATTCTGATTATATTTTAAGAAATCTGATTATAATATGTTAATTATGATTACAATATGTTAATTGTTAAAGAATTCCGATTATAATATGTTAATTATGTTAATGTTATTAGAGACTTGCAGAAGTTAAAAAACAAACAGTTTTCTTCTTGCAGACTACAGAGGTTTGGTCCACCTCTTCTGCTACAGATGTCTGCAGATGTGGTCGGCAGACTGCAGACGTTTTACCTCTGAAAAAACAAACAGCCCCTAAATGGATATTGAGATGTGATGACTGGAGTTCTGAATTGGGCTTAGCATATAACTTGGTTTTAGTCTTTTAGACATGTGAGGCCCATTGGGCTTGATTTAGCTCATACCCTTTCCTTTGTGAGGGAGGGAGTCAGCCACCAAGAGGGAGTCCATGCTTCCCCTCCCCAACCACTCTCCTCGAGCTTAGGATGAGGAAATAGTAACCGACATGATTTTTGATATTGTTCGGCACAGACATTTAGCGTTATTTGAGTATAGCAATGTTATACTCAAATTAAAGAGAATAAAATACTTGTGTTTATTGTGTAATTTTTTTTAAATATCAACGTATAAAAAAGTTGTAATCGTTTAAAAATCATGACGATAGTTAGTTTTTTATACGGGAATAAAGTGTAACTAATAACTAATTATGCATAATTTTGTTAAAGATGAGTGATTAAGTGTAATTAAGATGAGAGAATTAAAATGTAATTAACGTTTAGAATACTAATTTATCCTCATTTTAGATTTTACCTTATGTATTAAAGCAAAAACAATCATAACTTTTGAATATTCTAAAATGTACTTGTGTTATACATTATATATACCGATAAAGTTTCATTTATTGTTGAGCTACTTATAGGGTCTAGACTCTAGAGAGGATGGAATGAAGTTTATTCAGGCTACTCGGTACGAGGGACGACCTTGGCCCGTCTAGCCCCGACGCCATTCCCCAACACCGTTTCCCCCTAGCCGTCGTCGTCCTCTCCATCTTGGCCAAGACGTTTGTGCCGGCCCTCCACCTCACCCCTTTAATGCCGTTCAACGGATAGTTTTTTTTTTTAAATCAATTTCTATTAAACGCAACGGCTACTTTTCTAAAGAAAAAAATTAATTATTTTACCTTTAAATACACATCTTTCACCCTATTTTTTAAACCACTTCAACCCAAACTCTCTCTCAACTTTATAAAATTCTTCACTTTTTTTTATAAATTTTGCCATGGATCCATATAATCCAAACAACCCGAACCCAAACGTGACTAAAAGAATGGGAGATAATGACAACCGATATCAACTCGTATCCAGAAGAAGACCGAGCAGTTTGCGTAAAATGAGTGAAAAGATCGCTAAAAATGGAATTCTTAGACTTTTTAATTTTTACCAATCTAGTATTTTTTAAGTTATGTTTTTTTTAAGTTATGTAATGTTTGTTTTTAAATATTAATGATTTTATTTTATAACTTATTACATGTTAAAAAACATGTTGAATTTAAAAAAAAAAATAAGTGGGGGGAGACTCATCGTCCATTTCTTTTGGTTCATCATTGGAAGGGCATCCTCCATGAATACTGACATGATGATGACATAGAGAGGCATCCTCCAAGGACTTACCTCCTCCACACCGAGTAACCTCATATGCTACAACTTGGATATAGACTTAGGTAAAACTCTAAATGCTAGACGTGGTACATACCAATTATATCAAGACCCACATGTGACTACTAAGGGTGTAGGGAGTGGTTAGACACTTGAAAGTGATAAACTTCAAAATCAACAAATGAGAGTGTGCCATGTCATTCAATGAAAAGTGTTTAAACTATGCTCAAAAGTGTTGGCAATAGTTAGACACTTCATGAATTGGTAAACTATTTAAAAAAAGAAAAAGGAAAAAAAGTATAATTGGTTGAGATGACATGGACCCTACCACACACACCCCTCTCTCTCCTTCCCTCCCTTCACCGCTTCGGCAACCTATCACCGAATTGGTAAACCTTTGAGTGGTAAACTTATGTTGCCGGTGGTGTTCTCAATTGGTAAACTAAGTTTACCGCATGAAACCGCACCCACTCTGTATCCCCTAAGGAGAATTGCTTAACCATTTTTTTCAATATTACAAAGTCAAAATATATTAAAAATACATGCTAGGTTAGTTCATTTTATTAGGTTGTTCACAAAGGTTTCTTGTTTTATTTTATTTTTTTTGCTTAATATAAAACATATATCATCATCTATCATCCTCAAATTATAGAAAGTATTTGACCCATGAGCATTCACATCCAACTCCTTAAAAATATGCATATATTCCACTAAAAAACAACTCTTATATCAATATATTTCCACTAAAAACAAATAAACTGCCATTTTGGTCCCTGTGGTTTGGCCAGTTTTGCCACTTTAGTCCAAATCTCAAACTTATTACATCTGGGTCCCTGTGGTTTGCATTTTGTTGCCATTTTAGTCCAAAATTCAAAAGCCCCATTTTTTTACTGTTACAACCTCCTATTTTGTCCTTTAGTGCAGGGGCAATTTGGTCATTTTTTAAATTTCATTTTTTTTGCAATAAAACCCAGATCAAGAATATCATCTTAGAACATCATCAAAACCCAGAAAATTCATCTTCAAAACCCAGAAAATTCATCTTCAAACATCATCATCAAAACCTAGAAAATCAAGAACATCATCAAAACCGACAGATCTGAACCACCATCTCTCACGGCGCACCACCATCATCTCCGATCACCTTCTCCAGAAAATCAAGAACATCATCAAAACCGGCAGATCTGAGCCTAATAAATATACACAACAGATTATATTGCCCCATAACTTCATCTTCCCCAAATAATCTCCCCCAAAATCATCACACATGTAACACCCGTCTAATTTTACTTGAATTTAATAGTAATTCATACCATTTTAGATAAAAGATGTCTAGTTGTGACATGGATTCCATACGTAAAGTTCAAAAGTAGCAAAATTTTAGTCAACTAACGACTAAGTTAAACATTCAAAAGTTGTTTAACAATTTGTTTACATCCATTAAAACATAGACTACTAAAGGTTAAAATATTGCGGAAGCTTCAAAAGTAGTGTTCGGTTCTTCAACATTTGCTTGATCACCATCCGTAAGTTCACCATAGTCACCTAATGTCAAAACCACATCAAATGTTAATTTTGACAATGTTAAAACACGTGTAAACGAATTCGGATAACAAATTCATGAAAAACAAACAAAAATTCGGAACAGGGTCTCTCGCGCCCCGCGAGAGACTTTAGGATTAAGGGCCTCGCGTGACGCGGCGTATATTTGATTTCCTTCGCGTGGCGCGAGGGAATGGGTTTTCCAGCAGATCAGGTTGTTGAGCTGCATTTTTCTACCAGCTCCGAAAAACTAAATTTTTAACTTCAGATTAGCATATCTTTTGACTCGTAAGTCCATTTTAGGTGATTCTTTTTCCTATGTGTGACAACCCTCAAATTTACATGTAACCGTACAGTTTATTAATAATAATTAATGTGCTTGACGACCGTGTGGAATTACGTAACTGCTTTCTGATATCTGTGTTATATTTTCATGCGCCTGTTAACACACTAGTAATGTACAGAAAAATCATTAAATAGTCCGTTATGATTTCCTAAGTGTTAGAAATTAAAAGTGTTACAAAAATATATAAATAGGACGCCTTACGGATTAATTAAGCACTTTAACGAAACAGTATCCAACCGAGCAACCGGACTTAATCCGGAGCATAAAAATATTGTCATTGACACTAATTTTCTTTTCTGAGTTAGTTAGGGTCCCCGAACACCCTAACACCCGTTATAATACACTACACACTAATAACTAGTTTCAATCTCTAACTAAACTAACTAACCTCTTAACTATCTAGTTAGAACCCAACTAGACCTACCCCCCCCCCCCCCATTACGGTTACATGTGGGGGGACACACCTCTAATTTCTTGATTTTTTTATTGAGCTTTGTCTAATATCTTGAAAGCATATTACATGATGGTCCATAGTGATTAGTTGGTCTATAAGTAAGTTCATAAGTTAACCAATCTCTCACTTCCAACACAACACCAAACAACCATCTTCCTCTCCTCTCTTCCCCATTTTCGGCAGCCATATTCATCCACCATACACCCACCATCAACCTCCTTACAAGCCATTTTCCATACAACCAAAGGTGCTAGAGACCGAACAAGCAAGCTTGGTGCACTCGGAAGTTGAAGGACCTCTCTCGTTTTCTTTTATCCGCCACTTTTACGCATTGAAACTCCCCTAGCCTTGTGCTAGTAGTAAGTGTTCTAAATTTTCATCTTGTGCTTATTTTTGGTGGTTAATAGATGATAGAATGATAAAAGCTAGGAAACTTTGAAGATCATGAACAAATCTTGAACTTAATGTGTTAAGGAGTGGATAAAGAGAAGATATATGTGTAAAGCATGATAAATCTGAAATATATGAGTATTAGTCTGCTGTAAATAACTTATAACCTGTTGTAAATCATTATTAGAATGAATGGTAATCATATGTGTGCGTTTTAGTAGCCTTTAGACTGAAAATAGCTTGCTGATGTGTATTTTCAGCCGCCGTTAACAGGCTGTAAACAGGTCTTAAACTTAACGAAAAACCGATATTTTGAATCTAAAATATGTTATTATGAGATACGGTTCTAATGGCACCGGAATCGTAATTTTTGGACTCCGTTTACTATTTTTAAAGTGTTAATTTGTAACAGCAACTTAAGCTGAATTTTGACAGCAATAAATGGGTGTCATACTTTCAGTCATAACCTGAGTTTTGTGATGAATCGGACCATGAAATTTGTACAGTAGATGAAAACCGATGCATTTGTAATTACCCCACTGAAATTTCGTAAATCGGACACTCGATGAATTTTTAATAAATTGTTCCGTGGACTATGATCAGAAATACATAAATCTGAGTTCAGTCCGGAATATGAATTTTTATAAAATATTGGTAATGAACCGGACCCCGATATTTTTACACAATAAAATATGGAATGTTTAAGACATCCTGTAAAAGTTTGGGAATTTTTGGAATAATTTAACTATTTTATTAAAATGTCCGAAAACAGCCGGTTTTGAATATAAATGCTGAAATGACATAAGTTGTGACTCGCGTGTCTAAATGTCGAGTATGCTATCTGTGAATGATCTAACATGTTATATATGTTATGTGCATTATCGTATGTTTGATTTTGAGTGGGGAATGGATGGAAAACTTAGATGGGCATAAACCGTTAAAGTGATGCATGTTGTGTGATAGATACGTGTAGGAACTTTGTGTTCTATTTGAAAGCCACTAAATGACTAACTGGTAAATCATACTAGGACGTGATTGACCGACCTTGACTGTTAGCTATATTGAGAATCTAACCGAGCAAACCGAGGTGAGTTCACACACTTTCTAAGGCATGGGATTCCCGGTGGTTTGGGAATGGGTTAAAGAATTAAAACTAAATCTACATATCCTCCTTGGGTAGGATATGTACGGCCATCCTCCATAGAGTGGATGCCATTATTAAACCTACGAATTCTCCTGGTGCAGAATACGTACGTTCGTCCTCCTGGTGCAGGACAACAACCTTAAAACTAGCTAGACAAAACTCTATCAATAAGTCCCTCTTCATATCGACTTAATCGCCGAGGCCAATGGCGAGCGGGTCATTAGTTAATAGCGCTATTAGGTTTAACAAACCTCACACCGTGCCGTTCGGACGGGCGTGTACTAATGGACTATGGCAAACTGTCAGTGATGATAGACACTGATGTAGGGCACAACTATTGTTTGTAGTAGTCGATATCATACCGTCTAGTAGTTCAAACGGGGAAAGCCCCCACTGATTTTGGTTATGGTTTGGGTAATGAAAAAGGAACTGGTTAAACATACTTTCAACTACGGGGTAACCCCCACGGCAATTACGCCAACGAAAGTCAAACCACGTTTTTTTTTCAGAAAACAACTTAAAACTAAACAACCAAACGTGAACTCACTCAACTTTGTTGTTGACTAGTTGTTACATGCCTTACAGGTCGCTAGGTGCTTTTGGAGCTTGCATGAGGAGAAGGTTGTTGTGGAATATGGGTTGTTATATCCCATACTTAATAATTGAACTTTATAAACCTTTGGAACTTATGTTTGAGACTTTAAACTTATGAACTGTGAACTTATGTTTTGAACTTGCGTTTTATGCTTTCGCTGTTATCTTAAAATCGGTCACCTTCATTAGGTCACCAATCATATTGTAGTTGGTTTCATTTACTTAATTGTGTTGTTCAATATGATTGGTGGCTCGATCCTGGTCACGTCACGCCTCCAAGCGGTGGTACTCCGCATGGTGGATTTTGGGGGTGTGACAGATTGGTATCAGAGCCATTGGTTATAGTGAACTTGGTTTTAAAAAGGGAAAAGTTTTTGATAAAACCAGACTATAACCAGTACAGTGCTCAACGATCCACAACGACGCTTCGCTCCACGTGCAAGACTCGACACCATAAGTGGTATGATTTATGTTATGTTGTCGGTTAGATAGTTCTCACTGTGCATTAGATAATGTGATAATTGCTATTGAACCTTGTGTGCTTACGCTCTACTATCGTCCCACACTTACGCACTTTCGCGACACTTTTCTCACTTACGTTGCTCCCTTATGAAGATCATGAGCGGACGCGGAGGACGTATCAACCTCACTCAAGCCCAGTTGACGGCTTTGATCAACGAACGAGTCGCTGAGGCACTCGCAGCTAATCCTGCAGGAGGTATAACCTGCTATATCAACTCACCCTAGGACGTTTAGATCCTACCTTCACAAACCAGCCCTCGTGCTTAACCTTGTCTTTTATTCTCGCGCAATAGGTCAACATGCTCAACCTCCTGTGTGCACGTTCAAGACGTTCATGGACTGCCGACCTACTACTTTCAGTTGCACCGAAGGAGCAGTGGGCCTTCTTCACTGGTTTGAAAAGCTTGAGTCGGTTTTCGAGATGTGCGAATGCCCCGAAGACCGTAGGGTGAAATATGCTACCGGAACACTTGAAGGAGCTGCGTTAACCTGGTGGAAGGCACAGGTTCAACTACTAGGACTGGCAGTTGCTAATGCCATACCCTGGAATGGTTTCAAAGAGCTGATCAAGGAGGAGTACTGTAGTCGGGATGACATCCACAAGCTAGAGGTGGAATTTTACAATCTGAAGATGACGGGGTCTGAGATTTAGGCGTATACTAAGAGGTCAAACGAGTTGGCCATCCTGTGTCCAACCATGGTGGACCCTCATATCAAACGAATTGAGCTGTACCTCAAGGGCCTTGTACCCGAGATTCAGAGTCACGTGACTTCGGCTAACCTGGGTACCATTCAGCAGATCATTAAGTTGGCTCATCGTCTCACCGACCAGGCGGTGGAGCAAAACAGGCTACCCAAACGTATCAGTGCCACATCTACTTCTGATGCACCTACCAACAACAAGCGAAAATGGGATGGGAACTCTAGAAAGGGTTCTACTTCAGTTCAGTCTCAGCAGCGAAAGACTGATGACTACCAGAGTCCTGGTCAGCAATCTTCTGGTCACCAAGGACAGGGTGGATACCGAGGGAACCACCCCAAGTGCAACCGGTGCAACAAGCATCACAGCGGGCAGTGCAATAAAGGTCGTTGCCTGAGGTGTAACAAGTTTGGTCATGAAGCAAAGGATTGCAGGAGCGCCCGACCAGCAAATCAGAATCGCCAACAACAACAAGCCCCACAGAACCACCAACAACAGCATCAGCAGGGAAATAAAGGATGCTTTCAGTGTGGCGCTGAAGGCCACTTTAAGAGGAATTGCCCCCAGCTGAACCAAAACCAGAACAATAACCAAGGAAATGGGAACCACAATGGGAATAACAATGGAGGCGGCAATGGGGGAAACAACAATGGCAATGGGGCAAGGGGTCGTGTGTTCGTGATTGGTCAGGGAGAAGCAAGGAACGATCCCAACGTTGTGATGGGTAAGTTTCCTCTGGATGACTTCTTTGTTACTGTTTTATTCGATTCGGGTGCCGATACTAGTTATGTGTCCTTAAAAGTTAGCCAAATGCTTAAGCGCACTCCAACACTTTTGAACACCAAACACACGGTAGAACTAGCTAACGGTAAAAGTCTTGAAGCCACACACGTAGTAAAAGGTTATAACCTCGTCTTAGCTGGTCAGACTTTCCCTATCGATCTTGATCCTATCACCCTTGGTAGTTTCGACGTCGTTATTGGGATGGATTGGCTATCTCATCATCAAGCGGAGATTGTTTGCAAGGAGAAAATCGTCCGCATTCCTCGTTCTGGTGAAGAACCTCTTGTGATTCGTGGCGACAAGAGTGGTGCTGTCGAAGGCATCATCTCTTTCCTTAAGGCCCAGAAGTGTTTGGGAAAGGGCCACATTGCCATTCTATCGCTCGTTACTGACACATTAACAGAAGAAAAGAGAGTTGAAGACATCCCTATTGTACGTTACTTTCCCGAGGTATTTCCTGAGGAATTACCTGGTCTTCCGCCTCATCGTCAAGTTGAATTTCAAATCGAGCTAGCTCCTGGAGCAGCGCCCGTAGCTCGAGCACCATATCGTCTAGCTCCATCAGAACTTGAAGAACTGTCCACGCAATTACAGGAACTCTTGGAAAAGGGTTTTATACGTCCTAGCTCTTCGCCCTGGGGAGCTCCAGTCTTGTTCGTGAAGAAGAAAGACGGTACCTTCAGGATGTGTATTGACTATCGCGAACTTAACAAGGTGACTGTGAAGAATCGTTATCCTCTTCCACGTATTGACGACTTGTTCGACCAGTTGCAAGGGTCGAGCTATTACTCCAAGATTGATTTGAGATCGGGATACCATCAGCTGAGGGTTCGAGATGAGGACGTCTCCAAAACAGCATTCAGAACTCGTTACGGCTATTACGAGTTTCTGGTTATGCCATTCGGGTTGACGAATGCACCAGCGGTCTTCATGGATCTCATGAACCGAGTGTGCATGCCTTACCTGGATAAGTTCATTATTGTGTTCATCGACGATATCCTGATCTATTCTAAGAGTCAGGAGGAACACGAGCAGCATCTACGACTTATGTTGGAACTTCTTCGAAAAGAGCAGTTGTATGCCAAGTTTTCAAAATGTGACTTCTGGCTTCGCGAAGTCCACTTTCTAGGCCATGTGGTGAACAAGGATGGAATCTATGAGGATCCATCTAAGGTTGAATCGATCAAGAACTGGCCTGCACCCCGTACACCAACAGAAATCCGCCAATTTTTGGGTTTGGCAGGATATTACAGAAGGTTTATCAAAGATTTCTCCAAGATTGCACAACCCCTCACTTCACTGACTCAGAAGGGTGTCACCTATCGCTGGGGTGATGCACAGGAATCTGCGTTTCAGCACTTGAAAGATAGACTTTGTAGCGCGCCTATCCTCTCATTGCCAGAAGGCACAGAAGATTTTGTGGTTTATTGCGACGCTTCCATCCAAGGACTTGGTTGCGTGTTGATGCAACGAGACAAGGTCATTGCCTACGCATCATGCCAACTTAAGGTTCACGAAAGAAATTACACTACTCACGACCTGGAGCTGGGAGCAGTTTTTTTCGCGCTTAAGATATGGAGACATTACCTGTGCGGTACCAAGTGCACCATTTACACCGATCACAGGAGTCTCGAGCATATCTTCAAGCAAAAGGAGTTAAACATGCGTCAACACCGATGGGTTGAGCTCTTGAACGATTATGAATGCGCTATCAAATACCATCCGGGCAAAGCCAATGTTGTGGCCGACGCCCTCAGTCGAAAGGATACTATACCTAAGCGTGTACGTGCATTACAGCTTACCATTCATTCTAGCCTTCCCGCTCAGATTCGCGATGCTCAGATTGAAGCGTTGAAAGCAAAAAACATCAGGGCTGAATCCCTACGAGGATCGAGGCAATGGCTGGAACAAAAGGAAGACGGCGCTTACTATGTTAACGGACGCATCTGGGTCCCACTTTATGGCAACTTACGCGAGCTTGTGATGGATGAAGCACATAAGTCTCGTTATTCGGTACATCCTGGTTCGGATAAAATGTACCACGACCTCAAGACTACGTATTGGTGGCCTGGCATGAAAGCCCACATAGCAACCTACGTTAGTAAGTGCTTGACTTGTGCGAGAGTCAAGACTGAATATCAGAAACCATCAGGCCTACTTCAACAACCGGAGATCCCGAAATGGAAATGGGAGCAAATTTCCATGGATTTCATTACCGGCCTGCCCAGATCTCAACGCGGAAACGATACCATTTGGGTGATCGTAGATCGACTGACCAAGTCTGCACATTTTCTGGCTATCAAAGAAACGGATAAGTTTTCTACTCTTGCAGACATTTACCTAAAGGAAGTGGTATCAAGGCACGGAGTGCCAACCTCTATCATTTCTGATCGTGACGCGCGTTTTACTTCTGAACTGTGGCAAGCAATGCACAAGTCTTTTGGCTCACGCTTAGATATGAGCACCGCTTATCACCCACAGACGGATGGGCAATCTGAACGCACCATCCAAACCCTTGAAGACATGCTTAGGGCATGTGTAATCGATTTTGGTAATGGCTGGGAAAAGCACCTCCCGCTAGTGGAGTTTTCATATAACAACAGCTACCACACCAGCATCCAAGCCGCTCCATTCGAGGCATTGTACGGACGCAAATGCCGATCACCTCTCTGTTGGGCAGAAGTTGGTGACAGCCAAATCACTGGCCCAGAACTTGTGGTAGATACCACCGAGAGAATTGCTCAGATACGACAGCGAATGGCGGCAGCTCGTGACCGTCAGAAAAGCTATGCTGATAAGGGAAGAAAACCACTCGAGCTCCAGGTTGGGGATCGAGTGCTACTCAAAGTCTCACCTTGGAAAGGTGTAGTCCGCTTTGGCAAACGAGGAAAACTCAATCCGCGTTATGTCGGACCATTCGAAGTCATTGAGAAAATTGGCAAGGTAGCCTACAGGTTGAATCTACCCGAAAAACTCAGCGGAGTTCACAACGTATTCCACGTGTCAAATCTGAAGAAGTGTCTGTCAGATGAGACCCTCATAGTCCCTCTTAAGGAACTCACAATCGACGACCAGCTGTGATTCGTCGAGGAACCAATAGAGATTACGGATCGAGATGTTAAGATCCTCAAGCATACCAGGATACCTCTGGTCCGAGTTCGTTGGAATGCTCGTCGTGGCCCAGAGTATACCTGGGAACGAGAAGACCAAATGAAACTCAAGTATCCCCAGCTGTTTAAGAAAAATGCAACCGCTACTGAGGCTGAAGCTACTGCAGAATTTCGAGACGAAATTCCAAATCAACGGGGGGATGATGTGACACCCCAGGAAAATCAGGAAACAACGCAACTTAACTAGCTTCCTCAGTAACCACGCGCTAAATTTCGGGACGAAATTCTCTTAACAGGGGGAGAATGTGACAACCCTCAAATTTACATGTAACCGTACAGTTTATTAATAATAATTAATGTGCTTGACGACTGTGTGGAATTACGTAACTGCTTTCTGATATCTGTGTTATATTTACATGCGCCTGTTAACACACTAGTAATGTACAGAAAAATCATTAAATAGTCCGTTATGATTTCCTAAGTGTTAGAAATTAAAAGTGTTGCAAAAATATATAAATAGGACGCCTTACGGATTAATTAAGCACTTTAACGAAACAGTATCCAACCGAGCAACCGGACTTAACCCGGAGCATAAAAATATTGTCATTGACACTAATTTTCTTTTCTGAGTTAGTTAGGGTCCCCGAACACCCTAACACCCGTTATAATACACTACACACTAATAACTATTTTCAATCTCTAACTAAACTAACTAACCTCTTAACTATCTAGTTAGAACCCAACTAGACCTACCCCCCCCCCCCATTACGGTTACATGTGGGGGGACACACCTCTAATTTCTTGATTTTTTTATTGAGCTTTGTCTAATATCTTGAAAGCATATTACATGATGGTCCATAGTGATTAGTTGGTCTATAAGTAAGTTCATAAGTTAACCAATCTCTCACTTCCAACACAACACCAAACAACCATCTTCCTCTCCTCTCTTCCCCATTTTCTGCAGCCATATTCATCCACCATACACCCACCATCAACCTCTTTACAAGCCATTTTCCATACAACCAAAGGTGCTAGAGACCGAACAAGCAAGCTTGGTGCACTCGGAAGTTGAAGGACCGCTCTCGTTTTCTTTTGTCCGCCACTTTTACGCATTGAAACTCCCCTAGCCTTGTGCTAGTAGTAAGTGTTCTAAATTTTCATCTTGTGCTTATTTTTGGTGGTTAATAGATGATAGAATGATAAAAGCTAGGAAACTTTGAAGATCATGAACAAATCTTGAACTTAATGTGTTAAGGAGAGGATAAAGAGAAGATATATGTGTAAAGCATGATAAATCTGAAATATATGAGTATTAGTGAAGAAACATGAACCCGAGCGGGTCGGAACTTCTACGGTGATGAATACGGATATAGCCACACTTCGTCTTCTTCGCCCGAATCCTAGACCTGCAAATAAGAAGAGAGAAACGCGGGCAATGTAGAGATGGCCGGTAGAGGAAGAATCCCCTATTTCCAGCTACAAAAGTGTGTTGCCCTATATCTCATGCCCTAATGAGGAGGTCGAGACCTCCTTATATAGGAGAATATAGGAAAACCCTAACCTCAATGGGCCAGGCCCAGTTAGGGGTTGTCTCTACGGGCCCACAGCCTAGTGTAGTATAAACTACAATGCGCTGCGCTTCGCGGGTTAGGACGCAATAATAATATATAATTAATATAAAAGTGATAAATAGCAGGAAAGTCCGACCGTTCGGGTCGGGTCCAGTACCATACCTCGTCATGTCCCCCCAGTCTAGTGTTGCTCCCGCATGCAAGCGTGGGAGGAGCACTTAGACTTATTAGGAGCTCGGGAGAGAAGATCACTAATTTTAGGCTTACATGTTGTCCGAGTGCGAGAAAATTGTTGGCCACATTTTTTGTGGTTGTCGTTAGCTGTGAGTGGAGATAATGGAGCAGTGAATATCACACGATCGTGGAAACTGGTTGGATAAACCTAGCGCAAGCTGATTGATTGCAGGCAGTTGCCATTGGTATTGGCGCATTGCCATGAGCTCGTTAAGGTTACGCGTACGTGGTTAGGTCTCGTGCACGAGTCTTGGAACAGGCTAAGTTTTGGTAGTTAAGTACCTCTCCTTTGGATGATTTTTTCAGGTGTGGCCCTGCTTTAGCGCTGCGCCAATAGTCATGGGGGCCATTGCAAAATATTCACCTTTTGATGTGACTTTTGTCAGTTAGCATATGGTACGCTAACGGCGTTCAACCCATTGAAAGAGTCGAGGTTGATGTGACGACGATCCCTACCACGCGTCCGTGTCGCCGGGATTCCCGTTGCCGTAATGTACAGCCATTGGTGGTCATAGACGCATACGCGGATGTTATGCCACCTTAGGCGAATGTGAAAACGCTGGTGGGTGTACCAGTCGTTGTTATTGATGATCCGGTTATAGCAATTATCATTGCAGTCGGAAAGAATGATATACAATGCACCCCTGCAGAAGTGCTTGCTATGCTCAATGACCTCGGAAGGGTGCTTAGAGCATTATTTATGTTCCCCACAATGTCTTTATAATTGTGGGACAAGTACTTGGTTTTTCATCAGTGGTTGTGCATCTATTACCAAGATACCCACTGGAGTAGTAGTGGTTGAATACATCTATTACCAAGATGCCCACTCTTAGCGCTATATAATTTGATCATCTGACTTTGTTATTATGAAAAATATTTCGTGTCAGAGTTGTTTTTTACCGTGATATGCAGTTCAAATGCAGTGGTAATATTTTGTACCGTAATGTGCAGTTTAAATGCGGTGGTATGTTGTGTTTACAAATGTTTATATGAACACTTGTAGATATTAGAAAGTGCTTTATAACCCGCGCGGCGTTAATGAACACTTGAACAACAAAGTGTTTTCTACGCGCTTGGCATGAATGAACACTCATTGAGATAATAAAATGCTGTATACGCGCTAGGCGTGAATGAGCACTTATTGAGATAATAAATTGCTGTATACGAGCTAGGCGTGAATGAGCACTTATTGAGATAATAAAATGCTTTATACGCGCTAGGCGTGAATGAGCATTTATGTATGCTACTACGTGCTTTTCCTGGACGCGCCCTGGCGTGTGGAATGCTTATAGTAGGTGGCATGTCTGTTTACCTCGCCGACTGTGGCGTGAGGGTTTTCTTTTATCCATGTCGCGGACTAGTGTGGAGAACACGCATCCGAATGCGCATTTTTCCTGTCGCATAGCGTGTGGAATACTTATTCGAATGATCACGTATATTGGTTTTGTCGTGCGTTTGTCTTGACTACCAAATTGCATATGTTGTGTCAAGTGGTATAGTCATAGGCCAAATTATGTGAGAAGTATAAATATTGTCTGGCGTATTGAAACATCCACATGATATAAGAGCCGATGCGAGTTAATGTGCAGTGGATATCCCCTTAATGGGCAGCCTGCGGAAAACTGATCACTTTTAAGGCGTAATGGCGCTATACCCTGCTAGTCCCCCAGTTCAGTGCTGCTAAAGTATGTTAGTAGCTTTGAACTTGATAGGTAATAAAAACAAATCGACAAGTAAACATGAAGTATAACATGCGAAGAAGACTTCGACATGCTTATTAATCGATTTAGATGTATTGTAGATAAGTGTGCGTAGAATAGGGGTGAAACCTTTATCGACACTTTTTGTTTAGTGGGCCATTCTAATAGGCACCCTTTTAATATATGCAAGAATTATCAGGTCATTTTGAAAAGCAAATATATAACTTATGAAGTATTCCGCCAAGCTAGCAGGTTATGAATGAGTATCATATTTAAGGATGAGATTAAGAACCTGTCACCCGCGAGTCTTGTGCGTAGATGTCTGACATAACGCTTATGCCGAGTTCGAGATTGTCTATCGAATATAATAGTCCAGCGATTGAGGCGACATGGTGAGAAATTGCCTAGCTAGGTCCGCGTGCTTGCATAAGGATTATTCAACGTACAGGTTAGCATGGGTAAATATTATGACCATGTCCGCTCATAGTCGTGTTGTCCCGAGCAGATTATCCAGTTCAACGATGCTAAGCGTGTTAGGACTTACGTATCAAAAATAATGATATAGGTGCATATGACACGTCAGATGACCAATCGAGCGTGGCCCCATGCATGTGTGGGCAATGAAATCTTCCATTCATGTGTTTGGAATCTTATATTTTTGAGGTAGCATCGCCATGTCAGGTTATATACGGGCTATTATATATGTATATATATATATAGCCAAGTGAACCAAAGGCGTGCGATGAGATGTCAAGCGTGTTTGAACAAATAAAAGTGTGTCGCGCGACTAAATAAAGCAATAAAATAGGATTGTACCTGGAATTTGCGTTCCGAAATATATAGCTCAGCTTAATGAACTTCCGCTTAGGTCTATCCTTACCAAAGTATAGCTTGGTGAAGGAGTAAACGGCGACAAGAACCACCTTACCAGTAAGAAGGTTTGACAAGAAGTTGTCCAACCGAAATCTCGTTATTGAAGAAGGGGTTTCAGGTGTGCGTGAAGATCGATCATCGCGTTCTGCCAATTGAATGTATTGCAAAGCCACCCGGTGGAACATTAATAATATCTATTTTTGAAACAGACGACTATTCTATATTTGTTTAATAACAACAAAGTCTTATTATCATGCTCTTTTTTTTTATCTTTTTGGTCCATGGGGGTGTCAGATAAAGACATCATGAGAGTTGCTAAGGTCCAACCACCACGTGTATACTTGGTAACCACCCATTTCATGTCTTGAGTATAGTGTCAAAATTTGTATGACTTATCCTTAGTTTTGACATTATTGTTGTAATGTATCCAACAATTAAAGAGGGCCACTGTAAATGCTTACTTTGGCTATTGTGCTCTCCGGAAATAACTTACAGCCACTTTACTTGTGGGAAATGAACGATAGTTCGCCGGGGCTGCATGTTGATGATCCGCTGGAAGTGGCGGACCTGGACGGTAGTCTGCCAGAGATGGGGCAGAGCAATATTAAGTGGCAGAGCAAGATTAGTTGTGAGTGGTGGTCGGAGACATGGCACGCTGTGCGCGGTGACGGAGCTGTGTCTGCTGGCGCATTTTATGCGAAGGGTGAAGGAGGTGTGTCTGCTATGCAGATGGCGGAGTCTGTTCTACGTTGTGTGTTTAGGGTGCGGTAATGGCGTGACCAAAATAGTCACCCTCCGGAGATAGTCGAGGCATGATGGCACCCCGCCGGAGATGGTGGGAGTGAGAGAAAAAGTCCGCCGTAGTGGCGGGTAGAATGAAAACTGTCCGCTAGGGGTGGCGCGATGAATAAAGGTGTCCACCGTAAGTAGTGCCACCAAGAAAGGTGTATGCCGGAGATGGCGTGACCGAGGATGTTGTCCGCCAGGGATGGCAAGATGAATATCGTTATCCGCCAGGGGTGGCGAGACGAATGAAATTGTCCACCGGAGGTGTGGGCGGATGAAAAGCGACCGCCCGAGTTGCGGGGTGGATAAAAGTTTTCCCCGGTAGTGGTGGGTTGAATAAAAGCTTCCGCTAGCTGCGACGCGGGCAAGAATGACCACGCAACCCAACCGGTGAGGCGTCGAAAAGTGTGCTGGTTAAACAACGAATCACGCTGGAGAGGTACCATATAGAAAGGCGTTTCAAGTTTCGACCACTGCTTGAAAAAGGGGATTATCAGGCCAAAAATGGCAAAAGAAATGCGCACTGGGAACGGTGCGGCAAAGGAAGTCATAGCCGGAGTTGGCGTAATCATGAAAACTACCCGTTGCCGATTGTGGTGGCGTGGGTAAAAGATTTCGCCTGAGTTTGGCATGCTTAAAGAAAATCGTCTACTAGAGGTGGCGCACCAAGAAATTTGTCCGCCAGGAGGTGGCGCGCCCAAGAAAGTCGCCCGTGGGAGGTGTTGGTTTTGTATATCCATACTCCACCATATATGAGAAATTTGGCCCCCCAGATGGTATCGCACCATACTAGTCTTTCAATTTATTGTGGCGGGTACGTAGTTGATTGCAGGTAGGCGGAACTTTCCGCCATGCGCGGAACTTTCCGCCATGCGCGGAACTCCGTTACGCGGGTGTCTTCGGCGCGTTCGAGCAACCGAGTGTGCGTTCCGTCATTCACGAATCACTTGCACCAAGTTGTGTTGAGCCGATCGGCTATGGTCACCATGTTTCGATCCGGTGTCGCCAAAAACCATCTTGCGAATAAGATAACTCAACAACAAACTTGTTCAAAATATCAACGGGCCCATCTGGTAATTGTGTCGCTATATACACGCCTTTGAATAAGGGTCATTGGTGTATAAGTCAGGAATGCCCTGGTCCTATTATCATCTTTAATGCAGTCCAATAATAATAATATCATGTTGTGATAGTCCCCAGTTCGGTGCTCGATGCCGCGAAATACGTTAGTAGCCTTGAAGTGGCAATTACATATTGAAGATAATGCCATATACACAAAAACAATGTACCAAAGTTGTGATTGTCAATACTGGGCAATTGTTTTTTCTTTTTTTTTTTCTTTTTTTTTATATGACACTAGGTTCCCCATGACTTGGTCCCTAACAAAATGTATCAGTTGCAATTGAGGGGATTAAAAGTGTCCTTATAAGACGTATGAATGGTGATTTATGTGCCAAGTTTTGAGTTGTGGTGTAAGTTTGTAAACCACACATGTGAGCACAAGAATAAGTTCAGGGACGTCATACTTGCATTTTTATCTCTCTAGGAGTTTTAAAGATAATAGTGGAAAACCTTTTAGCTTCTCTCTCACACATCTCTTATGGTGCGGAGGCCGGCAGCGGAGAAACCGGTGGCGTACAACGCGGATACCGGTGGCGCAAACCAGCCGCGCGGCGCGCATGTTGGCGGTGTAAAGCGGGTTACGCGAAGGCGGACAAGCTCCAATGATATTGCATTATAACGGTTCGTCGTGCACGCGGGTGCTGGCGGTGCGGAATAGGTTGCTGTGAAGGCAGGAAAAACCTCAATGATGTTGCATCAAATGGTTCGCCACCCAGCGCAGGTGTCGGCGGTGCAAAATAGGTTGCGCGAAGGCAAGCTTTAATGATACTTCATTGTTATGGTGGTCCGTTGTAGACGACCGAATAAGATGGTAGGTTGCGCATGGTTGGGGAGGCATGTCCCGCTACGGGAGCATTATGGTGGTATACCGGAGATGAGGGTTGATACGCCGATGCATCAGAGAAAAGTCTACCATTGGTGGCGAATGGTCGATACGCATGAGAGCGTGAGAGAGTTGTTCGCCATGGGTGGCGCGTAGTGAAAACGCCGGTGGCTGGATTTCACTAAACGCAAGCGAGTGCCGCTGTCGCGCGGACGGGCGGTCGAACTCAGGTTTCACGGCGGCAGAGAATTCACTAAAAGATGTATATGCAGTAGGAGTTATACCTTGTGCAATACTGATTGTACCTTGACAACCGTAAATTACAACCTTTTCTTTTTTAGAATGGTGAACAATTTTCTTCATCAATATGTGTTAAAGAACAATGCAGTAAACAATTTTCTTCTATCCATATATGATAAAGAACCAATGCAAATTGCATTACTTAATTAATAAATTATTGAAAGAAACGTAGTTGGGAAGAATAGTTCCTAGATTCGAGGAAAACTATTCTTAAATATGAGGAAAACCCTTGAGAAGCGTGATCTGTACGTTTTCAATTATAATTTATGTTTGAAGATTGGATAAGCACATACCTTGTATAATAACAGATCTACACCCTATTGATCCGTGAGCAGATCTTCTGCAAGACACAGATCTAGAAATTCGGGTAGGAAAGAAAAGCGAGATGTGGTTCGTGTTGGGTCCCACGGATGGAGCCAATGAAGAAGCATGAACCCGAGCGGGTCGGAACTTCTACGGTGATGAATCCTAGACCTGCAAATAAGAAGAGAGAAACGCGGGCAATGTAGAGACGACCGGTAGAGGAAGAATCCCCTATTTCCAGCTACAAAAGTGTGTTGCCCTATATCTCATGCCCTAATGAGGAGGTGGAGACCTCCTTATATAGGAGAATATAGGAAAACCCTAACCTCAATGGGCCAGGCCCAGTTAGGGGTTGTCTCGACGGGCCCACAGCCTAGTGTAGTATAAACTACAATGCGCTGGGCTTCGCGGGTTAGTACGCAAAAATAATATATAATTAATATAAAAGTGATAAATAGCTGGAAAGTCCGACCGTTCGGGTCGGGTCCAGTACCATACCTCGTCAATTAGTCTGCTGTAAATAACTTATAACCTGTTGTAAATCATTATTAGAATGAATGGTAATCATATGTGTGCGTTTTAGTAGCCTTTAGACTGAAAACAGCTTGATGATGTGTATTTTCAGCCGCCGTTAACAGGCTGTAAACAGGTCTTAAACTTAATGAAAAACAGATATTTTGAATCTAAAATATGTTATTATGAGATACGGTTCTAATGGCACCGGAATCGTAATTTTTGGACTCCGTTTACTATTTTTAAAGTGTTAATTTGTAACAGCAACTTAAGCTGAATTTTGACAGCAATAAATGGGTGTCATACTTTCAGTCATAACCTGAGTTTTGTGATGAATCGGACCATGAAATTTGTACAGTAGATGAAAACAGATGCATTTGTAATTACCCCACTGGAATTTCGTAAATCGGACACTCGATGAATTTTTAATAAATTTTTCCGTGGACTGTGATCAGAAATACATAAATCTGAGTTCAGTCCGGAATATGAATTTTTATAAAATATTGGTAATGAACCGGACCCCGATATTTTTACACAATAAAATATGGAACGTTTAAGACATCCTGTAAAAGTTTGGGAATTTTTGGAATAATTTAACTATTTTATTAAAATGTCCGAAAACAGCCGGTTTTGAATATAAATGCTGAAATGACATAAGTTGTGACTCGCGTGTCTAAATGTCGAGTATGCTATCTGTGAATGATCTAACATGTTATATATGTTATGTGCATTATCGTATGTTTGATTTTGAGTGGGGAATGGATGGGAAACTTAGATGGGCATAAACCGTTAAAGTGATGCATGTTGTGTGATAGATACGTGTAGGAACTTTGTGTTCTATTTGAAAGCCACTAAATGACTAACTGGTAAATCATACTAGGACGTGATTGACCGACCTTGATTGTTAGCTATATTGAGAATCTAACCAAGCAAACCGAGGTGAGTTCACACACTTTCTAAGGCATGGGATTCCCGGTGGTTTGGGAATGGGTTAAAGAATTAAAACTAAATCTACATATCCTCCTTGGGTAGGATATGTACGGCCATCCTCCATAGAGTGGATGCCATTATTAAACCTATGAATTCTCCTGGTGCAGAATACGTACGTTCGTCCTCCTGGTGCAGGACAACAACCTTAAAACTAGCTAGACAAAACTCTATCAATAAGTCTCTCTTCATATCGACTTAATCGCCGAGGCCAATGGCGAGCGGGTCATTAGTTAATAGCGCTATTAGGTTTAACAAACCTCACACCGTGCCGTTCGGACGGGCGTGTACTAATGGACTATGGCAAAATGTCAGTGATGATAGACACTGATGTAGGGCACACCTATTGTTCGTAGTAGTCGATATCATACCGTCTAGTAGTTCAAACGGGGAAAGCCCCCACTGATTTTGGTTATGGTTTAGGTAATGAAAAAGGAACTGGTTAAACATACTTTCAACTACGGGGTAACCCCCACGGCAATTACGCCAACGAAAGTCAAACCACGTTTTTTTTTTCAGAAAACAACTTAAAACTAAACAACCAAACGTGAACTCACTCAACTTTGTTGTTGACTAGTTGTTACATGCCTTACAGGTCGCTAGGTGCTTTTGGAGCTTGCATGAGGAGAAGGTTGTTGTGGAATATGGGTTGTTATATCCCATACTTAATAATTGAACTTTATAAACCTATGGAACTTATGTTTGAGACTTTAAACTTATGAACTGTGAACTTATGTTTTGAACTTGCGTTTTATGCTTCCGCTGTTATCTTAAAATCGGTCACCTTCATTAGGTCACCAATCGTATTGTAGTTGGTTTCATTTACTTAATTGTGTTGTTCAATATGATTGGTGGCTCGATCCTGGTCACGTCACGCCTCTAAGCGGTGGTACTCCGCATGGTGGATTTTGGGGGTGTGACACTATGCGTCTGTAAATTCAATACCAACGTATCTACAATAATTTCGATGCCCAAAAGTTTGATTTTCGGGCCGAATGAATAAAAGTCATTTATGTGTTAATTGACCCATTTTAACTTTACTTGCTTAGTTACCATTTAACTATCAAACCAGTGGCGTCTTGTGCCCATCATCCGGGGCTTAACATCACTTGCATTACCTTACCAAATTCCATGGTTTAATGCTTTTGTGATTTACTTCGCCAATGCTACAAGTTAAGACACTATCACTACAATTTACACTATTATTCGACCCGTTGGCTCATCTTGTGGAAAATCCTCCAATATGATGATTACCAATTGGTTCCTTATTTAGACTAACTCTGTTAAGTTCCAATAACAATCATGATTTCTAAAATCAACACAACTTTTAATCAACAACGCAACTACGCATAATTTAACAACAATTCATTGAATGTAACGGGTATAGTTACATACTTGCATAACTAAACAACATTATCAACCAACAATTCTAATTAACTATTTTGAGCCGTTTGTTTGTCGAGTGAACTTCGTCACTTCTATGACATACCAACTCGCAATTGACACTACATTCTCATTAACTTTTCTAAGACTATTGTTTATACACAATGTAACGAAACCGAAGTTACGTACCTTTAAAGCACACCTTTCAAGCGTGTATCACCTCCGGCTTGTCCACTTGACGACCCGGATTCTTTACCTATAGAGTTCCATTCACAACCAAATTTAGAACTCTTTTATAACCAAAAATCGGACAATTCATTATGATATTCAAATATGCGTTTTTGTCCGATCTTTAACGTTTTACTCCTCACTTAGGCGTTTTAACAAACACCTAGCGGGTCAGATTTTTACATAACCATTACTAGGTTCTTGACATGTTATTTTCGTCTACATTCACTTCAATTAACAAATCTATACTAAATTTTAACATCACTAAATTTTAGATTCACCACATGAATTCAGATTTCACTAGAATAAAAACCATAATTCTAGTATTTATTTAGTTTCTACAAACTCACTAATCACCTACATTGGTGATTATAAACCTCACAAGTATAAAGTTGGATTTTAACAAGAAATCATCTAGGGTTTAACTCTAGACATCACTTTGCTTCTAATTTCATCAATACAACAATCATGCATGCTCAATTTTTTATTTTCTCAATTAACCTAAAACTGAACATGAATCAAAATACCAAAATTTTGCATACCTTTTGATCCCTGCAACGAGGTGATCACTAATTCGTGTTTGAAGCTTGATTTAGAGCAGATTAAGGGCTTCAATTTGTGAGTTTTATGTGAAAACTAGGGTTTGGAGGGCACTCCCTGGTCGCCCCTTTCTTCTGTACGACCCAAACACACACTCATGTGTGTGTTTGGTGTTTTATTTACTAATAAAACTTCCATTATCAAGTTTTTGCTAATTTAGTCCCTCAACTCTATTTGACTTATAGTTTAGGTGTTTTAACCTTATTATATATCACCTCAAGACTCTTAGCTAACTGGGTTATCGATTCCTAGTTAGCTTGTTCTTGTTTATTTTATGCTCTGTAAATCTGATTTAAAGTTTTATAAATTTCGGGGTGTTACACACACCAGACCCTAATCCCACAACAATCTCTTCATCTTCTCCCCTGCAACAATCCAACGGAGAACATCCACAACAATCTTAAACTGACACCTACAAACACTATATACTGTATATGTAAACCTAATCGTTCATTTGTGTCAATCAACAGGAACGAAAAGTTGACTGTACCTGATTTAGATGAATGAAATGCCAAATGAGAACAGATTCGATGTGAACTGAAGCTGCTGGTGGTGGAATTTGGAAGTGGAAGAAGCCTGCTGGATGCGTGATTGTATTGGTTCAAACTCCGGACATGTGCGGCGGAGATAGATGGCGGCGATGAGGTGATTAACGGCTTCTTAGGGCGTTGCAGGAGATCTATAACCACCGCCATAGATAGTGTGAGTGGAGAGAAAAACGGTTAAGAATTTTGACCGTGTCTACCTACCGCATTCATCCTGTGTTTATTCAAACCCTAGATTTTGCGTTGAATGTTTCTCTCTCTAGAAACACAGTTGTTTAAATTCTTTGCAGAGAGGTTCTCTCTCTCTCTCTCTCTAGAATAACATGAGAGATATTTATTAATAAATAAATTGATTTAATGAACATTAAATGACCAAACTACCCCTGCAGATAAAGACAAAAAAGGGAAGTTCAAACAGTCAAAAATGAGGGATTTTGAGTTTTGGACTAAAATGGCAACAAAATGCAAACCACAGGGACCCAGATGTAATAACTTTGAGATTTGGACTAAAATGGCAAAACTGGCCAAACCACAGGGACCAAAATGGCAGTTTACTCCAAAATACTTTTTCTCTCTCCTTTTCAATTAAATAATATTTTTATACTTTTGTCATTACATTTTTCTCTCTCCTTCACTCACAACCACTTTGAATATATGTTAAAAAATTATAGTAGGTGAACAGTGTCTCCCCAAATATACAGATGAACAGTAACATTTTCTCTCTCCTCCACTCACAATCACTTTTTATACTCTTTATATTTTAATAAAAAACAGTTTTCAATGAAAAAAAGATTTAAACTTTAATAAAAAATCAGTTTTCAAAATCAACGCGTGATACTTTCAACGCGTTGATAATATAACGCGTGAAACTTAGGGCGGCGGTGTTCCGTTCTTGTTTAACGAGTGATGGGGGTGGTATAACGGACCACCCCGTGTGGCCTTAGATCTCCAAATGCCATATATTTTATGCAAACATTAATTTATCAAATAATATTAATATAATATATTTTTTCACAACAAAAACAGAAATGAGTGTCAGCAAGATTTGAGAATACAGCTCTGACAATCAAGTAATAGGAAATTTGTCAGTTGACCCATGACAGAAAGACAAGGGAACCATCTCATCTGTGTCATTTTTCAAATCTCAATAATCTCTCTCTTTCTTCTCAAATCACTTTGAATTTCCCAACATCACTCCCAATGTTCATTTCTTTACTCATAAACATTAAAAACCACTAGCAACAATATAAATTTTTATCACTTTAGTTAGTCACTCGAGGAACTTCATTCCAAGAAGATCAACAAAAAACACAACATTTTGCTTTTAGAGACAAACAAACCAACAGATTTTCACTCATTTCTTTAGGTCTTTTTGCCAGAAATTGAATATGAAATTTGTAATGTTGTGGGTTCTGGTTTTATTTAGGGTTTTGGTTTCAATGGTGGGTGCTTCTGACAGTCTTCTTTCTCCAAAAGGTGTCAATTATGAAGGTAATCATTAGTTCATTTTGTGTGCATTGCAAAAAGAAACTCAAAAAAACAAAAAAGATTGCATTTTTATAATAACCCATCTTTTGATTTGGGTTTTGGTTTAGTTAAGAATGTGTTTTGAGGCTTAATTACTTGTATTATGAAGGTAATCATTTTGGGTACACTGCAAAAAGGAACAAAAAACAATAAAGATTGCATTTTTATAAAAACCCATCTTTTGATTTGAGTTTTGGTTGATTAAGAATGTGTTTTGAGGCTTATTTAGTTGTAACAGTTGAAGATGTTAAATGTTTTTTTTTTTTTTGACAGTGGCTGCATTGATGTCTATGAAGGGTAAAATGATTGATGAGTACCATGTGCTTGATGGATGGGATATTAATTCTGTTGATCCTTGTACTTGGAACATGGTTGCTTGTTCTTCTGAGGGTTTTGTAATTTCTCTGTCAGTATTCAACTTTCTCAAGCTTTTTATATTTAAGTGTATATTTAGAACAGTAAAAGATGTTTGGATTTGTGTATTTTAAATGATTATGATTGTTTAAAAGTGTATATTTAGAACAGTAAAAGATGTTTGGATTTGTGTATTTTAAATGATTATGATTGTTTAAAGTTAGGACAGTTTGGTAATCCACATTTTTCTCAATGATTAGCTATAATCACTTTCAAAGCATATCCAAACATCCCTGAAGTGTCATGCTAATAGTTCTTTTTTAGTAGTTTCATTACCAATATATTTATGTGAAATCACTTATTCTTGTAAATTACAGTGTATCATTGTCATTTTGGCAAGAATGATGGTTAATTTTTAATAAATAGTTCAATATGATGGTTCAAAGATTCAGTTGACCATTTTCAAATTCAAGATTTTGACTTCCTTTACATTGACAATACAAAAACTTTACGTTTGTTGCATAAGAAGCATTATCATCTCAGATATTAAAACCGACTTTGACGTTGAAATGTAGTCTATCTACATCATTGTGCATCTAACTTGTTGTAATATTGTCATAAATGCTTCTCAGTGAAATGGCTAGTACCGGATTAGCAGGCACATTATCCCCAAGCATTGGAAATTTAGGACGTCTTCGCACATTGTAAGTTTATTAAATGTATCCTTTAAACGGTATATTCGGATTTCTTCATTTATTAGGTTTTCTAAGTTAATCAAATGATGACCGTATTTTGTAATTAAAATCCATTTCTTATAGGTTACTACAGAACAATGCATTATCAGGTCCAATCCCAGCTGAAATTGGAAAACTTACAGGACTAGAAACTCTTGATTTATCAAGTAATCAATTTGTAGGCGAAATCCCAAGCTCCTTGGGTTCTTTAACTCGTCTAAGTTATCTGTAAGTTTTCGCTAAAGTTTCCCTTCATGATTTTCTTTTTTTTATTCACATCGCGTGTCTAATATTTTTGGACACATTTTTCAGGAGACTAAACAAGAACAAGCTGTCAGGGGATATTCCCGGACCTGTGGCAAACCTCACAGGTCTTTCATTCTTGTATGTCGTTTTTTTTTTTTTTTTTTTTTTGCAATTTTGGTACGACTATGTTTGTTCCAATAAAGTTGGAATAAATATTCACAATGTGACCTCTGCAATATGTATATGAATATATATTGTGGATATTGCAGGGATGTGTCATTTAATAATCTCAGTGGGGCCTCTCCAAAGATTAGAGCTAAAGATTACAGGTATCATCACCGTTCTTGTTATGAAATATAAGAAGCATACACTTTATCAAGCTCGTTAATGACTATTATATGGTTTAACATTTTTGTTTTTAAAGATTTTGCGTGCGTAATGTTGCTGACACAAACATATTATATATTTTTATTAACAACTGGTTTTGCAGGATCACTGGGAACAATTATCTTTGCACTTCATCATCCTCGTTAAGTTGTGTCAACGTCCCTAGAGTCGCAAATGGTAATCTTTCTTATCAGTTGTTGAGTGACTGTTGATATGTTTTTCTTGCTTTAAGTATCTATGTCTAATATATATATAAATAATTTTTTGTTCGACTTGCATAGAAAGCAACTCAGGAAAGCAAGTTGACAATCACCACCGTTGGATCGTTTCCGTTACACTTGGAGTTATTTGCACGTTCGTGGCTTCTATAATGGTTCTTGTTTGTGGGGTTCATTGGTACCGATCTCGCCTTGTATGTACATCCTATGGTATATCTCCTATAAAATAATCAACTTTTTTTTATAAATCAAACATTTGTACATCCCATAGTGCATTCTTTGTGATAAAAAATAACTTTTTTATTTTTTAAACATTTGCAGTGCAGCAAGATTACGAGTTTAATGTCGGTCATTTACAGAGATTTACATTTCATGAACTACAAGTTGCAACCGGGAATTTTAGTTCCAAGAATATATTAGGTCAAGGCGGTTTTGGGGTCGTTTATAAAGGGTGTCTTGTAAATAGAAGTTTGGTGGCGGTAAAAAGACTAAAAGACCCTAATTTATCAGGGGAAGTACAATTTCAGACTGAACTTGAGATGATAAGTTTGGCATTGCACCGGAACCTTTTACGTCTTTACGGATTTTGTTTAACTTCTGATGAAAGATTACTTGTTTACCCTTATATGCCAAATGGCAGCGTTGCAGATCGCTTGAGAGGTAACCAAATAAAGCTAATCCTTTTGTTTCTATATAAGTATTGACTGGTGACTTTCTATTTTTGGTTGTCAAACCTAACAACTTGAAATTCGAGATTAATGTTGTTATTTATCATACATTCTCGACGCTTTTAAGGAAAGTTATAGTGATTCTTACATAGGTAATATTATTATACTTGTTCTTAAAAAGTCAAATACACTTTACATGAAGTTCTATGTATAACATAGTTTGTTTGACCTTGATAAGTCAACTTTTGTAGAAGAAAGAGGGGAACAGAAAAATTATCTTTACTCTTCGAATGTTTTTCTTGACTTCTATTTTTGGAGGTCAAACTTTACAGTTTTGAAATATAAAACGAATATACTTCTTTAAATTATATTTTCAATAGTTTAAAGCCAAATTACACTGGTTCGTATTAGTTTAGTGTCGTTGCATCTTTGTGTTGAAAGGTGACACCTTTTAGATGAAATTCAAGTTAAATACTTCACATTTTGACTCTCGAAAGTCAACCGTTAGAGAAAAGAACATAAACACAAAGTTATACTAGTCTGCTTATACTTAACTTGAATTTTATTAAACAGATGGTGGTCGGGAAACACCGATTTTGGATTGGAATAGAAGAATGCATATCGCACTTGGAGCCGCAAGAGGACTACTATACTTACATGAACAATGTAACCCCAAAATAATCCATAGAGACGTAAAAGCTGCAAACATTTTACTAGACGAGAATTTTGAAGCAATCGTTGGTGATTTTGGTCTCGCTAAGCTATTAGACCCCCTTGATTCACATGTCACGACCGCGGTGCGTGGTACCGTGGGCCACATTGCACCAGAATATCTCTCCACCGGTCAATCTTCTGAAAAAACCGACGTTTTTGGTTTTGGAATACTTCTTTTGGAACTTATAACGGGACAAAAAGCTTTAGATACTGGCAATGGTCAAGTTCAAAAGGGAATGATCCTTGATTTGGTATGTTGACTTAAAAGTTAAAAGTCAAAAGTCAATTTTTTTTTAGTAAAATGCCATTTTCGTCCCTGAGGTCTGGCTAGTTTTGCGACTTTTGTCCAAAGGTTTGTCTTTTCGCATCTGGATCCAAAAGGTTTGAAATTTTTCCATTTTCATTCAGCTTATTAACTCCATCCATTTTTCTCCGTTAAGTCAGGGTATCTCCGTCTTTTTAGTTAACTTAAAGGGCAATTCGGTCTTTTTCACTTTATCTACAAGCATTTCACATAATGTACAAGTATTCCAAAGACCGAATTGCCCTATAAATTAACAAAAAAGACAAAAATACCCCTGACTTAATGGAGAAAACTGGATGAGTTAACGTGCTAGATGAAAATGGCAAGATTTCAAACCTTTTGGATCCAGATGCCGAAAAACAAACATTTGGACAAAAGTCGCAAAACTGACCAAACCTCAAGGATAAAAATGGCACTTTACTCCTTTGGACAAAAGTCGCAAAACTGACCAAACCTCAAGGATAAAAATGGCATTTTACTCCAATTTTTTTTGTTAAACTATTGGTCAAGGTCAATGTCTGACTTGGTTGACTTTATGTATACAGGTTAGAACTTTATATGATGAAAAGCGGTTGCACGTGTTGATAGACAGGGATCTGAAAGGTTGTTATGATGAGCAAGAGCTAGAGAAGGCTGTGGAACTTGCACTCCTTTGCACTCGGGCCCACCCGACTTCTAGACCAAAGATGTCAGAAGTCATGAAGGTATTAGAAAGTATCGCTGGTCAACCCTGCAATTTGGACGAGACACAAGCGGAACCCGCCCAACAATGTGTTGAAAGAGCTTTTAGCTTTTCTAGGAGTCACAATGATGCTCGTGAAGGGTCCTCGTTTATAATAGAAGCAATGGAGCTTTCTGGACCTCGCTAACGTCTCTATATGGCGTCTTGAAGAATCAGTTGTGGTGTAATTGTGAATATTTAAAGTTTAGAAATGGAGCCATAAGTTTTGTTAGGGTCTTTGATTATATGCCAAAACTGATGTGTAGTAAGCAATGGCATGGCTTAGAGTCTTAGACATTTCAATGACTATCATACACGTGCATTGCACTTGGTACTAAGAAGTATTCAAAAATTAGACTTGGTACATAATTAGTCCTTGAGTTATTAAAAGTTTGTCATTCATTCTTTTTACTAGCATTCATGTCACTAATTTTGTTGTGGTACTATGTACGTCTCGTAAAACAGGTGGGTCAGGTAACAGGTTAAAAGAGTTCGGGTCACACTGAGTTCAAGTCTGCAAAATAATTTTGGTAGCAAATGAAAAAAAAACATTTTATTTTTTTATAGAGTTAAATGCCATTTTAGTCCATGTGATTTGGGTCATTTTGGCAGTTTAGTCCAAAGGTTTGAAACATTACCATTTTAGTCCAAAAAGCGTTGTCATTTAGTCCACTGGGTTAACTCCGTCCATTTTTTATGTTAGCTAGAAGGGTAATTCGATTATTTTATATGGTCGAATTTCTCTTCTAGTTAACAGAATTACATTTAAAATGACTTAAATGCCCTTCTAGTTAACAAAATAAAGGGATGAAGTTAACCCAATGGACTAAAATGGCAATGTTTAAAACTATTTAGACTAAAATGACAACGTTTCAAACCTTTGGACTAAATTGACAAAATGACCCAAACCCTAGGGACTAAAATGACATTTAACTTTTTTTTATATTTATATTTGTTTTATTTGATTGTTATTTTAAAAGGTAGTGGGTAGTGAAATCATTACACACAAATGTGAAAATAAGTGAGTGAGACCTCATGTCTACGTGACAGTAACGTGGAGTGAAAAAATGTGAGTCCATAACATAGCCTTAACATTTTGTTATTATATTTATAGAACTAGGTTAGAACCTCATGTATTACACGGGTTGCATAAATGTAATTTTATATAATAAATAATAAAAAAAATACACCTTTAAAAAAACTCATGTATTGCATATGTTGAATAACTTATAATGTCATATGTTTACACATACAATCATCAAGATTTATACTTTAAAAATGAATTTTAATGTAGTATTTACTTGTTATAACATTTTACCTTGTTTTCTCATTTATTATTAGGTTGAAAACACATGTATTACACGTTGAATCTCATTTTTATGATACATTCATTATGAGATACAATAATTTTAATTAGTTTTATGCACCTTAATGCTTACTTGTTTATTTCATTTATAAAACACTCGTTTCAAATTTGTATGCAAAAGAGTTTACGATACGTGTGTTAGATAACATTGTCGAATTAGGTCAGATGATAAGTGCTAAGCTTAATGAGCTAACCGTACGCGTGGCGAAAACTCGTGAGAAACATGTAGAATTACAAGAAGCTATCGACGCGCGTGTCATGTTGTTCCTAATCATGCTGGTAACAATTAGTATGTTTAGGAATATAACTATGTTATAACATTGATTGTAAATTTTGTAAACTTTATGTTAATAATCGATGTAACTATGTACTAACATTTGACAATCGTAAGGTTTGATGTTTTAAAATGTAACGAGCAACTTTTATGTAAAGTTAAAAATAGGTTCATTTCGTCTTATGCCAAACATCTAGTTAAAACTATGCTATAAATAAAAAAAAGAGATAATTACTGTTTCTCAAAAATCACTATTTCAGTCCATTAGTTTAAAAATTGTGATTTCAGTCCCTGTGGTTTCACTTTCGTAACCATTTCAGTCCATGTGGTTTCACTTTCGTAACCATTTCAATCCATTATTCTGTTAAGTACAGGGACTGAAATGGTTACGAGGTGGATTGAAATGGTTACGAAAGTGAAACCAAAGGGACTGAAATCGCAATTTTTAAACTAATGGACAGAAATAGTAATTTTTGACAAACCACAGGGACGAAAACAGTAATTAACTCTAAAAAACTTTGTCATTAAATTCGGATTAATAAATAAAAATATTAAATAAATTTTATATAGTTAAAGAGGGATTAATAAATATAAAAATATTTAATGTTTTCATAAATGCAAATCAATGTGAAACAGAGGAACAAAATGGTAACTGACGAGTCTATAATGTATATTAAAACAAAACATTTTGGTGCCACTTGGCGTAAATTTAATCCACAAATTGCCACCTGGCAACTTAATACTCCTTAATGGAATAAAATGAGCGGTAAAACAAAAAACCCTTATGCCTCTTTTGTGTTTGTTCACCCGCTCCTCAATACACGGCTTTTTTTCCTCTCAACACCTATCTTCTCTATCAAGCTATTTCACTCCATTTATTATTTAGCCTTCTCTGTCTACACATCCTCCAAATCCAGTTTAACAATTTAGCACAAATTAGCCCTAAAATTTGGTCACTAACATCAACGATGACTGAGGCAGCGATTAGAACAAACCGCGTATGGCGAGCGTCAAAGACATGCATCTCCTCCAAGACGGTACCCCTCCTGGTGGTTTCGCTCCGGTCTGCTATGCTCGCCGGATTCAGTGCCGTCACCATATTCCTCGCTGCTTTTGGCTCTATCTCTTGGGGCATGTACCAGGTCGGCAAGGGAATAACATCCGTCGGTACATTTTTTCTGATTTCAGAAACCCTAGGTTTTGTTTAATGTTTTTGTTGATCGAAATGTGAAATGTAGTATTTTGAGATCTGATATGGATGTGAAGTGAAATTAGGTCGTCTTTAGGGTTAGATTAACCTAGATATATATATAGATATACCAGGGATGTTTAATTTTAGGAGAGTGACGTTTGTGTTTGGTTTATCTAATTTTTTATAGAACTTAATGGTTGTATATTGATGTAATGATGCTGCAAACTGTAAGTTTTGGTGTGTTGGATGCAAATTTGTAATGAAAGATCAGTATTTGGGGTTAAACGCTTTTTGGATGGAAGTAACATGTTATTGATGATTAAATTAGCAATATGGGGGATTGAGATGTGATTTTAATTTGAACTATGTTGAATTTGGTGGTTTGGAATGGAATTTGGGATGGTCTGGTAGCTAGGTGATGCTTATTTTGTTAGGTATAGGCTATCTAGAAGAGAGTAATGAATCGTTTGTCTGTAAATTGTTGTTTGCTTTCTCTTACATGGCTACACATTGATGCATCGAGTCTACTTGATCAGCAGGAAGCCAAAAAGCCTGCTGTTAAAGCTCCTCTTTAGTTTTTATGTTAATTAGTCTAACTGTTTTTTTTTTCCCTGAAGTAAGTTTGGGCTATAAAGTTTCTCTTTATGCTTTTAAAAAATTGTGAATAAATTTATTCTACAGCCTCTTTACCTTGGGGATTGGCCAGGTGTTTCGGTTGAGTAATGCTATAACAGCCAAGTTTTGTAGACATTCCATTGATTTGAACACCTTTTATGCCAATTTGGCTATTTTGTTTTTATAAATAAATAGTGTTATATATATGGCTTAGTTCTTATTCCATAACATGAAAATGTTTCATTTGTATGTAATTATATATATATATACTTATTCCTCGTGGTAGGTTTGTACAGTACATCCAGCAGCCACCGGAGTAAGATAATAGGTTATTACTTTGCTAAAAGTTTAAAAGCCAGACTATTACTACAATAATTTGATTCTTTCTAAATAAGCCGCTTTAGGAAACAACCATTAAGAGCACATTTCAAGCGGCTATATACCAGCTTGCCTTATACTGTCCATTCAATATAAAACACATATAAACGGGTCCAAATCCCCATATTTATAACTAGGCGCTTTAAGTATTGATTTTCAGGTCATTGGTACACTTGACTAAAAAAGCTTAAAATGAGTATGTTAAAAGCTATATTGGACTGATCTTGTATTGTTTTATGTGTTATGCCTTGCCACTAATAGTTTAAACAAAATGAGTAGATTGGCGAGTCGGTTTTTACGCTTCAATGAAAGTTACCGAAGTGGGAGTTTAAAACCTATCTTGGATGGCACGAGCAGGTAAGTTTAATCACATTATCTTCACATCATTAACATGTTTACATAATAAGCTACATTCTACTTAAAACAAATCCACTTCTTATGATGTTGTACAACAATCACTGGAATCCATCATTACCACAACCATATTCGCTTTATTCTTCTTCTCAGTCCGTATTCACGATCCTGCCAATGTAAATTACATTAAAATTTGTTAACCCATTTTACTAATTCAACCTTAATTACATTTTCTCAATAAATGAAATTAAAAAAATACACAAAGTATACTGTGTAAAAATGTATATAACTTTGTATGGGTCTCACGTCTTCTTTAATGTAGACAACATATGGTCAACTAAATGTTTTGTTCATAAATATATTGGACGTAGATACAATTGTAAGCCATGTAAACACATACATTCGACCAAATATATGATTTCTTTTTATAAATTTTCGTTTTTAATTAGTTTTGGTATAGAATGTAGATACTTAAAATGGAATCTTTCATATATTTTTTAAATAATCACTGTCTAGAGTTGGTCTGTATCTGAAACAGCCAGTTTTCACCCACGGTCAGCTGTATGTTGCTTTATCGAGAGTTAAAACCAGACAAGGAGTTAAACTTCTGATTTTGGACAATGACGGCAAACCTACTAATAAAACGACAAATGTAGTTTACAAAGAAGTATTTCGTGACTTGTGATCTCCATGTACTCATTCATCGTTCGATCATTCATTCCATGTAACTGTTCTCTAAAATGATCCATAACATTTTTTTGAAGTCATTTAATGTTTATTTTTTGTTGTTTTTAATGAATTTTGTTAACGTAATACAAAACATGTATACTCATACACACACTTAAATATTAACCTAAAATTCTACATAAATAAACAGTACGTTGACTTATAATTCGCTATCCATTATCTTCCATAAACACAATATTACACAAATTTGCATCATCATGTATCTCGAGAGATTAAATTATTTGTCTCATTGTAGTTTACTAATTTATTATTACTTGAACGGTCATTTAATTCAAACGATTAGTTCAATAAATTAAACTTATTCATTTGTGTTTTAGTCCACCCGCGAACCTCGCAGGTTCTTAAACTAGTTGTTTATGTATCAAAACTTGTACCAAATGTAATTATATTATTCTTAAGTGTCTTAAAACTGAATTGAAATTAGTTGTCTCAAAAAAAGATATATTATCTTAGTAGTATAAATATAGATATATAATACACTGATTGTGATATACCATATCATTTTAGCTTATTTCATACCAACAAAAATGGCCACCTCATCATACCACACCAATTTTTAGAAACCTTCATTGTCACTCCATTAAATATAGTTTTAAATAAATATCGTAATACATTAACATAAATCCGTTGTAGTCTAGTTGGTTAGGATACTCGGCTCTCACCCGAGAGACCCGGGTTCAAGTCCCGGCAACGGAATTTTTTTTGATTCTTTTCCAAACACAGGGGCAAATTTGTCAATTACATCCATTAAGCGAAACCCTAGCAGGCCTTAAACTTCCAATAAAACCCTTTTCTTCCCCATCCTCTCTCATTTTGCTCCTCCTTTCACAACCCTCCGCCGCCGCCGTCGCCGTATTCCTCCGCATCTCCAATGGTAGATTCTTTCTCAATTTCTGTCGTTTACTGATTCGTTGATAACTTGTTCATCCAATAGTTAATATTGTTTATATGTTTGTTGAATTGATTTGTAGGCATCAGAAAGGAAGCAAGCGAATCCAATGAGGGAGATTAAGGTTCAGAAACTGGTTCTCAATATCTCCGTCGGTGAAAGTGGTGATCGTCTCACTCGCGCTGCTAAGGTCCATACTATCTCTATATCTATATCACTCTCTGTATTTTGTTTGTATTTATCTCATTTGATGTATGAACTTTTACTGATTTAGGTTTTATTGTTGTGATATTAGGTTTTGGAACAACTTAGTGGCCAGTCTCCTGTGTTCTCCAAGGGTAAGTTATACTATAGTATCCATTATTTTTTGTTTTTGAAAGTTAGAAGCAATATTTTGCATTTTATTTGGCTACAGTTGTTGATTTTAGGTGCTTTAGCTTTCAATTTAATGTCACAGTTTTAGATTTTTTTGTTTAAAAGATGTTCTTGTATTATCTTTAGCTGCTGTGGTTTGCTTTTTGAAAACTGTGTTTAACATACAGTTAGATTGTGTGTTGTTGTTTAACAAGAGTTTTATTAGATGCATTCGGTTTCATTTGGGTGCATCTGTACAGTTGATATGTTTGCCCTGTGCCTTTGTTTTGGTTCACAAGCCCTCAAATTGCGTAGATTGACGTGTATAATGTATTGTTTTTATTGGTACAGCAAGGTACACTGTGAGATCTTTTGGCATTAGGCGTAACGAAAAGATTGCGTGCTATGTCACTGTTAGGGGTGACAAGGCAATGCAGCTCTTGGAAAGTGGCTTGAAGGTTAAGGAATACGAGCTTTTGAGACGCAACTTCAGTGACACTGGCTGCTTTGGTTTTGGTATTCAGGAGCACATTGATCTTGGTATCAAGTAAGTTAGTATATCTCTTTCATGGTTGTATCTTTTTGTTGGTTTATTATTATTAACGTTAATCATACGACAGGTATGATCCATCTACTGGTATCTATGGTATGGACTTCTTTGTGGTTCTAGAACGCCCGGGTTACCGTGTGGGTCGCAGACGTAGGTGCAAGGCTCGTGTTGGTATCCAGCACAGAGTTACAAAGGACGACGCAATGAAGTGGTTCCAGGTGAAGTATGAAGGAGTTATCCTCAACAAATCCCAACAGATTGGAGCTTAGAAGACATCATAAGTTTTCTTTTGGCGGTGAACGTATGATGTGGCTTACCAGAGGTTCTATTTCATCAATTTTTGTGTTTTCAGTATTTTGCATTTTGACTAGTTATGTTGTTATTCTCTTGTTATAGTGGCTGTTTTTAGGATGGAATTTATTCAACTTTGTTTTGATCAGATGTCTTTTTTACTACTTTATTTATGACATGCTGTATTGATTTTGTGTTGCTGTCATTGTGCATTATTATGCATACAAATGTCATGAGTAATTGTTTATTTAAAGCTTTATGAAATTTAAACCATCAACATATGATGCTTTTTGATATAAGGTCAAAGCTGACCAACATAAGATTAGGTTCAATAAACACTAGAATGTCTTTAAATATAAATCAAAACTTCATATTTACTCTTTCAAGTCTCACCATTTGATGGAGCTTAGAGTTAGAGGTTATACTTGTATGCATTTCATTGATGGAGCTTAGAGTTAAGAGGTTATACTTGTATGCATTTCACTCCTGACCTGTATTTTTATAAACCATTTGATGGATCTTTAGAGGTTAAGACTTAGGGGCTGTTTGTTTAACTGTTACTGAGGTTCTTAATGGTTCAGACATCTTACTGGTCCAACACTTAATGGTTCAGACTGTTTGTTTCGCGAGCATGTGTCTGAGTGATTCAGACATTTGTCTCTGAAGTTGCCAAACAGTCCCTTAGTAATCAAAACTTCAGCTTTACCCTTTTAAGTCCTGTCATTTGAACTAAGATTCGGACAAGTTTATGAGTATGTATTTCACATCTCTAACCCATATTATAACCTAACTTGATTCTTTCTGGTCTACTTGTAAATCCTATCCTAATTATAACAACAATGTTGTGACACTAAAATCCTATACATGGTTATCACAAGGAGCAATTCCAATCTTGACTTCCATCAATATAACTGAATGATTATCACACATGATCACCGAATTGAAAAACACTTCTAAACTTTGTTGTTTTCAAGATTCAAATACTTTAGGTCCTTCGTTTTGGAGATAAAAGAACATAAGAAAAATAGTTCAACTCTCTAATAAAAACAACATATAATCAATGCATAGTTTGATCCATCAGTTTAAGGAAGCAGTGAGCACCAATTATGCTGTAATCCATTTATACAATCAAGTATTTAAGAAAATGGGAAAAAAATACATTACGGAAACAAACATTTCAAAAATTATAGTTTGCAACTTTGCACTCAACAATCAATTGCAATGCATCCTTGTGTAAGACTGGAATCACCTTTGCTAACAAACGGATCAATCTTCACCCACACAAGCGAGAAAACAGACGCCAACAACACCGACCACAAGATAACGATGGTGGGAGTCCTGTTCTGGCGACCCATGAGACCTTTAAGGAACGGGTACAAATGAAGAATCACCCAGAACGCAAAGAACACTTTCCCAAACAGTGGGCCCCAAGCCTCGTACCCTTTGTTTAGCGCATCTGAAAACCCTGCCACAACGCCCACTAAGTTCAGTACCAGCAGGGTCGTCGGAGGGATCAAAACCGTAGTCCATTTGATCATATAAAGCTCGCCGAACTCCTGATCATCAGCCGCTTTTGCGGTAACTGTGAAGTTGGTATCCACACCCGCCAGCATTTTCAGGAATCCTTGAAACACGGCAAACAGATGAGCGGAGACACCACCGATGACCCAAAATTGCTCGTTTCTCCAAAGCTCTTCGATGCTGACACCGCTCCATCGAATTTCAAGAACACTGGTTGTAATAATCGACAAAAAGAGGCAAAGAAACCAAACCGCTGCTATATTGGAAAGCTGAATGAAAGCAAAAACATATCAGTCTTTTCATTTTTTTAGTTGCAATTATAATAACAATAATAATTACCGTTGGGATGATGAATTTTCCGGTCAGAAGGCAGATTGCGGGCAATGTGCAGTATGCAACAAGAGGGAGAGATGTGAACGGATAAACGATGGTGTTAATATACGCAAGTCGTTGAAGCAACTTAAGGCGGCCGCCACCCCAACCATACCACAACGGGCAGTGCCTACTCAAAAAGATCTCAACCGATCCAAGGGCCCACCTCAAAACCTGGTGCAACCGATCTGATAAGTTGATAGGAGCCGAACCTTTAAATGCAGGTCTTACTGGCATGCAGTATATCGATCTCCATCCCCTACAATGCATCTTGAATCCCGTTAAGATATCCTCTGTAACTGATCCATAAATCCAGCCGATCTGTTGATTGTTGCAAACAATTTTCGATCAAGAAACGATTAATAATTTAATATGTCGATTAAATATTCAGATCATAGAGGAATATATTATAATGATCGACAATTTACCTCTTTACCCCATGCGGTTTTCTCTTCATACCCACAACTGATGACATGAATTGCTTCATTGATCATAGTTGCAGGGTTCGCAGACTCGGCTAATCCGCCATTCTCCATTAACGTAGACTCGATAAACACCGAAGACATTCCAAAAGTTTTCTCAAAGCTCATCTGCGATATGAGTAATGAGCGTTCGTAATCATCATAACCTGAAAATGTTAAAAAAATAATGTAAATTTGGTGTTAAACTGTTAACTAAAAGTCTAAAACACAAACTTGTAACAGACTAAAACTTACTTTCTATCTCCTTGAGGTTAAAAATGGCAGCATTTAGATCATCCCTTCTCGCATCACGCTTAAACTCTTCGAGATCTTTCTTGGGCTTCTTGGGCCCACAGCAACAAGAAGAAGATGAAGGACTTGGTAATGTTGGTAAAGACTGAGGCCCATAGCCGTATAGAGCTTGCCGATAGAACACACAGCCTGTTCCTACATAAACAGGTCCTTGAATCCCATCTAACCCTTTCATGTTAACCTGAAATAAACAAAAACACACAACTATGTTTGAACAATTATAATGCAATCTAATCTGTAGTGAAGTATGAAGCTTACATCAAAGAAAACTGTGTTCCGATTAGCATATCTGTCACTACGGTCAATGCCATCAAACCTCTGAGGGAACTGAATATAGCACACGTCACGACTAACTTGAGGGTCCATCAAGAAACACATTGCCTCTCTTACAGCCTTACTATTATTCAAGTAGTGATCACAATCCAAATTAAGAATATATGGTGCGTTTGTGAGAACCGCAGACACCCTCACCAAAGCGTTTTCAGCACCAGCTTTTTTATGATGTTGATATCCCGGCCTCTTTTCTCTAGATACATAAACGAGTCGAGGAAGCTCGTTTCCTTCAATGTCATGGGCCCCACTGTGTCCTAGGAATACCTGGATCATGCCCGGGTGGTCCCGCGGGTTATTTCCGGGCCACGGTGTTCCATCTTGCATCGTCCATCCTTCTTCCGGAGTTTTCTGAGCTTTCGCTACTAACGCATTCACCCGCACTTTGTACTCCTCATATTCTCTCTGCAATTATAAAAAAAAATTAGTATTTTCATACCATATTTATAACATCTTGGTGTTTTGTTACTTGTTTTGAGACTTACTTTCATTGCTCTACGTTCTTTGACGAACGATGGCTGCACTTTGTCTTTCAAGTAGTCGATCTTCTGAGAGAAGTAAAACTCAGGTGCGCGTGGTTCTATTGAGAATCGTTTACAAAACGGAACCCACTTTCTTGCAAACTCGGCAGTTTCAACTAAGGACTCAAATGTGAGCATTGCAGCACCATCATCCGAGACATAACAGGAGACTTTATCAACGGGGTAATCAACGGCCAGGATTGAAAGTACAGTATTGGCGGTAATTAGCGGAGGTTCTTTCAATGGATCAACTGTACTCACAAAGAAATCAACTGCTGCAAGTTCTGAAGGCTCACCCTCTCTTTCATACCTAACAAGTTAAAGAAAAAAAACAATTCATTTATAATTTATTGGATATTATTATTATGTTATGCAAGTAATATATTACCTTGCAGATAGCTCATCTGTAAATGTAATTCTATTAATTGGAGACCATTTAGGGAACTGATCCAAAACCCATGATATAGCAAACCAGATCTCACAAATAACAGAAGTTAGCCATAAACCGTAGGAGCTTTCAACAGGATTCGTGATTCGGTAATGGAAGAAAAGTCCCAAAATGATTAACCGAAGAATAATCACAGTCCGATAGGGTGCGATTTGGCTTTTCGGAATTGGAATTATTTGTGAAAGTGGCTGCATTGCATTCGGGTCTGCTGATCTGCAAAAACAACGATCGTTTGATGATCTGTATAACAAATAAAGAAGCAAAATGAACTAAAATGTCAAATACTTACTGCTGCTGCTTTTCTTCAATGTGTTGATCAACAGGCACTTGAACTTCTTTCGCAACCTTACCGCCGCCCTTTTTCTTCTTATTCTTCTTATCTTTCCAACTTTCAACTCGGTTCTTCCAGATCGGGTTCCCACCTTCATCAATCATATCTTCACAAACAAAGAAAGAAAACACAAAAACTAATTAGCAAACCGGATTCATTCAATCACAAACCAAAGCGCCAAAATATACATACGACTCAAAACACAATACACTCACCACTATCAACTGTCGATACGGTGCTTACAGTTCTCGCATGAAGTCCAGCATCCTTTAACAAACAAGATGCAAAATTTAACATAAATCATATTCAAATTCTAGTAAAGGTGATTGAACCATTATGTTATGACTTCTACCTGACTATTACTTAGGTGACCAGCCATAGTATTGCGCGTTACAGGCTCCTTTTCCGCCACACCAACCTTTGTCAAGCTCACTGTACAATCATATACCATCAATGAACAATGCATAACAACTTTAAAAATAATGCAAAAATTATAAACAAGATTCAGAAAAAGGAATACCATCATAAGGGGTACTACACTGAATGCAAGCAGTGTGTCCCTCATTGATCTCATACTCCAAACAAGACTTGCAAATTGGGAAATTACATTCATGGCAAGCCACAAATACTCCAGTCCCATCCGAAGCAAGCCCGATATGTTCGCCACAAGTGTTGCAAATGGGCGTCTCCGGCTGCATCATTTTGACACCCACTGATCCGAATGAGTTGATGCTTGTTGTTGTTGTTGTTTGGATTCTTTATATGGAATGGTATGGTGGTGTGGCATTGAAGTAATAGTGAAAGGGAAGGGTTGCTGGTATGGAGGTTGGAGGGTTGATGTCTTAAGCAAAAGAAATATGATTTTCATGGTATGAATATTCAAATTTTTGCGGGAGTTTGAAGCAATGCGGTTGGAGTTACAGATCATGGACATATTAACTCGTAAATCTACAACTTTTGATGTGTAGGGTACAAGTTTTTTTTTTTTTTTTTTTTTTCTATTTTAAATATATATATATTTTTATAAATAAATTCTGATTCATTTAAAGCAACAATAAAGTTGTACACAATTGTGATTAGTTAAATTTCTGAATTCCCAATAAAGATTTGTTTTTGTTTTATGAATGAAGGATTTAAATAAAAAATATATAGTTAACTATGTTGACAGTTGGGAATAAATTGAACAAAGTTAACATGCCGATTTTTAAAATATTTCGAAAGACATGTTACATATATGATCCTAATATATTGATAACAAAATCTAAATCAGTATACTGTTTATTAGGGATTATTGTAGTATTTGATGAGATTTTAGCAAATTAAACACATGTAATTATCAACTACAAATATAGTTTTAGTGTAAATAACTAATTAAATTATATAATTTTTTTTTGTGGAAGTTTATATAATAAAACCAATAAATCTGTTCTATGGGTAAGATTTAATTGCTATTTTATTGTTTATTTATTAAGAATGCCCACAAGATATTAGACTGCGGGGTATGGGGCGGGGGTTTGGGCGTGGGTTGGCTGAAAACGCCCAAGCCACCACCCCAGGTGGGCATGGGTTTGGGCGTGGCCCCTTTGGCGTGGGATTCAGCCCGGGCATGGGGCGGGCTAGTAAGTGACATGGCATGCTCTAAATGGCCAAACCAAATTCATGTCCCCCAACCCAAGCCCCCCCCATACCCGCAGTCTTAGTGATGGTGGATTTAGTAAAGTTTTATTAACTTTTGCTTTAAGTTATTTGAAATATTAAATTCGTTCAAATAAACACTTTATTTTTAACTAATATTAAGAATACACTGAAAATACAAAATAAAGTTACTAAACTATTAAAAACTTTATGATGATAACTTTTGTGAATGAATCACTTTTTTTTTTCTTCACATTTTCACTTGAAAAAATAAATCCTTAGGAGTTTTTTTTTTTGAAGTATAGAGTTACATTTAATAAGCTTTTTAGTTTCTCAAATTCCATAAATGTCTTCACTTGTCCACCGTCACATTTAATTTCACATTTTCATTCATTATCAATGCTGTTGTTATTAAATATATACCCTCCACCATTATAAGGCCGGGAGGTGTGGAGGACGTCATCCCTGTCACCTCACCACCAATAGCGTCGGAGGGGCGCCACCACCCATACCGCCGGTGTGAAACAGGGGCGCCACCGTTTGTCTGCCACCATGGTAACGAGGAAGAAAGATATGTGCAGGTGGGGCCCACATCATTTCATCCAACAATTTTTTTTTAATTTTGTTTAATAGAGGGCTTTATCCACACCCTGCAAGTTAAGAGAAGGCGTGATAAAACCCACTTGCTGACGTGAATCTGACGTGACGCTGACATGACGTGATAAAACACCTAGGGTATTAACATCTTTATCTTCGTCAACTATCATTTGTTTTCATGACTTTACACCATGGTAACATCTTTTTTGTCATCTCCAATATTATGGCTTTAACCTCTATATCTTGATTTGGCATGTTATCGTTATGTTATCGTTATGAGGTTCATGGGTTCCGAGCTTGGAGTAATCATCAAAATGTGCTTCCTCAAACTTGTTAGTGAAAACAAAAATAATTTAAGTCGCAAACAACCGGCCAAAGTAGATGTTGAGTTGGCACATAAAAAGTACATAAAGTTGTTGAGGCGCCTATTGTTGGAAGCGGCACGAGGTGCATGTTTTGTATATATACATCGACCGCCTTGCATCATTTGAAGAACACTTTTTACAATACAAACTTCAACAAGCCTTTAAGATGACCACAAAGAAGGCGTTTAAAGTAAAGAGAGGTCGAACATGTTTGATTAGAGTTACATGTTTTGGATGGAAGTTGATTTTGGTGATCAACTCCAAGTATTGAGTTAACCATATGTTTGTTAGCTTTGAGCACTAGTCAACATTGGACGATTTTTCTAAGTCTAATTTTGGGGCGAAGGCTGTAAAACTTATGAAAGCTGACTCTTTCAAAGATGACATTGTGAAAGGTTGAGTTTCCCATATGATTATCTAGGCTCGCCATCAGGATTGATGATCACACATTTAAAAACAAAATCAGAATTACGGGTTTGGACCGCCGACTCTCAATTTTCTAATCAGGTTGTACAAACTTTGAGAAGTTATTGATCCTAATATGATTATTACAGATATATATGTACAAAACAAAACTATGAAACTAATTTCTTCATATATGTTTTAGTTTTGTACCATTACACATGTATAAGTTATATACATAAACAAACAATCAAAATAATTAGTTTTCAATATAAAGATTTTTTCAAACAATTGCATAATATCTTAGTGTCCTATATTAGTTGTATAATAAGTAACGAGGATCAATATCCTAAGTGATCCGCTTATATATATAGGGTAGGGTTCACGCAAGAACCACGAGAACCAATGTGAACAGAGGGCTTTAGTGTAAATACATAACAACTTTTAGATTAACTGTCTCCTCCTTACCGCCTCCTCCTCTTGGACTTCAAATAACAATTAAATCATATTTGTATACAAAATTACGTCCGACACTCCACAACATCAGCAGTTCGTCCACAACATCAACAATTCGTCATAGCGATACAACATCGACAGTTCGTCATAGTGATTTTACCATCAGACACTTCAAAATTCGTCGTATAATCGAGATTAGTGATCCAAAATTCTTCGTATAATCAATATTAGTGCAGTAATAACATAAACATCGATCCTATATTCGCCATCCATGCGAAATTAGGGCAACACGATCAGAATTATCGAGGATTGTGGCACAATTAGGGTTAATCTGAGGAACAGACGTCCATTTAGGTCTTTTATTATGTGAATATGACACTTAAATCGTAGTTTCATATCTGCATTATTGAAAATTGTGTTATATGTATGATTGGCAATACGGAATTTGATTTGGTAAGGGTTAGGGTTTTTTTATTGAATCAAAAATGTTGAGGTAAGTCATGTTAATGCACATGTGCATAGTTATATACATATGCGTATTTTGCCAGGTCAGGTTAATAAGGTCAGTCATATTGTTATTGTATAATTATGCACATGCGCATAAGTTGTCAGAATAGGTTACTAAGGTCATTCATATTTATGCACATGTGCATAGCTATGCACATATGCATAGTTTGTCAGAATATGATAACAAGGTCAACCATGTTGTTGTACATGTGCATAGTTATGCATTTGTGCCCTAGTTATGCACATGTGCACAGTTTGTCATAATAGTCTTATTATTGGTTTATGTTAAATTGGATTTGTGGTAATACCAAATTTATTTTGGTAAGGGTTAATATTTTTTATGGAAGCAAATATGTTGTTAAAGTCAGTCACGTTAATGCACATGTGCGTATTTCGTCAGAATAAGTTAATAAGGTCAGTCATGTGGTTGCAAATGTGAATAGTTATGAACATGTGCATAAATTGACATAATAGGTTAATAAGGTCGTTCATGTTGATGTACATGTGCATAGTTATGCACATGTGCATAATTTAACATAATATGTTAACAATTTTATTTATGTTGATGCACGTGTGCATAGTGTATATGATGATGATAAAGTTAATGATAATGCACATATTCATTGAGATTGTATGTTTGTTAATCATATGTTTTGTTTTGATTTGTTTATTATTGTAGATCAACAATGAAAAAAAATCGAAGAAAGTAACTTTTTTTAAACCAAGGGATGAAAGGTCAAATAAAATGCCAGATGGAATGGAATATGATTACGCGACGATTAAACAAAAAGGTAAAAAAGGTTGATTAATGTTTGATGATGCAGTTGGGAGTTTATGCACATATGCATCCCTTTATTAATTTCATGTTAAATGATATCATTTATGTAAACACATTAAATATATCATGAAGGTGCGCAAGAAGAAAGAAACACAAAAAGACGGACAAGTAAGCGAACTCGTGATGAAACATCGAAAAAAAAGAAGGCGACGGAGTGCGTGCGGTAATGTAACACCTCGAAAATTCGTGTCCAATAATGTATCAACACGTGTCATGAGCTTTACACATGTAAAAGATCTCTTAAGAAGGACTAAAGTTGACAAACAAAGAAATTATGTGGATATAAGGGTTCAAAGTGTCAACAATGGATAAATATACTTTACAATAACCCTACATGATGTTTATAACCTTAAACGAATAAATCATGAATCATACGAAGCTAATTGTGGAAGAAAGTGAGAGATTACAAACCACAAGGGTTAAATGTGTCAACATGTTTAAAGTATACCTCTGAGTGACCTTTTAGCAAACCCGAAGCTTTGTAATGACTAATTATGCTCACTAGAATAAGTGATTAAAATTTCACACAGTTTCGATAAAGAATGAGGAAGTTATGACAATATTCGTATACGAGGGGTTAAAAGCGTCAACGTTGAAATTTATGACTTTTCGGGTAATCATAAAGTTAACCAAGGACTTAACAAAGTTTGGTTATGTCTTAAGGCCCTTAAAAGTCAAGTTAGAGGGCTCAAAGTGCAAGAAATCATGTTAAAATCAAGTTTGGAAGGACCAAGGACCAAAAGTGCAAATAATGAAACTTGTTTGGCAGGTTCTGGAGGACCATACGGGGCGCGTAAGACCTCAAGGGGTCCTTACGCGGGCCGCCTGAACACCCCAGATGCAGAAAATATAGGCAGTTACCTGTTCCAGCCGGTTCCACCGCCTTAACTTGCCATTTTGCAATTCTAGGGGCTTGTTTAATGTTTTAGAAGGGCCTAGGGACACTTGTAATGATCCCATAACATCCATAGACTTGCTTGGCATGATCTTGATCAATCTAAACTCCTATATAAGAAGCTCCAATGTTGCAACATTGAGCACACTCACTTCTTGGAGTCCCCTGGAGCTCAAGCACCTTCCTAGTGATCTTTAGTCGTGCATAGGACCCTTGTAAGTGTACTTGACCTTCCTTAATTCAGTTTTGCTTAGTTAATTAGCTTAAAGTCAATCTGTCATAATTAAGGTTTGACTTCGTCATTACTCTTAATTTGTCCAGTCAAATTCCAAATTGAAAGTACCTATGGGTTGGTAATTATGTGGGCAATAAACCCTTAAAAGGGCACCTTCTGATTCTCACTCTAAGCAGGACAATTGTCGGGTCAAACTTGATCTTAAAAAGTCAACAGGAAGCAATTTTGCAAATAAACACATAATTAGCAATGTAGAAGCTATGCAACCTGTTTTGTCATTAATATAACTTAGTAACTAATGTAAGAACATGTCTAAACATGTTCAACTCGACAATTTTCACTTTAAGCTCGGATTGGGACCGAAAGTCGCATACTTTGACTTCTGCTTTGACTTTCAGTTCAGACCCAATGTAGCATGATTTAGAAACGCCTTAGAGCTTTATTAGGACCAAGTTACCTATAAGTATAACCCTCTGAGATTATACAACTTGGTTCATTAGTTATCCGATTCATATGCATATTCCGTTAAAAGCCTAAATGTTGACAATTATGCCCGTATGACCTTAAAACGTGATTTTCGAAAAAGTAAAAGAGTAGAAACCTTCATTACTGATGTATAGACTTGTCCCTAAAATTTGACATCAGTTTGAGGTCTAGATTAAGAGTTATGCGCATTAGCGTAATTAGAAAGCTTTTTAGTAATTAAATGGCGAAATTAGCATATAGCCTATCTAAATCCTATTTTTGATACCAAACTATTTACCCACTGATGTAAAATAATATTTTAGGATTTTTGAAGATTTTTATTTATTTTTAGGCTGAGCATAACATAGAGTTCTAGGCTTGTTTCGATTATGGTCGGTTTTGCCCTTTTGGGCTATAAAATGAGTTTTACAAATCCTTTTGACCCCAAACCTTTTTCTACTGATCTAATATGATAAATAAATTATTTTGAGCCTTCTGGAATAATAAAAACATCAGCTTTCCTTTGAAAGCCCGAAAATGGCTCCAAATCGCCTTTTTAAGCGTTTTTAACGCATAGTATGTATCAAAACCATTTTATAAATATAAGACTTGATACCCTACTGTTATAACTTATTAAAATAAGTATTTTACTGATTACATCAGACTCGAAACTCAGATTTATATTTAAACTCTTTCATAACCTTTAAAATGACCAAAATACCCCTACGGGGCGTAATTTGAGTTTAAATCCATTTTGGGCATAATAGAAGATATCTTACTGATGTCACAACATATTTAAGGCATATTAATTTAGGAAACTTGCACATGACTCATTGGTTACCCGTTACGCACTTTTCGCGTTCGGATCGGCTTATGTAACTAGTTTGCATATATTAGCCGAAACGGGTCAAACCATATCGTTTATGTCTCAAAATCCAGAATGTGTTCAAGTTACCCATATTAAACAAGCATACAAGCTTGTCGGGTCAAAACCACATTCTAAACCGGTCTTCGCTTTATCATGCGTTTGAACCGTGTCTACCTTTTGAAAACTAACCGGTCTAAGTATAGACTTAATTAAAGACCCGTTAGGATTCTAATAGGTTATTAAAAACCTTCGTTCCAGATTTAGGAGCCCAGTAAAAGCTATCTGTACTTGCTGAATTGATATACGGCTGGGATTGAATTTATATTTAGCTCATGTAAATACTTTTAACTTATTTTCCCTTATACGGGCTTGGGGTACGGTATCTAAAATACCGCTTGGTCGGGCATTCGACCTTAATCGATTGGTGGTTAAGTATTATCGAGATGACCCGTTTAAAAATATGTTTTGTTTGTTTAAACGCATTTGGGGGGTTAATGACCATGTCCCGGATATCCTTGGCATCATTTAAGAAATGGCCACGACCTAAGCACGGGGTGTAGGCGTACACCTGACAGCTGCATATGTACAAAACTGGTATCCCACTTAAAGGATTCAACCTTGTGGGCATTATACCTGTGGTGTGTCTATTGATCTTTAACCCGGCATGAACCGGGCTACTGAACGCATAAGAAACATGTAATTCTTTTACAAGTATTATATACAAATAATTATCCCAAGTTATAAAATGTTTTGTGCCATGTGCATCCAAATCAATTTTCTTGAACATTTTCAAAATGAGTCAGTTAATTGTATTTACCAGTGTAAACTGACGTATTTTCCAAAAAAGGCTAAGTGCAGGTACTAAACGTAATAGGCTGGCTACTCCAGGCATCAATAATCAAGTCTCGCAAGTTCTAGATGTTAAAGTCTGTTGAACAGTGTTATCCTTCTATTTTAGATCCGCATGTGGATCCATTTTACATTCCGCTGTAATATTTGACATTACTTTATATCGGATTGTAATATATTTATCTTTTGCTTCCGCTGTGCATTTAAATATTGTGTTGTTTGACTATGATGATATCAAATACGTCACGATACTCCCCACCGGGCCCACCGGTAATACGTGGAAATATCAGGGTGTGACAGGTTGGTATCAGAGCCAACATTGAGTGAATTAAACACTAGCCTTTTGTGTTTAATCTCAATGACACAGTAGCACATTCCTTAACTTCTGAGTCTAGACTTGAATTAGGAATGATCTCATCCCTGTTATATGTATGCATTGTTTTCAATACTTCTGTATCTCCGCCGAGCAAAGCTGCCATTGGTGGAGGCTCTCCAAATCCGAAGTTTAAGAATGTAAAGCTTCGTACTACAGCTCAAATAGGCGCACGACCTGTATGAAGGAATGACCTTTTGAACCCGTTAATCATATTTCAAATTCTTTACCCAAGACTTTGGAAACTTCAAATGAGAAGCCAACATCGGAGGAGTTCGTACTTGCTGTCCTTGAAGGTCCTATTCCAAAGATAATACCTATGAAATCAAGGGACTCATATTTCTTACCTCCAACTCCTGAAATCACAGACTTGGAATATACCTATTCTGATCTATTACATGATCCATATTGTTGATTACCTATTAAATCCTTGGATTCCACTCTTGCAAAGATTCCAAAATAGAAGATTTGGATTACCCACCAAAACCTTCGGTATTCATACCTCACGCAGAGAACCAAGGAGAAAATTTCTGGAAGTAAAGTAAAGAAGAAACTCCTTCGTTGCTTTTCATTTCTTTATTAGTCCTTATAAGGACGTACTTATCTTTCAGTCCCTTCGTGAACAACATTATTTCTTTTCAAGTCCCGTTTAGGGCAATTCTGTACCTCTATTTTTTTTTTTAAAATCATTGGAGTGTTTTATCTAAATTTCATTCATATCATTGTATATGGATATAATATATGAAATAAATTAAAATAACATTCCTTTTATAAGATCTACCATTATAATAAAATTGCAAAATCTAAAAAGGACAAGACCTAGCCCATGTGTCATTTTAAGACAGGGCCAAGATGGTAGTTCCTCAATTAGATTCAGATCCTTATTAACATCTCAATTTAGGATTTTTCTGCGTTAAATATTAAAAAGAATCTTAAAGGTAAAACCTAGCCTACATGTCATTTTAGACATGGCCAAGATGGTAAGACCTATTCAAGAGATTCAGATCCTTGATTAACACCTAAGAACGTGTTAGCACTCTTGACAAATGTGATTTGAGAAAATCACAACAGTCATTCTTATATTGGATTCTTTCAATCTCCTAATTTGGCCTAATGATCCAGAAATCATGGCTTATATCATCCTATAAGATGATCATATTATAAACATTCGTTAGTGATAAAGTGCCTACGGGCTAAACTTGTTGTCCGATAAGACAACGACAGTGGTGGTCTTTGACTCCTGTCTAAAGATGTTGGACTACGTCCAAGCATAATAGTCGGTAGGATCCATACGATCTCGACTAATAACATCTGAAAAGATGATCATACCATAAACATCCCTTAGAAGGGAAATGCCTACGGGCTATAATTAACGTCCTCTGAGACTAAAGACAGTCGTAGCCTACAACTCCCTGTCAAGAAAAGGTAATGAACTCTGATTCAAGCCTTAATGCCTCGATTCTATAAAATCTTGGCTTATAATTTTGTCCTTGTGACTTGGCTTTTGTGCCATAATTATATTTTAATTAAATTTAGGAAGATTATAATGAAAATCCTGAATAAAATAAATATCATTCTTTTCTGCCAGTATATATATTAAAAAGAATCTTGAAGGGTATAACCTAGCCTGAATGTCATTAAAGACCTGGCTACGATGGTAAAACCTGTTTAAAAGAGATTCAGATCCTTGTTAACATCTGAAAACATGCTAACACTCCTGACAACAGTGATGCGATGAAATCACACTTGTCATCCTTATATTAGGAATTTTCCAAACCCCTTATTTAGCATAAATGATCAAGAGGAATCATGGCTAATAAACGTCGAACATGATGAACACATCAAAACATCCATTGGATGAATACCTTCGGGCAAAGATATATGCATGAAAAAGATAGTTTTATTTCATAAACTTCTTGTCAAGGCAATGAATTATGAAATTATCCGATCCAAAGGAATCATTGATTATGTTTTAAAATTTCCCTAGTGACAAGGCCTCTGTGCCATCAAAAAGTCCTTGGGACAAGCCCTTATGCTATATAAAATGTCGGTACGACATTGACAGTCGTGACTTATGTCCCCTGTCTAATAAATATGAAGGATTATATTCCGTTTAAACGCCAAAGACGGTTTATTTAAAAACCTAGGCCAAACATAATTAAATAAATTTAATACTATCTATTGGCCTATATGGTTGAGTTACACCATGGCTATTTAATCGTCAAGTTCGACAAATCACTATAATTAAACAAATTATTACTACTGGGTTTGTAGCCTTCAAAGCTTCACCATGGCTGACTCCTCTGAAGCTCACAATCATCCAGTTGATCAAAATGATAATGCAAGATTGAACTTAACGGGCACCGAGCTACAGGCTATGATAGATACAGCCGTAAACAATGTCGTGGACCGTGTATTAAAGGATCATAAGCGAAAGTGCGATAATACCCCAATTAAGGGTTACAAAAAGGGTAAGACCGGTTCAAGCTATAACCAGTCCAAGCCAAAGGAGGCAAAACCCAAATGTAAAACCTGCAAGAAGAAACACTTCGGAAAATGCTTCTATGAACAGACCGGGGGTGTGGCATTTGTAAAGAAATGGATCACAAGACCCTTGAGTGCAAGGACTTGAAGGACGCCACATGCAATGGTTGCGGCGAGAAAGGGCACATAAAGACCCGCTGCCCAAAGAAGGCGACTAAAGGGAAATGCACTTTAGAGTCACAAGCTAGGCCTTGTGGAATTTGTAATAAGAAAGGGCACCAGACTTTGGAGTGCCAAGACATAAAGGACGCAACCTGTTATGGTTGCAATGAAATAGGGCACATCAAGACAAATTGCCCGAATAAAACCAAGAAGCCTGGGGAGGCTAAGAAGACCAAAGCTGGAAGCTCTCAAATGGATGCTCAAGAGGCTATTCAGGATGACAATGTCACAACAGGTACTTCCATTATCAATAATGCTCATGCTAGAGTATTATTTGATTCAGGTTCAGATAAGTCTTTCGTAGACAATAGATTTTGTAAATCATTAAATCTGCCTGTTAAAGCTCTAAGCGTTAAGTATAAAGTAGAATTGGCCGATAATACCTCAAAGACTGCCTCAGCAATATTAGATGGATGTTTTATATCCATTAGGAACCATTCTTTTCCGCTGTCCTTGTTTCCGTTAAGATAGAGGGACTCGATGTAATAATAGAAATGGGTCGGTCATCCAGTAACCAGGCCCATACTTTATGTGATAAGAAGCAAATAGTTATCAAGACTCCTTATGGTGAGCCTTTGACAATTCAAGGAGACACTGGGTATGGATTGCCTAAGCACTTGTTGAATATGGTAGTTAATACCAAAGATTCGAGTATGGAAAACTTTTAAGAGACAAACAACAATCGCGATGCTAGAGATGCGACAAATGTTAATGGTGCATCCAATATAAACCTCAATGTTAATGGAGTTAATCTCCAAAACTGTGATTAACGTAGCTGTTAGAAAGGCTATGAGAAAAGTCATGAAAAGGTTCAAGAAGCCGGATGCTGCTTACTCTAAAAAACTCACGTCGCTGCTCATAAGAAGAGCTTTATTCGTACTTCAAATGCAAAGAATAACTCGAACAAAATCATATATGGCAAGGAGCCCATTCCTTTTAGGATGTACTTAAAAGTACTTCGTCTCTTGGAAGTCAAGAGACTTCAATAGTAAAAAGGGGCCATCAATTGCAGGGAATGGTTGAATGAAGTAGAAACCATTAGGTATATCAGCGATTGTGCTGAAAAGGACAATGTGATGTATGCATCACAGTCATTCGATGGCAATACCCTTAATTAGTAAGGACATTAATAAAGTCCACAAGAAAGATCTTTTTATACAATATGGGATGGTCCAAGTTTTAAGGGCCTTATTAGAAGGACCTATTAGCCGCTTCACGAAATGGAAAAAGATGGAATAAGATTTTTCTGACTCTCACATAAAAGTCCTAGACTGCAGACAGTATGTGACAAATTTTAATTCATTGGCTAAGATAGTGCCCCATTCAAATTACCCAAAATCTAAGCTTAATGCAATTAATTATTGGTGGTTTGCATCAGCAATAAGAAGGCACACTAAGGTTTCAAAGCCTGCTTATTATAAATCCATTATGGATCTACCTCAGCTACTCATGTGATATAGATTAAGAAATAACCAGCCAAGGCCGAGACTGTCCTAAAATTTGTCAAAGATTTTGCAGCTAAGTTTAAAAGGATTAAGAATGGAGGCGTTTAACCCTCCTGACGAATAATTAGGGGCAGTTCGCGTTAATAATGACACCAGATAAATCCCTTATTGTGATTTGATTGCTAGGAGATACGTTTGGGTTCAGGCTGCTAAGTCTCTCATAAGATCTTAAGCTTAGCAAACTTTTAGAAAATTTTCCCGTAAGAAACCCAAATATTAAGTGAAAGGTAAAACTTACTGAAAAAAATCATATAGAACCATTTCTTCTATCTCTGTCAAGAAACCGTCAGTCGTAGAATTTTAGAAATATCCTCTCTCTAAGGGGAAGTGCGTCAGCATACATAGTTGATATCTCTTTGATCTCTGTCAATTGCGAATACCAGACAGTATGATAAAAGCGCCATATGAGGATTGATGTATCCCAATAAGTTCCATAGATTGCTTCCATGCCTGATCAGTATGGAGGTTTAATGCATGGAACCGCGAGGATATTCTAATGGTCATATGGTACTAAAGTCAACTAATGGTATTCAAAGAAGATATCCAGAATGGAATTGTCCAAGTAAATGTCTCCGATTAAGGAATTCGTGGACTTGTAACATAAACGTGTCACTTAATTGACACAAGCAATGGTGGAAGTACTGGAGCCTGAGATTTGGAAAATCTCTGTAACCTCCTTGTATCTCGATTATCTTCTCCTAAGATTACCCTGTTTACCTACTGAGAGGCCAGTAGAGTTAAGATTTATATCCCATGTAGGGCTGTTTTATTATGAAATCTCCAAGACGGCTAATACCATCATTGGGAGAATCGAAACCCTGATTAAGTAAGTTTTAAAAAAATAAAGGATTCATATAGCCTAACTCAATATTCTGAGAATTCGGTATAGTTAATTAAGAAAGACGGTTCATTTTGCTTATGCATTGATTACCGCAACCCTAATTAGGCAACAATTAAGAATTGCCATCAGCTGCCCAGGATCGTCGACTTGTTCGACTAGCAGCGAGGATTAGCTATTCCTTAAGATTAGTTTTAAGCAGTGGTTGGATAACCATCTCACCTTAAAATAAGCTTTTCTATAATGGTTGTTATATAAGTATCAAGGCTGCTCCTTGGAGACCTTGTATAGATGGAATGTTAAACATCTATTAGTGGACAGAAGATTGGTAAGTCCAATTACCAGAATCTGAAAGTTGCCTTGGAGACAACGAATAAGATCAAACAAATCCACAATCATCTGTAAGTTGCCAGTATTCGGCAGAAAATCAAGGAATAATGAAAATAGCAACCCTCCTAAGTTCTTATTAAAGAATAAGGTTCAACAAAAGATACCACCCTGGAAGGGTGTGCCGATTTGTTAATTATCAAGCTAGTTAAGCTCTGAATATATAGAAACATTCGAAGGAAATCGAATGCATCAAGATCAAATAGCTTATAAGCTAAAACCTATTTGAGGAGCTTGGCGGAGCTCGCAATGCATTAACACACTAATGATTTAAGGATGTGTTTCACCAATAAGTTGAGAAGCATTATCACATAATGATATGCGGATTTATAACATGATGAGCAACCTGTATCGATTGAGGATCGACAGGTTAAGAAGCTCCAAAAAGGATACATGTACCTATTATAGAGGTCAACTTGGGAGCTTGGAAAGACTCCAGATATGCTATAGAAGTTAAGTCTATTACACGACAAAAAGTACTTCCAACATTTTAGCAAATCTCGAGGTCGAGATTTCTTTTAAGGGGGTGAGGATGTAACACCTCGAAAATTCGTGTCCAATAATGTATCAACACGTGTCATGAGCTTTACACATGTAAAAGATCTCTTAAGAAGGACTAAAGTTGACAAACAAAGAAACTATGTGGATATAAGGGTTCAAAGTGTCAACAATGGATAAATATACTTTACAATAACCCTACATGATGTTTATAACCTTAAACGAATAAATCATGAATCATACGAAGCTAATTGTGGAAGAAAGTGAGAGATTACAATCCACAGGGGTTAAATGTGTCAACATGTTTAAAGTATACCTCTGAGTGACCTTTTAGAAAACCCGAAGCTTTGTAATGACTAATTATGCTCACTAGAATAAGTGATTAAAATTTCACACAGTTTCGATAAAGAATGAGGAAGTTATGACAATATTCGTATACGAGGGTTAAAAGCGTCACCGTTGAAATTTATGACTTTGTGGGTAATCATAAAGTTAACCAAGGACTTAACAAAGTTTGGTTATGTCTTAAGGCCCTTAAAAGTCAAGTTAGAGGGCTCAAAGTGCAAGAAATCATGTTAAAATCCAGTTTGGAAGGACCAAGGACCAAAAGTGCAAATAATGAAATTTGTTTGGCAGGTTCTGGAGGACCATACGGGGCGCGTAAGACCTCCAGGGGTCCTTACGCGGGCCGCCTGAACACCCCAGATGCAGAAAATATAGGCAGTTGCCTGTTCCAGCCGGTTCCACCACCTTAACTTGCCATTTTGCAATTCTAGGGGCTTGTTTAATGTTTTAGAAGGGCCTAGGGACACTTGTAATGATCCCATAACATCCATAGACTTGCTTGGCATGATCTTGATCAATCTAAACTCCTATATAAGAAGCTCCAATGTTGCAACATTGAACACACTCACTTCTTGGAGTCCCCTGGAGCTCAAGCACCTTCCTAGTGATCTTTAGTCGTGCATAGGACCCTTGTAAGTGTACTTGACCTTCCTTAATTCAGTTTTGCTTAGTTAATTAGCTTAAAGTCAATCTGTCGTAATTAAGGTTTGACTTCGTCATTAGTCTTAATTTGTCCAGTCAAATTCCAAATTGAAAGTACCCATGGGTTGGTAATTATGTGGGCAATAAACCCTTAAAAGGGCACCTTCTGATTCTCACTCTAAGCAGGTCAATTGTCGGGTCAAACTTGATCTTAAAAAGTCAACAGGAAGCAATTTTGCAAATAAACACATAATTAGCAATGTAGAAGCTATGCAACCTGTTTTGTCATTAATATAACTTAGTAACTAATGTAAGATCATGTCTAAACATGTTCAACTCGACAATTTTCACTTTAAGCTCGGATTGGGACCGAAAGTCGCATACTTTGACTTCTGCTTTGACTTTCAGTTCTGACCCAATGTAGCATGATTTAGAAACGCCTTAGAGCTTTATTAGGACCAAGTTACCTATAAGTATAACCCTCTGAGATTATACAACTTGGTTCATTAGTTATCCGATTCATATGCATATTCCGTTAAAAGCCTAAATGTTGACTATTATGCCCGTATGACCTTAAAACGTGATTTTCGAAAAAGTAAAAGAGTAGAAACCTTCATTACTGATGTATAGACTTGTCCCTAAAATTTGACATCAGTTTGAGGTCTAGATTAAGAGTTATGCGCATTAGCGTAATTAGAAAGCTTTTTAGTAATTAAATGGCGAAATTAGCATATAGCCTATCTAAATCCTATTTTTGATACCAAACTATTTACCCACTGATGTAAAATAATATTTTAGGATTTTTGAAGATTTTTATTTATTTTTAGGCTGAGCATAACATAGAGTTCTATGCTTGTTTCGGTTATGGTCGGTTTTGCCCTTTTGGGCTATAAAATGAGTTTTACAAATCCTTTTGTCCCCAAACCTTTTTCTACTGATCTAATATGATAAATAAATTATTTTGAGCCTTCTAGAATAATAAAAACATTAGCTTTCCTTTGAAAGCCCGAAAATGGCTCCAAATCGCCTTTTTAAGCGTTTTTAACGCATAGTATGTATCAAAACCATTTTATAAATATAAGACTTGATACCCTACTGTTATAACTTATTAAAATAAGTATTTTACTGATTACATCAGACCCGAAACTCAGATTTATATTTAAACTCTTTTATAACCTTTAAAATGACCAAAATACCCCTACGGGGCGTAATTTGAGTTTAAATCCATTTTGGGCATAATAGAAGATATCTTACTGATGTAACAACATATTTAAGGCATATTAACTTAGGAAACTTTCATATGACTCATTGGTTACCCGTTACGCACTTTTCGCATTCGGATCGGCTTATGTAACTAGTTTGCATATATTAGCCGAAACGGGTCAAACCATATCGTTTATGTCTCAAAATCCAGAATGTGTTCAAGTTACCCATATTAAACAAGCATACAATCTTGTAGGGTCAAAACCACATTCTAAACCGGTCTTCGCTTTATAATGCGTTTGAACCGTGTCTACCTTTTGAAAACTAACCGGTCTAAGTATAGACTTAATTAAAGACCCGTTAGGATTCTAATAGGTTATTAAAAACCTTCGTTCCAGATTTAGGAGCCCAGTAAAAGCTATCTGTACATGCTGAATTGATATACGGATGGGATTGAATTTATATTTAGCTCAGGTAAATACTTTTAACTTATTTTCCCTTATACGGGCTTGGGGTATGGTATCTAAAATACCGCTTGGTCGGACATTCGACCTTAATCGATTGGTGGTTAAGTATTATCGAGATGACCCATTTAAAAATATGTTTTGTTTGCTTAAACGCCTTTGGGGGGTTAATGACCATGTCCCGGATATCATTGGCATCATTTACGAAATGGCCACGACCTAAGCACGGGGTGTAGGCGTACACCTGACAGCTGCATATGTACAAAACTGGTGTCCCACTTAAAGGATTCAACCTTGTGGGCATTATACATGTGGTGTGTCTATTGATCTTTAACCCGGCACGAACCGGGCTACTGAACGCATAAGAAACATGTAATTCTTTTACAAGTATTATATACAAATAATTATCCCAAGTTATAAAATGTTTTGTGCCATGTGCATCCAAATCAATTTTCTTGAACATTTTCAAAATGAGTCAGTTAATTGTATTTACCAGTGTAAACTGACGTATTTTCCAAAAAGGCTAAGTGCAGGTACTAAACGTAATAGGCTGGCTACTCAAGGCATCAATAATCAAGTCTCGCAAGTTCTAGATGTTAAAGTCTGTTGAACAGTGTTATCCTTCTATTTTAGATCCGCATGTGGATCCATTTTACATTCCGCTGTAATATTTGACATTACTTTATATCGGATTGTAATATATTTATCTTTTGCTTCCGCTGTGCATTTAAATATTGTGTTGTTTGACTATAATGATATCAAATACGTCACGATACTCCCCACCGGGCCCACCGGTAATACGTGGAAATACCAGGGTGTGTCAGGTAAAGAACAAGAAGTTGGCAAGATCAACGGTAACGGCGACAATTGATACTGATGACCATATGGTTGTATTCAGAATCAACATAGGGTATCCAATATGGCGTGCCATTAAGCGTAGAATGTACAACAATTGTAATTGTTCCTGTATAGATAAAAGGAAAAACATATAACATTCTAATTAATAAGGTATATGGTGTGTTTACGCACTTGTTCAACATTTATTCGGTGATGATTACGGGGCGTTTGTAACGTGATGCTCATGTGCATAACATTATGTACTGATGGTTAACAGTTTATTTGTGATGATCACGGATTGTTAGCAACATAATGCACATGTGCAAGATTATGTAATATATGAAAATAAAAGTAATGATTGTAAAAAAAAAACAGTTATTTGTTTAATGTTTATTGGTGATGAGTACGAGGTGTTAATAATGTGATGCACATGTGCATAATTATGTAGTGTTGGTTAACAATTTATTTTTGTGATGATTACGGATGGTTGGCAACATAATGCACATGTGCAGGATTACGTGATGTATGAAAATATAAGTAACTTATGTAATAAACCAATTGTTTGTTTAATGATAAAAAAGAAAATGGATAATAATTAAACATGGATTATGGGGTGTTGGCATTATATTCAGAATCAGTGATTTTTGGTTGTCCTTCTCATGAACAACGTATGTATCGATGTGTAGGATTGTCAAGATATTTTTTTTTGTTTTTTGTGTGCCGATACGAGTGGAAAAGTCCGCTTTTGTAGCATATTGTTGTATTCAGAATCAATATAGGGTATCCAATATGGCGTGCCATTAGGTGTAGAATGTACAACAGTTGTAATTATTCCTGTATACATAAAAAGAAAAACATATAACATTCTAATAATAAAGTATATGGCGTGTGTACGCACTTGTTCAACATTTATTCGGTGATGAGTACCAGGTGTTGGTAATGTGATGCACATGTGCATAACATTATGCACTGATGGTTAACAGTTTATTTGTGATGATCACGGATTGTTAGCAACATAATGCACATGTGCATGATTATGTAATATATGAAAATAAAAGTAATGACTGTAAAAAAATACAGTTATTTGTTTAATGTTTATTAGTGATGAGTATGGGTTGTTAATTATGTGATGCACACATACATAATTATGTACTGTTGATTCACAGTTTATTTTTGTGATGATTAGGGATGGTTGGCAACATAATACACATGTGCAAGATTACGTGATATATAAAAATATAAGTAACTTATGTAATAAACCAATTGTTTGTTTAATGTTTAATGATAAAAAAAGAAAAGGGATAATAATTAAACATGGATTATGGGGTGTTGGCAAAATAATGCACATGTGCATTATTATGGTATGATTGTAAATAAATGTTGTTTACTTGATGAGAGAATAATGAAGCATGTAAGAGTAAACTATGAAACACACTTTAAGGATATAACAATGAATTATGTGAGTGTAAACTATGAAACATGTATAAATGTATAATGCTCTCAGTCTCAAAACATATGAATTGCAACTGTTGTTGGTCTAAATTTGTAGATGTTGTTGCGGTTGATGTTGAGGTGGTATCATAGGAGATTGAGTGTTCAGAAATGATGGCATTGTCTGATGTAGACAGATCGAGAGTTTGAATATTGAAGGTATGAAGATTATGTCGACTATTAACTGATTTAGGCTTAGATTTGTTACTGTCAGTAGATGGACCGATAGATGGACGTGAATCGATATGTGATGAATCGGAAGATGCAATAGTTGTATCAACTGAGTATGTCGCTGATGGATTTATCGTCGAAGTTGATGGGTTTATCGTTAGAGGAGGAGTCGATATGGTTATCTTCGGATGAGAAGTTTTCGTTGTGGTGGTTGTGTGATGTTAACGTCGATTATGTAGACGTGAATGCCGCCATGAACGCCGCTGGTGAATGTCGTCGTGAATGTTTGTCAGACCATATTAGGGTTCATAAGAGAGAACAGTGGTTGTGTGCGCTTGTTATATTAAATATGATATATTTACAAGATTGCCACATGTTCACATTGGTTCTCACGGTTATCGTAATCTAAGTAGTTAATGCGGTAAAATATCGGATATCAGTCAAGGGCCGATATTTGAGATATCAGTTATGGCGGTGGGATATTGGTGGGATATCGGTAATTTAATATCATGCTAAATTTATATATATAGCAATTTAACACTAACAATTGTAACAAGTAAGAACTGACTAAGACTTAAAACACTAACATTTAACAGTTACAACTAACAATTAGGACTTAAAACACTAATAGCAGCGATAAGAAGAAAAATGAACGGTAGAAATAAGAAGAATGGTACTGATATCGGGAAAATCGGTGATTTATCGATCAAATATCGGTCAAATATCGGACAATATCACTGATATTATCGGTACCGATATTCTGACCAATATTTTGTACCGTTATCTCAGCAGGGGACCGATAACCGATATATCATTGATATATCGGTTGATATATCGGGATATTAACTACATAGCTCGCAATAAAGGATGGTTGCTAATGAATCCTTGTCCTATATATATAGTAAATCAGTTAAGCTTTCTTTGGTAATAAATGGTCACTTGATAAGAAATTCTTGATATTTTGGAACTTCTCAACCATGGAGTTTAAAAATATACAAGCTAACAGCCTCTTGGTCTAGTGGGCCCATATGTTTATTCTTACCAAAATGGTGCGGGTTCAAGTCTCACAAAGTGGGCACTAGGTGAATTTTGAAGAATATTTTAGGGTGCGGAGTGTGTGTTTACCGTTAAAATTAAAAAGAAAAATTATAAAATTAAATCTTGGGAATATGATGAGATGAATGTGACATAATGACAACGAGAAAATGAACTGTTAATTAAGGGAGTGCTTGTTTTTTGTGAAAAGCCCTTTAGGACCTCTTATGTCTGTCCCACGCAGACCACGCGCAGACGTTTGAGTCTGAAGTGTGTTTGTTTTCTCGAAGTGATTTCATTAAAAAAAAGGTCTTCCAGACCTCTTCTTGGGGCAGATGTGGACTTGGGTCTTCTAGCCTCTTCTCCCTTCTTTCTTTTTGCCCAGATACACAAACACAAAACACCCAAAAAAAACCTAGCTCCTTCTCCCCTTCACACACCGTCGATCCCTCCTCCCCCTTCCATCGCCGCCCTCCTCCGCCCCTACCTCGTCGTCTCTCCCCCTCCGCCCCTACCTCGTCGTCTCTCCCCCTCCTCCTCCCCTTCGATCTGCCTCGTCGTCGCTACTGCTGCCCTCCTCTGCCACGCCCTCGATCTCCTCCCTTCTCCCCTGCTACTTCACCGAAACATGTATGTTTCTTTATCTTCAAGAATTGTTTTTTTCAATGTTATGATATATTAAAGAATTCTGCTTATAATATACATATTGTTAAAGAATATACATATTGTTAATTTTTAGTTTTTTGATGTTAGTTTTCCAGCTTTTTGATGTTCGTTTTTAGATTTTTGATGTTAGTTTTTCATAATTGTGGTGTTATCTTTTAGATTTTTGATGTTAGTTTTTCAGAATTTCGGTGTTAATCTTTAGAATTGTGTTACTTTGCTGAATTTTGGTGTTATTTCAGTAGCTTGCAGAAGTTAAAAAACAAACAGTCTGCATCTAGCAGACTGTAGAGGTTTAGTCCACCTCTTCTGCTACAGACGTCTGCAGATTTGGTCCGCAAACTGCAGACGTTTTACCTCTGAAAAAACACACAGCACCTAAGTCAACCAACAAGTTTTTTTAACGGTAAATTTCTTTTCAATTTCTGTTGTCTATGGGACTTAGACCCAAGACCTCCCCCTTTTAATGTGTTTAAAGGTTTTGCCTTTGCCAATAAACCACCACCTCATTAGTAAGTCAACCAACAAGTATTTCGAGATCAAAAGAGCATATGGTACTTTTAATTCAAAATACTCTTGGTTTTAAATTAGGCATCAACGGAACCCCTTTAAAAACCTAGAGTGCATATATGATATTGGGGACCATCTCATCAAAAAAACTTGCAGATGTGAACCAAAAGATCAATGGCATTATACCTAGAATAAACCAACTTATTTCAAAATAATATTTACAAAATAAACTAATATGCGCTTTATAAAGGCTCATAATTGGAGCTAGACAACACCAGGACACAAGCAAGGTAAATCATGCATATGGCAGAGGAGAATAACAGCGTAATTCTCCTTGGGCAGAAAATCTAAGCAGCTCCACAATTTTGGAGTGCGTTTATAATTCTGCCAAAGGAGAATTGCCCTGCCATTCTAAATCTCTCCCGTTTTCGAGGCAACCTACAACGGTTAGCAAGAAATCTTCATTCTTGATCACAATCCATCATACGAAATTTGCTAGGTACATGTTTTTTTCACATGAAACCATGCCAAGATGAGATGGTGTATTGATGAAATGATGAAAGACTAATTATATGCATGCTACATGGTGGGACTTTGTAGTTTGCTTGTAACTATTGCTTTTCCTTGTTTATTCTTTATAGGATTAGAAGAGAGCATGTTACCTTCAATATATCTCGGCACATGAGTGCAATTTGCAAGCTGGCCAGCCTGTTGATACTCCTATTGTCCACACTCTTGACTAACAAAGCTGCATCCAAATTAAGTAGCCAACATGCATATGTAGTGAGTCTTCTTAATTAGCGAGTTGATGCAAAATCCTAGCTCCTAATAACCTCATAAGAAAATTGACATACACGAGAAAGTGTAAAAGTAAATACAATTAGTCATTAGTAAATGATCGTAACAAAGTGTTGATGGTTTTAGTTCCATGAGATGTAATTTTAGGAATACGTTTAAACTTTAAAAGGTATGTGAGTTAGCCATTAGAAAAAAAAACTAAAAGTATCGTAACAAAATGAGGGTGCCTGGGACACAAACTTATACCTTTTCGACACCTTTTATAAAAATTCAGAAAATTATCATAAATATTGGGTAAACTTATTAAAGTAATATCATATTCATATCACTCGTATGCATTGCAATTGCTATTGAGGAAATTAAAGTGTTGTAACTAGGAAAAACGTAAAAGTGCATCACAACTTTTTGAAAGTACATGGTATGCAATTTATAACACTTTGTAATAAATTCCCATTTGTATATATGTGTAGTACGTATGTTCTTTTTAAGGCTCAGGGTTCATGACCTTTTTTAAGTTTATTTTCTCTTGCTTCCCTTCTTGTTCAGTTGTCGTTGTCATTTCAATAAATTTAGACTCATCACTAAAACAATAGTTACAGTTACTTGGAGAAGCTAGAGGCTTCAATGTGGTGGTGGCTGGGGCTTTATTAATTAGTTTCATAGATATAATTACATGTATGACCAAAGGGATTCTTGATAACAAATTTCCCAGTGATAAAAGACTTGGCTCATGTCAAACCTATGCACCCATTTCTTAAACAACAATTTTTTACACTTAAAATAATACATGCACTTGCAAATATGTAAACCCACATCACTGTAAGCTATGGTACCGAATAGGTTGTCTTACAATATATAAAAATTGTAAGAAACCCTAGAAACCTAATGGAGCCCGTGAGCTCATACTAATAAACACTAGTCTGATGATACAATCCAATACTCTCCTACGGCCAGAGCAGTAGAAAAAGCGGACGCTTAGACGGGATAAAAAACATAAACAAAACAATAAGAATAAACTAGTCTCAATCTCAGTTCTTGACTTGTAGGTCCAAATTTCTGCCAAGAAAATCACAAGCTGTTTCGTTTTTACCAAAAGAAATAACCATCCACTTGGGAATAGCCCAATAGTTTTGGTGAGTTTAGATAGAGCTTAGGATAGGAGATGTCAGAGGTTCAATCCCCATGGTGTGCAAGTTTAGCCATTCAAAAAAAAAAAAAAAAGAAATAACCCTTGTTCTTCAATGTTATTGATCCGTAGTTATGCAAGGCGTGCAACGGAGATCCGTAGTTCTACAAAACGGCAGCGGCGTGACCGTGGTCAGGTGGCAGCCATGACCAACAACATAACTGTTGGATTACAGAATAGCATGATGTTAGGATACTTTGACTTCAATTCGGTTAACAGCTTTTCCCATTTTGGTTTCTTGTTTCCGGAATGGTAAACAAAACTAGTAAGATCCAAATGAGGCAATAGTTTCGTCTTTGTCGGCCATGGTGAGAAGAAGATGGAAGAGAGGCTGTTGAAAAGAAAAAAATATAAAAAGTAAATCGATACCTGGCAACCGTAGTCGTGCGACTATACGTCAAAAGCCCGGTGACTGTGGTCAAGTGGCGGTCGTCAAAAGAGATTTCAGATCTGTAGATTGAAGATAGATATCGATCAAACCGTGGCTTGATCATCAATAATGGATCGTGGTCCGGCGAGAACGAGAATAGGAAAATAAGATTGAACACCACTAACTTCGTAGATCGAAGGGAGAGATTGATCAAACCGTCGCTTGATCAACGATAGTTGGTCATGGTCCAAGAACAGAGCTCCATTGTTTATGTGGCACTGGTGTGCTTATGTGGATAAACCGTTTCATCTTCCGACCTAAGTACGTATTCCTCAGTCGTGTCGGTTTCGTACCGCACAACCCAGTTAGGTACGACTTGTGTTGGATGGAGGGTTTGTATTGAAGTTTGTTTAAGTATCCCCAAGTCGTAGTCGATCAAATTATAGTTGAGATATGGTGTGGTCATACCCCAAATTCAATTTGGATCATCATCTGCTTAAGGAAAAAAAGGCGTGCAGATGAAGGGTTTGAAGGTGGAAGACGGTAGACTGGTTGATGAAAAGGGTTTGAAGGCGGAGGATGGTAAACTGCTGCAATTGAAGGGGTTGCGGGTGGAGGGTTTGACGGATCAAGGTTTGCGCGTCGACGAGATGAACGTCTAAGGTTCGAAGGTCCAACTACTTCACTTGGATAATAATCACTACCTATATCTTTAACTAGTTTCGTATTTGAAGTGAATTGAGAAGTCCAGTTGTGGGTTGGAAAACAAAATGTTGTATTTATAGGGACCGAAATAATAGTCGTTTGAAACTAGTCGTTGAAAAAGAGCCGCTGGAACGGTGGTAATTTGAAAAAAGAGTCGTTGGAACGGTAACCTTGAAAAAGAGCTATTAGAAAAAATAGATATTATTTTATCATTTATTTTTTAGTATATTATTCTCTTTTTAGCTTATTATAAAAATTCTATCTAAAAGAATAATAAATAAACTCAAAATGTTATATAATATTATACATCTTGTTAGGATCTTTCGATGTTATCGTATATGATTTCATTGACATGACTTATAATGAAAACATCAACTGATGTTAAAAATCATTATAACACATGTATGGCTAGGATTTCATTATCAAATCATAAAATACACTAGTGTATTTAATTATCAAATCTTTGCCATTGATTTACACACGTGTATGGTCAGGATTGTTCTCTCAGTTCGCAAATACACTAGTGTTCACTCTTGAACCTAATCATATATATATAGTGCAGTTGTTAGGATCTTATGAAAATGAAAACATCAAGTAGTAATCATAAATCATTCAAACTAGTATTAAGCCACCCGCGTTGAGTCGGGGGCGTAAAACCGTGAAAAATAGCATTAATGCCACACTACCACCAACGACCGCTAACATTGAAGTTGCGGCGTTGAGAGTCCAGGATCCGGCGAGTTTGATGGAGTTTTATTCCTGAGATAACCGGTTCGGTGACAAGAAATGAGTAGAAGTAGAAACGACACCGAACAAGTCACTTATAATCTGGTTTCTATTAATGTATAAAAGTTACATACCCGTGAAACCAGTTGGACAGCATCTCCCCTCAGGTAACTAAAGCTTGTCCAACCAAGACCCAACACCCACATATATAGGCATTGTGCCTTCGTACGAAGCTATACCTAGTGCCTTTGTACGAACCGGCTAAGGTCTTGTGCATCAGTACGAAACGGCTAAGTTGCCCGTTCGTACGAAGGGACTCCCTTCGTACGAAGGTACTATTTGTGACAACTTGGATTTCCAAGGTTCTTTATGTACGGATTATTTCTACTCACGTTCTGTCATGCGTTGTAAGCTGGTGTTCGCTATATGAACTAATTAGATATGTTGATTGTGATTGAATGTTAAATATTAAGATATTAAACATTGTGTGTTGTAACTTGATCTCGGCCCAAACCCTATACACCTTGTGTTCGATTCTTGGCCCAAAATAAGGCCCGAGGTTGGGCCCAGTTACTAACCGCATACACCTTCCGATTTGGGTGTGTGCTCCCAATAATTTGCTAGTACACAAAATACTCAAAACCCCATTCCCCTTCCCTTCCTTTCGACGGCAGCCTACTCCTTTCGAAGCTATCCTCCACGAAGCTCGTCTCTTTTGTCTAGCAACATCCATATTTTGGTTCGTCTGTCCATCACTGACTTGATTTACGTTCATTGATATTAGAGGTTATGTGTTAAATTGTGTTTGATGATTATGAGACTTTGGTGCATGATCGGGTAGTTGTTGTTGTTATGATAAACTAATGTCTTGAAACTGAAAATTGTTCATACTGTTAACCGATGATCTAGGGCATTATGTATGCTAGTATTGCTATGATAGTAATAATGATATGAATATTTGGTTTGGTGATCACATGATTGGTGTATGATTGTGCTTATGTAAACCGATAATACTGTTATGATTATCTTAACTGTGATGAATGACGGCAGTTAGGGTTGTATGAACATGGATAATAACTGCTAAATGGTGCTGTTTGATCTGATTTAGAATATGACAAAGTGTTTTCTGATTTTACGGGATAGTGGTTAATAAGGGAATTGATCAGTTACGTTGTATGGAGTTTCGACAGAGGTTTCCAGTCGCAATCTCATGGTTCCGACTCGAAACCAAACTTCACAAAACAAGAGGACTCGAGACCAACTGGTTGCGAGTCGAGACCAGCGTGGTTCCGACTCAGGACATGACTCGAAACCGTGGGGTTTCGACTAGTGAAGTTATCACTCAAGACCTTCAGTTGCGACTCGAGATCTTGGAGGTTGCGAGTCGAGACCTTGTGGTCTCGACTGAGGCCCAACTTGTAATTTATTGGGTCAAACAATAGGGTGTGCGACTGGAATAGTGTTTGCTGATGTGAATTTGTAAGTGGGACGAATGGCCTGTTATATGCTACGTGACGATACTTGTGTGTACAATCTGTTAAATATGTGAAACACTTGGATAAATTCCTAACTGCTATTGGTAACCATAATAGGACGTGGTTGACCAACCTTGAAAAAACTAACTTAACTTACCGAGCAAATCTAAGGTGAGTTAACTACTCTTCTTCAAGCATGCGTCCCGGGGAGGGACAACTGGTAAATATTCCGGGGAGGAATACTGGTTTTATTGGGTTTAAATTCGTTGTTGGATAATACACTCCAATATATCACCTTAGGTCCCAACTACTACCGAACTAGTTGCCCGGGAGGCAACGAGGTTATTAGTTGATAGCGCTATTAGGTTTGGCACCCTTACACCGTACCTGGGAGGAAGGGCGTGAACTAATTACCTTAACCACTAGACCAATGTTGATAGGCATTGAGGAATGGCAAACAAACTGACGCCATCTTGCAGTACTCGAGTTATTATCAACATACTTTTAAACTAAACACTTGGCAATTAAACGTTTTGTTAAACTGTGAACTCGCCAGCGTTATGCTGATACACTTGTCTGCATTCTTGCAGGTCGTTAGGTACATGGATGAGGAACTTGCTATCTGGGATTGCTGGAGTGGTCATGGGTCGTGATACATGAAATCACGAAACGAGTCTATTCGTTTTCATAGACTTGGTTTTGAATTACTTAAACAAAGAATTATGCTTTCGCTGAACATGTTGGGTTTAAAATAATATTTTGAGACACGTTTTTCTTACAATGAATGGAATGCTTTTATTTGGAATCTTGTTATTAGTTCAATGTTATTAGTGGCTGGATCCTGGTACGTCACACGCCTCGCGGGGGTTGTCCGCATGTAGTATTTTGGGGGCGTGACTCTATTACATCACAATGCCTTTAATTCGTACTGGATTTCACACTATTCTATACAATATTCAACACACGCTCTATCTAGCCTATTCGCACAGTGGCAGACATACAAAATATGCACCAACAGATTCCCCCTTGGCTGTCACTGTCGAATTGTCATTTTGAAAACCTTGAGCCGTGTTTGAATATTCTGTAACTTCAAATATTCTGCAACTTCAATCAGACATCTTGAAATCTTCAATCGATTCCCACTTGATTGATGATTCGGGTTTGTTTGCTTTGACAGTGTTATGCACAAATTTCCCCTGAAATGAATCTTCAGGTCTTTGTTTGCACAGTTCACGACTTCTCCTCTGATTTGCTAAACTGAAATATTCACAAACAATCACCAACTTGAAACTAATCAATGCAGCTTCTCTGTTTCAGCTTTAACCACATCCGTATTCGGTTTTTGATATATCATTTTAGCACCATCGATCTCGCATTCCGCTTGCTTGATCTGTTTATTGTACAAAAACCCAACCGGTAATTGATAGAAACTTCAAATACCCCATTGGTTAACTTCAAATCTGTAATTACCCATGAAAATCTGAAATCCCATTTTCCGGTGATCAACTTTAAGCACCTTTAAGAATGATAGATCCGTGTAAACGTTAATTTCCACAATCAGCAAATCTTCAACGGATAACGAATCATCTGGTAACATATACTAATCTCCGAAGCATTAGTCCACAATCAGATTCATCTTCTCAGATAATCTAGATCTCAGAAGTTTTCATCCACAATCAAATTTACAGTCCTGTACAATTCTGAACTCGGAACCACCCGAATACTGTTGCAGTGTCACGAATTTAAAAAATGCCGGAATTTCAATATATTCTATGAAATTTTTATTCCCCCTCATTTTTGCAGATTCTGACGTCTTATTACTAAATTCCTCCTCAAACTGAGCAATTCAGTCTTTTGTCATCTCTGAAAAACTTGACTATACTGAGAATATGGCAATTTCTGCCCCGAATGTCAGTTTTTCATCTATGCGGATTTAACGTTACGACCCATAAATAGTCAGATACCCTAGATGAAAAACATTCTACACCAGTATCATGACTACCCCACTAATTTCAACAATCTGTGATTGCATCATCAAAAATGTTGGCTAAAATTCCGGACAAAATAACAATTAAGTACCAAGTGCCCCTTCGTACGAAGCTAGAAATGTCCCTTCGTACGAAGCTGTGACAAATTGACAATTAAGTTCTCATGCCTGTTCGTACAAACCCGGATGTGCCTTCGTACGAACCCAGGAGTGTCCCTTCGTACGAACCCAGGGGTGGGTTCGTACCAACCTGTAACACCAGTTCGTAACGTTGGTTCGTACGAAGCTGCACTGATTTCTCAAAAACACTTCCAAACACATTTTTTGACACAAAATCTTTATTTCTTTAAATTTCATGATGAAACTTCATAGGATTGAGCGAAAATCAATTCCGAACATAATCATGTCTTCAATTTCAAAATTCATCCGTGAATTGACCTTCAATTTGATGTTTTTTCGATATTTTATGTCAAAACTCACTATACATCCAAAAATAATGAGCGTAGGTGATTAAATCAACTGTTAGATCGATTGAATCGGTACCATAGCACTGATACCAATTGAGAGTCCAGGATCCGGCGAGTTTGACGGAGTTGTGGTCCCGAGATAACCGGTTAGGTGATAAGAAATGAGTAGAAGTAGAAACTTCACCGAACAAGTCACTTATAATCTGGTTTCTATTAATGTATAAAAGTTACATACCCGTGAAACCAGTTGGACAACATCTCCCCTCAGGGAACCAAAGCTTGTCCAACACAAGACCCAACACCCATATATATAGGCATTATGTGTCACACCCCGATTTCCGGTGGGCCCGGAAGGGTACAGTCATGACGGTTGGATAACAGTTATCACAATATAGTAATATGCAGCGGAAGTATTGGATTAAAATTACTAAAATAAAGCATGAATGTATAAATGTATTACAAGCGTTCGATACAAGCCCACAAGCAGGATCTAAATAAACAGAGCTTTAGACATCATAGTCCTTAAGCATTTGGAGTTGTAAATTCCTTAGCCTTCATTCTAGCCTACCCGTTTTCCCAGCCTATAATAAGGTTCGGTACCTGCTGTTCAATCTTTTGAAAATACGTCAGCCAAAGCTGGTAAATACAATTAACCGACTCTTTGAAAAAATAGTTTTTCGAAAAGAGTTTTATACATATAGAAAACCCATAGGTGATCCTTTAAATATATCTTGGGATTATTCTTGTTACCAGATTTACATACTTAATTTACCCATTGGGTCCGGACATGGTATCATTAACCCCCAATTATTTCGATTATCAAGTAAACGGATTAAACCGTATTCTTACATTTTTGCGCAATCATAGGTGACTTACTTATGTAATAACCGCTCCAAGAGGCATATTTGCCATCCCAAGTTTACACTAAAATAAGTTAAGAGTATTTACCTTTTTGCTAGCTTCCAATCAATAAGACTATATTTGGCAAAAAGCCGCAAGTCTAAGTATTATTGACCCAAGTCCGATTATCTGGAGGATACTATAGTTAGGAATGAACAGATTTATTATCTGTTAGAATGTATACGGGCCAAAGGTAGTTCCTTTAGACATGACCCGATACTTAAGAATAGGTTCGCTAGATTAAGCGTATACCGAATAGAATGTGGTTTAAACCCAACAAGTACTAGGACTTGTATGATATGGGTAAACAAAGTACATTCTGGATTTTGAAGTGAAAATGATAAGGTTAAACCCGTTTCGGTAAACTTATGTAAATTAGTTACGTAAGTCTAACCGTATGCGTATAAGCGATATCGGGTAATCGGATGAGTCATATACAATTTCCATATGTTATTATGCTTAAGACATGTTATAATATCAGTAAGATGTCAACATGTACGCCCATTAAGGTTTTAAAATCAATTTAAGCCTCATAAGGGCATTTTTGTAATTTTACAACTTATAAAAAGAGCTTGCAAGTAAAATGATGTTATGGTCATAAACACTCTGTAAAAATGGTTAAATTATGATATCATATCAGTAGGATATTAATTATATGTGTGGTTTATGCTTTAAGACCAAACCATGCATTGTAGAGGCATTTTGGTCATTTCACACATAGTTTGAGAATTTATTTGGGATTCTGAGTTCATGACTTATACCTACATATGGTTTAGAACCATACTAGGCGCCTAAACGGCGTTAAAGTCGTTAAATGACGATTTATGTGATGGTTTATGAAATCTGATGTTATGACCAGCTTTGAATAGTTAAAATATTTATTTGTCATAACATATCAGTAAGCAAAAAGGTTTGGTATGAATATTATACTTAAAACCCATTTTAAGTGCCGTAAGAGCATTATCGTCATTTACGAGCATTGTAGAAGAACTTGAAGTTAAACTCAGTATATAATCTGACTTAAAATCCCCAATAAATTCTAAATATGATATCACATCAGTACATAATGAGTTTTGCCATATCACATCAGTACATAATGAGTTTTGCCAAGAAATTATGTTTAAAACTCATTTTAGATGTGAAATGGCATTTTAGTCCTTTTAAAAGCATAGTTTACGACTATATGCGTAAACTCAGTTTATAACCAGATTATAAACATAAAAATATTCTAAAAATGTTTACTTATTAGTACATAACTCATTTGCATGCTCATTTATATTTAAAACCTTATTTTTAAACAAAAGGGCATTTTAGTCAACATTTAAGCATAATAACGGAACTTGCGATTTAAACTCAGATTACTATATGACCATGTAATATAATCTCAGAGGATTATACCACAATATAATATGGTCATAATGGAACCTTAAATCAGTAGCATACTAATCTAATTCGGTTCATAATCGAAAGTCAATGCAGAAGTCAAACTTCGCGACTTTCGGTTGCGAGCCGACCAAAAAACTTGGAATTGACGAGCCGAATATGTTTACACATGTTCTAATAATTATTACTAAGTTGTTTAAATGATAAAACATATTTTAGAACACTTCTAAACTCATATCGCAATTATTTCAAATTCTGTCCCGTTGACTTTTTATAACATTAATATGTTGACTCGTCAATTGACCAAGCAAACATGATTATTAGGAGGTGCCCTTTTGAGAGATTAACATCTACCTAATTACGATCACGTAGCCATGTTCGTTGTGAACAATGGCTTGACCATTTAAGGTCTAACTGAAAGTCAAAGCGTTTATCGTAAACACTTGACTTTTCGGCTTTAAAAGCCTAAAAAATGAACTAGTCACGAAAGGAACACTTAAAAGTGGTCCTAGGGACTGAATAGAATGTGACAACCCTCACAATTACAGGTATCCGTACAATTAATTAATATTTAATTTGTGCTTAATGACTGTGCTTGATTACAACTGTTGATTTAACTGCTTACTGATTTCTGTTACATACATACACATGCATCACCTTCATACTGTCACTCCATTTATTATATACAAACATTAGTGACAAACTTGATGCACAAAGCACAGTTAGCACAGTGAGCGGATAACCCAGGAAACATGCTGACAATGCCAGCACCTAGACAGACAATACTTTTGAGGCCAGTATGAGCCATAGATGGGGTACTACACTAGTAGGGAGTGTAGGGAAGTGAGGACCATAAAACTGCGTCAATAGGTGATAGTTATAGTGCCGGGAAGTGCCTAAAACATACTTTAAGTACAAAATTCTGCATTTATTAATAAAATTCAGCATTGTAAGACATTAGTAAAGTGCAAAAATATGCCAGAATGGTCCTGTAAGCTTTCCTAAGTGCCGGGAATTAATTGTGCTATAAAAATATATATAAAAGACACTTTAAGGAATAATTAAACACATTAACGGAACAGTGTCTAACTGGATAACCGGACATTACCCGGAACACCAAAATTTTGTCAAACACATTGTTTAATTATTTCATGACTTGTCATGATCCCCGTTCACCATAACACCCACAAATTTCTCAACTATTTAACACATGTAACAAGATACTTGAGCTTGAACTAATAGTGACCATCCTACACCACAAATTTACAACTAACCCCCCCCCCCACCCATGAAAAGACGGCACACATGGCCCCCTCTCCTCAACTTTCGATTTCCCATGTGCCACCAAGGATCCATCAAGTTTCCATGCAAATAATCCTTGGAATTGTGTGAAGATATGATTGTTCTAACACTCACCATGGATACTTACAATTAGCCCCCCTAATTACTTACCTATATACCAAATAACTTACATCCAACCCCCTTTCTTGGCTGAATTTTCGGTAGGCATGGGCCCACAACAAGATAACCTCAAATCTATTCTCTAAACCTTCCTTGGAACTAGTAAGATCATGATATGAGTTTGTATGTACTTATGAGAGCATAATACCCATTGGTTAAAAGGAAAATAGATTATAAACATCACCAATATCCTCAACACTCCACCACAAACTTTTCCCCTCTTCCTTCTCCATTACTCTCGACCGAACTACTCTCCCCACACACCACCCACCTTCAATTCTTGTACAAGTATTCCAAGACACTACAACGTGCACAAAGGTGAATCACGGAGTGTGGAGCTCACGGATTGCCAAGGACCTCTCTCGTTTGTCTTTAACCACTTATTTTTCGCCTTGTTTCTTCCCTAGCTTAAAAGCTAGTAGTAAGTCCCTTTGATCCTCATTTACTTCTCATTTATGGTGGTTAATAGTTATGTTGTGATGTAACCACTAGAACACTAAAAGATTATGAACACAAACTTGAACATAAAGCTAAAATGATGATGTAATGAGATGAAATCTTGTTAAAATAAAGTTGTTTTGATATTGTTATTATATATATTTTTTTTGATGATTGATAGTAACAGGATGTTTTAACATCATGGATGAACTTGTTAAAGTAGGATTCAAAAATCTAAGTTAACAAGTTCGGAGGTGATTAGTAAACTACATAAAAGAATCACCTCCATGTTTCAACATAAACTTGGTAACAAAGTAATGTCTTGAAAAATAAGTGAACTAAGTGTGTAGATGGTCGTATGGACCCGAGGGTTACAAATAATTTTCCTAGACAAACCAAGTTAAAAGACGGATTTTTGAAAAGTCATGATTCTTACATTATTTTGGAAGGAAATAAATTATGAATACTAGAGAAACATGAAAAAGTTGTAAATGGATATTTTTGTAAAATAAGTTCACAAGTTGTGAACCTCTAAAAATCCCGAGAGCGAAATTTTTACAAAAATAAACACACCTTGGAGGGTGACTAAACCCACTAAACACACCACTAAATTACTACGCGTTTTTATGAAACACCAAGTTTATGTTGTCATGAAAAATGCATTGTTTTTGGCACTTGACTAGTGTAATATTGTTTAGTAATTTGTTGGTTGATTTGAACGATTTCCGAAAAGAAAATGATATGCTAGTAAGCATGGACACCTCCGTTTACAAAGGAAACTCTGGCGAAATTTTCTAAAAATCCAACACTTAGAAAATATTTTTTCTAGACAAACATTACAAGTATAATTTATAACTTGTGTTTCAAATATGAACTTCGCCATATTTTTGTTGCAAAAATATAAAGTAACGGAGGTCGATTTTATAAATAAAGACGGATAAAAATATGCTTAGAGTATATATTTTACACTAATACACTTGCGTGAGTATTTGCATACTTTGTGAACTAGTTATATTATTTTTAGGGCAAAATAATATAACTTGACAAATACCATGAAAAATACATATATTTTGGGAATAGGATATTTTTGGACACATAAGTTAAATATATTTTTCCTAAGTGGGACTTAAAATATATTTCTCGGAACCACAATAATACATGTATAAATACCCCCATCCTTGGGAAGGAAATACGAAATATTGTTTAACGATTATTCCTTAATAAAATATAATTTAAAGTTAAGATAATTATTTTAACTAATAATTATAACTTGGAATAATACTCGGAAACTTAACAGTCGTAACTCAAAAGATATTAAACCCTAAGCCAAGGCACGGCCCGTTCGTCTAATAGACATTAGTACGTGTAGGTCGTCACGCAGCAGATCGAGTTTGAGGTTGACGTTACAGGATACGCACTTCTGTGAGTTCATGTCCCCCTTTTTCTCTTAACTGTTTTCAGTTTTATAACTTCGGGGGTGAAATACATGTTACAATTATTAGGGACATTTTTATACATGGTATGGTTAGCTTAAGGAGGGTTGAGACGTTCAGATCATGTGAGTGGTGGGTACAACACTTAAAGCCATTAATCCTCATCGTAGGACCGAGGGACATGAGTGATAGATCTATTTGGGTGTAGCGAGCCCACACCCGTGAGGTCAGGGTGACCCATAGAGGTGACTGTGTCTTACAGCCGAGGCCCGGTACAAATTTGCTAGGTTTGAGTTTTCCTGCATCATTTCACACATACCAGTGGCCTTGCAACCCATTGGTGATCTCTTTTTCCTTAATTGCTACATACCAGGGTCAATTATACATTGGGACGTACTTTAACAATTTATACATTGGGACGTACTTTAACGATTTATACATTGGGACGTACTTTAAAAGTTTATACATACTCACTTTTACATGAACTCGCTCAACTTTTGTTGATTTTTCAAACTACATGTATTTCAGGAAATTAGTGGATCTGGCGATGTGTGCAATCATGTCAAGCTACGTAGGGAATAATGATGTCATCCGGGTTTAGGAGGTGTGACCCTTGCCTGGACGGGTTACACGTCTTTAAACCATGGTTTTTATTTCACGTCTTTTGTGGTGTCGTTTGAACATGTTTTAATTACGTCATGGTTGTATATTGTTTTATGTGTCGACTTTTAAAACAATGATGTTGTGGTAACTTTTAAAACTTAATGAATGGATGACTATCACGTGTTTTATTTTCATATAGCATTGTTATGATTGTGCTATGATATTAAGAAGTCACACCAAATAAACCCACGCTTCCGCAAAAGCCAGGGTGTGACATAGAACTCAGAGGATGCTCCCAATTGCTCAGGAACTTCCACTTACGAGAGATAGAGAGAAAAAATGATATGTGCAAAGAAAATGGCTACCAAGAGCCTCTATTTATACTTGAACATGGCTTCCCAAGATCATTCCATGTGTTAGAGGGTTTCTAGGATCATCCCAAGTGTCTAAACAGGTGTTAAAAACTATTAATGAGCTCATGGTATCGAATTCAAGGAGCTAGAGTGGTTTGAGTGGGGAACAAGCATGAAAAATGGCAGCTGTCTAGGAATTCTGAAAAACAGGTGCCGTCGTGCCACGTGAGGGGACAACATGGTTCTGGCGCGTGGCGCGAGAGACCATGTTTTCTTTTAAACTTTGACAAATTTAACCCCCTTGACTTATAAACTTGCGAGTAACGTTATAATTAGTACGTAAAGCCTTCCTTGGTCAATATTAGGCATACCCAAGAGTATGATCAACATCATAAAACTCCCGGTTCGTTAAAAGGTCACTCAGCGATGAGAAATCACATGTTGACGCTTTTAGTCCCTTTAACTCGCAAGTTTACGTGTATTATCGATTAACGGCACAAAAGCCCTAAACTGTCAATATAGGCATTCTCGAGAGTATGATCGAACATCATGAAGCTCCAGGTTCGTTAAAAGGTCACTCAGAGGTAAGAATTAACATGTTGATGCTTTTAACCCTTTGATACACAAACTTTTGAATGTATTGCAAACGATTTCGTTTATCCAACAAGTGGCTCAATAGGAGAATACGAATACCGTGTAAGGTCATTTAGAGGATTAGTTTAAGCATGTTGACACTTTTAGTCCCTCCACATTCATAGTTTTCAATTTTGACAAAATTAGTCCCTCTTAACCAGCTTTTAGGCACGATTAAGATTAGGGACACGTGTCAATACATTATTGGACACGATTTTACGAGGTGTTACATTGTGCCTTCGTACGAAGATACACCTAGTGCCTTCGTACGAACCGGCTAAGGTTTTGTGCATCAGTACGAACCGACTAAGTTCCCCGTTCGTACGAAGGGACTCCCTTCGTATGAAGGGACTCCCTTCGTATGAAGGTACTATTACATCACAAAACCTTTAGTTCGTACTGGATTTCACACTATTCTATACAATATTCAACACACACTCTATCTAGCCTATTCGCACAGTGGCAGACATACAAAATATGCACCAACAGGCGTGTTAATGTGAAGAAATTAGACCGAAACATAAAACATAGAAAATAATAACTAAGTCGATTTAGGAACCGTACGTTGCGACAAAACCTATCAAACAGGAAAAAATAGACGAGATAAAAACGTTGAACCACAAACACACCGTTGTACCATGTTAACTCGCAAAATTTAGAGCGTAGTGTAATACAAAACGTAAAAATGTTGAACCACACACGTACGTTGCGCTTTGTTAACTCGTAAAATATAGAATGAAACGTAATATGAAAGTTTTAAGGAGTATATAAAGTATTGGGGATCAAAGTTGAAAATAAAAAGTTGTGATGTTAAAACTGAAAAAATATGAAAACATTTGGTTGAAAGTAAAAAAAAATCAAAGAGTTATGAGTTAAAAATGTAATGTCAATTTTTTTAAAAATCCCACAAAGCATGAGGTACAACACTTTTATGCAGATGCTAATTTATAATATGTAAATATATTTCATATAACTTGCTAAACAATTTTATCTTTAGGCTCTATTGTAACGTTGTATAATGTTAATGATGCATCGGTAGCTTGAAATCTTAATGCTATTCCACCTGTCATGTGAGTAAGATTCCGTATATTGCCAATCACCTTATACTACATTTACAACCCTATGACTTTCTAAAGCGGAATTTATAGGTTGGAGTTTCATCTAGCACAAAAATTAAATAAATAATTTGAGGTGAGCCAAGGGTTTTATCACAAAAAGCCTTTTTGCAGTGGGTTTGGTGACGGGTCAGGTCACTAGCGCCATATATGTTTACAGGCATGAGTGACTTTTTATCATTGCATTTACCCAGGTGATTAGGCTTATGTTGATGAAAAGATTCCGTATATCATTTTGTTGATATTCCACCTTAGATGAATAAATAAACAACAAAATATAATGAATATATACACAACTATTCTGTACCATCAAGAAATCCGGTGGCCTTAATACAAGAATAAACCATATCACAAATTAGTAACTTAAACTTTCACAAATTAATAAATTATACCATGACAACTACACAATATATTAAACAAAGTGATCTATGATTTCTACTTGATGTTTTCATATATTTTTATAAGATCCTAACAACTACACAATATATACAAAATGATCTTTAATATTACTTATGTTTTCATTATAATCATGTCAATGAAATCATACACGATAACATCGAAAGATCCTAACAAGATGTATAATAATATTATATAACATTTTTAAGAATAGTGTGGTGACGTGTATCAAATATGTTAGTTTAATAATATTAGTTCTGTATGTCTCTTGTATCATAAGTAAAATCAATACTTAGCTTTCTTAAGCATTCAACGACTTTTGTTTTGATTGCACATATATGATAATAAATTCATTAGTTTGTTGTGCCCAAGCTAAGTAATGATTGTTAATGCCCTTGCTTTTCATACTTTTGAATGTGTTTTTTTTTCATTATAATATTTAAGAGACTATCTGGTGGTTAAGTGGTGTGTTTTAGAACTAAAATGCTGGGAGTTCAAACAATGGCGGATTCAAAATTTTTTTTCTAATAGGTTACTTTTGATAGATTATCACAATAATTCTTTCTTATAAATACAATTTTACTGATGCTTCGTATCTCTATTTATTTTTCTAATATACTTTATCAAAATTGTTATATCGGAGCATTCATATAGCATTTTAATTACAAATATGTTCGCTACTTCTTTTATCTAAAAGGGCCCTTGAAAACGAGTTGTAGCCTTATGTTGTCTGCATGGAGGCTACCTTCGGCTGTCTAAATGATTTGCAGAATTCCAAACATAACAGCATCTTGCGCTAACAAAAGTAAACTCACTAGCATCTTTTCATGCACCAATAAAGTTGAATTTTGACCGAAGTAACAAATGTTATATGGACATTTGAAAATACCAGAAGGCAACATAAATATCGAATCGGAACTTCATAAAATCTAGAGAGAATCTATATAATGGGCACATCTGGTCACAACTAATAAATGCGGAACAAAATCTCAAAGGCATCATGCCTAGAATAAACCAACTTTTCAATATGGGATGTTCTTGAGATATACTATTATGTACATGATATAAAGCATACCGGAGACACCACCTTATAACATAGGCATAAGGCATGAGAGAAGAATAACAGCGCAGTTCTCCTTAGGCAGAATTGAAAACAAGTGCACTTAAGTTAGAGCACATTCTGCCAAAGGAGAATTGCCCTGCAATTCTGCGACTCTCCGAATTCTGTGCAATCTGCAATGTGCCTACACGAGTCTCATCCATTTTAGTGTACTAGAAAAAATTGGGACAACATGCATGATATTGTTTCTAGATGAGATCTTCATAGAGGAATCTGTGTGAACATGTGCATGTGTTAAAAGACATTATATGCATGAATAAGTTGCATTTATCTGCATGGTGTTTTTCTTAAAACTTTCTACTGGCCAGTAGCATAGTCTTTGGTATTTACTAAATTATATGATTACTGTATAATTTAGTGGATCATTGCATATATTATCAGAATTGGCCAATTTTTACGCTTAATCTCGAATCTAAAGATCTGTGGCAACCTCCAAGTTAATCATTGATCTCAATGTTCTAAAAAAATTGGAAATTTCATAAATCGTTAACTTTGTAAATTTCACTGCATCTAATGGCTTAATTCCTACGTGGTAGAGGTAAGGCTGTCTACATCTTACCCTCCTCAGACACTACCTTAGCTTTGCTATTGATGGGATTTACCGAGTATGATGATGATGATGATGATGATATGAATGTCTTAGAAGTTTTTATATCTACGATCTGCATTTTTTGTGGAAGAAGAAAATTATATGATTGATATGTAAATTGAGGTTGTACTCATACATCTTACTTGTCATGTTGCATATATAACTATCCACTTGATATGAGGAAGCCTATTGAGCAACTCCTTAAATTTGTAATCCTATTGAAAGTACAACTGAACGTGAGACAACGAAAACTGAAAAACTACTGAACATGAGACAACTAAAACTGAAAAACTTAACTTGAACCCAAAGATGTATCGGTTTGAATTTGAATCAAACTGAAGTTGGTCTTGAACTTGAACTGAACTGAACTGAACAAGCACACTCTAGATAACCTCAAAGCACTGAAAACCTTGATTATGGCAAACATGGGATCATGGTTCATGTTACCAAGAGCTTGAAGTGCCCCTCTGATCTTTTCCGGTTCATCAAGTCAGGCACCATATATCATATATGATAAATTTATCTGCCATATATGCCTCTCAATAAGTTAGGCATCAAGCATATGTGATAGTTTAATCTTAGGGAGATTATGGAAATAATATAAAGGTTTACATAGGTCTATATTGCATGACTAAAAAAGAGAAGGGCCATTGCCAAATGCCAATTAAAGAACTAGGGTTACAATAAGGGGCCATTTGACTTTAAAGTTTTTTTTTTCATCTAATTAAAAAACACCATATTAACTCATTTATTTTCACACTCACAATACATGCTTATACCCTTTTCAATTTTCATGGATGAGTGTGGATACCTCTCCTTCTTATGTGGCGCTGAGGTGTCGCCAAGTAAGCGACACTTTTCATTCACATTCGCATGACAACTATGGATGGTCTAAGGATGATTAAGGAGAAGATAAGAAGATTAGTTAGGAGTTTAGATTAATTGTTTAGTTTAAGTTATTTTGATATCAGTTAGAGTTGATAGCTTATATAATTACGGTAGAGCTAGAACAGGATAGGAATCTAGGAATTAGTCTTGGTTTAGTTTAAATATTGAGTTTTGCGTCAAGTTTTGTGGTGTGTCGAGTCAAGTTTGAGATTAAAAAAAAAACCGAACATGTTTTAGGCATCAAATTCGGTTTTGATTATCGATATTTTGCCAACAATTCTTTTATTTGGGATGCACGGGTTTCTTGAGTAGACAAAGATTGTAACGGCATAATCTTTTCCATTCATATAAGATATATAACTAATAGCATTCGTCAGGGGCGGATCTATTAAGGGCTCAGGGGGTGCCGGTGGGAATACCAAAAGAAAATTATAGTTTGATATCGTGAAGGAGGTCAATGACATTGGATATGCCTCTACATAGGTAGGATATCCATTCAATTTGATTCCTTGTCCTCTAAATTAAAGTAACTTATTTATTATTTTGATTTTCTTTTTTTTCGACTTTACTATACTTTATATGCACTGTCACTCATTAATCTGATTCCATGTTTTTGGAATGATAAAATATTAATTTACAAGGTAACACCAGTGATTAAGTCTTTATAAAATCTTTTGGTTGTCACTAGAATAGCAACTTTTACCATCCAAAATTTTAATTAATATCACAAAGAATTCAATAAAAAAGTCCAACCAAGATCAAAGGATAATTGTTGACAAATGGAAATCCCCTTAATGCACCTTGTATTATATGCCCCTTATAAGAACCAACATTGTCCATTTTAGGCACGGGTAATTCACAGATTTGTCTTTTATTGTATGGGTGAAAATTTCACACAAAATCACAATGCGTCGGTGATATTTGAGGCATATCGGCTTATCTTTATGACATAGTATCTCTCACCTAGACACGATAGAACATTGTGAGATACATCTAAAGATGTCATACACCTTATTCTTGATCATGAAGGCGTTGAGTTGATCAAAGTCCTAATATAATAGATTTTAGTTTCATTGTCTTCTAGAAGCTGAATATCGAAGTATCGTTATGCAAAAAACATGAAACTCGACAATGTTTGTCTATTCTCTTGTCAAAAAGTCCATTTATATAATGGTCTTAACGAGCTGTCATATTTGTGTTATGAGGCTTAGTGGGTCATACTTGGGCGAGTCGCTTAATCCGGTTATAGTTAGTTGTAATGTGTTAAAACGGGTCATAGTCGGTCATGTTTGTTTGTAATGGGTCATAACTGGTATATATGGGTCATACTGAATGCAGTGGCTTATATTGAGTTATATCTCTAGCTGTGATGTGCTATAACGGGATTGTCATATCTGGGTGGATTGATTTATATTAAGTTCTATACTTGTAATGTGTTATGGCAGATCTTAACATGTGATACTTAAGAGCGGTGATAAGCTCATTTTATGTACTAGTATTTATATGTTAATTATTTCGTAATTAAAAATATTGGTTTCGTTATAAAATATAGTACTTTACTTCGTTTTTAATACTGTACGGGCATGGTGGCAACTAAATGGGTTAAGAGTAGAATTAATTTATTAGTCATACAATTTAATTGTTTGTGGAAACTACATGCAGGAAATGAAAATCCTATAGTTGGATTGTAAAGTTATTTAAAGTGGGCTCAGTTTAAAAGCATTTGGGCTGAAAATAGTGTTAAGCCCACAAACCAAACAACCAAACTTAAAGTAAAAGAAACTGAGACAAAAGAATACATAAAACTTGAAGTAAAAAGAAATTGAGACAAAAGAATACATAAAGGATAAATACAATAAATAATTAATATACTTTTTGATTTTTCTTATAAAAGTCTCTTAATTTTTTTTTCAAATAAAAAACAACATATTTTCTTTCTTGTTACATAAAAGCCTCTCTACTTTTTTTACATATAAAAACATATTTTCTACTCTTTTATCATACAAGTCCCTTAAAATTTTAATTTTTTTTAAAAAATATCTTAATTGTGATCTGATGAAATCAAGAAAATATATTTTGACAAATTATATTATACTTGCGAAAAGATCATTTGTTTAGAAGTTTTTAAGGATTTTAAATTTGTACATATCATTTATATGTTTTTTGTTTTTTGTTTTTTATTTTGAGTTATGTCATCCATACTCATGTGTTTTTATTATATTGTTTTCTGAATAATATTTATTTTATCAATTTAATGAATTTAAAATGAATAAGAAAACACAAACATTGAAGAGACTTTGGTTTACCATATATTTAATTTAAAACATTAATTCATATCAATTCTCTTCACACTTTGTTCAAATATAAAATTTGGAGGGACTGTTATATGCAAAAAAAAAAAAAAAGTTGTTAAGAGCCTTTTATGAGATAAAAAAAGTATGTTGGTTTTTATATGAAAAAAAAATTGGAAAACTTTTATGAGAAAAAAATAGAAAGTATGTTGGTTTTTTATGCCATTTGCCCATACATAAATAAAGGGTGTTCAACAATTTCTAGAATCTAAGAGACATCGTTGGCAGTTCCCTTTTGGGATTGCAGCTAAGAAAATGGAGAGTGGTCGGTTGCAATTTGAGGGGAATTTGCATACCTATAGAAGGGAATTAAAGCAATTATTCCTAATTTTAGTTAATCATTATATTGTAGGATGGAGTTTCCTTCTGTGACAATGTTAGATTTCTCTACTTCTATGATTGATAAGTTGTTTTGTTTACAACCAAGTCTATAGGGTTCGGTTATGCATATGTATTTAATCAAATTTATGAACCGTGCTAAAAGAACCTAAACATGTTTTTAGTATTTTATCCGTGAATAATTTGAATACATTCTTGTGTTTAGTGTTTGCATCTAGCTTTCGGTTTAAGGAAAAGATTAGTCTTTGTTGGGTTTGTTTTTAAGATGTCAAATTATACGAATCGATTTTTATTGAGACATTATACTAGCACGTTTTCCTTTTCGGTCATGAGTCGTGAATTCAATATGGCCGGACTCCTTCGTCTTGTGTTATTCCTTATTAAAAAAGTTGATGGTGGTTGAGATTACAATATAGGTTGCATTCTTTCGCGGTATTTAAAGTCGTGAAGACAATACACCCTAGTTTTGACAATATCCTAGTTATGTTCTTTTTCGGTGTTTAAGAATGTGAAGTCAATGCATCATAGGCTTGTATTCTTTTCTGGTGTTTAAAAACATGAAGATAATACATCTTCTCGGTGTGTTCTTTTTGGTAATCATGAAGTCAATTTAACTGGATTAGTCAGTCTTGTAATTGTCTTTTAAACCAAACTATGAAATTAGTTATATCTATGTAGTATTTCCAAACGTGGTAAATATGTTGAATTATATTGTGCTATAAAATCCAAACCCATATGTGAATCTCTTGTTTCTTATCTAATGTTTTTTGTTTGTTCGCCTTGCTTAATTTAATTGCAATTTTGGTTAACACTTGTTTATTTCAGTAAGCCAAATCTTTGTGTTTAATTTTCACAATTAAACAAAACGTGTAACACTAACACATGCTTATCGTAGATACGATACCATGCTTACTCTAACAATCTAGGTTAATAGGGTTTTTGAATGAATTGACGATCGTCAAGTGGCAAAAGCTCTCGACCAATGGTGCGTTAGTCGGACATACACACTAGGTACGTACACTTTACAATCTGACAGGTCTTCCTCGATGAAGTCCTGGACTAGCCAGTGAAACCAAGCGCTTAAGTACAAGCCTTAGCAAAGCAACCTTTAAACAGTTGGCCCTGACACTTTCCCACCACCATTTCATGCATGTTTTCGTGCATGTTCGCAATTCCATCCTTGCTCACAGCGGAAAGAGAATGAATCTTCACCCCCATAAAATTGTGTATAATTCACTTTACTAATAGGAACACCTGGTAGTTCAGCAACAGAGATCATCATCCAGATCAGTTCGGTAAGTTGCTTTTGATTGCTCACTAGAGGTATCAGTTTATTCCACAAGTAAGTTTCGATCAAGAAGTTTATGATCCAAGTCCATGACTAGAAACAAACTGTAACAACCTAAGCACATCCCACATAGGCCATAGACGTAAGAGATGTTTAGTCATAAGACTTGCACCGCTTCAAATATCACCAATATGGGAATGTGTTTTCAGCGTATTTGTTGTGGATCAAAAGAAAACTCAACAGTTAAGCGTGCTTAATTGGGAATAGTGGAAACTACTTGCAAATCTCCACTTGGGCAACAAAAAAAGTTCGTGAGCTTCTTGTGGGTAAAGCAGACAATATTGGTAGTATGAGATGTCGAATGTTAAAAATGGTATTAGAGTCACTCATGTACAGTTCGGGTTGGTGGGGGCAAACCTTAGGAAATCACACGTCTCTTGTTGAGATGGCTGGACAAACTTCATCGGATGATGAGTCAAAAAGGGTGATTGTAACTGTTGGATATGAGATGTCTAAGACATGATTAATTAATGTTACTAATGAGGTATGATTAAAAAAGTTACACTAATGAAGGATTAATATTTGGTGAAATATTTATGGAATTAGTGGTTTAATTAAGACTTGATTAAATAATAATAATAATAACAATACCAACTAAATATTAGTGGATGGATTTTATTTATAAGATAAATAATATTATGTATTTTATAAATGAGATGTCTAAAACATGATTAATTAATGTTACTAATGAGGTATGATTCAAAGAGTTACACTGTTCGGATGACGAACAAGGAATAATATTTGAAATTAATGTTACTAATTATAGTATTTTATGGTAATGGAGGATAAATATTTGGTGGAATATTTATGGAAATAGTCGTTTACGAAATTATTAATTATATTTAGTTAGTTATTTAATTAAGACTTGTTTAAATAATAATAATATGAATAAGAGTTAATTACATAGTTAGTCTATGTGGTTTACACAAACTAACAATCTAAGGTACTAATAGTTCAAAATCACTTCATGGGGTACTAACTTTCCATTTTTTAACATGTGGGGGTATTAATTACATAGTTAGTCCCTGTGATTGACACAAACTAACAATCTAAGGTACTAATAGTTAACCAGGGAATTAACGTTAATACCCCCACATGTTAAAAAATGGAAAGTTAGTACCCTAAGAAGTGATTTTAAACTATTAGTACCTTAGAAAAATTTGAAAACTTAAAACAAATACAAGCCTTTCTGGGACTGGTCAATTATGCTAGAAAATTTGTTTCAAATTTATCAAAATTAGTAGGGCCTTTATACAGTAAAACAACAAAAAATGGCCAAAGGTACTTTAATTCAGAAGATATAAAACTAGTTAAGGAAATTAAAACGACAATTAAAAATATTAAACCACTAGAATTACCACTTGTTACAAATTACATAATTATTGAGACAGATGGATGCAAAGAGGGATGGGGAGCAGTTCTTCTCTGCAAACCAAATAAATATAGCCCTAAGCAAGAAAAGAAAATTTATGCTTATGCAAGCGGTAATTTTCAAAACAAAACAAGTTGGACTAGTATCAATTTTGAAATACAAGCATTGATATATGCATTAGAAAAATTCAAACTTGTTCTTCACAAAGAGTTTACAGCAAGAACTGATTGTGAAGCCATTGTAAAATTTATAAAAAATGACCAAATCAAAAAGATAAATAGGACCCGATGGGTTAATTTACAAAATATTATCCAAGGAAGTGGATATTACATAAATCTTGAACATACTAAAGGAAAAAATAACGGGATAGCTGATATGTTATCCCGTAATATTAACAAATTGTTGCTTTTAGATGGACAAGAAAAAAGATAAAGGAAAGGCAATACTTATACATCCTACACAGCCTATAAAATCCTCTACAATGAATACATCATCCGAAGAAGAGAAAACAGAGAAACTCATGAGCCAGTCAATACAAGCAGCAAGAACACAGAATTTTAGACAATTTCCTGTAACACTAACAGATCTCAACAGTATCACACAGTTTTACAACCCAAGTCAATCAAATGCTACAAATGTTCGTCCTCCAAAAAACAGACATTTTACACAAAGGGCAAGCTCTCAGTCACAAAATACACAAAACGCGGTCATTACCTTCGGAAATTATGCATTGCAAAGATGTGATGATCCCAATACAAAGTTTCGTCCAATTATGGGGATGAAATTAACAGAAAAGCAACAGTGTTTACTAGATAACCTCTGGCATATTCAAACTATGCCTCAGGCCTCAACCTTTAAAGTCCAGGTGTTAAATGCATTAAGCATTTATTTTTATGAACAAAGTAGTAAAACACCTGAGAAACAACAAAAGCCTAAGTTTACCCATTATGTCATATTTCGAGGTACTAAAATTGGTATTTTTAATAAACGGGAAACTGTGGCTAAGCATATCCAATGCCCCAATCCAATTTACAAAGGCTTTACAGATTTTCAAAAAGCTATAGAAACAACAAGAGAACATTTTGGGGTAAGTGGCTTTTACATAGAACCTGAAGAGGTTCAAACATTTGCAGACATGGCAAAAATTAAGCCAGAACAGATAATTAAAAATCAAGAGGAGCTGATCACTGAGTTACAAGATCAGCTTGTACAACAAGGAAAAAAATACACATTCTATACAAGAAAAGTTTGAAAATAGTCTTTTAAAACAAAAAGTTAGTATTCTCGAAACAAAATATAAACAGGTGTTACAAAGGCTTCAGAAAAAAGAAACAAATACAGTCTTAAACAGAAGCTATGATTCCTTCAAAGCAAGAATGATTGATACACCATGGTGGAAGTGTATTCAACCAGTTACAGACAAGTTTCCAGAATTCAAAACCTTGGTTTCACAGAAAGTTTGTACAGAATTCCCAATAATTATGTGCGAATTACAAAAACAGCTAGTAGATATGGCATTTACACAAGATGCTGAGAAACAAGGCTTCAGAATTGTTGAAAGAACAGATCAAAAAGGCAGAGGGATTGGATTGTTGCTGATCCAAATCTACTCACCTACAAAATTAACAGATGATCAGATTATTCAATTTTACCATAATGGTATGATTGATTATATGGAAATAAAGACAGATGTTAGAACAACAAATCTTTTAAACAAAATGGGAGAAAAGATGGTAATTATAGCAGGCAATATTGCTATTAGGGCATTATGTCCTACAATTTCATGCAAAATATTCTCTTCTTTCCCATATACAGATGCTTATACATACAGGCCAGCTAGGAAGATGATTTTTTATCAAAGATACTCCTTACATATATTCTTTAAAAGACAGATTTATAAACCACAATATAGACTTTGGTAAATTACCATGGTTAGAGGATGAGAGTAAACAAACTACAGAAGCCCTAAATAGTTTTATCAAAACACATTAAAAAACCCCAGAACTTCCTAAGTGTTTGAACTGGTCAGACTTCAAATTATCAGGTGAAGGGCATTATGTTCAGATTTACACACCCTCCAAATGGAGTATGTTACTACCATTTGTGGGAGAAGGAGAATCCCTTGAAATTGATCACATAATCAATTTGGACGGTTCAGATACCGAAGACCAGGAACCAGACTCAGACCCTGGAAGCCCACAGTCCATAGATTCAACACACAGAGATTTCTAAAAAGAAATGATGAAAGCATGGACCTTAAGAGACATGTGTACACAACATTTCTAGATAATCATGATTGCCGCTGACAAAGAACACATTATTGTAGATAATGCCTATTGTCTTTTTATGTCTTTTATTTGTATCCGTTTATTTTTCTGAAATTAGAGATGTATATACAGTGTTTCATTTGTAAAATAGCTTTTCTTTTTTGCCTATATAAGGCATAGAAGGCACTTGTAAAAAATCATCCCAGAATTCAATAAAAATTTCTTGCATTCTTAATCATCCTTATGGCACACTAAAATTCTCTCCGTCACTCCTTAGCCTAACCTCCTAGCTCCTTAGTTTCGTTCATTGTTCTTCAAATTATATTCCAAAAAAAGAGTCTTTTTTTACCTTTTGTTACCCTTTGCTCAATCCGCTGTGCATAAATCTCAAGGTTTGCTCGAGCTTCTACCTTCACGTTCAGGAGCCATTTTCTTGTAACCACTGTAAGAAATTTTTAATTACCTCTTTTTTTTACTTTTTACTGTAATATTTTTACTTTTTACTATAAAAAAATAAAAATAAATAATGATACATATTTTATGAAAAATAATAAAAAATAATAATAATGATACATATTTTATGGTAATAATATATATATATATATATATATATATATATATATATTACTGTTATATATAACTAATATATATATATATAGATATATATAACAAATATAATTTATTAACAGATATATATATCTGATAATAAATTTAGAAAAAATTAGCATGTACCCCCTCTGATATGGTATCAGAGCAAAGGTTTTCTTAAAATCTAAAAGACTGAGACAAGCTCCATATTTTATTAGCTGTTTATGCCAAAAAAACTCTTGTGGAGAACTCTCTCAGGTGAAGATTATGGGAAATGTTTATTGTTTTGTTAACAAATTGGATGTGGTTCTGTAATTTTGTATAATAACCGTTAAATTAGTTTTCTATTTGATTTTAAAACTGGAATATAGGAAAATCTAACAGAAACTAAGGATAGGAATTAAAGCTAAGGAGTTGGAATTTATTAAACCATAGAGTTCAGTCAATCATCTTCGCTATTCAAAATTTTTGAATTCTTGAATTTAGAATTTACTGAAAAACCCAGCCTTAAAAATATTAAAAAAGAAAACTATACTTTTATTTGCAGAATCAAAGATAATTGTAAACATAATCTAAATACAGAAAACCCACATTTAAACGCTTTAACAGATCTAGTAATAAATCTTGGTTGTAATCTACAGAAAGATTCAATAATTAATAAACAGTTACTTGAAAAGATTGCAACATGTACAAAAGAATTTAAAAAATATTCACAAAATTTAGATTATATAAAGGAACAAACCAACCAAATAATTAAAGAACTAAAGAAAAATTGTTTAGAAAAGCAAACAGAAAATACAAAGTAGTAATATACAAATAGAAGTAGATAAAATTACCAACGCCATAAATAAACTTAACATTGACGACATAAAAATTATTAAAAAACCAACACCATATAAACATTGGCAACCTCGAAAATGAACAACCAATTTTCAGGAAGAAGTAGATCTATACAAGAAGCTAGAAATTCAACAAGTAGTATACAAGATATAATTACATCTGAAACATTTTTAAATCGAATACTTAGACGTGGATCAGGGTCTAATAGTAATAAACAAATAGTACAAATAGAAGAAGAAATATGTGTAGACAGAAATATGGATCTGTATAATCAACATCAATTAGACATATTAAACCCAAGAATATTATACCAAACTGGGATATTTAATGTAAATACAACATTAATAAGAAGCACTAGAGAAGAAAGCCTCAGAGTACTAGATAAAACAGTGACTATACAAAGAATTAGACAATCTGGTAAACATTTTGTACATACATGATTAATTGTCATAGGCATTAAAGCTTTAGGACGAAAAATTTTAGGAACTAAACTTTTAGCACTAATATTAGATAAAAGTTGGAAAATAGAAATGAAAAAAACAATAATATCAGGAATGGAAGTTGACTTAAGCCAAAATGCAGCCTTATTTTATTACACACCAGGAATATTAAAAGACATAAGAGATTTGCAGAATATTAAAATAGCTTTACAAACAAAAGGATATGAAAATTACGATGGAAACAATAGAGTTATAAGTATAGGAGTACTAGGAAAGGTTAATAACAATTCAGGAATGAAATACAAGGTAAACATAGATGGGATAGTTAAAACAGTAGCATCAAAATCTATACAAATGATAGAACCAACTAAAATAGACCCCGAACAATTAACAGGTTTAGAATGGAATATAAATGATCTTCAAGAAAATGAAAAAACAGTTTTAGTTCCAAAAAGAAGTTTTATATATGAAGGATCAGATGGTAAGCAGAGTTTAAGATTTACATATTTTAAAGAAACTACAAACGAAGAAAATAATGAAAATACTATGGAATATAGTTTTATGAATATAGAACAATTAGAAGAGGATGAAGTAGACCTAATATATGATACATAAATTGAAGAAGAAATAAATACAGATTTCTTAAAATTTAAAGAAGAGTATATAGATTACACTCTAATTGACTATGAAGACGAAGAGTTAACAAGTTTTAAAACAGAAGAAACTAACAAAACAATAGAACAAATAATAGATAGAAAATATACAGAACTAAATATACAAGAAGAAGTAGACAATATGATAATAGAATGTATAACAGACCTAGGAATGATCTATGAAGAAAGCTATAAAAAATTACAAGAATTCTATAATTTGCCATTAGTAGAAAGTATTTTACAAGGAAAAACAATGCTAGTAAATTTTTATAAACATAAACAAGCCTTTATGGTTATAAAAAAAGAATTAAAAAGACCTAGAATGGAATGGAGTGGAGATTCAAGTAACAGAACTTCACATGAAACCCTAGGAAGAGAACCCTGGACACAACCATCAATAAATTACAGTCAAGAATCAACATTAAGAGGAAGAGGTAGCCGGTTACCAATAGGACAAACATACAGTGGGAACATGTTATTATTAGAACAACAAAAACCCCAACTATGGATAGATGAAGTATTAACATGGGAACAAACAGTAGTTAGAATGTGGGAAACAAATAAAAAAGATAGTATGGACATGTTTTCCTATCTAGAAACTACACTAGGACCAATAGCCCTAGGAATCTGGCAAAGTAAAAAAGCACAAGATTCAACAGAAATTAATAATTTAAAAGCTTTAGGAGACAATCCTTATAATTTCACATCACAAATCAGATCCCTTATTTTAGGAGTTGATCCAGCAAAAAATAATAGCCTAATACAGGATACAGTTGTTAGAAATCTAGAACAATTCAGTATAGCTGATATGAAATACATAAATGAATTTACATTAGATTTTACAAGATTGCTATTACAAACAGGAAAAGCAATGGATGATAATCCATGTGATAAATATTTTATAAAACTACCAGGAGATTTAGGAAAAAATATACATGAGTCATGGAAGACAATATATGGAGAACACCAAAATCTTGGAATAGGACCTAGAATAACTTATACATTTGGAATCTTAGAAGATAAATGTAAGGAAGTAGCTTTACAAGAACAATTAAAAAGAAATGCATATGCATTCTGTAAAACAGTAATATACACACCCCAAGCCTATGGTTTTTATGATAGAAAGAAAATTATAAGAAAAAGTACTACTTATAACAAAAATTACAAAGCAAATTATAATAAAAACAAATATGTTAGAAAACCTCAAACAAGAAGATGTAAATGTTTCATATGTGGAGAAGAACAACATTTAGCTAACAAATTTCCTAATAAAAACAAGAATATGGAAAGGGCTAGCTTAGTAGAACAGTTACACGATTATGAAATAGAAGCTATTAAAACAGATGGATCAGATAATGAGTCAGTCTATAACATATACAGTGAAGACGAAAAGCCAATTACTAAAGTCACTTACACATACATGAATATAGAAGAATGTCAACATATTTGGGTACATCAAAGAGGTAATAATTATATAAAATGCTCTAATTGTGGATATTATCCTAGTATAGAAAAAAAGGTCACAATGTAGTATATGCTTTCAGAAAATATGTTGCATTTGTATAAAGAAATTACATAACATAGATATAGGTACTACATCAAAAACTATATATACAAGTACCAACATAATTATAGAAAGATTAAACAAGTTAGAATTAGCAACTGAATTACACAGTCTAAAGTTAAGAGATATAGATAATAGAATTATAGAACTAGAAAGAAAGATAAGAGCTAAAATAATAGAAGAGCTAAGTCAATTGTCTACAGAAGTACCTGAAGAACAAGTATTTATACAGACTCAAGGGTCTATAAATATGGTCAATATACAATGTCGCTTATGGCTTGATAATAATAGATTTTTAGACTTAACAGCATTAGTTGATACAGGAGCTACTAAGAGTCTAATATCACATAGTCTAGTACCAAAACAATACCATAAGGATTAAAATATAAAGTAGTAAGTAGAACAATTGAGAATAGATTAGTTGAAATAACACACTACTTAGAACCAGTAGGAATACAATTTTTAGATTTTCAAACAATTATAGCATAAAGTACGACATATCACAAGTGAATATAAACCCAGCATATATACAGTCAAAAGACTTTGTGCTAGGATTAAATTTTATATTTGCTTTAAATGGTTTTGTTACACTGAATAGAAACTTTATTACACTCAGTAAACAAATCTATACAATCCCAACAACAAGGTATAATAATATATAAAAAATTGCACAGAAGCGTGGTGGTCAAGGAAGTTTAGAATTTTTAAGGCAACAAAAAAAGAAGTAATCTAATAGAAAATGAAACTATAAAATTGTTAACAGACTTTTTAAGTCATGAAGTATAAAAAGGAAAAGATATTACAAAAAGTATAAATCACCCTATGGTCTAACACTTAGAAAAAATTGGTCTTATTGGTGAAGATATCACAAAATCACGTATAGACTACATATGTAAATTTAAACTAAAAAATCCGGATATTACTATAAGAACTGCTAATGCAGAATATAGTCTCTTAGACAAAGAAGAGTTTAAAAAACAAATACCTGAAATGATTAGCCAGTGATTAATTAAAAAATCAGAAACTCCTCACAGATCAGCAACCTTCATAGTAAGAAACCATAGTGACATAAAAAGAGGTAAAACAAGAATAGTATACAAGACTAAACGATAATATATATATATATATATATATATAAAAGATCGCTAAAATGAAAACCACATCCAGTTGTAAGAACCGCGAGAACCAGTTCCTAACCATTAGATCAAAAGGATGGATAGATGAGATTAAAAGTAACTAAAATGAATATTAAATACATTTTGTCTTATTATGTCTTTAATATTTTAATCCAAAAGGATAGTGTAGTAAAATTACTCTATTTTGTCTTTTTGTCTTTATTATTTTTTATTACTTTTTTGTTTTATTATATTACTTTTTATTTTCTTAAAAGAATTTTTTTATTAAAAGAATTTTTAGATTCAAATTTTTTTAACAAGGCAACTTTTTTTGCACGCCGAGCTTTTTCAAGCGCCGTTTTTACGCCGGGCTTTTTCAATCGTCATTTTTTAACGCGACGTTTTTTACGCGCCGTTTTTTTAGACGTCGTTTTTTACACGTTTTTTTAACGCGCCGTGTTTTACACGTTTTTTTACGCGCCGTTTTTTACACGTTTTTTTTACACGTTGTTTAAACGCGCCGTTTTTTCACGTTTTTTTAACGCACCGTTTTTTACACTTTTTACGTTTTACGTTAAACTATTTTAAACTTTTTACGTTTTAAGTTTTACGTTAGACTTTTTACGTTTGACGTAAAAAAATTTAGGTTTTACGTTAAAAAGTTTACGTTTTACGTAAAACTTTTTACGTTTTACGTAAAACTTTTAACGTTTTACGTTACATTTTTTACTTTTTACGTTAAACTTTTTACGTTTAACGTTTTACGTAAAACTTTTTACGTTTTACGTTAAAAATTTTACGGTTTACGTTAAAAAGTTTACGGTTTAACTTTTTTTCTTTACAAAAACTTTTTTACGCAAAAACGAACGCACCCAGAAATCGCAAACTCGGAGGTGTCTCAGATATATTATTATCATCATCGATTAGGGGGAAAAAAATAAAAAACCAACAACATCAAAACAAAGTGTATCTCGAAAAAAAAAACGGGGTTTGGCTCAGATTATCCGATAATCAAAAGGCTGCAAAAGTGGGGTTGTAGGTTCAAAAAACCTACCCTCCGCCGTCCTTGCCGCGCCATCGTCATCAAAATCTACGTGTTTTTTTCATCATCGCCACCCCAAAAATCCAACCGATTAAAACCCACTTAGTTCACTTATCAAAATCACCGGCAAACATCAAAAATCACCGGCAAACATCAAATATCACCGGCAACACATCAAAAATCACCGGCAACACATCAAAAATCCCGGAAACACATCAAAATCAGCGGAGATGCCGCCGCCACTAACCCCAACGTTATAAGCAACCAACACCATCACCCCCCGCCACCAGCCACCGTCACTCCTCACCACCACCGGAACCAACACCATCACCCCCTGCCACCGCCACCTCCACTTCCATTCGATTCTTCTACTTTAACACATCTCAGCCTCTTTCTATTTCCCCACTGTAACTTATACATAAATAGAATAAACCATTAACAAAATCAACAACAAACAACAAATCATTAACAAAAAGAACAACAAACAACATCTCAGCCTCTTTCTATTTCCCCATCTCAAAAAGAAATTAACAAAATCAACAACAAACAACAAATCAGAATCATAAAAAGTCACTGACCCTCTGTATAGACTGAGGGTCGCCGGAGAAACGAGGGAACGCCAGAAATGGGTTGCAGATCTGAGGGTTGCCGGAGAAACGAGGGAGCGCCGGAGAAATGAGGGGGTCGCCGGAGTGGGTGCGGTGTTTGGGGGTCGCCGGTGTGGGGGTGTGGCGGCTGCCTGTTCATCGGAGGGGTAAGGGAGGAACAAAGGTGTTTGGGTTAGGGTTTGTCGGCTGCAACTTTAGAAGATTCAACTTTCAAGAAGTTCTGCAACTTCAAGAGAGATAGAGACAATGAGAGATGTATTTTTGAATTTCAATAAATCGATGAGAGAGAGGATGAGAGATGCAATTTTGAAAGAAAAGACAGAGGAGATAGGAAAGGATTTGACATTTGGGGTAAATGACCAAAGTACCCTTTATGTTGGCATAATCTAATTGGTTGAGAGTGGTTCTCGCGGTTCTTACAACTGGAGGTGGTTTCTATTTTAGCGGCTCCCTATATATATATATATATATAGGGAGAGGATCATGAGAAAACTAGATATAAATGAGAAAACTAGAAAACTAACTAAAAACCACTAAAAAGGAGGGGGAAGACTTTTAATGAAGGAGGGGGGGACTTTTAATGAAGGATGGGTAAAATTGGAAAAAAAATATATAACTTTTCAAACATTTCCCATTTCTCCACACGTTATCATTTTAAAACAAAAATGACACCATAAGATCACAAATTTTTGTATCTTTCATTCAAGTATATTCGAGCATATTTTTTATGACATAAAAAAAGATTGATGGTGTCGTCTTGTTTTCAATACTATTATTATAGTAGTGCACATGTGCAATATAACATGTACTACAATTGCATTACATGCTTAAACTTAGCTTTTTGAGTCTAGTTTAGCTTTTAGGGTTAGTTTTTTTGGAGGATTAGGATTAGGTTTTTGGGTGTGGGGGGGATGGGGGGTTTAGGTTTTTAGGGGGTGGGGGTGGGGGGGTTTAGGTTTTTTTCGGGTTTATGTTTAGGGTTTAGTTTTAGGTTTTCGGGAGGGTGGGGGGTTGGGGGGTTAGGTTTTTGGGGGGTGGGGGGGTTAGGCTTTTGGTGGGAGGGTGAATTTAGGTTTTTGGGGGGTGTCGGTGGGGGGTGGGTTAAGTGGTTTAAGCTTTATGTATTAGTGCACATGTGCAGTACAACCAAACAAATTTTTTTTTTTTTTGAAAATTTTTTTCCATATATAAAAAGTAGCAATTTTTCTATAAAAAATTGTAAAAATAAAATAAAAATTTTTGGTATGTTTTTAGGTTTTTTTTTAGGCTTTTTTGGTTTTCTCATTTAAACTAGTTTTCTCATGATCCATCCCCTATATATATATGAAGTGTGAAAACAGTGAGAACGATTTTCAGCCATAGGATCTTTGTGATTTGTGGCTAAGATTATGCGATGACATTTTTGTAAATAATGGGAACCTTATAACTACCAGGAGGGGTAAAATTGAAAGATCCAAACAATGGTGCACATTCTAATCACATGCCATTTTCCCCCATCATATTTAAACGCCAATAACTTTTTTATACGTGACTATTTTTCTAAAAAAAGTACACCATAAAACTCAGCGTTTTTTTATCTTTCCAACGAGTATACTATTGATATACTTTTCGAAAAAAAAATGAAATGAGTTTTATGGCGTTTTTCTGAACTATGTGTTTTATGGTGTTTTAGACTAGTTATTTTTATGGCGTTTTTCGGAACTATGTGTTTTTATGGCGTTTTAACTAGGTTTTTTTCGTAGCGTTTTTCTGAACTGAGTGTTTTATGGCGTTTTAAATTGAGTTTTTCATGGCGTTTTTTTTTTGAAATTTGTGTTTTTATGGCGTTTTATTTGAACACCCAGTTCACGTGTGTGTGTTTTTTAACAATATTACCCCTTAGTGTAATTTAGCATCAATGCCACATGTCAACTCTAAAATCGTTCTCACCGTTCTCACACTTTTCACCGTTCTCTCTAAATCCTGACCCTACATATATATAGGGAAAGGGTAAAATGAGAACCACTTTAAGTTGTGAGAACCATGAAAACTAGGTTTTCCAAACGGTTTTTCCAAAAAAAAATCTCAAAAATCTTAAAAAAATCACTTGTTCCAGCAGATAAATAGAAAATAAAAAAAAACATCGCATGCAAAAATTTACATCGTGTGTAAACAGAATTTTCATCACCGTAATGAAATTTACATCAGGCGTAACCAAAATTTAAATCAGGCGTAACTACCCCCTCGATAATTTTATTTTGTTTTTTGTTTTTACAGATGTGTTTATAATATTTTCATCTATGTTTGTGCGAAAAAATGGTGGCTCAACTTGCGCGGGAGGTAGGAGTTCTCATGGTTCTCACCACTCGTGGTGGTTCTTAATTGAACCGAGCATATATATATATATATATATGGGTTAAAATGAGTACCACCTTGAGTTGTGAGAACTAGGCCATCCAAAAGTTTTTCCGAAATCTTTTTTTTTTCTCAAAAGCTATAAAAATCACTTGTTTCAGCAAAAATAAAATTAAAAAAATGTCGCATACCCACATTTACATAAGGCGTAAAAAATATTTATCTTCGTACAAAATTTACACCCGCGCGTAAAAAAAACTTGTATTAGTCAAAACTACTGCTCGACAATTTTTTTTTACTTTTTTTTACAGATGTGTTTATGATATTTTCATCTACGTTTGTGCAAAAAAAATGGCCCAACTCGCGCGAGAAAAAAAGTTCTCACTGTTCTCACAACTCATCGTGGTTCTCATTTGAACCGAGCCCTATATATATATTTAGTGGAGAGTTCAAATGAGAAAAAGTTTTTTGTAAGAATAAAAAATAAGAAATTTCAACCAATAAGAATGCTTCATTTTACTTCATTTAATTTTTGTATTTAATATTAGTGTAAGGATATATTGGTAAACTTAGATGGATCATAATTGGTAGTCTTCCTTTTTAATAGCTAACTATATTAAATTTGTAACTTATTAAAAAAAACATATTTTTCAAAAGAAGAAAAAATATATAATTTAAAGTGTAGCATAAATTACGAGGTGTGTAGAATGAACTACGAGCGGTGTAGGATAAATTTCAATATGTGTAGGATAATTTTCAAAACGTGGAGGATAAATTTTGATGTGTGTAAGCAAAAATTTAAGTGTGGAGGATGATAGTGTTTAGGCCATGTGTAGTCATAAAGCCCCTTTGGGGGCGTTATGCGACAAGTGGCAAAATGCGTAAGAGAAGGGATTTATGGGGCTTTATATCACAAGAGGGTGTAGTGGTAAAGGGTTTATATAACCCTTCTATTATACATACATATGTAATGTATATATATATGTGTGTGTGTGTGTGAGTGGGGGGAAAGATTGTGGAGACTTCACGTCGCGAAGATGGTCACGAGAACTCCATTTTTATCCCCCATAGCGCCCCCTGTAATGGTGTGGGCCGGCGCTATAGGGCGCCATAGCCTCCCAAGGCGTGATGTAGGGCTGCATTACGGATGCTTTTATGACTAATTAATTAGTCAAATATAATAATAAACTAGGCTATCACCCGGGAACATCCCGGGTTAGGAAAATTTAGTTTTCAATAATAAAAAGTACATAAACAACATTTTCAAACTCATTAGTATTTTCTTTCCCTTCTCACAATAATTTACTTGTTCCGTTTAATCAGTATCCTAACTTTCTCTCCATGTGTATTCATGGTTTTCGTGTAAAGCTAATAACCTCTTAATTGTTAATGAGATCCCAAATATAAAAATGTTTCGTAAACCCATACAAAATGTTTAAGACATTAAAAACATAAAAACTAATTTTCAATTCTTAGATATACGAAGCTCAATCTCTTTCTTGCTAACTTTCTCCGAATCCTTGACGTTACTTGTCTAAATACCCATGCTTTAGCATCTTTATTTTTTAAAAGCAAAATTCTTTCCAATCAACTTGTTTAAACAGCCATGCTTTAGCACCTCTATTTTTTACAATCAGTTCTCTTACACCTTCCTGACTCTGGATCGATCCCCCCTCTTCCCCAATACCCTCGACCTACCTGCCTGGTACACTGATACACACACACACAGAGACATATATATGTTTTTAATGAGAAACAAAAAACCATGAATGTAATGAAAACATGGAGATCAAACCTTTTACGTAGATATTGAAGTCGTTTACCTATGGACGGGCGCATAGCAGCCACCCCAAAAAGGCTTTAGGTCGACCACAACATTTGTACACACCCACCACTACACCGATGTTCAGAAGCCTCCATCGCCATACGATGGTAGTTGGCCACCATCTATGATCTCAGCCTGTCACAACAACACATACCCAACGATGTATGATGATGATGATGATGATGACGATGATTTTGGGGAAAGTCTTTGAAATCTAAACACAATAACGATCTCAAACAAAGATTCATCATCCATGTTAAAGCAAAATCCACACGAAATACACAAAGGAAAATTTCAACAAAATAGTATCCAAAAAATGAATAGAATTGTATAGAACTGGCAAAATAGTAGTTTATAATTGTAAAGAACAGAACGAAGGGAAACCTCTAGCACGGTGCCTTTGAGTCCACTGAAAAAAATGTGTGGTTTTCTGAGCCTAATACCAAACAACAAATTAAGTTCATATAGGTGTAACACTACAGAAAACAAAAATGCAAACAACGGGTGTTAGAGTAATTAAGTGAGTACCTTCTTTACGCATCAACGCCCCCAACCTCCAATTTGGCGATCATACAAGTCTTTTCGAAAATTACAGAGAATCGGTGGTGGTGGTGGCTGTAAATAATAACTTCTCAAGCCATCTGGAATCCAATATCTAATAGTTACAACTTCAGGCCCAAAAAAATGAATAGCAAACTTTAAAGATGTACCTGAGTAAAAGATGTAATCAAAGGTACCAATGAAATCACATGTGCAATTTGTAACCAACAGTTCATTTGTAGCAGGGTCCACCCTCTTTTTTTGTTGCTCATAACCAAGACCACACTCAATTCTTGCAAAAGATGAATACACACTAACCTGTAAGCAGAAATCTGTGATCAATAAATGAAAAAAAGTTTAATAAATAATTGAAGACTTATATTACAAAAGGCAGAGCATGAGTCAATTGTCCGTCCCTATTACAAACACACATACTATTTTCTAATATTGCGCTTTATTTGTCTCGGGTGTGTGCTTTTTTGGTAGGCCGGCCTTTCGAGCCTTACGACTTTGACTACCTAGTAAACATTTACTTGTTTATAACAAATATAAATATGAGAAGATACATACTTGGATTAATGAATTCCATTCTCATATGCTTTTGAGAATTCACGTTGTACCTGTAATAAAAAGGACTCAAGCTATTGAATTCTAATATTAATATACTAAATGGGAAAACATAACCCAGATTGACCCATTAAAAGGGAAATGGATCGAACAATCACAACTATAATTACCTGAGGAGCCATAACACCAGTTGTAAATTGAGTCATTGGATGTTGTTAAGACATCAACTTTATACACATGATCTACAGAAATAAACAAAAATCATCAATAAATAAAATGTTTCCCGTATATAATTAATTTAAACAGAACCTTAATATTATATTATGAGACTTGGGATAGTGGCACGACTGCGTAATTATGAGGATAAAGCATCCACTTGTTATTTAGACAACACCTATACGAAGGAAAATAAGAAAACAAAAAAGAAAGATCGACACAGTGAAATAAAATTGACCAATTTTATCAAATGCTATAATAAACAAATAAAATTAATGTAACAACATTAATCAAGATCATTTACAATTTACCTTTTTCGGTCAAAAGAAGCCAAAGAAGACCCTCCGGTAATGGCCCTTCACCAGGTTTTGTAGCTTGCAGTACCTTCTAGCATTCGGTTATAGAGAGACCACGAAAGTGAATTCCCTGTATAATGAAAACAAAAGGATCACTTTCAATATATACTCACCAACTTACTTCGTGTGTAATATACAAATGTGAATATTATCAATTAGTTATAGTTCCTAAAGCATAAAAATATATATGAAGATTATATTGACAGGTGGCTAGAATGTATACCTCATTTGGGTCAAGTAAGGATGTTTCCCGTAGTAGACCTGTCATTCCTTTCATCCCACCTAGAAATATGTATCAAGCTGATGATCAATGTGAGCTCCCAATGGGAAAATCCTGTAAGGAGATACGACAATTTTGACGGCATTTATAGACACCCCAGCCATTTCAGCAACAATTTTCTTGATTTTATCCAACTGCACATACATTAAACACAAAAGATGTGACATAATTGATCATAAAAAAAGATTAGATCTGATAATAGATTAGTTGATAATCACTTGCTCAAAGTCAGGGATAGTTAGGTAATTTCACATGTTTTTTGACTCCAAATAACATCATATAATAATTAACAAAAACTACTATTTTAGCACAGAAGACGTAGAAGAATACCCTTGATTAGTTATTTTTAGCAAAAAAAAAAGGTAATAGATTCTTTAGTCTAAAGTGAGTAGAACATCCAATTCCATTTGAATCTTCAAAAAAGGTGTTAACCCTTTCAATTTCAAATCTAAATTACTAAATGCTTACGGCTCCACCGTGTCAGCCACCTCCATGTCGCCGCTAGCCCCCATCCCGACTACATTTTGGTCCGTACCTTTTTTAACCCGAATAACTTTTGACATTTTTTAAATATATGTAAAATACCTCCTCATCCATAAGGATCATCTCAATTGCATACGATTCCCCGGGGACCTTAAACGAAGGTTGCATCCACAATTTGATTATACGAACTTTAATAGTGTAGATGTCCTTTGAAACATCAAGGTGGTTCAGAAAGGTGATATTCATAGGATCCATGAATAACCTGTAATAAAGAAGAGAAATGGTAAGAAGATGTGTAATGTTGAGGTGGTGTTTGATGGTTTTTATAGTACTCTTTTAAAAACTGAATGATTTCAAATTCCAAAAATATAGGAAGTTATTTTCTTATCCCGCGTTATAGAAACCATTTCCAAAAAAAAAGCTAATCAATTTGATCATGCTGAGATCAAACCTCAGTCGTCTAAAAGAAAAAAAACCATTTTGGAAAGAGAAGTTACCTTAAAACGTGGTCAATCCGACATCAAAAAGATGATTGGCCAAGTTACCAAAAATATCGGGATGTAATTTTGGTAACCCTCGAAATTTAATAAATTTAAAAAAAATAAAACGTGGTAAATTTGGCATTCTAGAAATTCAAAAGGCCACGTTACCAAAAATATCGGGACATAATTTTGGGTACACTCAAAATTTGATAAATTATCCAAATAGGAATTCAAATTCTCGAAATTTGATAAATCATCAAAATAGGAATTCAAATACAAATTCCAAAAATATTGCAATTTCATTTTGAGTAGCAAGCACCAACTAAACTGTAAATAAATCCTTGAAATTTATTTTTTGCATAGAAAGAAATCCTTGAAATTTATTTTTTGCATAGAACTGAACTGTGTAGTCCAGAGCACTGGTATTTTTTAAAAAACAATTAAACTTTTTTGGACAACTGAATCTACTAATCTACTAAGCAAGTCCGTAAATTTTAATCATACCTGAATAGAACTTTCTAGGCCATCTTTGAATTTGTAATCATATTATTTTAGCCATAAACAAACCAAAACAAAAAAAAAAGAACAAAAAACAAATTAAACAATTTCACCATCATTATCAAATTTATCCACAACTCAATCCCCAAATATCATATTCATATTTACATCATTACCTGCCAAGATATGAACACTCGAGTGCCAAAACGTATTTCCACCCTCACTGCGATCAAAAGTGAATATTTTGAGCTGACAGTCCCCTTCCATATAGAGCTATGACTATATATTCCATAAGATGTAGACCTTCATTAACACATATTCAATATATACACATATGAAAACCAAAAATTAAGGTATTAACTCGTCCAAAAAAAGAAAGTGCTCGGAAGATAACCTGAAATACGTATCACGGCTCACACCTCTAAAATACCTCTAAAAAATAAATATACCTGAAATTACCTAAGAAATTGTGTTCATTAAATGATCCCCAAAATATTATTGTACTTAATTTGTGATAAAACTAACCGAGAGGCGGCGACTACGTTATGGTTTCATGGCTTTCCAACGATGAATAAACAAACATATAATGGATGAAGAAGATGAATAACTGAAGTATTCGAATGAAAAGGTTACGGTTCTGGGAACACGGAACTTGATTTTATGTCTTTATGGATGAATAAGATGATGTTGGCCGTTAGTTTCATCTAAGCAGCTGTCATCTGTATCTCCAAATGATTCGTCTAAAAGGAATCGGCTCACAATTGCCCGAAACTGCGAGACAAAATTACAAGTTACACTAAAATTTAAGATCGAGGAGAATGCAAATCATACAAACCCATAAAATGAAGTCCCAATAATAACAAATACCATTTACCTGAATATAGTAATTTGTGCCTCCAACAATTACTGGTAAGTGATTCCTGGATGTTATATCACTGATAAAATGAAAATCATTTAAGAATGTTTTTATTATACTAACAAAGAATGTTGTATCTACGCGCTTTATGTGTATATACAGGGGAGAAGAACTCACAGGAATTGCATAATCCCTAAAATCCTTCGCAGTGAACTCAACCATAGGGCTGATTGTACCCAACAGATGGTGTGGCACTCCTGCATAGACATAGAATCCCGAATGAATAACAGCTCATTTAGGCGGTAACAAAACGATGTGTGTCAGTTTAATACATATGGATCTTTCTAGTTCAATCAATTAGTTAGCTTAAAAGAAAAGGTGCATAGGTCAGGTAGTAAATCAATCAGTCAACTATGTCAGTTTAAGTTTAACAGAATATGCTACAACTTGTTTCAATAGTTATACACATTTATTACTGGCCACAACCAATCAAACACGCCAATAACCACCAATTCCCAGATAACACTAAACCGAATTTGGTAAAATGAGGAAAAATAACAGGCCAATTTGATATGTACCTGTGATTCGAAATAAATTAACAATCAATTCTTTTAACATCCTCTATAATAAAGGTCAGAACCAAAACAGGTTGGGCTGACCCGTAACAACCACCCTATTGTTTAATAATGACACGTGTAGGTCAGAACCAAAACAGGTCAGGTTGACCCATAATATTTCCACCTTTTTTAATAAAAAATAGGTCTGTGGCTCTATGAAATCTGAACCAAGTCAGGGGCAGATAAGTCGAACAGGAAAACGGGTCAGAACCATAATGGGTTATGGGTTGGGTTGACCCGTAACATTTTCACCTCCTTTTTTAATAAGAAAATGAAGCATGTGATTCTATGAAATCCAAACCAAGTCAGGGGCAAATAAGTCGAACAGGAAAACGGGTCGGGTTTAAAAAAACTGAAAATAAAAATGAGTAACCAGAGTAGTTTAAAAAGTACCTGTGCAGCCACTGCTGCTTCCTCAGCTTCTCTCAACCTAACAATAACTTCACCAGCTGCATGAACAGCTTCAGCAGTATCCCTGAGTTGACTTTTCAAACTTCTATTCTCCTTCTTCAACAACTCTCTTTCCTTCTCTCTCAACTCACAACACCGACAGCTCAGCAGCCAACGACTTCGAAAACCGCTTCCCATGACCTTTCGCTCCGGCTTTAGCCGCAGCCCGTTTCACCTCCGCTATCCCTTCAAGAATCAACCGGTGTTTCTCCACCAGTTCATTATACTTCTCCTACAAATCAGCATAATGATCCACCATTTTCAAAATCCTCCAATGCCACAGGCACATATCTGTAATAAAACATAAAATCCATACGCAGATTACCAAATGAGAAATTTTATACTCGAGTATAAAGAATTGTGATGAAAATAATACTCATGACCACAAAGCGTGTGAGCATAGGTGAATCTTGAATTTAGTTGTACCTTAAAACCCGATCTCACCTTTACCAAAACCGCATGGAAGATCCAAATCAGGCAATAAACAGCTCCCAAGCTCACCTTTACCGAAACTGTATGTCGTGTAAAGGTAGTACACATAAGGTCCCTGCAGCCAATCCCCAGCTACCACCACCATAGAATTTGTCCCAAATAAGCTCAACAATTTCCAAAAGTATCACATTAATAATCATCTCAAAATAAACCCTCGTCAAATCAACCGGTGCACAAACCGGTTATTTTCTTTAACTGGTTCAGTTAACCTAACCGCTGGTTGTTTTCACATTTTTGTTAGCTGGATATTGCTTTAACCGGATCTTCAACCATCTGCAAAACTCTTGTATGCGTGATCACATCCTCCCCTCTCTCCACGTTCACATCCAACGCATATCTGTCACCAACAACCACACATACTCTTAAAAAATCACTCACATCACATAAACAATAAATCAAACAACATTCCATACCCCACATCATTTAACAACACCAATTCACAAAACCTAATATCGCTTACATATTGCATTGAAACAGATTGATAACCACAACCTCTTAAAAAATTAGTCAACTCAGAGAAACATAAAACTAATAACATTCCGTATGCGGGTATGCCAAATCATTAAACAACACCAATTCGCAAAACCTAATATCACTTACTACTTACCACTCGTCTCATTTCAACACCATCATATTACAAATTAGAAATTAAACACTGGATTGAAACAGATTGATTACACAAGTACACACATCGATTCACAAAACCGAATATCACTTGCTACTTATCACTCGTTTCATTACTAACAAAATTATGATCAAAATACAAAATAAATACTGAATTAAAACAGATTAAATACCTAGGAGGAAGGCGATTGAAGTGATTCCATAGCTGATCTTCGAAATCAGCATGTTGAGTATCTTCATAATTCATATCGTACAATCAAGTGAGAACGTCATTAAACACCTCCAGCTTCTGGCGTCGTTGTTTGCTCTTTTTCGGCGATTCCACCGCTCTGCTGCCGCAGCTTTCATTGTCTTCCATCGCCATCGACGGTGTTCCCAGAATCGGAATTTTGCAGTGAGAGATCTGCTGGTGAAAAGTTGGTTATTAATTTAAGTAAGGTAACGGTTGTTGAGTGTGTGACCTAGCAGCCATACGGCGGAGCCAGTTCAATATCGCCATCGATTTCCATGTAGACGGCAACGATTATGTGGTGAACTGGACAATTATGTGGATCACAGTTGTGGATAACCTCTAGGGTATGCAAAATATATAATGAATAATGTTTGAATTTGAAACCTTGACAAATGGAGATTGCCAAAAAAGATGAATATATATGGGTACGACAAAAACGTATTCATATCCACCCCAATGAAAAATACCCTGCATTATGAAAGAACAGTAGTGAGTATAGGTGTAAAACGTTATAATAATGATGTGTGTTCAAAAGATTATAGACGCGTGTATTACACGGTGTTGTCTAATAGAAATTATATAATGTTTTGGCCAAAGCGAAGAGAATCAAGCCAACAACCAGAAGAATTGCAGAGAGAAATTCATGTGGCGGGTACTTTCGTTTCAAACCAGGAACAAAAGCACCAATTATCATGAAGGCGACAACTGTATTTCATACAAAAATCATTAATTTGTTAGAAAAAAATCCTTAAAAATCAAAATAACTCATACTGCATTAAAGCAAATCATTGATAGCATATTATATACCTTTGTTGATTTGGTCAACCTCTGAGAACACATAAAAACAGAAGAAACTGAAATGCAGATGGTTAAAAAAAGGTAATAACAGAAATCATTTAGAAAGTCAAACAATGAAAGATTGTTGTCAATGAAACCATACACTTGAAGGGACCAGAATCATGTTCATACAAGGACTTTTGGGAGACTTCTTTTGTTTAAACTTACACAAGTTGTATATTTTTTCACCAACATATGAGCAACAGCTAGAATTATCGAATTCAAAATGGACATCTTCTTCGTGACCCGTTGAGCGTTCAATCACACCTGAACCATTCATTGTAGTTCCATTTCCATTCCATTCTTCAAACCTAGAAAACATACAACAGTCATGCTTTGTTTTCATATATTCACCCTTTTGTGGGTCTCATCTTTTATTCAGCCTCACATCAAGGAGTAGGACATAAAGTCACTCCATTATACCATCATCATATAAATGAGACCCACAAAAGCTTCCTTCAACTTACAGGCAAAATATTTATATACTTAAAAGTCATTTAAAAAACCAGTTAGCATACATTGCAAAAAAGATCACACTAACTCTTAAGTCTTATCATTTCTAGTTTGTATAGGTTGCATACCTTCTTAGCAGCAAGCAAATCAGCTCGTTTCATACAAAGGACACATCTGCAGTTCAACGCGCATACAAAATAATAAATCTTATAAAAAAACCATAATTTAATAAAAATATATGCATACCTAAAATGACGAGCAAATGCAACAACTGCCCTCCGATCCTTCCACAAGTCAGAAATCATAACGGAATTTCCATTCAAATCAAACACCTCTACTCTCTCGAACAAACTTCCAGTTTCAATAGAATTTCCTGCACAATTAACACAGATATCAAACATCTCCGTTAAATAAAACACCGTTAAGTGAGTGTAAATGCGTAATTCTAATTGTTTGTATTGAAATTGTAATTAGGGTTACAAGGTTTTATACTTAACCAATAACTTTGACTAATTACATTGTTGTCTAATAAAGTAGTGTGTGAATACAAAAGGGTATGCATAAAACTTGTCGGTGGAGCTGGTGACGGTGACGGAGCTAGGGCATTCTATCCACAGATCTGTAAAAAAAAACACACCAAGAAAAAAAAAAACGAAGATGAACAGACGAAGATTATGCAGAATTTTAAAAACTATTGATTTCAAAATTGAAAGGTTTTACCTGTTTGTTCGTAAACCGCATCGCCATCAAATTAGGGTTTCTGGTCTAGATTGTGACCGAACAAACAATACTAAGCCGAATCGTTGGAAATCTTGAGCATTTCCACTAATCGCAATGAAGAAAACTGATTTGTGATGGAAGTGTAGGAATCAAAACGAAGAAAACTGATTAGACAAACAGATTTTTCGACTTAAGAGGTTGATGATGAATCATGGACGAACGGCCTTGAAAATTCGCTATGGTTGAAAGACTACGGTAGAAAAGAATGAGAAGTTTCACAAATTAGGGTTTTTTAGATCCTTATATACCCGGGTCAAATCCATGCGGGTTTGGATAGAATACACGGATCCCGTGTAGAAACATCACATTTCTCTAATTTTCCCGCCAAAAACATTGTGAGGTTGCACTATAACATGCCACGTGTCCCACATCTTGTTTGTTTATTATATATATAGATGAGTTGATAGAAAAACTATTTAATGTTTTACATCTGTACCCTTTGTTCTTTTTCTTCTTAATTTAATTTTCTTCTCAAATGAACATTCCAATATATATATATATATATATATATAGAGAGAGAGAGAGAGAGAGGAAGTGTAGAATACAAATCCCCTAATCATACATTACGTACGCGATCATAATAGCCCTACACGTGTCCCTGATTCAGTTTTCCTATATAAGGGTATATCAGACAATCCATTCAATCAGCAGAGGGCAAATTAGACAATTCCTTCAATAAGCAGATCACGAGTTCGTTACACCACTATCCCAGTAATTATGAATCGTATCAGTTTAATCGATTTGTTGTCTTCAGTGGATCCACAAAGCAACACCGGACGAAACACAGATGTTGATTTTTGAAGACGTTGAATTCGTCAGTGAGCATTCCAATAGAAATTAATTTCTCATGTTATTATTTAAACAAATCGCATGTTATGAAAATCATGATATACAATTTCGAATGTTACATGATAATATTTAATTCGCATGCTATTACTTTTACAAGGAATAATTCACATGATAATATTTAATTCGCATGCTATTATTTTTTTCAATGATAATGTCAGATAATAAATCCTCAGTGAAATTCGCATGTTACAAAAGTTATTATTTTTGCAATTCGCATGTTATTATTATATTTTTCACATGCAAAATTAAATCGCATGTTATTATATTTTTTTTGGAAATCGCATGCAAATTAAATCCTCAGTGCATGTTACAAAAGGAATTTGCATGCAAATTAAATCGCTTGTTATTATTTTCTCACATGCAAAATTAAATCGCATGTTATTATATTTTTTTTGGAAATCGCATGTTATCTATAATTTGTTTTTCAAGGTAACAAACCGCATGTGTATAATCTGTGTGCCGTAATTTATTAGTTAGTCTAGTAAACACTCCCAAAGCTGCTGTAGTTGTCATAATCGTCGGATGAACAATCGATTGGATGAAATCGTACCGGCGGACGTCGATTGCAGAAGAGTCGGTTGGAGAAGAAGAAGGTACCGAACGAAATTACCAGGATTTTGATAGAGGAATTGTCAATTTTATCCTTCGCGGTTGGTTTTATGTATATTAATTTGATTAATTTAATTATATAAATTAATTTCGCAGCGTTCAATAGATATAAGATCGGACGGCTGGGCTTATCGCGTACATAATGTAGGATAAGGGGTTTTGTACGTTAACCGGCCTCTATATATATATATATATATATATATGGGCTAATTATAATGGAAAAACCCACTCCAGATTAGAAAACCCAAGAAACACACATGTGTGACTAGGATTTAGCCACGTCACATGTGCACAAAGACGAAGAGAAGGGTATATGCGTCATTTCACACATGTGCCAGAAAGTATAACAGTCTTCTCTCTCTCTCTCTCTCTTATATATCATTACAAACCTGTGCTTTCTCTCTTTATATACATTTCCATCTAAAAAAAAAACATCACAAACCTCCCCTCTCTCTTTGTATCTCTTTATATCTCTATCTTTCTCATACAATTCTAGATCTAAAAGATCACCCATATCCAAAAGTGCTCCGCTTTTTGGTGAGTGGGAAAGATGCTCCAGACCCAAAAAGATGCTCCGAATCCAAAAGATGATCCAGATCCAAAAGATGCTCCGAAATATGCTACCATATCCAAAAGATGCTCCAGATACGGTTGAAGATGTTCGATGTTGAAGATGATGTTTCAGATGATGGTTCGATGTTTAAGATGACCCAAAAGATGTTCGATGTTGAACATGATGTTCCAGATCTAAAAGATCCTCCAGATCCATAAGTATGTTTGTTTTCAGCTTTTTTTTAGATTTGCAATTTTTTGTGTTTTGTAGATCTGAATTTTTTTTTATTTTTTTTGTTCAAGAAGATGAATGTTTTTAAGTTATTGTTTTCTGGATATGTTGTTTTTATTACTGATTTTATCAATTTTTTGTGTAAAATTTGTTTTCAAATCTGAACAAATGGAAACAATTTGATTTAAGTTCTTATGTATTGGATTAAAATCGAAGTTACTTTCTTGTTTATTGTTATGATGATTGAATCTAAAAAATCTGTTGTTGGATTCTTGTTAATGAAGTTATATTTTTATATACATTTTGTAATATTGCTAGTTACATTACTTATGTTGGATTATTGTTAATGAAGTTTATTTTTTTATGTAACAATTCTCGGTGACATTTTAATGTAACACTTCTAATATACCATAACTTAACTGGGTCTTAGCAATGTAACAATTCTCTGTAACATTTTTATTCTCTGTAACATTTTATTCTCTATAACATTTCCTATGTATTTTAATTCTCTATAACATTTTCCTATGTAACATTTTTATTCTCTAGTAAAATGGTTAGTAGAGAAATGTAACCCAACATATTTGCGTCTTAGTTACGAACCTTCAAGATCTAGGCATTTTTTATGTGACACTATGTAACCGGGTGTTAGAAGTGTAACAATCGAAGAAAAAATGCATGTTACATTTTTTTTGTGTTACATAAATAATGCCCGTTATAGAAAATACAGTGCATTGTTATGCTTTTTTAGGTTATTGTAAAAATAAAGTGCGTTATATTTTTTTTCCAAATGATTGTAAAAATAAAGTGGATGTTACAGAAACAAAATGTGTTGTTACATTTTTTTGTGTTACAAAAAAAGTGGTTGTTACATGCGTGACGTAAAATTGATCATGTAAAAATTATATGATACGTTTCTATGTAATATTTGATCATGTAAAAATTATATGTTACAGAAATAAAGTGAGCTATTACAAATGTGGCGTAAATTGATAATGTAAAAATGTATGTTACATTTTTATGTAATAAAAATACAAATGATATAGGTAATAATTTTTGTGTCAGTTACATCTAAATATAAAAAAGAAACATGTGATGTATATAAAAAATGAAAAAAAGAAGAATTACATCAAAAGTAAAAGTATGAAAGAGAGTATAAAAAGTAAAAAAACAATACACCCTTTTTCTCTTTTCTTACGGCAGGATGTCAACAGTGATAGTACAAAATTGAAAATAACAAAATAGTATCTCCATAATACCCTTAATTGTACTTTATGTTATTATTTAAATAAAAGTATTATCACTTTTACAACAATTTAATCACAACTATCCATCTATAATAATCAATGGTTATTATAGAGTTTCTAGGGTTTCTTAAACTGAAGGGGGTTTTCGATTTATCCTTGCCCTATATATATATATATATACTAGTCGTTTACCCGCGCGATGCGGCGGGAAACATATCACTTAGGTTGGTGAGTTTAGGGTTATGTATGGGGCGGTTCGGTTTTGAGCCATAACCAAAACCAAATTCGCGATACAATGGAAAACACAACACTTGTTAGTAATTTTAAGGGTGAAACTTTGCAATACGATACTCATTTTTTTTAGTTTATTGATATTCTCTTGATACAATGCAGGACTTATGGTGGCGACAATTTACAATGCGGAACTTGTTTCTTGTTAGTTTGTTAATCCTGTCGTGATATATTGTATAGTACGTCGTCTATTAGTTTTCTTATTCGTAGAAGCGATCTAGTCTATCTATGCCATACCCCCCCACCCCTTAATATCTACACTTAATAGATGACCACCAGTTTCATTATCATCATCAACAGCTCTCCCAACTCCCAATATCTCTCCCAACTCCCAAGATCATCATCATCATCTTCATCGAACAGATCAACATATCATCTTCATCGAACATCTTCATCATCGAACATCTTCATCATCGAACAGATCAGGTTCATCTTCATCCTCATATTGATTTTTGGTTTGATTCGATGATTTGAATGTGTTTATATTGTGAAAAAACAGAGGGTTCATTCTGGGTTTGATTTTGGGTTCCATTCGATGATTTTGGGTTCCATTCGATGATTTTGGGTTGATTTTGAAAAAAACAGAGGGTTGATTTTAGGTTCCATTCGATGATTTTGGTTTTGATTTTGAGTTCCATTCGATGATTTTGGGTTCCATTCGATGATTTTGGGTTGATTTTGAAAAAAACAGAGGGATGATTTTGGGTTTGATTTTGGGTTCCATTCGATGATTTTGGGTTCCATTCGATGATTATGATTTTGGGTTCCATTCGATGATTTTGGGTTGATTCTGGGTTCCATTCGATGATTTTGGGTTGATTTGAAAAAAACAGAGGGTTGATTTTGGGTTCCATTCGATGAATTTTGGGTTGATTTTGTTCAAAATGCATCAAAACAGAGGTTTTGAATGTGTTTTGGTTTTGATTTTTGTGGGTTTAGGGTATCAAAACAGAGGTTTTGAATGTGTTTTGGTTTTGATTCTTGTGGGTTTAGGGTATCAAAACAGAGGTTTTGAATGTGTTCCTGTTTTGATTCTTGTGGGTTTAGGGTTTAGGGTATCAAAATAGAGGTTTTGAATGTGTTTTGGGTTTGATTCAATGATTTGAATGTGTGATTTGAATGTGTTCCTCATGTTGATTTTTGGTTTTGATGATAACAGTTATTTGGTTTTGGTTTGATTCGATGATAACAGTTATTTGGTTTTGGTTTGATTCGATGTACAGAATGGTTGCGGATGTAAAGATACGCAAAACACCAACTACGAAGGCGAGAACACTTGACAACCTCCTAGAAGATTCGGTGCACATAAGGAAGTGATTGATATGAATGAATACAACCCCAGTGGAGCTCTTCGATTTTCCTTGAAATTCCAGAGCTCGCTAATTACATATCTACCACTTGGGTTATATTCATTCATATGAATGAATATAACCCCAGTGGCAGATATGTAATTACCTACACTGAGGTTATATTCATTCATATCTGCTACATTCCGAAGTGCACCCGTCAGTAAAGATCCACAATTGCTTGTGGATCTTTGACGTTTTGTCTCTGTATTGTATGTTACGGTCTTTTGTTATCGAGTCTGTAAGTTCCGTCAAGTCTACGAAGTTGGTATGATGTTTTGTCTCTGTATTGTATGTATTAAAAGTTACATTTAATTATTAGATTGCATTGATATTTCACTCATACCATAGGGACGCAAAGTGTTATTAATATATGCCAAAAGACGGTCTTACCCCTGCCTCAAACAGTCAACCTAACGGCAGGGACTCAAAGTGTTATGAATTCATAAGGTCAGGGGCTCAAAAAACCAAAAAATTAATTTAGGGGCTCAGGTTGATGTTTGGGACATACCACAGGGACGCAAATTGCCATTTTCTCAAGAATATAACGAAACCACTTTGAATGAATTTTGGGTTGGTCTCAGGTCGGGTCAGTTTTCGTGTATGAATGCTACAAGTATAACTGAAAGTAAGATTCTTTCCATTGCGCATCAAAGAATGAAATCAAACCACGCCAAAACTATAAGAAGATGATGATTACACAATACAAAAATAACTTTCTTTTTTTTCTTAATAAAATCTGTGTTCATAAATGCAACAAATTGAAATACACATATCAACATGGTCAAAGCTTCTGAAATCATACATAATGACTATCAAAACAAAACTGGTACACTTTAGCGATCGGAATGTTGTTGCCATTAAATTCTTTCTCGTTTCTACTCGTCCAAAGTCTCCATATCGTAGCGAAAGCCACAACTCCCACCTTCTTCCAAGCCTTGGACCTAACTTGACTTCTAAAGTACTCCTGCATTCACATTGAGCTGGTCCACAACCGTATAACAAGAAAATTCCTGCCAAACCGAATCCTTGCGGCGGGCTAATTCTCCTAAGGGGAAGATTGATTTCGATACATCACCTGCTCATTTTCTTATCAAAACATCTGGAAGACTCAGGCATATAATTGAGATACACATATGTAACCTCACAGGCTCAGCTTATGCATCATAGCCTCAACACTTTCAGTTCAGACATATTATGCATCATAACCTCACAGGGTCAGCTTATGCATCATAGCCTCAACACTTTCAGTTCAGACATATTATGCATCATATCCTGCTCATTTGCTTATCAAAACATCTGGAAGACTCAGACATGTAATTGAGAGATGAACACAACTACGGTTAAAGCCATGGCTGCAACACACGGTTGCAGAGTGAGAACTATGCAACCTGGATATTGCCCCGCCAAGATGCTACTCGGATCTTCTATGTACCCTCAAAATAAAATCATCATCACAGTCTATTGTGTTATGTAACCTCGCTTTAAAGCATGATGTACAAGAGTAATTTGCCACTAAACTTAAACAACCTTTAAAGCATGATGTACAAGTGTTTTAAGCACAAGAAACACATATGTAACCTCACAGGCTCAGCTTATGTATCATAGCCTCAACACTTTCAGTTCAGACATATTAAGAACACAAGCTCAGCTTATGCATCATAGACTCAACACTTTCAGTTCAGATAGATTAAGAACACAAGCTCAGCTTATGCATCACAGCCTCAAACACTTTCAGTTCAGACAGATTAAGAACATAAGCTCAGCTTTTGCATCACATTATAACTCTTTTTAATAAACTTTTTGAATTTAAAGTAACAATTGATTTAAAGTAATGAATCAGGTTAAAACTCTAAACAGCTTTGCACTTGCATCAAATTATAACTCTTTTTAATAAACTTTTTGAATTTAAAGTAAAAATTGATTTAGTAATTTTTTATGACAAAAAAATTGAACAGTAACCTGTCAGAAAGACTTTCGAAACTTTTTCAGAAACCTAACTCCTGATTTTACAGTTGAACAGTTGACAACCTATCAAGGACTTTTCACAAAAAGTCTTCGAACAGTTGACAACCTTTCAGAATCCAAAATATTTTACTGCTATCCTTTTTGAATTTTTTTACTGACGATGACTGTTCAAATACAGCTGTAAAAGCAAACACTGTTCGGATTTGTCAGAAAGGAAGCATGCTTGGAAGTCTATAAATTCAACTACATTCATCACAATTCATCACAACTCTACAAGCACTCAACTTAGATATTAAAACCTTCAGTAACATAAGCATGTAAATCAGCTACAAACATACCAGATCTGTAACAAACATAAAGGCTAAAATCATTTTAAGCACATTATCTATCTATCTATATCTATATCTATACTCTATATATACTTATACTATATACTACTTTAATAAGCATATAGGAAGGACAGAAATGGTCATTTGCCACTTTACAACCATTTGAAGCCCATTGTACAACCTTTAAAGCACAAAGGTGTTGAAAAATCCTTCAACAACACGCGGACCAGCTCATATAAACTAACCGGATGCATTTGACCCGTTTTAATCAAATGGATCCAATATATACTTTCTTTCAAAACATCTGGAAGACTCAGACATGTAATTGAGAGATGAACACAACTACGGGTAAAGCCATGGCTGCAACACACGGTTGCAGAGTGAGAACTATGCAACATGGATATTGCCCCGCCAAGATGCTACTCGGATCTTCTATGTACCCTCAAAATACAATCATCATCACAGTCTATTGTGTTATGTAACCTCGCTTTAAAGCATGATGTACAAGAGTAATTTGCCACTAAACTTAAACAACCTTTAAAGCATGATGTACAAGTGTTTTAAACACATATGTAACCTCACAGGCTCAGCTTATGCATCATAGCCTCAACACTTTCAGTTCAGACATATTAAGAACACAAGCTCACCTTAAGTTATGCATCATAGACTCAACACTTTCAGTTCAGACAGATTAAGAACACAAGCTCAGCTTTTGCATCACAGCCTCAAACACTTTCAGTTCAGACAGATTAAGAACACAAGCTCAGCTTTTGCATCACAGCCTCAAACACTTTCAGTTCAGACAGATTAAGAACACAAGCTCAGCTTATGCATCATAGACTCAACACTTTCAGTTCAGACAGATTAAGAACACAAGCTCAGCTTTTGCATCACAGCCTCAAACACTTTCAGTTCAGACAGATTAAGAACACAAGCTCAGCTTTTGCATCACAGCCTCAAACACTTTAAATTCAAAAAGTTTATTAAAAAGAGTTATAATTTGATGCAAGTGCAAAGCTGTTTAGAGTTTTAACCCGATTCATTACTTTAAATCAATTGTTACTTTCAGTTCAGACAGATTAAGAACACAAGCTCAGCTTTTGCATCACAGCCTCAAACACTTTCAGTTCAGACAGATTAAGAACACAAGCTCAGCTTTTGCATCACAGCCTCAAACACTTTCATTTCAGACAGATTAAGAACACAAGCTCAGCTTTTGCATCACAGCCTCAAACACTTTCAGTTCAGACAGATTAAGAACACAAGCTCAGCTTATGCATCACAGCCTCAAACACTTTCAGTTCAGACAGATTAAGAAACATAATCAGCTACAAACATAATCAGCTACAAACATACCAGATCTGTAACAAACATAATCAGTAACATAAGCATGTAAATCAGCTACAAACATACCAGATCTGTAACAAACATAATCAACTACAAACATACCAGTTAGTTTATATGAGCATGGGGGCGGATGTGAATGAAATGAAATTAGGGTTTAGATTTAGTGAAATGCATCTGGTTAGTTTATATGAGCTGGTCCGCGTGTTGTTGAAGGATTTTGTCAACACCTTTGTGCCTTAAAGGTTGTACAATGGGCTTCAAAAAAACCTAAACTAAAGAACACATACACATCTGGTTATCCAGTAGTAAACAAACAAACATTTCACAGAATAAAAAAGCTACGGCTCAAACAATACCTTGTTGAAATTGTGTAGAGATCGACTCCAGATGATACTTGCAAGATAAACACAATAATCAACTTCAAATTAAAGATACAAACTTCTTTAAAGAAAAAAAAACTAAACTACAGAACACATACCACATCTGGTTATTCCGGTGCACCCTAACACGAACAACTCAACGGCAGATCTGAAATATTACACAGATCCGATTCAAATTCCAGATGATACTTGCAAGATAAACACAATAATCACCCTAACACGAACAACTCAACGGCAGATCTGAAATATTACACAGATCCGATTCAAATTCCAGATGATACTTGCAAGATAAACACAATAATCAACTTCAAATTAAAAATACAAACTTCTTTAAAGAAAAAAAAACTAAACTACAGAACACATACCACATCTGGTTATTCCGATGCACCCTAACACGAACAACTTAACGGCAGATCTGAAATATTACACATATTCGATTCAAATAACAAAAGAAAAAAAGATACTGTAAAAAGAAAGATACCGAGCGGTCAAACCAGTCGATCTGGTGTTGGATCTAGAGAGATTCATCGCTGAGGAAGCGTATATCTTGAAGCGACTGGTAAAGAAACCCTAGAAATGGTGGTGATGATAATGAGGAAGTCGATCTGGTGTCGGATGTAAAGAGATTCATCACAGAGATCTTGATCTTGGAACGCCTGGTTTTGAAACCCTAGAACCGCGTCTGGTGAGAGAGAGAGAGAAGAAGAAGGATGGGGGCGGATATGAATAAAATGAATATTAGGGTTTAGATCGAGTGAAAGAAGGTATATATTGGATCCATTTGGGTAAAACGGGTCAAAGAGATCCGTTTAGTTTGTATGAAATGCTCCGCGTGTGTTGAAGGATTTTTCAACACCTTTGTGCTTAAAAGGTTGTACAATGGGCTTCAAATGGTTGTAAAGTGGCAAATGACCATTTCTGTCCTTCCTATATGCTTATTAGAGTAGTATAGATATAGATATATATATATATATTGAGGAAGGATAAATCGAAAACCCACTTGAGTTGAGAAAACTCAGAAAACCTTTGTAAAAAACCCATGTAAACTCAAGAAACATTTCTAAAAAAAATAGGAAATGTAATATACATATATTTGAACATTTTTAAAAAAGAAACACAAAAAACACTACGTAGTTTTTTTTAAATGTTAAAAATTTCAGGTTACATAATATATATGTAAAAAAAATGTAACATACAAATTTTCAACATTTAAAAAAAACTAGTAAGCGTTTTTTTTCATTTTTTTTTTCATAAATAGGTCCGTGTACATTTATATTACATTCCCTATTTTTTTTAGAAAAAAATAAAATTGTTACATAGGGTTTATTTGGGTTTTCTCAACTCACATGGGTTTTCGATTTATCTTTCCCCTATATATATATATACATATATATATATATATACATACATATATATGGGAAGATTCATTGGGGAACACTAAAAAAGTGAGGAACAGCGGGGAACCGACTCAAACGAACTCCGATTGTACTCATTTCAGCGACGTTGGAACCGACTCATCGAACCCTAAATAAGATCTCTTAACCCTAAACCCTAAATCCTAACTCCTAAACTCTAAACCCTAAAGCTAAAAAATAAGGCTAAAACCTAAGCTAAACCGTAAAATCTAAACTATAAACCCTAAAAGCTAAACCCTAAAGGCTAAACCTAAAGCTAAACCCTGAAGCTAAACCCTAAAACTAAACCCTAAACCCTAAAGCTAAACTCTAAACCCTAAAGCTAAACCCTAAAGCTAAACCCTAAGGCTAAACTCTAAAGCTAAACCTTAAAAGCCAAACCCTAATATATTTAGGGTTTTGGGGTCATGATTTATGTAAGGACCTCCAAAATTGTCCTAAAACGACTCATAAGTAGAAACCCGGACCCTGAAACCCTAATCCATATCAAAAATCAAGAAATCAAGAAATATGGTCTTCAGGCGGGCCGCGTAAAGGATGACCAGACCCTTACGCGGGCCGCATCAACCTGAAATTTGACCGGATAAGCATCCGGGCCACGTATAACCCATCTGGCAACCCTAACTCGTGACCCAGCAAACCTACGCGTAGACTAGGCGGCCAAGCGGGCCGCGTAAAGATGTGCCAAGGTTCACGCGGGCCGCGTGAACCCTAAATTTTACCTATAAATAGGTTGGATCAGGAGCAGTCCTCTGGTGTTGAAATCATTTTACGAAAACGAAATTAGACTGCTCAAAAGTCGAATTTACTTTCAAAATATTGGAGTGCTGCTACGATACCGGGTATTAACTCGATCGCTGCTACGATTCAATGTCTGATCGATTAAAACTATCCGATGAATGTTTAAGTGCTGCTCAAATTGGGTTTATACTTTGTCATTCGTCGTGAATATGATGGATGCTTAAGTATTGCACTTTGTCATTCATCGTGAGGGTTTAATCTCGTGAGTTATCGTAAATGCTGTATTAGTTACTAACCTAGTTCGTGTGCATTGTTATTTAAATTAGGTTATCAGGCTAATCAGTAGGCTAAACTATGCCCGCATAAATCTGCAATGTGAGTCATTCTCTTTTTACCAAATTGCTTTCAAAATCCTACTTGTTTTCAAAAGTTATAATTACAGGGATTAAGTCTTTGTAATCTCCAAATTACAGCCGGTATGTGGGGTTTTGTATACATTACTTGATAACCGTCACCATTGGACAACGAGTTAGCCAAGGGGTGATATAACCATAGTCACAGACACCATTGGACAACGAGATAGCCAATAGGTGGTCGAGTGACAAATACTGTTGGGTAAATGGGTGATATATATAAACATTGTAATTGCTCTTAATACTGTAAATTATAACAATGCGTCGTTTAAGCAAAAAGAATGATTCACCAGTATTTTCCGGCTGACAAAACCTTTTTCAAACATGTTTCAAGTGATCTGTTGTGATCCAGGAAAAAGTGTCGCGAAGCACTATAAGCTTAAGGAAGTGGCTCAATATAAATAAAGAAACATGTTTTGTAAAAATAAAGATTTCCCAGTGAAATCACTTTATTGTAAATTACGGGGTTTATCCCAAATTATAAAATAAAATAATCAGACATTTCAAGTTTGAAAAAGATCCTGTTAAAATCTTTCGATGTCGCATCAATTAATAAATACCACGGGGTTCCTGTCCCGCGGCTCCTGAATCGGGTCAAACCGGGCCGGGGGCCGTGACAGGAAAAGGTGGTATCAGAGCCACTGATTTAAGCCCATTTAAGTATTTAGAGAATACTTAATATTACTAATTGCTATTTTGTGATTACGTGTTTATTATTTGAATATTTGTTTACAGTATGGGTAAGCAAAGACTTTCGGATATCTATTATAAATTAGATACTTCACCGAAAGAAAAAAGAACTTCATCCTCAAAATACCCAACAGATACCGAGGAAGGAATATTGTCCGTAAGGCACAGTTTGAGAAACCACTTTCTCCTAAGAAAAGAAGTCGGATTATTAGAAAAAGTCAAGAGAAAATAAAGAAGTCACAACCAAAAGAAGTGGTGATTCCTAAGGAAACTCAGGAAATAGGCAATAACCCACCATGGGAAGATGAGTTAGATGAAAAATGGACATATCTCTATATGTTAGCCACTGTAGCAGTAAATGCAAAATTTTAAAATACCCTGACCCAGTATTAGCACCCATATCATCTACAAGCCAGAAACTCTAAAGAAAATTTTATCCAGTAAATAAATAAGTTTACAATAAACCCTAGTATGTTTTAATTTTCAGTTGACATTTGTATTAAATTAGTTACACAGTATGCAATAATATTTGAATGTTTATCTGTGAAATTTTTATTATAAAATTTTAACTTAGCATTTTGTGTGCATTTTGCATATATGCTAAACAGCATGAATGAGTTATCTGAAGCCCTTCAGAATCTCAATCTCTATCCCGTGAAAGTGGAAGTTTCCAAAGACTTTATTGGTTACTTACCCAATGTAGAGGAACCTATGGAATTTCAAGCTCCACCGCCGGATAAACCAAAGCCTAAGAAAAAGAGAAGATTTGTAGGTTGGAGGCGTGTACGCAGGAGGAAACCAGCAACTAGGAAAATTCCCAAAATAGAAAATCCTATGGATAAAGGAAAAGGGATCGAGATCGGAGAAAGTTCTAGGCAGGTAGAAATGAAAATTGGGGAAAGTTCTAGGCAAATCGAGGAATTGCCTTTGCAGGAAGAATTAGATCGCATAATGGCAAGCTGTGATATCATAAGACCTATCAACACCAACCTCTACCCTTATCCTGCTGAAACTCAACTTCCAATAAACTTAGAACCGGCTATTCCAGATCCTCTGATCCATACCCAACCTCTAGGAGAAATAGACGAGTGGTGGACCAATGATTGGCAGTTTCAAAATCTCCTCAATAACCCTTATACCTTTTTCCCTCAGTTCGACCCAGAACCTATACCAAACCCACCAATGAGTAATGAAAACTTAGCTGAACTCCGCCATTTTGGCAAGGAACTGGTGAGTGCAGGGAATAGGATTCGGGAAGTAGGAGAACAGATCTCCTGGAAGTACGATGAGAGGGAACGTCACTTCTAAAATTCCCAGGGATAGGATGGTGGTAAAGCTGTGATTGTATAATAGTAATAGTAATAATAAAATAAGTCTGTAAAATAACCTACAAATAAAAATTTTGTAAGATAACAGTGTATACGGATGCCTAATATAAAATAAAAGAAATGGACGTCGAGAAATCGACAATTTTGACTATATTTGTGTTGTATTGTGTGATTGTTTGCATATCGTTATTATTTGTTTTATGCTAATAATTTATATATAATAATTACCAGATGGTAAACGCTGGTAATGAACAAGTTAACGAGGTTAACCAATCTGAGCAAAACCAGGAAGATCAATTCATGACTAGGCAAGATATCGAGAATATCGTTGCTCAAGGAATAGCTAATGCTATTCCAGCAATCCTTGCTGCTGCCTAGAAACCTGTTGAACCTCAACAAATTATTCCTAGTAAACGTACTCAAGAAGATAACTTCAGTAATAGTGTAAACGGAGGCGGCAACCATACTAATAACAACAACGATGGAATACAAGCTCCACTCCCTAAGAAAATGAAAGCTGCAACGCCTGGTTGCACTTACAGAGAATTTCTTGCTTGTAAACCAGCTAAATTTGCAGGCAACGAAGGGGCGACTGCAGCACTGCGTTGGTTGGAGAAAACCGAAGCAGTAATTATGATAAGTAAATGTGCTGATGAAGACCAGGTTATATATGCGTCACATCTTTTTAAAGAAGGAGCGCTAGAATGGTGGAATACGGTACTTCAAGCCAAAGGAAGAAATGTGGCCTATGCCATGGATTGGGAAGAATTTAAAAGTCTAATGGAAAGAAAATTCTGTCCCGAATATGAAAAAGAACAAATGGCGAATAAGTTCTTGAACCATCGGATGATGGGTGTAGATTGTCGAGGATATACTTCGACATTCTTCGAATATGCTAGAGTGGTACCAACGCTGGCTTCGCCAGAACCGGTACTTATTTCTCGCTATATTTGGGGATTGATTGGCGAAATCCGTAATATCGTTAAAGCTACGAAACCTCGCACTATTGACGATGCGGTAGAATTAGCTAACACCCTAACTGACGAGCTGGTACGCACCAGAGATGAAAACAGGAAGAAGGAATTGGATCAGAAAATTACCCAAGGATTTCGTGTGGGTAATAATAGCAAGTTCAAGAAGAGAGGAACCGGGAAATCTTCCACTCCGCCTTTCTGCAAGAATTGCAGAAAGAAACATTTTGGAAAATGCAATGAAACCTGCAACTTTTGCAAAGTTGTAGGACACCGTGAGGAAGATTGTAGAAAGAAGACCAGGATCTGCTATAACTGTGGAGAAGCTGGACATTTCAGACCCGAATGCCCCAAATTGGTCAAACCAGCAGACAACAAAGCCAAGACGGCCGACTGAGCTACAAAGAAGAACGTAAGAGCCTTCCAGTTGACTACTCAGGAAGCAGAACTAATTCCTGACGTAATAGCTGGTACGTTCCTAGTTCACAACGTTTATGCAAAAGTACTGTTTGACTCTGGTGCAAACCAAAGTTTTATAAATACTTCATTCTGCCAAGCTCTTAATTTACCCTTAACCACCCTTAGGCAGATTTTTACAGTCGAAACAGCAGATGGGAATTCTGTTAAAATAGATAAGGTTTTGCGAGAAGGAAAGATAGAACTCTTAGGTCATAAATTTTCTGCAAAACCTGTTACCTATGACTTTAGCAGGATTCGATGTCGTATTAGGAATGGATTGGTTAGTAGCCAATCATGCTCGAATCCTATGTGATAAGAACTCCATAGAAATTCGTGCAACCACTGAAGAAGTAATCATGGTTACAGGAGATAAGCCGCGAAAACCCATGAAATTCATTTCAGTAATGAAAGTTGCTAATTATGAACGAAAGCAAGTAATAGTGCATATGATTTCGGTAATCATTAGCACTAAGGGTAAGGAACTTAAGGACATTCCTGTAGTATCAGAATACCAAATGTATTCTCAGAAGAGTTACCAGGATTACTACAAGATAGGGAGGTAGAATTTAGAATTCATTTAATTCCTGGAACTACACATGTAGCTAAAGCACCCTATCGTTTAGCACCCACTGAAATGTTAGAACTGAAAAAGCAATTAGATGAATTGCTCAGTAAGGGATTCATACAACCTAGTTCATCCCCTTGGGGAGCACCAATGTTGTTCGTAAAGAAAAAGGATGGTTCGATGAGAATGTGTATCGATTATCGGGAATTGAATAAGGTTACAATTAAGAATCGATACCCATTGCCTAGGATTGATGATCTTTTTGATCAACTTCAGGGAGCTAGATATTTTTCTAAAATAGACTTACGCTCCGGATACCATCAGTTAAAGGTACAAGAAGAAGACATACCTAAAACTGCTTTCAGAACTAGGTATGGTCATTACGAGTTTACAGTCATGCCCTTCGGACTAACGAATGCACCTGCAGCATTCATGGACATGGTGAATAGAATCTGTAAACCGTACTTGGATAAATTTGTAATTGTCTTCATCGACGATATACTTATTTATTCCAAAAGCCAGGATGAGCACTGTCAGCACTTACATGCACTCTTAACTTTGTTAAGAAAAGAAAAGCTTTACGCCAAATTCTCGAAGTGTGAATTTTGGCTACAGGAGGTGCAATTTTTAGGACACATGGTGAATCACGAAGGTATTCACGTAGATCCCTCTAAAATAGAAGCAATTACCAAATGGAAGGTCCCACAGTCAGCTATGGAAGTTAGAAGTTTCATAGGATTAGCCGGTTACTATAGAGGATTTATTAAGGATTTTTCCAAGATAGCTGTACCATTAACTAAGCTAACTTGTAAAGCAGTTAAGTTTGAATGGGGACCTAAGCAGGAAGAGGCTTTTAGGATTTTAAAGCAAAAGTTAACAAACGCCCCAATTCTAGCCTTACCAGAGAGAACAGAAGATTTTGAAGTTTACTGCGATGCTTCTAAGCTAGGATTAGGATGTGTGCTAATGCAACACAAGAAAGTAATTGCGTATGCCTCAAGGCAATTGAAAAAGCACGAAGAAAACTATACGACTCATGATTTAGAGTTAGGAGCCATAATTTTTGCCCTTAAGATTTGGAGACATTATCTGTATGGAAGTAAGTTTACTGTCTATACGGATCATAAAAGTTTAAGGTACCTATTTGGGCAAAAAGAATTAAACATGAGGCAAAGGAGATGGATGGAGATTCTAAGTGATTACGAGTGTGATATTCAATATCACGAAGGAAAGGCCAATGTAGTTGCAGATGCCTTAAGTCGTAAGTATCATGAAAAGCAAAGACGAGTTCGTGCTCTCAGTTTAAATCTACAGTTAGATTTAATGGAACAACTGAAGAACATTCAAGCAACAACAATCAAGGACGATGTTGAAGGGATGAAAGGAAGAATAAAAGAATTAGAACAAGGAAGTGATGGAATTTGGAGATTCCACAAGAAAAGAATTTGGGTACCTAAGCAGGGAGAATTAAGAGATAAGATTTTAGAAGAAGCCCATAAATCTAGGTATACTGTGCATCCCGGTAACAATAAAATGTACCAAGATTTAAGGAATAATTTCTGGTGGATAGGAATGAAAAAGGACATAGCTAGATATGTTTCTAAGTGTCTTACTTGTTCACAAGTTAAGGCAGAACACCAGAAACCCTCAGGTCTACTTCAACAATTAGAAATGCCTGTATGGAAATGGGAGCTCATCACAATGGACTTTGTTACTAAGTTGCCCAAAACCAGAAAAGGTAATGATGCGATTTGGGTAATTGTGGATCGATTAACCAAATCAGCTCACTTTCTACCCATGAAAGAAACCTTTAGCATGGAAAGGTTAGCAAAGTTGTATGTAGATGAAGTAGTATCCTTACATGGAGTTCCACTCTCCATTGTATCAGATAGAGATAGTCGTTTCACTTCGCATTTTTGGACAAGTTTCCAAGAAGCCATGGGGACTAAACTGAACTTGAGCACTGCATATCATCCTCAAACAGACGGACAAAGTGAAAGGACGATCCAAACCCTGGAAGACATGCTTAGGGCATGTGTGATAGATTTTGGTGGAAACTGGGATGACCACCTACCCTTAATTGAATTCTCCTATAATAATAGTTATCATTCAAGCATTGAAGCTGCCCTATTTGAAGCACTGTATGGACGAAAACGCAGAACTCCAGTTTGAAGGGCAGAAATAGGAGAAAGTCAGTTATCAGGTCCTGAAATTGTGCAAGAGACCACTGACAAGATCACCCAAATTAAGGAAAGACTAAAGACGGCTCGAGATCGCCAGAAGAGTTATGCAGACAATCGGCGTAAGCCATTAGAATTCCAAGTTGGAGATAGAGTACTGTTGAAAGTTTCTCCTTGAAAAGGAGTAGTTCGGTTTGGTAAGAAAGGAAAGCTAAGTCCAAGATACATAGGACCATTTCCAGTGATCCAATGTATAGGACCAGTTGCTTATCGCCTACAACTACCAGAAGAATTAGCTGGAGTACATGACGTATTTCATGTATCCAATCTCAAGAAATGTTTATCAGACGAATCGATGGTAGTACCTCTCCAAGACATAGAAGTAATCGAAAAGTTGAAGTTCGTAGAGAAACCACTTCAGATAGAAGACAGAAAGATCAAGTTTCTCAAGCACAAACGATTGGTACTTGTCAAAGTCAAATGGGATTCCAAAAGAGGACCCGAATACACTTGGGAACTGGAATCAGAGATGAAGCGAAAGTATCCTCACTTATTTCAGTAAATCTCGAGGACGAGATTTTAAATAAGGTGGGGAGGATGTAAGGACCTCCAAAATTGTCCTAAAACGACTCATAAGTAGAAACCCGGACCCTGAAACCCTAATCCATATCAAAAATCAAGAAATCAAGAAATATGGTCTTCAGGCGGGCCGCGTAAAGGATGACCAGACCCTTACGCGGGCCACGTCAACCTGAAATTTGACCGGATAAGCATCCGGGCCACGTATAACCCATCTGGCAACCCTAACTCGTGACCCAGCAAACCTACGCGTAGACTAGGCGGCCAAGCGGGCCGCGTAAAGATGTGCCAAGGTTCATGCGGGCCGCGTTAACCCTAAATTTTACCTATAAATAGGTTGGATCAGGAGCAGTCCTCTGGTGTCGAAATCATTTTACGAAAACGAAATTAGACTGCTCAAAAGTCGAATTTACTTTCAAAATATTGGAGTGCTGCTACGATACCGGGTATTAACTCGATCGCTGCTACGATTCAATGTCCGATCGATTAAAACTATCCGATGAATGTTTAAGTGCTGCTCAAATTGGGTTTATACTTTGTCATTCGTCGTGAATACGATGGATGTTTAAGTATTGCACTTTGTCATTCATCGTGAGGGTTTAATCTCGTGAGTTATCGTAAATGCTGTATTAGTTACTAACCTAGTTCGTGTGCATTGTTATTTAAATTAGATTATCAGGCTAATCAGTAGGCTAAACTCTGCCCGCATAAATCTGCAATGTGAGTCATTCTCTTTTTACCAAATTGCTTTCAAAATCCTACTTTTTTTCAAAAGTTATAATTACAGGGATTAAGTCTTTGTAATCTCCAAATTACAGCCGGTATGTGGGGTTTTGTATACATTACTTGATAACCGTCACCATTGGACAACGAGTTAGCCAAGGGGTGATATGACCATAGTCACAGACACCATTGGACAACGAGATAGCCAATAGGTGGTCGAGTGACAAATACCGTTGGGTAAATGGGTGATATATATAAACATTGTAATTGCTCTTAATACTGTAAATTATAACAATGCGTCGTTTAAGCAAAAAGAATGATTCACCAGTATTTCCCCGCTGACAAAACCTTTTTTCAAACATGTTTCAGGTGATCTGTTGTGATCCAGGAAAAAGTGTCGCGAAGCACTACAAGCTTAAGGAAGTGGCTCAATATAAATAAAGAAACATGTTTTGTAAAAATAAAGATTTCCCAGTGAAATCACTTTATTGTAAATTACGGGGTTTATTCCAAATTATAAAATAAAATAATCGGACATTTCAAGTTTGAAAAAGATCCTGTTAAAATCTTCCGCTGTCGCATCAATTAATAAATACCACGGGGTTCCTGTCCCGCGGCTCCTGAATCGGGTCAAACCGGGCCGGGGACCGTGACAATTTAGGGTTTAGGGTTAAGAGATCCTGGTTAGGGTTCGACGAGCCGGTTCCAACGTCGCTGGAATTAGGGGTGTGCACGGTTCGGTTCAGTTATTAGCATTATCCGTAACCGTAACCGAAGTCATCGGTTAATCGGTTCGGTTAATTCGGTTAATTTATCGGTTTTCGGTTCTGTTAATTTTCGGTTAATAACCAATTCAAACGAGGGCTAAATTTTTTGCTTAGAAATACATGTAATGGAGGTATAAATACATGAAATAGATGTATAAATACATGAAATGGATGTATAAATAAATGAAATTGAGGTATAAATGCATGAATAGATGTTTAAATAAATGAAATGAAGGTATAAATAAATGAAAAGAAGGCATACATAAATGAAATAGAAGTATTATTAAATGAAATAAAAGTATAAAACATGAAATACATGAAATAGAGGTATAAAAGCTAGAAATATATAAAAAAAATAAATGATTCGGTTCGGTTCGGTTAACCGATGGTAAAAAAATATCTGTTAACCGACTTTCGGTGAGACGCCCATTTTTTTTCACATTCGAAAGTACAAATAATGACATATTATTTTTAACGAAAATTGGGCATGACCCGTTCGTACTATATGCAATTCCCTGTTTGTAACAATCATCATTCAATACTAATTCTACGACATGTTTCAAAAGACATAAAAGTTATAACCATACAAGTGTTTTGACCCATTTACAAAAGACGACTTTGACCGAAAGCGCATAAAAGGGCAGTGTAGTGTGTTCGGTCCGAGCTCGCATCAACAAGAGTGGGACTTACCTATCATACATAACACAAACATTCATTAGCATAAATTCTCAAAAAAAAAATTTTATCAAGTCTTCGATATACTTATTCTTATTCGACCCGTTAGCGAAACTTAACATTCATTTCTCATTTAACCAACATTCTTATTAAAATCATTCTTCCCATTCTAGCATAAATTCCTTTATGCTCTTTTGCCCTTACTTTTCGAAACATTCAACATGTAAGCTTTTCGACTCACCCGTACATGATCAATACATACCATACACTTTCTACACATTTTCACCATTTTGTCCCGTTTTCTACTAGTTCTTACTTAAACATTACAACATCATACTTTCCAACATTTCAACCCACTTGAAGCGGGTTAAAAACACATCCATTAACTTCGCATTTCCTTATCCATTTCCAATTCTCGACTTAATACAATTCTTCCATGATCAATAGTAATAATTCAACACTAAGATTCAAATATCAAGATTTACATTCATAAATTTACATATAAAGAGAGTGAAGTTCGTATGAACTTACCGTGATCTTGCGTTCCTAATGCCTTCGATTGACTCGTTCCTTCTTCTTTCTTTGCTCATATACATCATAACTTCATACACTTAGCTTTCATTACTTTCATAATCCTTTATCATACGTTATGGTGTCTACTAATGTCACGGCCCCCGGCCCGGTTTGACCCGGCCCAGGAGCCGCGTGACAGAAAACCCATTGGTATTTATTTAATTTGGCAGCGGAATAATTAACAGGATCGTTTAAAACTTGAAAATGATCGATTATTTTATTTCATAATTAGGGTTAAACCCTGTAATTTACAATAAGGGAATTTCACTAGGAAACCCCTATTTTACAAAAAAACATGTTTCTTTATTTTTATTAAGCCACTTCTTCAAGCTTGTAGTGCTACGCGGCACTTTTTCCTTGATCACAGCAGATCACCTGAAACAAGTTTTAAAAAGGTTTTATCAGCAGGGAAATACTGGCGAGTCATTCAAGTTGCACAAAACGACGCATTGTTATAATATACAGTATTAAGGGTGATTACATTGTGTATATCAACCAATTACCCCAAATCGGTATATGTCACTCGACTGTATCTGTGACTATGGTCAGATCACCCATTGGCTAACTCGTTGTCCAGTGGTGACGGGAAACAAGTAATGTATACAAAACCCCACATACCGGCAGTAATTGAAGATTACAAAGACTTAATCCCTGTAATTATAACCTTGAAAACATTTTAAGATTTTGTAAAGCACTTTGATAAAAGAGAATGACTCACATTGAAGATTTAAACGGGCAGAGTTTAGCCTACTGATTAGCCTTGTAACCTAATTTAAATAACAATGCACACGAACTAGGTCAGTAACTAATACAGCATTAACGATAACTCATGAGATTAAAATCCTCACAACGAATGACAAAGTGCAATACTTAAACATCCATCGAATTTACGACGAATGACAAAGTATAGCCCTAATGTGGGCAGCACTTAAACATCCATTGGATTGATTTCAATCGATCGGACATTGAATCGTAGTAGCGATCGAGTTGATACCCTGTATCGTAGCAGCGCCTTGATACCTTAATTTTTGAATTTGAGCACTATAACTTCATTTTTGAGAAAAGTTTTCGACACCAGTGAACTGCTCATGATCAGATCAATTTATAGCTGAAAAATGGGGTTTACGCAGCCCGCGTAAGCCCCCCTTGATCTTACGCGGCCCGCGAGGGCCAGCTAATCATAGACTAGGGCTAGCGTGTCATCGGTAGGCCTCCCACGTGGCCTGTTTGCTGCTCCGGAGATTTTATGAGCTGTCGCGGCCCGCGTAAGCCTAGGCTTACTCTTACGCGGCCCGCGTGAAACTCAAAAATCTGTTTTTCTTGGTTTTTCATGTACAGTAAGGTTTCAGGGGTCCGGGTTTTTACTTAAGGGTCATTTTTTGGACATTTTTGAAGGTCCTTACATCCTCCCTACCTTATTTAAAATCTCATCCTCGAGATTTACTGATATAAGTGAGGATACTTTCGATTCATCTCCGATTTCAATTCCCAAGTGTACTCAGGTCCTCTATTCGAATCCCACTTAATCTTAACTAGTACTAGTCTTTTGTGTTTGAGAAACTTGATTTTTTTGTCTTCTATTTGCAGTGGCTTCTCAACAAATTTTAACTTCTCATTTACCTCTACATCTTGAAGAGGTATTACCAAGGACTCGTCAGATAGACATTTCTTGAGGTTGGATACATGAAATACGTCATGTACCCCGGCTAACTCTTCTGGTAGTTGTAAACGATAAGCGACTGATCCTATTCGCTGTATTACTGGGAATGGTCCTACGTACCTTGGACTCAACTTTCCTTTCTTACCGAACCGAACTACTCCTTTCCAAGGAGAAACTTTCAAGAGTACCTTGTCTCCAACTTGAAATTCTAACGGCTTGCGTCGATTGTCTGCATAGCATTTCTGGCGATCTCGAGCCGTCTTCAATCTTTCCTTGATTTGAGTGATTTTGTCGGTGGTTTCTTGTACTATTTCAGGACCGGATAATTGACTTTCTCCTATTTCTGCCCAACAAACTGGAGTTCTGCACTTTCGTCCATACAGTGCTTCGAATGGGGCAGCTTCAATGCTTGCATGATAACTATTGTTATAGGAGAATTCAATTAAGGGTAGGTGGTCATCCCAGTTTCCACCAAAATCTATTACACATGCCCTGAGCATGTCTTCCAGGGTTTGGATCGTCCTTTCACTTTGTCCGTCTGTTTGAGGATGATAAGCTGTACTTAAATTTAATCGCGTCCCCATGGCTTCTTGGAAACTTGTCCAGAAATGCGAAGTGAAACGACTATCCCTATCCGATACAATGGAGAGTGGGACTCCATGTAAGGGTACGACCTCGTCTACGTATAACTTGGCTAACCTTTCCATGCTAAAGGTTTCCTTCATGGGTAGGAAATGAGCTGATTTGGTTAATCGATCCACAATTACCCAAATTGCGTCCTTACCTTTTTGGGTTTTGGGCAACTTAGTAACAAAGTCCATTGTTATGAGTTCCCATTTCCATACAGACATTTCTAATTGTTGTAGTAGACCTGAGGGTTTCTGGTGTTCTGCTTTAACTTGTGAACAACTTAGACACTTAGATACATATCTAGCTATGTCATTTTTCATTCCTATCCACCAGGAATTATTCCTTAAATCTTGGTACATCTTATTATTACCAGGGTGCATAGTATACCTAGATTTATGGGCTTCCTCTAAAATCTTATTCCTCAACTCTCCTTGCTTAGGTACCCAAATTCTTTTCTTATGGAATCTCCAAATTCCGTCAGTTCCTTGTTCTAATTCCTTTATCCTTCCCTTCATTCCTTCAGCATCATCCTTGAGTGCTGCTTCTTGAACATTCTTTAATTGTTCCATTAAATCTAACTGTAGCTTTAATTTAAGAGCACGAACTCGCTTTTGTTTTTCATGATACTTACAACTTAGGGCATCTGCAACTACGTTTGCTTTTCCTTCGTGATATTGAATATCACAGTCGTAGTCACTTAGAATTTCCATCCATCTTCTTTGTCTCATGTTCAAATCTTTTTGCCCAAATATGTATTTTAAACTCTTATGATCTGTATAAACAATAAACTTACTTCCATACAGATAGTGTCTCCAAATCTTAAGGGCAAAAATTATCGACCCTAATTCTAAATCATGAGTCGTATTATTTTCCTCGTGCTTCTTCAATTTCCTTGAGGCATACGCAATTACCTTTTTGCGTTGCATTAGCACACATCCTAATCATAGCTTAGAAGCATCGCAATATACTTCAAAATCCTCTGTTCCTTCTGGCAAGGCTAGAATTGGGGCGTTTGTTAACTTTTGCTTCAAAATCCTAACGGCTTCTTTTTGTCTAGGTCCCCATTCAAACTTAACTGCCTTGCAGGTTAGTTTAGTTAAGGGTACAACTATCTTGGAAAAATCCTTAATGAATCGTCTATAGTATCCAGCTAACCCTAGAAAAATTCTAACTTCCATAGCTGTTTGCGGGACCTTCCATTTGGTGATCGCTTCTATTTTGGAAGGATCTACGTGAATACCTTCGTGATTCACCATGTGTCCTAAAAATTGCACTTCCTGTAACCAAAATTCACACTTCGAGAATTTGGCATAAAGCTTCTCCTTTCTTAACAAGGTTAAGAGTGCATGCAGGTGCTGCCAATGCTCGTCCTGACTTTTGGAATAAATAAGTATATCGTCGATAAAGACAATTACAAATTTATCCAAATATGGTTTACAGATCCTATTCATCATGTCGATGAATGCTGCCGGAGCATTTGTTAACCCAAAGGGCATGACTGTAAACTCGTAATGACCATACCTAGTTCTGAAAGCAGTTTTAGGTATGTCTTCTTCTTGCACTTTTAATTGATGATATCCGGAGCGTAAATCTACCTTAGAAAAATATCTAGCTCCGTGAAGTTGATTGAAAAGATCATCAATCCTAGGTAATGGGTATCGAGTCTTAATTGTAACCTTATTCAATTCCCTATAATCGATACACATTCACATCGAACCATCTTTCTTCTTTACGAATAATACGGGTGTTCCCCAAGGGGATGAACTAGGTTGTATGAATCCTTTATTTAGCAACTTATCTAATTGCTTTTTCAGTTCTAACATTTCAGTGGGTGCTAGTCGGTAGGGTGATTTAGCTACGGGTGTAGTTCCAGGAATCAAATGAATTCTAAATTCTACCTCCCTATCCGGTGGTAATCCTGGTAGTTCTTCTGGAAATAAATCTGAGTATTCTGATACTACCGGAATGTCCTTCAGTTCCTTATCTTTAGTGCTAATGATTACTGAAATCATATACACTATTCCTTGCTTTCTTTCATAACTAGCAACTTTCATTACTGAAATGAACTTCATTGGTTTACGCGGCTTATCCCCTGTAATCATAATTACTTCTCCACTGGGTGCACGAATTTCTTTGGAGTTTTTATCACAAAGGATTCGAGCATGGTTGGCTACTAACCAATCCATTGCTAACACGACATCGAATCCAGCTAAATTCATAGGTAATAGGTTTGCAGAAAATTTATGACCTGAAAGTTCTATCTTTCCTTCTCGCAAAACCTTATCTATGTTAACAGAATTCCCATCTGCCGTTTCTACCGTAAAAATTTGTCTAAGTTTTGTTAAGGGTAGCTTAAGAGCTTGACAGAACGAAGTATTTATAAAACTTTGGTTTGCACCAGAGTCAAATAATACATTCGCATAAACATTGTGAACTAAGAACGTACCAGCTATTACGTCAGGAATCAGTTCAGCTTCCTGCGTGGTCAATTGAAAGGCTCTTGCGTTTTTCTTTGTAGTCCCTTCGGCAGGTTTGGCCTTTTTATCTGCTGGTTTGACCAATTTAGGGCATTCTGGTTTGAAATGCCCGACCTCTCTACAGTTATAACAGACCCTTGTTTTCTTTCTGCAATCTTCTTCACGATGTCCTATCGCTTTGCAGAAGTTGCATGGTTCCTTACATTTTCCAAAATGTTTCTTTTTACAGTTCCTGCAGAACAGCGGAGTGGAAGATTGCCCAGTTCCTTTTTTCTTGAAATTGCTATTATTACCCACACGAAATCCTTGGGTAATTTTCTGAGCCAATTCCTTCTTCCTGTTTTCTTCTCGCGTACGTACCAGTCCATCAGTCAAACTGTTGGCTAATTCCACCGCATCATCGATCGTGCGGGGCCTTGTAGCTTTGACAATATCACGGATTTCGCTAATTAAACCCCAAATGTAGCGAGAAATAAGTACCGGCTCTGGCGAAGCCAGAGTAGGCACAATTCGAGCATATTCGAAAAACTTCGAAGTATACCCTCGGCAATTAACATCCACCATTCGGTGGCTCAGGAATTTGTTCGCCATCTGCTCTTTTTCATATTCTGGGCAGAATTTTCTTTCCACCAGATGCTTAAACTCCTCCCAACTCATGGCATAGGCCATGTCACTTCCTTTGGCTTGTAATATCATATTCCACCATTCTAATGCTTCTTCCTTAAAAAGGTGAGAAGCATACATGACTTTATCCTCCTCAGCACATTTACTTATTTTGATTACTGCCTCGGTTTTCTCCAACCAACGCAGCGCCGCAGTCGCCCCTTCGTTTCCTGCGAACTCAACAGGTTTACAGGCAAGAAATTCCTTATAAGTACAACCAGGCGTTGCAACTTTCATTCTTTTAAGAATTGGGGCTTGCAGTACATCGTTATCATTATTATTAATGTTACCGCCTCCATTTACGCTATTACTGAAGTTGTCTTCGTGAGTACGTTTGCTAGGAATAATTTGTTGAGGTTCAACTGGATTTCGAGCAGCAGCAAGAATTGCTGGAATAGCATTGGCTATTCCCTGACCAACGATATTCTCGATATATTGCCTATTTAGAAATTGATCTTCATGGTTTTGCTTAGATTGATTTACTTCATTAATGGGTTCATTACCAGCGTGTTCCATCTGGTAATTAATTTATATAAGTGATTAGCATAAATAATTAACAACCAAAAATAAAACAATCGCACATAATCATGTCAACACGTATAGCCAAAATTGTCGATCTTTCGACGTTCGATATTTTATATATTATAATAGGCATCCGTACACACAAGTTATCTTACAAAAGTTTTATTTTTAAGTTATTTTATATACTTATTTTTTTATTATTATTAAACATACACATTCCCACAACCACACACGCTCCTGTCAGCTGGCATTTTAGAAACGACGTTCTCTTTCGTCGTACTTCCAGGAGATTCTTTCCCTACTTCCCGGATTCTATTCCCTGCGTCCACCAGCTCCTCGCCATAATGGCGGAGTTCAGTTAAGTTCTCGGTGCTCATTGGTGGATGTATTGGAGGCTCAGGGTCAAATTGAGGGAAAAAGGTATTAGGGTTGTTTAGGAGATTCTGAAACTTCCAGTCGGTGGTCCACCATTCTTCGAATTCTCCTAGAGGTCGGGGGTTAACCAGGGGATCTGGAATAGCAGGTTCCAGATTGACTGGAAGTTGGGCTTCAGCTGGGTAACCAAAGAGGTTTTCATCGACAGGTCCGATGAGGTTGCTATTCGTCAGTTGGCGGTCTAGTTCCTCCCAGGGTGGCATCTCGGGGGCTTGCCCTGAACTTTCTCCAATCTCTATTCCTTTGGCTTTATCTTTGGGATCCTCCGTCTTTATAACTTTCCATGTCGCTGGTTTCTTCTTGCGCACATGCCTCCACCCTACAAGTCTTCTTCTTTTCTTTGGCTTGGGTTTCTCCGGAGGTTGAGCTTGAAATTCCATAGGTTCATCCACGTTGGCACAATAACCGGTAAAGTCTCTGGAAACTTCCAAATTAAATAGAGATTAAGATTCTGAAGAGCTTCAGACAATTCATTCATGCTGTTTAGCAGATATGAAGAAACATACAAAATTCTAGGTTAAAATTTTATAACTTGAATTTCCACATGATCACAGAATGGTAATCAGAAAAATTAATTATATTCATTACTAATATCTACTTATACAAACAAATTGAATGAAATATTGCGATTTTTATATATATCTATTTATTACAAATTACAACTGAAATTCGAAATATACTAGTGGTTATGCATCCGTAAATTATTTTAGTCTAGCTAGATTATAGAAGTATTATTCTTAACATGCGTTTATGTAAAGTTTATCCTGTCTCTTTCTTCTACTAGGGTATTATCTAAAGTTTCTAGCTTGTAGGTGACATAGGTGCTAGTACTGGTCTGGCGATTTAACTATAAGTTAACATTTACTGTTGTAGTAGCTAACATGTAGATATTTTCCCATTGTTCGTCTAATTCATCTTCCAATGGTGGTTTATTACCTGTTTCCTGAGTCTTTTTATTAATTATCACTCCTTTTGTTTGTGACTTCTTTATTTTCTCTTGACTTTTTCTAATAATCCAACTTCTTTTCTTAGGGGTAAGTGGCTTCTCAAACTGTGCTTTACGAATAAATATTCCTTCCTTAGTATCTGCTGAGTATCTTGAGAAATTTGATTGGAATGAGGTTTCCTTATCTTTTGATGAACTATCTAATTGACGATAGATATCCGAAAGTCTTTGCTTACCCATACTGTAAACTAACAATTAGTCAAATAACATAAAAAAAACACATAATCACAAAAATGACAATTAGAAAATTAAGTATTTCCAAATACTTAATTGGCTTAAAACCTGGCTCTTATACCACCTTTTTCTGTCACGGCCCCCGGCCCGGTTTGACCCGGCCCAGGAGCCGCGGGACAGAAAACCCCGTGGTATTTATTTAATTTGGCAGCGGAATAATTAACAAGATCGTTTAAAACTTGAAAATGCCCGATTATTTTATTTCATAATTAGGGTTAAACCCTGTAATTTACAATAAGGGAATTTCACTGGGAAACCCCTATTTTACAAAAAACATGTTTCTTTATTTTTATTAAGCCACTTCTTCAAGCTTGTAGTGCTACGCGGCACTTTTTCCTTGATCACATCAGATCACCTGAAACATGTTTTAAAAAGGTTTTATCAGCAGGGAAATACTAGCGAGTCATTCAAGTTGCACAAAACGACGCATTGTTATAATATACAATATTAAGGGTGATTACATTGTTTATATCAACCAATTACCCCAAATCGGTATTTGTCACTCGACTGTATCTGTGACTATGGTCAGATCACCCATTGGCTAACTCGTTGTCCAATGGTGACGGGAAAGAAGTAATGTATACAAAACCCCACATACCGGCAGTAATTGAAGATTACAAAGACTTAATCCCTGTAATTATAACCTTGAAAACATTTTAAGATTTTGTAAAGCACTTTGATAAAAGAGAATGACTCACATTGCAGATTTAAACGGGCAGAGTTTAGCCTACTGATTAGCCTTGTAACCTAATTTAAATAACAATGCACACGAACTAGGTCAGTAACTAATACAGCATTTACGATAACTCACGAGATTAAAATCCTCACAACGAATGACAAAGTGAAATACTTAAACATCCATCAAATTTACGACGAATGACAAAGTATAGCCCTAATGTGGGCAGCACTTAAACATCCATTTGATTGATTTCAATCGATCAGACATTGAATCGTAGCAGCGATCGAGTTAATACCCTGTATCGTAGCAGCGCCTTGATACCTTAATTTTCGAATTTGAGCAGTATAACTTCGGTTTTGAGAAAAGTTTTCGACACCAGTGAACTGCTCATGATCGGATCAATTTATAGCTGAAAAATGGGGTTTACGCGACCCGCGTAAGCCCCCCCTTGATCTTACGCGGCCCGCGAGGGCCAGCTAATCGTAGACTAGGGCTAGTGTGTCATCGGTAGGCCTGCCACGTGGCCTGTTTGCTGCTCCGGAGATTTTATGAGCTGTCGCGGCCCGCGTAAGCCTAGGCTTACTCTTACGTGGCCCGCGTGAAACTAAAAAATCTGTTTTTCTTAGTTTTTCATGTACAGTAAGGTTTCAATGGTCCGTGTTTTTACTTACGGGTCGTTTTTGGGACATTTTTGAAGGTCCTTACAACTAATCACATACGTCATTATCATAAACATGTTACATCGACTTTTCAAATATTCATGTAAAACCATAACTAAACCAAACTAAGCATTTCATCGAACACGTTGTGTGCGTATTGCTAGTTTAGCATAATGTACAAGTATCTTAAGCACAATTTCCATAGTTTACTCATTGATTAACATAAATATCCCTAATTTCACAATTTACCATTCTAACTATGAACACATAGTTCTAAATCAATTATTCATAACAATTTCATCAACATATTGCTTCAATCATCAATATCAATCTAATTAGCATGTAGAACTTCACAAATTTTTAACCATCTATTAACATACAAGTGGGTTTTACCCTAATTCATCATCATAGAGAAAATTCAAGCATAATTTCAACTCCTACATGTTCATATCATCTTGCATTCATGTTTGATTCCATAAAAATTACAAATTTCACATAACCCAATTAATCAAACATCACCAAATCATGAAATTAGACTTACTTGATGTCAAGAACACTTAAGGGATCATAATTCCTAACTCATGCACTGAAAATTTAGCCTTTTCTTCCTTTAATTTGCAGGATTTTTAAGAAGTAGGGTTTCCCCCTTGGCTCCCCTTCTTGATCGATCGTACATAGCCGGGAACAAAACACTGGCTCTTTTTTTTATCAAGTTTCATCTCAAATTTACACATTTAGTCCCTTTCTTTTTAAAAACATGTCATATCCTTTCTTTTCATATTAACTATGTTACCTTTTCTTTGGTTAACTTAGTTACTTACATATATTTTAGTCTTATCATCATTTTCTTACGGTACCGATTAATAGTTACCGTTTTCTGTTATTTAGCATCACGAATATAATATTATTTTATAACATACGAAATTTTGGGGTGTTACAAGTCTACCCCCCTTAAAGAAGGTTTCGTCCCCGAAACCTGAACACATACATTCTGACAAGGTTATCTGTAACCCTTCATAATTACATCTAGAATTGGTTGGAACGAATACCTAAGTCAAATCCAACTTGTTTAATCTTTGTTGTAACTAGATTTATAACTCATTCTAATAAAGAATTCTATTAAATGCGATGCGGCAATATCTCCTCCATTCTTAAGAATATAATAAATATATATATTAAAATAATCTTATATACATAGTTATATCACTTCAATATTATTAATATTAATATTAATTATTTACTTATCTCTACTTTAATAAAAAAAACAAATTTATTGAAAGAAGATGAGATAACAAAAAAATTTATACAATATATATTGTAAAAATATATACAAATAGTAGATACATATGTTTAAAATATATATATATATATATATATATATATATATATATATATATATGTTCTTGACAAATTCCATTCCATCTACTTTGATAACACTTTCTAAAATAAGAACAAATTAACTTTGAAATAAAATCTTAAATACATTATTTAAAATGAATAATGTTATAATTTCTTTAGTTTTATATGTATAGTTCATATTAGGATTGTATGTATTCATATCAAATTAATATTTATAATTTTTGATACAAGAAACAATATGAAATATGAAAAATAATTCAAAATTTATAACAATTTTGTTCCTCGAACATAATAAACCTCAACAATAACATATTCATTAAAAAAATCATTCAAGTTTATATAGATGAAAAGCACAATTTTTTTGAAGAATTCGATCAACTCCATAATCATCTAAATACCTTTCATTTTCTATTATCAAATCCATGTAATACATGGTTCTATAACGTAATATAATAATAAAACAATGTATAATCTTGGGTTGAGGTATGTGAGTTTTTGGTGGTATTTCTTGTCCAAGAGAAGGATGACGAGTAAAATGATTTATAACTTGAAAACTTTTTAGATTAGAACATCCATTATTCCATAATCAATGAAAGTGATGGAGGCTTTAAAGGATGTAGCATATGCGCCAAGTGCAAGTGAACTATCATAGTTGGTCTTTTTATGTCCTGTGGTTAAGACTGAACTTTCATGGAACATCGTCGATTGGCGATGTTTCATGTTTGCAACCGATGTCACTAAGACTGCAGGGTGTGGGGCTCATCCCCTGCCCGTCGACCTCCTGCTTGGACCAGCAAAAGCGCCCCCTTGGGCCTGTCATCGTCGCCATCGTCCTCCCAATGCCACATGCGACGAGGCTGTTTCTTTTTTATCACACAGACACACATACACACATGCACACATGCACACATGCACACATGCACACATACACACATACACACATACACACATACACACATACACACATACATACATACATACATACATATAAAAGGCTCATCTCCACACCCTAGGCCCACTCCTTTAGGCTCATCCCCCACACCCGCTGACGTGGGGGCCTACTTGACGGATCATCCTCAAGGGACTACCCACCTCCCCACCCTTTAGCCTAAGGGCCGGCGGGGTTGAGGAGAATTCCTCCGTGATGGCATTTCTTCACGCGTGGAAGATAACAAAACACCACCGCCACCTCCATTTTTCATGCTCCATTTTTATAACACGTGGTATTTTTCACGCGTGATGGGGTATTAGGTGATGAGGGAAATTGTTGGGAGTGGGGAAATTGTTGGGTGTGATGGTGAGTGATGACCATTTCCACTAAAAAAGGTTGTGAGCGATGGAATTATGGTTGATGACATGACAGAACTTGATTGGATGTTATGAGTGATAAGTGAGTGATGAGTAATCACCACCCCACCCCTAAGTGACCCATTGTAACTATTAATTTAGTAATTGGACACCAACAGAAACCAAATTAAAGGTTGGAGAGCTTAACATCATTTTTGAAACTCACAATTTTATGTTAAGTATTTTGCTGAGAAAAATGCAATTTGCGTCCCTGTGGTATGTGCCAAACATCAACCTGAGCCCCTAAATTCATTTTTTGGTTTTTTGAGCACCTGAGCTTATGAATTCTTAACACTTTGAGTCCCTGCCGTCTGTTTGACTGTTTGAGCTAGGGGTAAGACCGTCTTTTAGCATATATTAATAACACTTTGCGTCCCTATGGTATGAGTAAAATATCAACCTGAGCCACTAAATTCAAATTAACTATTTTTAAATAAAGACAATCTAATAATTAACTATTCTTAAATAAATGCAATCTAATAATTAAATGTATACTATATATAACAAATTATTAAAGCCTAAATTGTATATTAAATGTAAACTTTTAATACATACAATACAGAGACAAAACGTCATACCAACTTCGTAGACATGACGGAACTTACAGACTCGATAACAAAAGACTGTAACATACAATACAGAGACAAAACGTCATACCTCCACAAGCAATTGTGGATCTTTACTGACGGGTGCACTTCGGAATGTAGCAGATATGAATGAATATAACCCCAGTGTAGCTAATTACATATATGTCACTGGGGTTATATTCATTCATATGAATGAATATAACCCCAGTGTAGCTCTTCGATTTTCCTTGAAATTCCAGAGCTCGCTACTTACATATCTGCCACTGGGGTTGTATTCATTCATATGCAATTGATCGTTCTGATCAATCACTTCCTTATGTGCACCGCACCATCTTCTAGGAGGTTGTCAAGTGTTCTCGCCTTCGTAGTTGGTGTTTTGCGTATCTTTACATCCGCAGTCATTCTGTACAATATAAACACATTCAAATGACCAATATAAACACATTCAAATGATCCGATCAGTTCTTTTTAAACGAACCCAAATCATCGAATCAAACCAAAAATCAATATGAGGAACACATCAATCCGAAACTGATCCGATCAGTTCTTTTTAAACAGTTCTCAAACAACCAACCAAAACGATTCGAAATTTACCAAAAATCAATTTTCACATTTCAAGTATCAATATTGATTGTTCAAATAACTACAAAAGAATCAACACCAAAACACATTCAAAAACCTCTGTTTTGAATTTAGTACCGTATTCATAACCAAAACACATTCAAATAACTACACAAGAATCAAACCCACAAGAATCAAACCGTATAATGACTTTAGTACCGTATTCATTCCGTATATGAGTTATCTAACTCGTATGAAGATAACCCTCTGTTTTGATACCCGAGACAAAAACCCACAAGAATCAAACAAAACCAAACCTCTGTTTTGATATCCGAGACAAAAACCCACAAGAATCATGTTATCGATGTGATTTAGGTATGTGATTTTACCGTATGAAGATAACCCTCTGTTTTGATACCCGAGACAAAAACCCACAAGAATCAAACAAAACCAAACCTCTGTTTTGATATCCGAGACAAAAACCCATAAGAATCATGTTATCGATGCGATTTAGGTGTGTGATTTTACCTTGGATTGTTATCGATGAAGATGAAGATGATGAAGATGATGAAGATGAAGATGATGAAGATGATCTGTTCTGAAGATGAAGATGATGATGATGATAATCGATGTTGGGAGTTGGAGAGATATTGTTGAGAAGTGTGATGATTGATGAAACTGATCTTTACATTCATATCTGCTATTAAGTATAGATGTTAAGGGTCAAGGGCATAAAGGACTTTTCACACTTGTCAAACGGTCAAACTGACGGAACACTGACGGCAGGGACGGAAACTGTTAAGAATTCATAAGCTCAGGGGCTCAAAAAACCAAAAAATAAATTTAGGGGCTCAGGTTGATGTTTGGCACATACCACAGGGACGCAAATTGCATTTTTCTCTATTTTGCTCCTACAAAATACTAAAAGACTTGTGTGACACCGCGCGCTTCTAGTGACACCTCTTTGTGTGTCGCACGTTTCTTTTTTGGGGCTGTAGTAGCATTTTTTGGGTTTTTTTTTTGACAATTTTTGTATGCCACTAAATGGCTTTTACTTTGTACTATGTGCTATTTAAAAAAATATTCAGACACCAGTCCTGGGTTTACTTATAGATATGAATTATATTTTCCAAATTTTTAAAAGAAAATATTCGCCACATGTCATCACCATTAGCAACAATCGACGTACCCTATGTACCAGTTACCACAACCACCATCACCGCCGCCCCACCACCACCTCCATAACTCACCATCACCACTAGTTATGAAAAAAAGAAATTTAGAATAATTATTTTATACTCGGATAATGAATATATTCATAAACTTTGAATAGTTTTCTATGAATAGAAAATGGTTTGTTACTAATCTCCAGCAGGGGAGAAGTTGTCAAGAGAATCATTTATTGGTGATATAATTAAAATTGATCTCTAACAAGTAACAACTCATAAGAAGGGGACATTTGGCTTGTATTTATCTTAATTAATAATCATCAGAATGTCCATTGGAGAGGTTAAGTGAAAAGATTAAACAAATAAGGACTCAATTCAGATATTTTGTGAGGTATAAAACAAATAAACAATTGAAAATAGTACTTATCTACTTGATCCAAAAAAAAATAAAAATTGGGAAAATATTCAGTAAAAGTTCGATTTGTTTGCACTCTTATACAAAGGATAGCCTTGATCAAAAAAAAAAAAAATTGGGATACCCCTAAATTTTTAGACTAGTTCCGTCACTAACCAGACTCATCTACTATTTTAGAGGAAACCTACCGCCTAACGGCCCACTTGTTTGCTATATGAATTGACATTAGAAGGGCATAAGATGCCTCATCCCGTACCAATTAATCTAGAACGGCTTTGATATATCAATTAATCTAGAACGGCTTTGATAGTAAATATGAAATTCTATATTCATCCATAGTCTTATGAATTTGTTGTCTGATTTTTACATTCAAACGCTACAATAATAATTTAAAAACCAAGCAATAAATATTATAAAACAAGAGATAATTATAGATAACTTATCAGGCTATTGAATTTTATTTTAACCATGCGTTTGCTATATGAATTGACATTTATCTTTCATCCGTGTGTTGCAGATAAACTCAGGTATTAATTGGCTTGCTTAATCAATCAAACGATCATTAAATGTTAAGTAATGTTTAATTAGTGTAGCTCGAACTCAACATGAGTTATTTCATCATGTGGTCTAACTTACAGGAGAGGCCTCGATCTATTTGAGTTAGAAAACATTATTAAACATGATATGCTCTAATTTAAGATCTTTTTATTCCATCAATGGCAACGTTAAGAATCACCCGAAAAGGAGAGTTTTACCGCATACGTGAAGTGTGCGTAGCGCACGGTAGACTCTGATTTACGCATTTAGTTGGTTAAAGATCGGACAACAATCACAACACAAATGAAAATGAAAATGAACAGGAAGGATTTTAAGGGTTGAGAATATAAACTGTTGGCAAGCACGTACTGTGACGTTTATTTCACATATTAAATGATTAAGCATCTCATGTTACATCACTAAAAGTTTAAGAAGATTGATATTATTTAATTAAGGTCCGATTTTCATTGATTTTTTATATCAATATATACACCCTCAGTCATGATATTCACATTTATATATAGTTTTCCTTTGTGTACATTATTATGCATCTTGTAACTTTGACTAACAATATATAAATAATTTACTTATATAAAACAAATTAGAATAGTGTTGCACCATCCCTATCTACCTCTTTTGACTTTACAGAAACAAATAAATAAAGTTTAGGATAAAGCGTGTAGAATCTAGTTACCTCATGAGTCATGACGTTTTATGGACCGATCCAACCCCTTTAAAAGAATAATATACACACATATATACAGATAGTAATCTAGTATGATGGTTTGCAAGACCATATAATAACTTGTTTGAATTATGTTTATAGATACAGAAACCAGAACACAAGTCTTATAAAGTTATAGTACCTATCATGAATCATTTACATATAGGGATGTGTGAAAATGTGTATCGTCTTAGGGTTTCGAATAGATTTGTGACTTACTGACAAATATATGTTGAATATATAATATAATGGAAATATCACTTTAATTTTCTAGCTACTTTGCATTTCAAGAAACAATTAACTCACCTTTTTGCAAAACTAAATACCCACGAAGGTTTTTCAATTACAATATCGATCGCAAAAGGCTAAGTGTGACCGATTTATGACAGATATTATGGTAATAAACACCTAGTTTTCTACTCAACAATATAACCCATGAGTTAGTTTAGATTTAAGAAAAAATTAAAAGGAAACATCGAATTACTATCTATCTAGCTACATCACCATGGATACTCGAACGAACACGATTAAGGTATGATTAGTTGAATCAAACATGTTTGCACACTGTATAGTCGTAGATGAGGTAATTTCTTACTTAAATCACAAAGTGATGACTAAGTACTTGCTTACACGATGAGGACTAAGTCGAAATCTCTTATTTGTTTAAAAATGAGTAAATTGCCTGAGTCTTTCTATATCTTTCTTAATCCACAAGATCGATATGGGTTCAATATTAAACTAAACTCTGACTTATAAACCGATAAAATTGTTTGAATATAAAACAAAATGACGATAAAAAATAAGTAAGACAAAGATGGTGCAAGAAATTAATAACATCTCTAAGGGGAGAAACATTCAATGATCAAATAAAATAACTTGAAAAATGTCAATATCGACATTATGTTTTCCCTTCATTTCCGCGAGAAGCCATGTGAATTGCATCAAATGATTATTAATTCAAATGGACTAATATTACTTTTATTGTTATAAGATTCTTCAAATATTGATAGAAAAATATAAGTTACCAAACAGTTTAAATGACACAAAAAGATATATGATATGATTAATCGTAATGTAATGTTAATTGTTGGTTCTAAATCCTTCTTGCGAGTATATTCGTTTTTAGAATTTTGTTTAATTTTGATTTTGAAAAGTTCAAAAAATCAGGAGTCAGATTTACACACTATATTCTTGGTAAATTAAAACATTTTTATGTATGTAGATAATTATATAAAAATAATTATATAATTTAACCACTATATTCAGGATATACGTGGTTCACAAAAACTATTAATTACATAAAATTTAGAGAAAAATGCCCGGATAGTCCCTGTGGTTTTACCTTTTTTCACCTATAGTCCCTATCTTTCTAAAACTACTTGAATAGTCCCTGTGGTTTTCCGTTTTGTTCTCGGATAGTCCCTGGGTCTAACTTCAGTTACTTTTCTATGTTAAAATGATGTGAAATGACAAAAATACCCTTTCCTTAAAAGGCCAAACCACAGGGACTATCCGGGCATCTTCTTCATCTTCTTCAAAACCCTAGCCCCCATTAGTTTTATCTCACAATATACACACACATAACCTGCATAACCAAGAGAGAGAGTGAGATTCGACCGAGAGAGAGAGAGAGAACCGAGAGAGAGAGAGGCGAGATCGAGACGGGTGGTCTCCAGCCACCTGGTCGCGACGGCAGGGAGGTGGTTCGAGTGGAGGTATGGTGGGTGATTGATACGTGATGACGATGGTGGTGGCACAGCGGCGGAGCAGTGGTGTGTGGTACAGTGGTGTGTGCTAACAAACCGCCGTTAACGTCACCGGAGATCCACCACGCCGGAGAACAAGAATATGATCTGATGATCGTATCCTCACCGTACGTAACAAACCGTCATTAGCGTCATCGCCACCGTCACCGAAATCGTCGCCGGAGCCGGAGATCCACCACGCCGGAGAAGAAGATGACCGTCATTCGAAAGCGGAGATTCAATGCTTCTTGTTCTCGTTCTGCCTTCGTCTGTAACATTCTTCTTTTCCTTTTTGTTCCGACTTAGATTCGTTATTCGTAGGGTTTTGGATTCAGATCGTACTTTTTTTATGATTTATCTTCGTTGTTTGATGTAATGGAGTCGTGTTTGATTCTCAAGTGATTGATGAAGCTAACGCAACCCTAAGAAAGTGTTGCATTAGGCCTTGAAAAGGTTGCCTTAGGCCTAATGCAACCTTTTATCAAGGGCTGCATTAGGTGAAGTTGCATTAGATCTAATGCAACCTTTTTATTAGATAATGCAACTTTTTTTGAAAGAGTTGCATTTAGTATTCAAATGCAACCTTTTCATGATGCAACCTTTTTACATGCTAATGCAACTTTTTTTAATTTTAAATGTAACTTTTCCAACACTCAAGTGCAACCTTTATTACCTAATATGCAACGTTTGCTACACTAAAATGCAACCTTTGTTAAACTCAAAAGCAACCTTTTTAAAGTCAAATGCAACTCTATAGCATTATTATTTGAAATACTAAAATTTCTATTAGTATGCACTAGTATTTTAAAAACACCAATATAATAATAACATAATTATATAAGATACTCTTATATCATAATATAACATGTGTCCAAAATCAAAAGAACAATGTAATCGTAATAAAGTTGTGAAGTACAATGATAAAAAGTAGCGAAAACCTCCTAATCATCTCTAAGATCCTATAATACTCCATTAGGTAGCTTTTCCATAATGCTTTGCATCGTAACTTCAAAGTTTGCTTGTTGGTTGTCATAATCTTTCTACATAGCTTCTAGCTTAGGTTTTTTTCATGTGATGGCCCTTTCAATTTCTTTTCGCATTGTTGTGTTCTTTCAACTTCAAGACTCGCGTTGAATGATTCCATAAACCCACCCGAAATTATGTATGATTCCACGCCACCTTCCATTTTTTCATCATTATTTTAGGAATACATCTGCCATAAAGTCAAAGGTAGTCGTCTGTAAAATGATCAACCAAAGCACTTCCATCTCCTGGAGGTGTGAAGTTCTTCAATTGTTCCTATAAAAGAAAAGAAGAAAAGATTTTATAAAAACATCATCCAATAAACCATCAATACAAGTTGCTTGTTGAAACCAACGTAAAACAATAACATGCAACTGACTTTTAAAAGTCAACCCATACAGGATACTCTATACAAAATTCTCTAAACGAAAAACTAAAAAGAACTTACAATTTTCATCGCAGTGTCATCGTATGCCCACCCCTTGGTCCTTGTAGGTGCACCTTCAAACATTTTGGTTTAACTAGGTAATTCTTTGTTTGAGTCATCATTTCTCTGCATTAATGGTAACATATATCAATAAAAGAATCAGCATATTGAACAGTAAAAAACACAAACCACGAGCAAAATAAAGGCGTATTACCATTTCTTCACTTCTTCGCGAATTCTAGCAAATTTTTTTGGGTCGGCTGTGTGCATACTCTTTTGAGACATGCACATTTCCTTAACAAGCGAACAACACTTCTGGATACACAATAATATAAACGACTTAGCTAATAGAAAACTCTAAAAAGAAAATACTGGTCATAAATAAATTGTCTAGAATGAATTTGCAATCCTTTTTAATCCCAGATCTGGTATTCTAGTCTCTTTTTTTGTTTTCTTGAAGTATAAATAGCATACTTTCTCATAATTATTGACTTCTCTTTGTACACTTTGATTTTGCTTGCATTTGTTTGCCATTAGAACTGCAAATATTGAATCTGTTATATTCATTTATAATTAAAAAATGTTGGTGCTGATGTGATGAACAAATAAAAATTGTATGTAATGATCACTAAGCAAAGATAAAAATTAATGACAACGTATATATACCAGGCTCTCAATGATATGGAACTCTCTGATGACCATTAACAGCCTTGAATCTCCTTGTTGTCTAGTTCGATCAGGTTTGTTAACTAATTTTCAGGTTTCATAGACAAGACATTCATGTAATTTTTGTCTAGCTCCATCTAACTATTGAAATCCTTTGTTTGCTACGTGTTCATACATAATCACTCAATCTGGCATGATTTTGAAACTATCCAGCCATTATTATGGACTTGTATTTAAGGTAAAAGTATATTATATATATACTCCAAAATTTAAAAAAAAAACTGTGAAATTAAAAAACTGACCCGAACCTGTTCTACCCCGAACAAAATTGACCACTTTTTTAAACGACCCATTCTGACCCATCACCCCGCCCCACCTGTTTTATCAGGTATATCTATGTCCCTCAAATCATTTTTTATGCTCAATAGAAATTGTATGCTTAAGGATCAAAGCTAAAAGGGTAAAAAATAGAACACACACCTCCATATGTTGTATATTAGTTGTCGAAGGGGCTTGAGCTTGTTTGAGATTTCCCAAATTGTTTGCCTCAAGTAGTTATTGTACTTGGTAATCGGCTACCTGTTAAGAATGAGGTTTAGCAAAACTAGAAGAAACAGTTAAGATATGGTAATTAATGCATAAAAAAGCTAATAACATGGTCTATCTGCTTTCCACCTATAACATTCCTGTAAACTAACAGGTTTATTGGTCTCGCACCTAAATGCGACCAAGCTGAAACTAAGTTCTAGCATCAAGTTAAAATATTATAACTCATACATGTTTTATTTAATCACACCTGTTGTAACTCAAAATTAAAATGAGCAGACTACTTAAAGAAAGCATCGGAAACAGCACATACATAAAGGTGGAACAGCTACAACAGGTAATGCTACTTTCAAAAGCCCAAACCTCCACAATTATCTGAATATTATAAGTAGCAGTGTAAGTCAACACACAAGATTTAAAAGTCTTCATCAAACAAAGCCTTTTGTATTACCAATCAAGTTTCTCCCTAAAACTAATTCAAGCCTCAAATTAAGCTAAGTTTATGTAAGCATGAGAGCACTTTTGGTCATTAACCTTGCTTCCTCAATCATCAAAACTAACAACAAAGTAATATTTCTATTGATCGGGGATCTAAATCCACCTTTTGTTGGGATATGTGGAGGCTTCAACCTAGAGGCAGCCGACCCTAATACTCCAAATCGGTTAATTTGGCACGTTGCCTAAACTAAAGTTTCTTGTTCCCAAAGTCCGTAACCCTCGTCTAGTGATTAACTAATTATAACTAGATGATAGTGCCTTTTTAATTCCTTGAGCACCTAAATAAATAGTACTAGTTGCAGCCCATGGACGTAACTCACACCGACTGAACCACGTACATCATTATGTTCTGTTTTCTTTCGTTTACTGTTAGTGTGTATGCATGTGTTGCATCAATTCCAGACCTAGCAGCTTTCTCACATTTCAGAACTTCATATATAGTTGTTGCTAAAAGCTCTAGTGAATAAATGAATATTACTAGTTGCATACACTTCAATGAGTTGACAGTTGACTAACAATGATTAAACGTCTCCTAGTTGACAAATACTCTAAGAAGTAAAAAACTTCATGTTTCAGTAATTTGATTCTATATATTTTTTCCTAATAGCTAAATCACCATATAAGGCTCAATAAACCTTAAAAGATTTCAAAACATCATCATTAATCAAGATCAACACATTCCAAAGCAAAATTTCAACAGATGAGATTTCAACTCAATTCCTTCAAAATCCTCAAACAGTAACCCTAGAATCCAACAGATCACTTCATATAACTACAATCCGCCAAATATTAACAATAAGAAGAAATTACCTCGCCGTCTCTGTTTGATCTCTTCTGAAACCGATTAACATTAAAAAAAAGCATTTCAGAACCACATCTGTTTGTCTGCTTAATCGATTGAAGAACAGTAGTTAACCAGGGCGATGGAACCACTCTTACACGCCGATTGAACCCAAACAACTTCTGGCTATTGAACTGAAGATCACCGCGATTGAACCCTTCTGGCGACTGAACCACATAACGATCACCGGAAATTAGGTTTGTTGTGCGGTTTGAGGATGAATTGGGTATGATGTTTGAGAGTGATAGGAGGGAAACTAAAATTTTGAAGGTAAAGGGTTTGAGGATGAAAAGAGGGAAACCAAATATTTCAATATGAAATTGCCGCTCGTATAAACATCTTCGAAGACGGGTGAATAGGTTAGAGACTTTGGCAGTTTACACATGATTAGAAACCAATTAGCCAATTTAGATTTTAATTATATATTTAGCCAATTTAGATTTTAAATATATAATATGTTTATTTACAATTAAAATTATATTATTAATTTCCTTTTATATAAGATTTATCTTTTATAATTTAGTATTTTAACTTATATACATTAATTTGTATTTTTATTTTGTACTAATAAATGTTACGATGTATTGCAATCATTACACAACCTCTTAAATCGTTATATTTAAAGATTTAGATTTAGATTGTTACTGTTGTACTATTTTCTTGTAATCTAGGTCATCCGTTGATTATAAATGCAAGTCAAATAATATAATTACCCTTCACAAACAACACTATCTATAATGGATTAAGGTTGTGTATGATCTTAAACAACGAGTCAAATAAAAATATTTAACTAATAGTGAATCGGTCACACGTTAAAAGTTGTACAAAGTCTTTATTTTCTTAAATAGTTTTATTTAAAGATTTAGACTCTTATTGTAGTAATATATATAATTAGCAACCTTTTAAAATAAGTTGTCATTACATATGATATTCTTTTAAAAAAAGTCTGCAACATTTTAGAAGAAGGGTTGCGTTTATGTTTTGAAAAAGGCAACCTTTTTAACAAAAGTTGCAATTTTCTACAAATTTTGTAACTTTTTAAGAAAAAAGTTGCAAATTCAATATAATTTTGCAGCTTTTTATGAAAAAGGTTGCATTAGATCTTCTAATGCAACCTTTATCTTCAACAAAGTTGCATTAGAGTCAAATGCAACTCATCTGAAAAAGGTTGCTTCTAAAAGGTTGTATTAGGCTCCAGGGATTTTAGACAGGCCGTTTGAAGACTGTAATATTATCAAAATGTGTAGTATAACCGCGTTGGCGCATCTGAGAGCCGCTGTGTTGTTCTTTCTTGATATCTCTGGTTCTTGTGGGTACACTATCGCCCAACAATCGGCACTTTTTCACAGTATCAAGTCTTTGTTTATGAACAAACCTTTGACTATAGTCTGCAACAAGACTGATTTGCAGTCACTGGAAGGGATATCTGAAGACGACAAGAAGTTGGTTGAGGAAATGAAATCGGAAGCAATGAAAAAGGGTAAATTGGTCATTTCACACCCTCTTAACACCCACTTAACAGAGAAAAGTAACTGAAGTTAGACCCAGGGACTATCCGAGAACAAAACGGAAAACCACAGGGACTATTCAAGTAGTTTTAGAAAGATAGGGACTATAGGTGAAAAAAGGTAAAACCACAGGGACTATCCGGGCATTTTTCTCTAAAATTTATGTGTTTAAAAGTAATAATTTGCTTTCCAAAATAATTATATAATGTAACCACTATACTCAAGATATACTTAGAAATTTACTAATGGGAAACCCGCGCGTTGCGGCGGGGTCGACAATAAGGGGTGGGAAAATAAATCAAGCCTTCAAATGATTACAAAAGAAAAATACTATATAAGGTGTGTATACGTGTAAAAGTCCCCACACTTCATGGCAATGCAAGGTTTTACCGGCTACATCGGATAGTTAAATGATGTATGCTTCATTGGGATAGTTAAAAGTGAGGTGTGAGTCCAACTATTTACCAACTTCAAGCAATTCCAGTTGGTGGTCATAAATGGCAATTTGACTTTCATGTACAACAAGGAGATGCCATTGATCTATACAACTGTAATTCAGTCAAAACATCCAGGGGTGGTAAGAACAAAAAACATGAATCTAATATTATTTAATATTCTTTATCCCAGAATAATTATCAGACACCAGCTCATCCACCACTTGCCTGAGCATCAGCACCAGATGAAACCAGTATGTTTAAAGTCTATGAAAAAGCAAGCCCTGTTATTTGTTTCCGGTGACCTTTGAGCTTCGATTTGACCTATTACAGTCAAACTAATGATATCAAATTTGAAAAGAATTCCATAACGACAAAGAGTTAGTAGGCTTGGAAATCATATAGATTCATACCTCACATATACATACGCCATGATTGGATTTGCGGATTGGATTGCTAGGGCTTGAGTAGACCCTTTGCTTCTGTGTATAAATCCTGGGCTTCCGTACTTTTATCTTAAACCTACAATAGGAGGGTCACGTCCTGGATATGTAATACAATAAAAAGGTGGTCCAATGACCTAGCGCCCACACAAACAATCACAATGAGAACCATCACTTATTTTACAAATCACAGAAAGCAACCGATTAGCTACACTCATCGAGTCAAATAAGTCGAATTAGAAAGCACTAAAATGAGAGCCCTATATATTGATACAAAATTAGAAGCTGCACAAATTCATATATATGTACATATTATGGGCAAATGTCCCACAATTTTACGGCCTATTGATGCATAACCAAGAGTGCATGTGTATAAAGTTTATTTACACCAGCTGCTTATATGAAAGAATCATTTGTTTAAAAGGGGAAGCTAATCCTAAATTCTCTTTCCAAAAATAAACCTACACCCTAGAGAGTTCAAGAATAGTTTATTAACCAGCGGCCGCTTTCCCACATTATCGCATAGATGATGCAGATCATCACTCTTTTGTGCTTTCTGATGGTCTCAGTATTATTTGTAGTGTTCCCTTAATTTCATTTATTTTTACGACATGACATATTTGTCGCCACCACCTACCAAGTGGCCCATTACCCAACCCGACCTGGCTGTTTTTACCAAAAATAAAAAAAAATAGAATAGAAAGGTGGAAAAAACAACAATGAGGTTGTTTATACATACAGTGTAAGTGCAACAGAAAGATCAGGCTTGTTCGAACTTATGCCAGATTGTATTTGGTGAAAGAAGCAGAAGCAGTATTAAAACCAACTTCACAACCAAGTAGTATATCCTTGTGCTCGAATACCGAATCACTATTTAAAACAGGGAATGGATTCAGCCTATATTGGAATCAATTGCAATCCGAGGATGAACGTACTGAACATCAAGATGAAAATAGATAAAACATCTCGCGTTAGTACTTTTGCAGGCATAATTATAAAATATTTATCTATAAAGAATACATGTTGAAAGCTGTTCAAGTCTTTCGGGTCAATCCAACCCAACTAAATTTGACCTTAACTTTATTCATGAAGCAGACTTACTTTGGTGTATAATAACTAAGGAGTCCCTTTGCAGCTGATGGAATGAGTACACCACAAACCAACGTTGCAATTACTAACAAAGGATCCACAAAACACTTAAACAGAATGTGATTTAATTTAGAGGTGGCAACTTCAACCATATACTTATGAATGTGTTGTTTCTGGTCAAGTTATATAGCAGTCAAACACGTAAAACAAATAGCTTGAAAGAAACAAGCCAAACGGGACAAAAGTTGCCATTTTTATACTGTGCGCCCCACTTAAAAAAAGGCCCTCGTTTTTTAAGCGCCTGTAACAACTGCATTTGATACCTTTAATTTAGAGGTGACAACAACTTCCAATCATTTTGACGGATTAAACAAGATTATCACCATACCTTATTGTACTTGAATGCGAGTTCATATGACTGTACAAATGCTTATTTGTTTGATTAATATACCGATAACACCTTGCCACTTCAAATCATATACCTCTTATCAGCAATTGGTTTAATGGTAAGCAACAGGTGTCGGAGCCTCCCTCGATTCCTTGCCCTGGAAATGGATATCCTGCGTTAAAAACAAACAGCCATTAAAAGTTCATGTCGGTTAATGGTAGCCAGTTCACTTATGAATTTGTCAATTTGGGTTATGCTTTAATTCTAATGAGGATCGTTCTGATTTTCATACAAAGCATGAACCACATAACACTTGTACATATTGCTTTAATTGTGATGAATGATATAACATAGATGTTAGTTAAAAAGGAAATGGGACCTAAATTATACTCTTAAAGCATTAAGCGCTTCGTAGTGTCCTTTAGAAATTCAATGTATGGATGTTTGGCTTCTTCTTCTTCTTCTTCTTCTTCTTCTTCAAGATACCCAACGATTATGTGTGCTAGTTTGGGGAACAATATGTATATAATAAAGAAAGCATCTAAGAAAACACTCTGGATGGCTAGAACCAGAAGGTGTTCACACCATTTGACTTTCACGAATCACGAGCTCCACCATTGTCATGAGGTGCATCCTTCATTATCAGCTTCTTCAAGTAATGATTTGATCCAAACGCCACTTTGCTAGAACTTGCGTAGAGATCTTAGGTGCAGTAGCAACCCTCTCACCATCAGGGACTATTGCTACAGTTTCAAGCATCATTGCTCGGCACCCGTATCGCCTCTGACCAAATACAAACACCATTTTACTATGATCTGTCCATTTTCTTAACTTTAAAATAATAAAAAACCATGAAAAAGTATGCAAAGTTCCATAGATGGTCCTAGAATAAAGTACATAAGAATGATATATAACAATACAAAACGTGACACATGACACTCGTAAAGCTAACTTGTAAAGATTGGAAAATTTTATTTGCGTTTGATATTACTAACCATACCTAGTCTCAGCCTTATGTACCTATAGTTGGGACTTTCTAATTAGATAATTAACTAAAATAAACATTAGCATAATATCATAAGAAAGAATTCTCATCAGTTGGAATCAGGTATCTACCTTGGAAAATATATCAGTTGGAATTCTCATCAGTTCCACTGTCCTAAAGCTAAAACTATAAGCAATTACACAAGCATCATATCTAAAACGAATGTCAAAACAACCAAATAGCAATATAATTACCATAAAACAGTTCCATAGCCACTCAGTACCTACCATCCTCTCTAGTAACCTTAGATCTCAAAAACCCCCCAATAAATCGAAAAACAATAAATAAAGAAACAAACATTTGTTTATCAAAATGCAACAGATACATTATTTATTACCGGATTAATACAAACACAAAGAACAAATTGTTGATAAAACTGAGAGGGTTGAAAAGGATGTATCAACGATTATTGAAAGGTGATTGAAAAATACCTGTTTTGCGATTGGTAATCTGGCTGAACCGGAGAGAGGTAACAAGGGTTTAGACAACAGAGAAAGAAGTTGATATCCCAAAATACATACCCTTCTGTTTCCCAGCGGTGACTCCTCACAAACAGATCGATTTAGGGTTCGAGCGTCAGTTCATGAGTTATCGATTAAGCCTTCGTCGATTTTAGAGAGAAGGGGTTTCCGCTGTAGGGGTTTCTGTAACTGATAGTTAAATGGGATTCAATCCACATCTTTAATTATATTCAATGCGAAAAATTGAATGAACATTCAATCAGGTCATCGATTACACACTCCATGATCAAATAAACCGAATAAATCATTAAATCCTCTTTGAAGAAGGGCAGATTTGGAAGTGAGGGATGAAAAACTGAGAAATAAGGCATGACTTTTCGTATGACATCTTAAAAATTTAAAGAAAATTACATTTTTGTCCATATGAAATGCTTTACATAGTATTATAGATAAGAACGTCTCAAGTATCTTTAAAAGTAATAATTTGCTTTCCAAAACGACATGTCTACATCTATTTCTAAAACACTCCAAGCCAGTGGTGGATCTAAAAACTTTTTTCATTGGGTTTCTTTTGGTAGATTCTTACTAATTCTCACTATTTTTTTCCAAATCATACAAGATTCTCACTAAATTTTTCCATTTTTTTCAAACCGAATGGGTTCCTGGAAACCCACAAAAGTGGCCGAGATCCGCCCCTGCTCCAAGCAACTTCTCTAAGTAACATATCACTTTCCTTTTTTTTAAATGACATGTCTATTAAAAATGGAGACATGAAGATGTCCTAAAACCTGACTCATTTTGGGTTTGTTTGACCCATTGATTAAATTAAAAAAAATGAACGAAGCTGTGTTTTCATTGCAATATTAGTAAAAAAAAAAAAAAGAAGTTCAGGACGTCACAACAAGTTGAAACCAAGATATTGATCACACAATTCAAGTTTAAGTTGATTACCAAAGAAGTTTAATTATGATGTATCAAGTTGTCCTAGCCGATGATGAGCTGATTCAAGAGCTTGTGGATTCTTATTAAACCAGCTTGATAATGGAAAACAAGGAAGAAATATCTCATACATTAAATTTGCATAACTTGGGGTACGACTAGAGTTTAGGGGTCCATAAGCAGGCGACGAAAAGTTCTCAGCGAGCCGGATCAAGTGGCAAAGCCTAGCGGTAAACCCTTTTTTATCTTAAAACATATAAATCTTTGATTAGCATAATTTATGTTTATATTAATGGTATAAGTTTGAATAAATTCTAATCAATTTGTAATCATCAAAAATTCCAGTCAATTTGTATTTGGCTTAATCATTCAGAATTTTTTCCATTTTTCTTTTAGAATATTTTCTCATTTATTTTCTTCCGCTCGTCATTAGCCAAACATATATTTCATATTTTATTTTATGAATCCGATGCGTATAAAATGCCTTATAGGCTAAAAGTTAACTATGTAACAAAAATATATAATAATTTACTGATGCAAGGATGCAACAAGTATGATATAGACTACTCAAATGATCAAGGTTGGTGGTTAGTGGCGATGATTTGATTCACGAATCAAGGTCACTCGGTACACTTCCTTATGTGTTATGGCTGTTGTGATAGTATAGACTGCTCATCTTTATTATGTGTAGTGGTTGTGTAATGGACTAATGGCAGTTGTGATAGTATATTATAAGTATAGACTGCTCACCTTCATTATGTGGAGTGGCAGTGGTGATGGTATGAATCACAATTCGCGAATCAAGGTGATTTGGTAAACTTTAGTGTTAAGATCGGAGGCTCTCATGATAGTGTTTGTTTGTTTAAAATGAATGATCAACGAATATGAAAACATGTTAGGTGCAGCGGAAATGAAAACAAACTCTGTAAACACAATCAAAGGAGAAAGTAGTTTGATAAGCAATTGCTTCTCATAGAGTCGAATGATTTACAAATCAAAGCAAAAGATTACAGATAAGCTTACAAACTATACTCCCCCTCAGCCTGATGCCCCAAGGTTGGTTGCACACAAGATGAAAGGATTAGACATGAGGAGAAGAACCCGCTCAGTCAATCGAATGTAACAGTACAGGGTACTGTTACATTTATAGGCAAACCAAACCACTGAGGTATCTCAGCTGACGTCACCATGAAAGCGACGTCTAACAGCCTAACAAACTATATCTACTGTCCTTACACAAACTACTGATGTCTAACAACTGATTACAATAATAATACAAAACATGAGGAAACAACTGCTTCACGTTCCACTGTTGTAGCCCAAGCACTGATGCTTAACAACAACATCAGTGCTTTCTTCAAAGGTGATCAGTCCTTGAATGAGCAGTGTTTGTGTCTTCAGCAGCACTTAAGAGACAGCAGTAGATAGAGCAACAGAGTTTGTCTTCAGCAGTCTTTAGGATCATATCAGCAGTTGAAAGGGCACAGCAGTTGATTATGAGCAGCAGTTAGAGACCATCAGATGTTATAACTCACTTTCAAGGGGAGAGCAAAGCATAAACTACTGTTTATTGTGAATCCTCTGTTGTGACCTGGTTTTGGCTTTACATTATCTGTTCCTTTGTTAGGGTTCAATCCCAACATTTAGTGAAGTTGTACGTGAAGATAAAGTGTTGACCGGCGAATGTGTTCAACAAAATGTTTTGAATTGTGAAGCTTCAACCATGTAATAGGTGTGCTCTAAGAATCCCAATTTAAGGAGAGTGGATGTTCGCAACACCTCAAAATGAGATAATAAGAAGGGTGAACTCCTTTTATAATTACAAAAAGTGTTGAGAAACCGGTATAAAAGAATGTATGTATTTTGATTCAAGAAAAAGATAGCAATAAAAACTAAGGAGCATATATAAGTTGTGTGGATTGGGTAAAACAAATTAAGCTGTGAATGTGCAAAAAACATGTGTATTTGAACAAAGTTAAAATTTGGACTTTCGATAAGAAAAATAGAAATGAAGTCAAAAGAGGGGTAAGATAGTTATTTAATCAACTTAAACTATTAACTTTTATTTCACTCTTGTAAGAATGTGTAGCCGTGTAGGTATTTAGGATGTAAAATTGTTAAGTTTCATCTCAGGTAAGTCTATTTGGAGTGGAAGAGTTGTTACCCAAAAACCACGGCATGGTGAGACGTGGTGGAGCGGCTTGAACTCTCTCTCCCTCTAAGAACCATTCACCATCATTCACATCATTTTCACATTTGCCTTCACACCAGTGAAGAATCCCACGCTCCCCCCCCCCCCCCCCCCCCCGCCACTCCACGAGGCGGTCTGTCCAGCGTGGGTGGCCCTCCCACGCCCTCCACTCCGCATAGTCTAAGAGAATACACCCATATTATTCAGAATTAACTTGTTGCCATTATTAAGTATTAGCTAATATCATTATTTGTTAATGTGGGGTAACTCATTTAGGGAATGACCATCACCCACAAATTAGTATGTACCACGTCATACTCCAGGTGAATGACCATCACTCACAAAAGACAAAAAGTCTCATTAAAGTCCTAACTTCGGACTTAGTAGACTGGTGGACTTAAAGAGACTATGCGAGAAACAACGAACCATAAGGTCCGGACACCGGATTACAAAAGGTAGGCACCCAATCTAGGAATAATAAAGAAAGTCCGGCTTCTGAAGTGAAACCGCATATCGGCCGATATCATGACCGGGTCGGGTAATGTCATCTAAATCTGAGGGTATAAATGCCCAGACGATCCAAGTACATTTGAAGTACATTTTTCTAACTACTCGGCCTTATTTTCTCTCTCTACTTTCTCTCTTCACAAAAATACTAATCCCCACATGAGAGGGTGGTCAAAGAATGACCGTCCCATCTCTACAGCAAGCGTAACAATTTCTTTATATGTAGTCCTCACCCTTTTTACATATTCAACCAGCTAGATATTCCGCAATTCTGGTTTTTGTATCTTCAATATATGCATTAAATACTTTGAATAAAAAAGAAACATCTTTAATAGTTATAACACCACATATAAATATGGTTTTGACTTTTCTTTTTGATCAGTCTTATTCTTGTCACATGGAGTCCTACTTGTCTAAAATGATAACAAAAACTTTATTGCAGATGGTTATATCTAAGGAACTTATTTCCACACTAAACGGCTTAAGCAAGACCATTGGTGCTTACTATATGAAAGTAATTTGGCTAATTCAAAGGTGGATGTGTCTAATGCTTTTGTTAGCACACCTGTCAGCTGATCTTTAGTTGGAACATGTAAAAAGTATAGGGGACCAAAGTTGTAAATAATAAAGTGTTGTGTTAAATTACAAAAGATAAAAAACTTTGAGTTAAAAGTAAAAATTTCAAATGGGTTAAAATGTAAAAGATAAATAAGTGGATGCAACGTGACATCCACTTATTCGCCAACAACCAATATTCACCAATTGTTGGTAAAAACTATTCCCCGCCATCTTTTATGTACCTTAGGGTTAAAAGTAAAAAATAATTTTTTTTTTAAAAACACCCAAAGCACAATGTACAAGTGATGATGCACAAAAAAGTTGCAAAATTATATATGGTTGCAACAATTTTGTGCATAGAGGTTGTACTTATGGCTTAGGGTAGTTTTCAAAAAAAAAAATACAATTTTCACTTTTAACCTAAAGGTTTTATTCTTTGAATTTCAACCCCAATGACTTTTTAACTTTTTATCCAAAGTTTTTCATCTTTTGCGATTCAACCCCAATACTTTTTTTATTTTCAATTTGGTCCCTCGTACTTTTCATCTCTCGCAAGTTTTTCGTTTTACGCTTCGTTCTAAATTTTGTGAGTCAACACGCCGCAACGTGCGTGTGTGGTTTAACGTTTTTCGTATGTTTTTTCCTGTTTGACAATATTTTTCTCCGTTTGACAAGTTCGTCGCAACGTGCGTGTGTGACACTCTAGGTTTTCTAGAGCAACCTTCTTGTATTAGCATTGTGTGTACATATATTATTAAATGAAAGTTTGTGATTTATCTTGATGTGCTATGTGATCCTTGTATTAAGTTATGCGTGTGTAGTATATATATATATATATATATGTGTGTGTGTGTGTGTATGTATGTACTGGTGAACCGAAACCACAAGGACCCGACCCGAGACCACGCGGTCTCGAGTGGACCAAACCAGTTGGGCCGTTGGGCCGCACCCCTCCTTAAGCCCACTCGGAATCCCTTTAGGGTGCACCACTCGAAATGGGTATAAAACCTCCATAAGGCTAGCCGACTTTCCCCTTTTGTGCATTAGCAATCATCATTTCAAATCCCAAACATTCCATTCTCTTATCCTCTCTCTCACGTCATTCACTTTCTCCCACTAAAAACCCTAAAACACCACCATAATCTTCCTCCTTTCTACTCGGAAAGCTCTCGGATCAGCTTGTGTTCTCCACTCGAGGATCATCGGACATCAAACCTACTCACTTCTACACTCTAGGTCCTTAGCCGGTTAGTGTCTCTTTGGAAACACATGTAAATGCATGATAAAAATGTGGATTTAGTGATAATATGCATTGTGACTATTGTTTAAGTATGATGAAAGTGTTTGTGTGAATTGATGGGTTCTTATTTGTTAATGATACATGCTTGGTTCCAATATCTAAGATGAACATGACTTCCTTTGTGAAAAGTGTGAACCTTTGTAGGATAATATGTTGATGAGATGTCTTGAATGATAAAAGAATGATAGTTTAGGATTGTCTATGACCATCCAATTTATGCTAGAAATTATGGAACAAATGTCTTGTTTGATGATGGTTTACAAGATTTGCCTTGATATCCCGATTATGTGTTATGATTCTTGAATGCATGATTAAGTGTAGGATGAACATGTTGATTCAATATAAAAACTTGAATGATGAACTGTTTGAAGATCATGAAAAATATTTGAAATGGTGGTGTTTGATCCGTTTTGATTAGGATTTAGACAAGGGAACATGTTTGTGCATTTTGGTTGGTTAGTACAAAAAGCTGGCACATGTTCTAGAAGGATCTCCTCATCAGACATACGGGTCTAGACCCCCGATTTCGACTCGAGACCATTAAGCTACGATTCGAGACCAAACAGCAGGCATCAAGGACTCGAGACCAGTAAGATCTCGACTCGAGACCTCCTGATCTCGACTCGAGACTGAACTCGAGACCTTCAAGGTTGCGACTCATGTATGCATCACTCGAGACCTCCTGTTGGCAACCCGAGACCCCTTGGTTGCGACTCGAGACTGCATGTTCTCGAGTCGAGACCACCTGGTCTCGACTGGGCTGTCCGACTCAGTTATTGGGCCACCATATGTGACAACGTGTTTTTGGGCTTTGTATCTGTGCTAATTGTTGCTATGTGCTGTTATGATCAACTGTTTAAGGATTAGAACAGGCCCAATAACTTAAAGGATAACTGTATGTTATGCATGCTATATGTTAGTTATGTGTAGAATATACGAGACTTCTCTATACCCAAACCTGACCCATACTGGTAACCATGTTAGGACGTGGTGACCAGCGTGCTTGACCAAGTAAACTAGTCTGCCGAGCAACCCAAGGTGAGTTCACAACTTTTAAAGCATGCGTTCCCGGTGGTTGGGAAACGGAACTTAAAACAACGATATCCCCTTGTGAGGGATACAAACCTACTTTTCTCCCCTTATGCGGGACCCTTAGTTAATTACTATTTATATTGGATGCAACAAGCAATACTAAACGAAACTCTATCACTCAAGTCCCTACTACTTAATACCGATTAGTCGTCGGGGCCAGGCGAACGGGTTATTAGTTGATAGCGCTATTTAGGTCTCACCAGCCTCACACCGTGCCCGCGTATGGGATCGGGAGTGAACTAATAGACTCTGGAAAACCGTCAATGATGATAGAACATTGACAAACGGGGCACTCTACGGAAACGTACGGTCGCATAGTATTCGGTATTGGAAACAATTTAGTAGCTTACTTTTGGGGTAGCTCCCCATGGCATGGTATAAATGAGTAAATTAACTGTTGAAACAAGTTTTTGGAATTAAAAACTGGGTAAACTCGTGAACTCGCCAACATTATGTTGATACCCTACTGCATGCTTTGCAAGTACTCTGTGACTCAGGAGCTTGCAGCTTGGGGATGTGTAGTGGTCGTCTTAACCCGTGTGTTGGGTTCTATAATAAACTTGAACTATGAACCTTGTCTTAAACTGTTTTACCCTTTGCTTCCGCTACTTACTTGATGTAACACCCTTGCTATTATTTTAAAGGTTTTCGTATATATTACGAAAATAAACTTGTAATTATGACTACAAATATGTCTTAAAATTTCGATTTAATTAAAACTTTTACAAATTAAAAATACAACATAATGTAACTTAGTTCGTCGTTCGAAAGTTACGACGGCACACCGTGCGGAGGCTTCTTTTTCATGTGTTCGGTTCTTTCTCGTCGCTTGATCTTCATCCGGGTACTCCAGATATCCACCTATGATCAAAACCAACATAGAAGTTAGTTTTGATAACTTAAATATAAGTTTAAATAAGTTCTACGCATCAAACTATCAATCAAAATAATTTTTTCGACTTTTATGTCTCCGGCGTGTCGCGAGAGACTTAACACAACATGTCGCTTGTCGCGACGTCTGTCGCGTGTCGCGACCCAGACAACGTTACCCGTTGCGAGCCGCGGGGGAAACCATTTTTCAGCAGGTCCGTATCTGGACCTGCATTTTCTGCCCAGCTCTAGTTTTATCCAAAGTGCAAACTTCAATTTGCCATAACTTTTTATCTACTTAACCGATTTACGCGATCCTTTTTCCTACGCGTTCGAAATTTAATTCTCCATCTTATGGAGTTAAAACCTGATACTAAACTACTTCAAAAATTCAGATTTCAAGCTCTTGGCTTGAAATTTCTTTTTAACACTTTTGACCAAAAATATCGCTTTTAACAATAATTCTAAATATGCGTACCACGCTCGAGTCATAGGATTGACCCGTTTAAATATCTTTCACTATTAATTTCTAATTAATACCAACGCGAACCGTATGATATTTCCTGTAATCACAAAACTCAACAAGCGATCATCAATTAATATTGTCAAATGATCTTGCCAATGTCATTTGACCCGTTTAGTCCGAACGACCATTTTCCATTATAAGATGATATCTAGTTACCATCTCGCCCTTTTTACCCATTCCGGTTTACACCATAACGTAATGTTTCAAAATTTCTTATTAGTTCATCGTCACATAACTAATTTACCAATTTACCCTTTTTTGCCATTGTTTATGATTTCTCACCATTGCACTTGTTCCGACTCATATTATTTGCGTCGGAACATTGTAATTCCATTACTAAATTTTCCTTATTTATTTTCAATACACACAACGGATGTATACTAAAAAAAGGGTGTAAGCTTTTACTTACCTCGCATCCAAATTACGCTTTCATTTTCGTACTTGCTTCGTTTGACCCGCTTCATTCCCAAGCCTCCATCTAGCTTGTCAAGAGTCAAACTATCATCATAATTCACAAGGTGGTTAGATTAGTCATTATAACCATGACTATTCCGCCTTATGTATTTTCTATGTCAGAACTACTATTCGACTCCGTCCATGGTTAGTTTAACTTTTCAAAAGTTAACTACCCTTAATTATATGATATGTGCATATAAGCTAAATCGACTTCATAATTAAAATTTGTATTACCCCACATCACACGTAATTAGTCGAACTAGGAAATTACGCGCTTGATTCATAATTTCAACATATGAACATTGTGGGCATAATTTATAACATCAACAATCAAGTTTCGTATCACAGAAAATATGCTGTTTTTGGTGACCTGTTTAACATGTTTACAAGTCTTCAAAAATTATGATTTTTATGTGACATACCTCTCGGGGGGTTAGGCCTTGTGTTAAAATTTCAAGATCTAACTCTTTACCAAAAATTCATAAAAATTCATTTACTAAGCTGCAATCTGATTCGTCACTTCTGACTGCAGCTTACAAAAAAATTCATTTAAAATTCCTTGTTTATCCGATTGACGAAATTCCAATTGGAGCTTTTTGGAATTACCTAAAGCTACCTACAGTAAAAATTTGAGATCATAATTCAATTCTTAAATTGAGTTATGACATTCGTAATGGGCTGCAAATTCTGCCAGAAAACGCAGCCTGAACCTTCGATACCGAAAAATTCATAAAACATTCAATTTTCGTCGAAAAAATGCCATTCCAGTGGGGTTTTAAAGATATTTCCTGGAATTATATTTTAGACTCAAGAAATACATGTTTTTATCACGTTTTGTCCACGTTACAGCCAATACAAATCGGCTGTAAATTCTGATCAGAAGCTGTTTGAATTCAGTTTTCAATTAAAACATGTTTATGACATTATAACACTATCTTTAGCAAATCAGAACCCTAAAATCATCACATGCACGAACTTAGTATCAACAAATCTGAATTTACTTCATGGTGATCATGAATTCACAAGAATTAGACCTAATTTCATCATATACTTGTCTAGGGTTTGTTCCTAGACACTATATTGTTCCTATATCATATACATAACAAACATGCATCAACAATTTCTGAATTCTCTAAGTTAATCAGAATTTCAAGTAGTGATTTTCTATCAAATTTCACATACCTTATGATCTCCTTGCAATGGGGATCACCAATCTAAGCTCAAATTTCGTTTTGGGATGGATTTGAGCCTTCAATTTGTGAATTTTGTGCCAGTTAGGGTTTGTGGGAGAAACCTGGTCGCTCCCCTGCGTTTTGTACGAACCAGACAAGTGTGTGTCTGGTGTATTTTTGATATTAATATGTCAAGTTTCACACTTGACAACTTTAGTCCCTCCAATTTCGTTTTTATTTTATTTTAAGTGTTTAACCCACTCATAAGTCACTATCTAACTAGGTTAGAATTATTCCTAGTTAGTTTATTTTGCTTATTTACCGACATCATATTAGTAATAAAAGAATTTATATTTTCGGGGTGTTACATCACAGTTTATCACCTAAATTCATATTACTTAACTAGGTTAATTATTCCTAGCCAACTTAGTAGGTTCGGGAAGTTAAAAACCCGTTTTTTTTTAAGTCCCGTTAGCTCGGGCTCCTTATGAACTTTTGTCTTCTCAAGTCGTTTGCTCTCTTTTTATTTATTATTAGGCTTATTTATTTGAATCCTAATAATTTCAGGGTTAATCTTTTCTGCTAACGGTATTCTACCCGCTCTTTAGTATTAACGGGGTTTAATTACCAAACCCGTTTTCGGGGTGTTACACTTGAACAGTTATTTGAACTTAAAACTTTTGAACTTTAACTATGGTATTCACTAACCCTTATGGTTGGTGAACATTCTTATTATTATTTAATGCTCAGTATAATTGGTAGTTGGATCCTGGTCAGTCACATGCCCCGCGGTAGTACTCCGCATGTGGATTTTGGGGGTGTGACAGCGGGTCCTAGATCGACTTGGTTATTATCTTCTGTGTTTTACGTTTATGTCTAATTTCTTCGCATTAAAACGTCACAACGGGCGTGGATGGTTCAACGATTTTACGTCGGTTTTTCGGTCAGTGTTATTTTTTACTTTTTTTATTTTATTTTTTCGAGCTTTTCCGATGTTGGTAGTCGCTGACATTGGCGTGACATTAGTGCTACCTGGCACGATTTTACGAACATATTTAACCTATTAATTTTTTTACCAATACCTTATTTGAAGTTTACCGCTAATTCTAAATAAAAACCAATTTTAAAAGAAGTAAAATGACTAAAAAGCCCTCACATGCAAAGCATGTGAGGTAACTTAACTGAGTTTTCGGACGTCGTTAGTTGTAAAAGTTATAGAATGTAACAAAACATGAACATAAAGGTTGGGTTTTTGCCGATTTCATAGTGAAAGGTATAAAGTGCAGTTTAGGTATAACATAAAGGTTGATTTATGCAATTTAGTCTAAGAAAATTTATTTTTTTACATGCATATTTTTATATACGTGTCGGTATAAATTCGAGTTGCTCTACATTTTGACGTATACTTTTTCTGGAAACGAGTCAGGTATATATAATACGTTTTCGTTTAAAAATACATTTTTACGTGCATATTTTTATGTGCGTTTTGGTATAAAATTCGAGTTGGTGTATGTTTTGTCATAAACTTTTTTGTGAAACGAGCAAGGTCAAATATAATATGTTTTCGTGGTTAATTTTATGAATGTTTTGTAAATTTTGTTTCGAACCGAGTGGAGCCAAATTGTGGTTTCTTTTTTCCCTTTTTTTCAAAAGATCTAATTAATCTCTTTTGATTATATGTGTCAGCTTTTCCGTTATATACATTACATTTTCTATGTATGACTCGAGTCACATATAATACGTTATTATTGTACGGTATAAATTCGATTTAATTTATGTTTTGATCTAATCGCAATGCTTATATAGGTTATATTGAGTTCAATCAAATATGTCGAAACGAATGCTTTCATATGGTTAACACATCACATAACGTTTGAACTAATTCATTCGACGTTTGCGATGTACCCGCGCCGCAACGCGCGAGGGTCTTTTTGCTAGTTCATTTTATTTTTAAAAGAAGAAAGAAAACACAAATACTACTTAAAAATATAAAAAAGAGTAAATTACAAGTTTTGTCTTTTATGTTTTTATCAAATTGTAGGCGGTGTTCTTTGCCTTTAAACTTGACGAGTTTTGTCCTTAACGTTTCAAAATCTTGCACGTTATGTCCTTTAACCCTAACTCAGTCAGATTTTTTTTAGATATGGTCATGTGCCTTGCACTTGAGGGTATTTATGTCATTTTACCTCTCAAGAGACTATTGAGTAAATAACTTATATCAAGGGACTAAATGTGTAAAAAGCTTAAATAACAAGATATAAATTAAAAAAATATAATTAAAAAAATTCTTTCTCTCTCCCTATCACACACGCCTCTCCACTCTCTCTCTCTAAAAACCCCACAACAACCTAACTCATCTTTAAAATTCCATTGTTTTCATCAACATTCATTCAGAACAATTTACAAATTCACACTTCACAAATCGCAAATTCACAACTAGATGAAGATGAAGAAATCAATAGCTGTAGATTGTTCAGATCATAAGCCGCTGAAGAAGATCAAACAATCAAAACACAATTCGCCACCGGCATCGCCGTCGTGTTCGGCCATCACAGCGGTTTTCTCCACTCCCAGATCTTCATCCGACTCTCAAACTAAGGGGATGGCTTTGCGGTGAAGGAACAACGATGGCGGTGAACGGAAAGACCTGAACCCGATTTAGGCTATTACCTAAATCAGTTGCCTAATTTTCATTTGGGTAAACATGTCACTTATTTTGAATTCGAGTGAACTTGATTAATAAGATCGATATATATGGGAATCTGAATACTTTGAACGATTGGGGATTTGTGTATTTTGTAGCTCTGTTTTTTTTTTGTAGCAATTTGAATAGATGGATAGGGAAAGCATTATATAGAGGGATCTGGAATGCATTGGAATGGGAATAAAAGATTGGAGGTTTGGGAATTTTTTGTTTTTCAGTACTCAGTAGTTTGTTTAGAGAGAGAAAGAGATGAGTGTATATGTCTATAGTATTTTCGTTTTTTATGATGTTTTTTAACTAATAGGGTGAAATGACTATTATACACTTATGTGCAAGGCACATGACCATATTTCACAAAAAATCTGACTGAGTTAGGGCTAAATGACATAACGTGCAGGATTTTGAAACGTTAAGGACAAAATTCGTCAAATTTAAAGGCAAAGGACACCGCCTGCAATTTGGTGCAAACATAAAGGACAAAACTTGCAATTTACTCAAAAGGACCAAATTATGGGATTAAGATCAAATACAAAGGACAATATAAATAAGAAGGATTCTAGTCTATTGATCTTAGATTTGGAGGGTTGAGATTAGTTTTAAGGAAAAGAAATGAAAGAAGGGTATAAAAGAAATCCCAAATATATTGACTTTCTCTCTCCACATGCAAGGCACATGCCAATTCCCCCGTCAAATTTAAAAAGTCAATAAATTTTTCGTACGACATTTGTTTTAAAAAAATTCACCATAATAACGAGCGTTTTTTATCTTTAATATTAGTATGATATCACTATATAAAAATAAAATAGCAAATTTCATTTATACTGAGTTTTCTTTGTATTGTGTTAAAGGTTATGACCATTGTGTCTTTCAACTGGGTTTTGGTCCTTACATTTTTACTAAGGTTTCTATACATTGTGTTATTATGAAAACTTATAACACAATGTTAATTTGGGTTCTGTTCATTGCATTTTTATTAGAACCTATAACACAATGAAGATGATGTTATATTTGGGTACTCTATACATTGTGTTATAGGTTCTGATTATTATGTTTATTCTGCTATCCATTGCGTTTTAATTTGTTGTTTATTGTGTATTAGTCTGTCGTTTATTGTGTTTTAGTCTGTTGTCCATTGTGTCTTTTATTTACTCTCACTAATTGTGCCTTTTATCTATCGTTATCAATTGTGTTTTTAGTCTACTTTCCATTATGTTTTTAGTTTGATACTCATTGTGTTTTACGTTATGTCCATTGTGTCTTTTATCTGTTTTCATCAATTGTGTTTTTGGTCTACTTTCCATTGTGTTTTTATTTTGATACTTATTTTGTGTTACGTTATGTCCATTGTGTCTTTTATCTGTTGTCATCGATTGTGTTATTTGTCTACTTTCTATTGTGATTTTTGTTTGATACTCATTGTGTTTTATGTTATTTCTATTGTGTAATACACAATTGACTTTTGTCATTGCGTTTTACGTTATGTCCATTGTGTAATACGCAACTGGGTTTTTGAATTTTTTTTAAATATAACAATATGATACTTATATTAAATATAAAAAGACGCTCGATTTTATGTTATAATTTTTTTAAACAAATGACGCACAAAAAAGTTACCGACATTTAAAAAAGGCTCATTCTATACACACCCCCCCTCCTTCCTGATTACACCCCCCTTGTGAGAGGAAAATTGCCGGTCCCACGCAGGCCCCACTTGTAAGTATGTGAGAGGAGGGGGGTGTAAAAAGTAAATAGGGGGGGTGTAGAAAGTAACACCCTTAAAAAATGGGGGGAAATAGGATGTGACTTAGATGTGCATAATCTTTTTATTCTATTTGACAAAATTAACCTTTCCATTTGATTTTTTTTGGGACACTTGTCAATTTATAGTGGCTTCTTACGCTTCTTGTTTTTATATTCTTTTGTAGAATAACTCAACCCTAAATTATGCATCACAAGATCAATCTTTTTGTCGTTTATTGATACTCGTTTAAGATTTTAATTCGAAACCTTTGAATGATGATTATCTTAACAAGTGACAAAATAAGAAGATGCATAATTTTAATAGATGGGAGTGGGTACAAGGCTATAGGCTGGGAGTCTTAACATCAACAATGTTGGTTGTCACCTAGTGCCAGCCGCCTTGATGTGTGAACACACATATTTTATACATCTTTAATAAGGTTAAATAATATGATATAGTAGATGCAAATTATCTTATTGTTCTACGATTATTAAACTACAATGTTTCATGATACCATCACCAATCCATAGCGTTTACAATGCATTTGATGAGTGTGGGATGAGGTAAATGGTGATTTGGAAAAGAGAAAAAAAGAGAGAGAGAGCGCAACATGTTTGTGGTTAAGTGCTATCATCTAAGAGTGAAGAGAGTGGTTAGACACTTTGAATATGTAAACTCCTAAATCACCCAATCAAACAGTGTCATGTCATTTTACGTATTTTATTTACCTGTTGGTCAAAAACGTTGACGGTGGTTACACACTTTGAATAGGTAAACTATTCTTTTATTTTTTATTTTATTTGTTAAACTAGTATATTTAATATTTAAACATGTATTTTAACATAATAAATGTACAATAAATTAAAAATAACATTAAATTAAAAGCAACTAAAATTACAGTAAATTAAACTAGTCTTCGTCGGAATCGACCAACAGGTGGGGTAAATCTTGACTTGTGAGATGATTCACGAGATCGTGTTTTAGTCTCCAATGTGTGTCTTCATCCATCAGCTCGTCCAACACCGTATCGGCTAGAGCGGGGCTCAACCGGAGGATCCCAAATGTGTACCGGTGCTATCGCGTTTCCGTCGTCTTTTAGAATCATGTTGTGTAAAATAATACATGTGTACACAATATTCCTAATTTTTCTAACGCTTCTTGCTCGCATCGGCATACTCAATACAGCCCATTTCGACTTCAAAACACCAAAAGCTCGTTCGACGTCTTTTCTTGCCGCCTCGTGCAAATGATTGGGTAAATGTTTGGTATTTTTTGGTTTGGTTTGGGTATGAATTTGAATGTGTTTGGGTATGAATTTATGTTTGGTATTTATAGTTAAATTTTAAAAAAGAATTTTTTTTAAACGGCTATATAGCCATTGTGGGTCTCCCAACGGTCAACTCATCATCTTCATCGATCGGTATACGTTCACCAATGATCAAACCAAACCGAGCGGTAAAGAGGGTTGGCAGCGGTGTTACCGCTCGGTAAACCACGTTACCGCCCACACCGTTCACCTTAAGGAGAGAGAAAGAAATTGTGAGTGAGTAAGTAATTAATGAAGAAAGAAAAACTGAAAATAAAATCTATTAGACCACCCGTAGTGGGGGGTTTTTGACGTTTTTTCTCCAAAAAGACACCCCCCACGCCCCCTAACCGCCCCTGGGAGTTTTTTACAAAATTTTTGTCTGGAGCATTCTTTTTTCCACGCCTTGCTTCAATTTTCTTGGCCAATCACCGGTATTCTTCTTTTTGTTTGTCAAATATCATTTTTTTTATAGTTTTTTTATTATTTAATTTTATTACACCCTTTTAACATAATGGCTCACAATACTCACATCTTCACCACACCTATTTTAGAAAAATGCCCCATTGCTGACTGGACTGTCACATGGTGCAAAACGCCTAAGGTGGGGGCATTATTTGTGTCTTCCACTACACATGGTCTTATATGGTGATGTAGTAAAATTCTTCTAAGAATCTGCATGTAGCATTGGGTTTGGTCTGAGAAATTTTAGCAAAATAAGTATTTCATATGATACATATGAATTAATATATAAAAATTGTCACATTTATCCTTCGTAGTTGGGTTTATTTTATCATTATGAGTGTACCTTTTAGTCAGATGAAAAAAAAAACGAAAAATTACATGAACTTAAGGTAAAATGAAATAGATATATAAATAGAATTATATAAATACAAAATCAGAAATAGAAATAGAAATAAAAGAAACTTACAAAACAGTGAAGATAAGAAAAATCAAAGCAAAAGACAAAGTGACAAAAGGAAGAGAGAAGATATCATCATAAAAATTAAAACAAAAAGCAAGCAGTGAGAGAGAAAGTTGAGCTTTATATATGGGATGCATAAACATTAATGTTTTGGTGGCAAAAACCTTATCATTTTAAAAACTGATAGCAAAAACCTAATCATTTTAAAAATAGTGTAGTTTGTGTGTTTAAGTTTCATATATACACAAATAAAGATTAAAAAAAATCGACTTTCAATAAAAAGTTAAAGATCTGGCTGGTTGTGCAATCTGCTTATATTACCTTCCTAATCAAACTTCCAATATAATAGGTAGTTTTCTAAATTATATATATATATATTTTTTTTGAAAATAAACTTTCATTAAAAAACGCCACACCGGTCCTTAAAACAAGGACCAAGGCACAAACCAACTACAACATATACAAAGGGGACCGACACCAATCTTTCCAACCTATATTGTTACATTTAGATCTATTCTTTAGCCACAAATACGAAAGGGACTTCACACTCGAAACTACATCCCCAATAGCCACTTTTTTCCCATTAAACGCCGAATCATTTCTAGCTTTCTAACATAGCAACCCAAGTGCAGAAGTGCTTGTATATTTATTGTTTTAAGCTTTGGTGGCTTTTGTATAGCAGGCGATTGTAGATATATATGGACCACTTCCGAAGTTAGGTAAGTTTCCATTTTCCAAAAACACATTTTAATGCATTTTACATAGAGAAAAATGCCCGGATAGTCCCTGTGGTTTCACCTTTTTTCACTTATAGTCCCTATCTTTCTAAAACTACTTGAATAGTCCTTGTGGTTTTCCGTTTTGTTCTCGGATAGTCCCTGGGTCTAACTTCAGTTACTTTTCTCTGTTAAGTGGGTGTTGAAATGACCAAAATGCCCTTTCCTTAAAAGGCCAAACCATAGGGACTATCCGGGCATCTTCTTCATTTTTATTTATAAAACCCCATCACCACACTTCATCTTCAACCTCCACCCACCATCACCCTCCTCCACCCTCCACCATCACCGCCACAACCAGATTGCATATTTAATTATCAAAACCATGTTCTGCATCTTCTATTCTAAACTATAGTGCATAGGTTAAAGTAAAACCACTTATCTTGCCCCGTCTGTCCGTTGTTTCATAAAAATCATTCCAAAATACAAACCATAAACCACAATCTGATGCATCCACCTTCTCACCACCGCAATGTTCACCACCGGCGACAAACCGCAACAGTGAACTACACCCGTCGCTGAGTGAAACCCAAAAAATCAACCACTTCAAAACCTCAGCCGCCACCACCATCACCGTAGACCGCCTGTCACCCAACCACCATCACCACCTTGCACCAACTGCATCCAACCACCACCTTCTCTTCTCCCTCTCTCTCACCTCAGCCACCACCACCACAACCCTACCTCAGCCGCCACCACCACCATAACCCTACCACCGCCTGATCAAGCAACAAACATGTATAAAGGGACAACTTGAACCACTCTTTAAAGTTTCTTCGTACAACCACACACCCTCAAGCTTACCACTGAAATCACTCTTGTGATTAAGCAAGCTTCGCCGGAAAACTGTGGACTCCAACCTCGTCTTTTTCCTGCCATTCTCCACGCAATCAGTACCATTTTTGTATGCTTTTGACTTGTTTCAATTCGTAGAACAGAAGCCCTTTATCAATTTGAAGTAACAGCAATACATTTCTGTTCGATTCGGGAGCCTAGGGTTTCGACAGTGGAGGTCTCCTAGGGTACATTGGAAAACTCCTTTTTTGGAAAAAGTCGTTGGATGAGATCAGGTGACTTATTCGTTTGATGGTGATAGTGGTGATAGCAGGTGGTGGCGGTGGGATGGTGATGGTGGTCGATTAGCAGTAGCCGGAGGTGGGAGTGGTGGTGGTTGATGGTAAAAGTTTAGGGTTTCTCACCACCGGCATCCCTCTGCTCAAATCTGGTTGTGGCGGTGATGGTGGAGGGTGGAGGAGGGTGATGGTGGGTGGAGGTTGAAGATGAAGTGTGGTGGTTGAGTTTTATAAATAAAAATGAAGAAGATGCCCGGATAGTCCCTATGGTTTGGCCTTTTAAGGAAAGGGCATTTTGGTCATTTCAACACCCACTTAACAGAGAAAAGTAACTGAAGTTAGACCCAGGGACTATCCGAGAACAAAACGGAAAACCACAGGGACTATTCAAGTGGTTTTAGAAAGATAGGGACTATAGGTGAAAAAAGGCGAAACCACAGGGACTATCCGGGCATTTTTCTCTTTTACATATATCATATGACATGTGGATATGAAGATTCCAAAACAAAATTTTAGAAGATTGGTAAGAAAATGTCCAACGTATACAGATGCATCGTATGTATAATTATTTATTTTCCTATGAAAAGATGATTGGAAGATTGCACTGGAGAAAGTTTTAATGCCTCTAAAAAAAGGTGGGTTTTTCTATTGCTAGACTTTATGCTAATAATAAGCCATTGCTGCTTAATGGTTTGGTGCTCAAATTTCATAAGTTTATGAGAGCAATTTTTTAACATAAATAAGGATCTCGTTTTTGTTAAACATCAACCTATCTTCTTTATTAATTTGCAATTGGGTGAGGAATACGATTTTAAAGGATGAATATTCTAGAATGTGTCTTTCTTTAACAGCAAAATTTGGATCACTGACGGACCACTGGAATATTATCGTGCCACAAGTGAAACCATCCGATCATATCCATCTCCACTAGCCATAATGCCTATACGCCAATTCAGAAGGAAACCCAATAAATATGAGAAAACCCTCTCGTGGGAATCGAACTCAGGACCTATTGGCCCCAAAGACTTATCCCACCCCTAATATGTCACTAGGCTATAAAGTCATGGACATTCTAGAATGTGTCTGTGATGAAGATCTTGAAACCGAATTTCATCTCTTCCTTAAGTGACACATGGAAAGTAAACTGTGGGAGGGACGATCTTTGAATCTTCTTATCTTCCACATTCTTTCTAGTCACCCTAAAGAATGTTCTCATTAATCAACCTAGACTAGGCTGGGTACGCCCTTGAACCTAGTCAATTTTCCAAAAGTTTTTATAAAATTCTTAGATGTTTTAGCGCACACCATATTTCAAATCGCTTGGAGTTACAAAAACGATGTCACTTTCTAGTCTAATGAGCGAGACGTGACACTCTTGAATGTGATATCAAGTTTTTTTTAGGGTTTCTTTTGGATGTTGAAATGCAAACTTAAATTGGATAGACCGGGCTTCCAATCCAAGTTCATCTCTATCTCACTTCTTAAAAATTTTCTGTTATCGTTTCATTGCTAGTTAATTTTTTTTTTTTTAACTTCATAAGAAGAAAATGAAAGAATTTAGGCTACATGTGATCATAAAATGAAAAAACAAAAAGGAAGGACAGTTTACGAGAGGGACCATTTTCTTGATTCAATTTAAAAGTCTAATGTGTAGTTTTGCGTGGTGTCTTTTCTCAAATGTCTACATATTTAAAAAAAGAAAATCCATTTTACAAAATATGGTCATGTCACGTGAAAACAAATATAGCTGTGAAAGATATTAAAATATTCAATGTAACGTAAAGATTAAACCCACGAGGGAAGAAATGATAAGGGAACTGCCAAAAAGTCGCAGGATAATATAAAATCGATCATAATCATTATCAAATGGTATCGTTCACAATTGGAGGCACTTGTAAACCATTACCCTTTTCCTATATTTATAAATAACCATTACTCTTTTACTATATTTATAAATACCATAGGTGCCTATATGATACAACACATAAATATAGACATCGGTAATCACGTAACATATTATTTAATAAAAACGATAGCAAATATCATACTCAACTTAAGAGAATAAAATACTTGTTTTTATGATATAACTTTTTTTAAAAAAGATTAACATATGAAAAGATTTTCGGTACCGGTACCTACTTTTGGGGATTTTCGGTACCGGTACTTTCGGTTCCGGTTCGGTACCGTTCGGTACCAAGCTCATCCCTAATTTTCACCACAGAACTTCAATGAGCGTCCTATGAGTCATGTCACATTTTTCTGTTCCAACTATATGCTTCGGATGGGCTCTTCTTTCTTCTTTTACGTTTCTGGTTTTGATTTATCACGTCTGCAAATGATGGGTTGAAGGTTAGGGGAGTACCCACCTTATGCCCAAGGTGGGCGGACGCACCCCCTGAAAAAAAAAAACAAATGCTAAATTCACAGTAAAATCACTACTGCACCCCTTGAAAATTTTCGTCTGCACCCATAGGAAATTTTCGTCCGCCCCCCTTAGAAAAAATCTTAAGAATTTATAAAAAAATTTATGTAAACACTGATTTTTGTTTAAAATACAATCTAATTAACTTTACACTTAACGAATTAACTTTCACTTAACTAATTAACTTTCTTTTAACCTTTAGCCTGATAAACACTCCATAATCCAAGCCCAAACCAATCTAATAATTTAATTTGAACTAAAATATAAAAACCCAACCCACCGCCCTTTCCCCTTCTCTCTTCCCTCTCTTTGTTTTGTGATCCTAGACCCACGACACCAACATCAGCGCACAACAGGTCTTCATCAGGCATCAACAACAGCTTCGGATTCCGTCGGAGAATAGTAAATTTTGGCCACCAAACTCACGAAAACAACATCTTCATCACTCTTTCCGGGTATGGTTCGATTATTTTGTTGCTTTCTTATTTTATTTGGATTTTTAGGAGACATAAAATTGTTTAAAAAAGCTTGAAATTTTAGTTGTTATGTTGTTTTTTCAAACTTTAGCTGCCTGATTTTGTTGTTTTAGTTAAAGTTTAGTGTATTTAAATGGTTAGTTACAAGGAATCAACAATTAAAACTAGGGTTTGATTTTAAAGTTAAAAAGTATAAAGTCTGGTGATGATTGTTTGAGTGTTCAGTGTTAAAAATTAGTTGTATATGTTATATATAGAAGACTTGCTTAGAAAAGTAGCTTTAAATGATGTTTGGATAGATTTTAAAAAATAAAAACCCGTACGACGACATTTTAAATATTTTTGTAACGACATTTGACGTGTTTTTGATGATTATATAAATTTTAGCTTGATATTCTTTTATTTTACATGACCCGAACCAACCCGATACGGCCTGATATGAACCGAATTTTTTTCATATACCAAGGGGCCTTAAATCTTTAAAAATATTAAGCACCCCCATAAAAAAATTCTGGGTCTGGCACTGTTGAAGGTTTCTTCAATCTTCCATCGCTAGGAAGATTGAAAGCGGGAGTGACAGAGATTTTTGAAAAGAAAGAGAGAGGGCGTCGTGCTCAATTCTCGCCGGCGATGGCAACACCAGCCTTCGCACTCCTTCATATTCCGTTTTATGTTTCTTGCTGTGTGGATCTTTTGTTTCTTTGTTTTCTTTTCTGTTAGGTGGCCTCGTGGCGGGATGTACATGTACATATATGATGATATGTGATTATAGAGTCGTTATATATAACTAGAGTGAAATAGGCGTACTACATGTTTCTACGAATTCTAATGCAACCGACAGTTACTGCAACAACGCGCGGCTCAACCTCGATTCGTGTTATGGTTTTACCCTTTTTTTCGGTTTTGATCTGGCCGCTGCAAAGCAGCGGGATCAATTCTAGTTTTCTCTAAATTATGTTTATATTTTAAGAACATCTCAGATCCTACTCTCTTTTTGTATCTATATTTGTACCGGGTATTTTGTGCTATTTTTTATTAGATTTTGTGTTAATTACTAGAGTTTTTGTGTTGTATTTTGAGAAAACAAAAGAGATGAGAGCTTGTGTTTTAAGACTAAAAGTACTTTCATCCTACTTATAAAGAGTGTCACATGCCATCTCTACAATTTTTCTTAAATTACTTAGGAAAACTCACTTTTTAGTTAATCTTCCACCTGTTACTATATATAATGCATAACACAAGAGCATTTTAAGTACTCAAAAGTTAAGAAATGTCACATGTCATCTCTACAATCATTTTTTTTTACTACTTTGATAAAACACACTTTTTAGTGGATCTTCTCTCTGTATATCTATACTATATATAATATACAACACAAGGGTAATTTTAAGACATCCAAAAGTTAAAGAACCTTTTATTCCTTTAATTCGTAAGGTACAAACTAAAATGAGTGAATTAGGCTTTCAAACACTAATAGGAGGATGAGGAAATCGAACATTGAGTGAAACTGTGAAAGGAAAGTATACTTGTTTTATGTTTTGTTTAAAGTATTTAATGTTAAGAACTCTTTAATAGTTGATTTGTACCTTTATTAAAATTGCATTTTTAGGTAATGTTCAAGTATGTATTATTGGAATAAACTAAGAACGTCGCATCCCTCTTTTTCAAATTCATTTGGCTTTACTTTCACATTTGCCTGCACGTCACTTATAGACTATTCAATTGCCCATCTGTCAACATTTCGGACCCCATATATTTCATTTGGATCATCCTTATTCTTTCACCACCTTCCCTAATCTCTCTTTCTCTCTCTCACACACACACACCCAAACAACTTCTCCATTGTATCATTTCAGCTAAGCATATTGCATTATTGCATACATACTACCTGTATATATATACATCATACACAAGTATATATCGATCGACTACAGTCTGTAAAGAAACACTTGTTAGTTATTACATCATGGAAGTCGGATATCATCCGTTCACCATCAATCAAGAAGACAGCCAAAACTCACCGGAAAACAGCGATGAATCTCCGCCATCACCGCTCTTCCACGACATCAAGGCAACATCTACTTCATCTCCCAAAAGAAGGTGAGTTAAATTCTACCATAATTTAAACAACTTTAATAATTAAGTAATCTTAAACATGACCTTTTATTACCTTGTAAGACATACGTACGTATGCTAATTGATGGATTTTGATTGTAGACGAGGAACACAGAAAAGGGTTGTGCACGTACCGATCAAAGAAGTCGAAGGTTCCCGGCTTAAGGGTGAGACGAATGCTCCACCGTCGGATTCATGGGCTTGGAGAAAGTACGGCCAGAAACCCATCAAAGGATCTCCTTACCCTAGGTATTTAAGTGCTTAATTTTCTGTGGATCATAGTCATAAGTTTTTATACATAATCAACCAAGTTATATATTTTTTTCTTAAAGATCGAATAACGTCATCTGAATATGTGTTAATCTAGGGTGAAAAAGTGAACACGGTTAGGGTTATCAAACAAACAAAACATTTAAGATATTATTCAAAAACATTGTATCATATTTCGGATAGATTTGATAATATTCTAGGTTTTATCATCTTAAACTAAGTTTGTAATTGTCTTCTTCCGTTTTTGTTGTACTCTTTTGGTTTATGCGTGATTTTATATTGGTAATTATTTAAAATTGATGCCGAAAATTTGTAATTATTTATGCCGAAAATTTGTAATTATATCATATTGATATTATGTGTACCATGCTTATAATTTTAATATTTTTTTTATCTGAATGTAGAAGTGGTTTATTCGATTATATAACTTTTTATTTAACATGATCTTTATGTTGATGATTATTCAGAAATACTGCAATTTTTGTATGATATGGTACTGCTATTGAAACATCCAAACTTTGCATTAACTATTACCATAAATTTGAATTTAACATCTTACTTGACATTTTCTTTCTTCCCTTTTTTGTCAACTTTTTCCTATAACAAACAGATACAACAATAAATTTTAAACCAATTAAATTCTTGTCAGTTAACAAGAATTACATTTTCAAAAACATTGTATCATATTTCGGATAGATTTGATAATATTCTAGGTTTTATCATCTTAAACTAAGTTTGTAATTGTCTTCTTCCGTTTTTGTTGTACTCTTTTGGTTTATGCGTGATTTTATATTGGTAATTATTTAAAATTGATGCCGAAAATTTGTAATTATTTATGCCGAAAATTTGTAATTATATCATATTGATATTATGTGTACCATGCTTATAATTTTAATATTTTTTTTATCTGAATGTAGAAGTGGTTTATTCGATTATATAACTTTTTATTTAACATGATCTTTATGTTGATGATTATTCAGAAATACTGCAATTTTTGTATGATATGGTACTGCTATTGAAACATCCAAACTTTGCATTAACTATTACCATAAATTTGAATTTAACATCTTACTTGACATTTTCTTTCTTCCCTTTTTTGTCAACTTTTTCCTATAACAAACAGATACAACAATAAATTTTAAACCAATTAAATTCTTGTCAGTTAACAAGAATTACATTTTATTCATAAGGAAAAAAATTAATTATATTCGTACACTATTATGTGAATTTCTTTCATTTCAATCAAACCCACCATCATAACTTCAATTTTATAATTTTAGATGAAGTGTGTATTTTTTTTCATTAACTTTTCTTATGTTTTGGATATATTACTACTTTTCTTGAAATGCATCGTTTTTTTTTTTTTTTCCTAAATGACAATTAATATACTTATAATACGTGTGTATGTGATGTACAAAGTGGTTATTATCTTGAAATTAATCAAATTAAAATATTAACAAACCTCAATTATTTGTTTTGGCAGGGGCTATTATAGATGTAGTAGTTCCAAAGGATGTCCAGCAAGAAAACAAGTAGAAAGGAGCCGGGCTGACCCTACTATGGTGATGGTTACGTATTCTTGTGAGCACAATCACCCTTGGCCGGCTTCTAGAAACAATAATCACCATCATCTCAACGCCGCATCATCACCTCCACCCATCTCCACCGAAGCAAACAATATTAATAACGATGACCAATTGGAAGAAGAACCACCAATTCAAACTGACACTGAACTTCAGCCTGAGCCTGAGCCTGAGCCTGAGCCTGAGCCCAAGCCTAAGCCTGAGCCTGAGCCTGAACAAAAGTTCACAAGTCTTGAGGTGGGATCGATATCATGTGGGCCATTTGCATCAACAAGTGACCAATATGGGTGGTTCTCATATTTGGATTCCACAACATCATCATCAACCATGCTTGAAAGTCCCTTGATGGCTATGGACATAGTTGAAGATAGCGACATGACAATGATATTTTCAATTAGAGAAGATGAAGAGTCTTTTTTTGCCGATCTAGGCGAGCTGCCAGAGTGCGCTACGGTGTTCAGGCGGAGAGAGATAGAAAGGGTGGAGGAGCACCATCGGAACTTGGCTCCTTGGTGTGGTACTACCGGGTGATCATGATAATGCAACAATTAAAAAGTAATTAAAGGGAAAAATGTTACCTAACCAAATCTGTCTTTTACTGTATTTGTAAAACTCCAAGATTTGCATACAGTGCGGCTAAAGATACCGAGAGAAGAATTTTAAAAATCTTTACCGATTTGAATTCCTTTTTTCTTTTAATTTGTTAGATATATGCCAAGATTCAAGTGTCATAAATAAAAATATTGGCCAGAAAGGTTTTATTGTTGAGAAATATGTCTTGGAGTGGGTGTACTTAAGCATTTTTTGGGCATGGTACTTTAATTAAAGTTAAAGATAGTTTAACAAATCACAATCTATATATTTTTGTTATTTTATTACCACGTGATTTGGGTTGCTACATTATTAATCTTCTATTAACTATGGTATTCTCATCTTTAATAGAACTTCTACTACTTTATATTGTTGTAAAATATATATTCTTTTGGTATCTTATACCTAAGGCTAGTTAGTAGGCCCTTGATATTCTAAACTAAATATTATATGAAGTGAAATGGCTCCAACATGTGAGAATGTGAGATAATCCATAATGGTTATGAAAAAACCCTTATATGGGTTTCCGGCAATCTACATTGTAAGTTCGCACTTCAACTTGTGTTAAAATCAGTGTTTTAAAGACCGGTTTTTAAATTATACCGGGCTAGACTCAAAAATGGTTTAATCGGTTGAATCGAATTGTATCAGATGGTTTAACCGGGTTGACTAATTAACTCTATAAATCCATAAAATAAAATTTCAACTCAAAAAATAATTCAAAACTACATCATTTCATAATAAAAAAAAATTATTCTAAAAGTTAATCCATAATAATAATAAAAAAAATAACGCAATGATGGATGTGGATTGTGGATGTAGTTTAATCAATAATAATGTCAAGTATCTAGTATCTATGTACTCTCAACTTAAAGACTTTATATTAATCAATACTTTTTTAACAGTAGATCTCATTATCATGCTAGCAAAAAAGCTAGCACCGAAGAAAATAATACCGATTATATGATGGTGGGACAAGCCCGTACAGTATTACAACACTAGTTGGTTAAGTTTAATTTTAGTTTATACTATCGAACCGCATAATGATAAATAAACTTTACATCATCTCATAAGATGTTGCTTCTTATATTTTTCAAAACTATATCCATGTTCTAATGACCCCATATCACCAAATAGCAACACATATGAAACTAGAATGACTTAGCACCAAATTTTAGAGGTAAAAATACGCTTTTAGAGAAGAAACAATAATCCTTTAAATAAAATGGCTATTATATCAAACTCATTTTTGATAGGAAGAAAACCTAAATTTAACCCTATGAATAAAAAAAATTTAAAAGGGAAACTTAAAAGTAAACAACTTGATACACTACAAAGAATTCTGGCAATCGCTAATACTTCCAATTGTCGCCGCTAAAAGTATTAGCGGCGACTTGTCGCCGCTAATGCGTCGCCGCTAATGCTTGGCATGTCGCCGCTAATAGTATATGTCGCCGCTAATCCCTTAAACTTTTTAGCGACGACTTTTGTTTTTAGTGACGATTTCTGTGGTCGCTAAAGCCATATATGACACGTCAGCAAATCTCATTAGCGACGACAGAGTTGAAGGCGGTGAGGCTCTCCGGCAGACTCAAGGTTGTGCTCCAGCGATGTGAGCAGATTTCATCTTGGAGGGAAGAGGGAAAAATGCCGCTAAAACAAATGTGAGCCTTTTTACACATGTTTTATGCAGGGATAAACCCTAGCCCTTCGATTAGTTATGCAAAGAACGGCCCAGATCAATTGCAAATCCCTTGTCCCGATCAAGACTTTTAGAGGCGACTTTTTAGATGTCGCCGCTAAAAGTGGTAATTTCTTGTAGTGATAAACGCAAGAACTAGTGAAACTCGTATCACACGTATAATATAATTAAATCAAATGGTGAAAATAAAGGTAATATTGAAATTCAAAATCAAGGATACATACACAAGAATTTGGACCTGAAAGTAAGGCAAATACTGCATGTCCCATATTGCAACATATCACCACATCAAGGGCCTATGCCCGCCTTTTATTGAAAACATATTAAATTTTAGTAAAACACGATTTGCTTTGGTTGACATGAAATTACATCTTGAGCCCTTAACTTTTTTTCGTACTATCTGAGCCCCAGTGGTTGCATTTTCTTACCACTATGAGTTCCTCAGTGTAACAGTTGTTAAGTATTTGTTTAAAATGACGTGAAAAGACCAATATGCCTAATTTGTGATAGCACATGCGACCCCTACTTGGTGGTATCCTTTTTTCCTCCCAATCAGAACACTGCAACTTCCAAGTTCAGTTCGAAACGCTATCAACTTCCAAGATTCCATAGTAACCTCAAGTTCCAAACACTAATAACAATTATAAACATTATGAACAAGTTCAATTATTAACATTGTAGCTTGCAGCAACAAAGTTGTTGTTATCATCCGACATTGCACTTAACTTACACACTCAATTATCACCAGATATTCAACACTTAACTTACAAAAATTCAACATGCACTTAAATGAATTATCCCATGATTCAACATTCAACTTACAAACTCAACACTTACCAAATGAATTTTGCAAACATTCAACTTACAAGCTCAACACTTAACTTACAAACATTCAATTCAACTTACAAACTCAATTATCACAAGGTTCAACACTTACCAAATAAATTCTACATCATTACACTTACCAAACATTCAACATGCACGGATGCACCTAAATGAATTTTGAACCATTGACTAACATATACACGTTACTTTTGATTCATCATCCATAAAATTAATAACAAAAAAAAACCATAATGGGTACCATTACAGGTAAGGGGTACAATGGATCTTTAAAAAACCCGTGTATAATGGATCCTTACAAAAACCCGAGTACGATGGATTGGTGCAAAAACCCGGTCTACTTAGTTAGGTATCCAATACATTTACATCATTACATATTACGATATTCGGGTCTATCGACCTCGTTCAATGCAGATGTCGAGGGTCACATCGTTTCAAAACCTAAAAGCGACCCTCAAATGTTCTACGAAGTGGCTCATGGTTGCATTGAGCCTAATTCTAGCTACACAATTTCAAGTTCAAGTTCAAGTTCTAATGTTGATAATATTTTGATTAATTCCTAGTTACAAAAGATACGCAAGAAAGAACACTTACCTCTGCGTTCAACCATCGCATTCACCGATAAGGTAGGCATGTGACCGAAGATGATGACGATGACCAAAGATGGTGATGTTGATGGCCGAAGACAACAAAGATGACGCAACCGGTGCACAGGGACGTAGCTTAAGAGGGGCCGAGGGGGCCCGACCCCCCGAACTTTTCGCTCAGTAGTGTTATATGTGTAGTTTTCGTATAGAAATTTTTTGGTATATATGTTTTCGACCCCCCAGTTCTATAGAAATTTTTATATACGTTTTCGACCCCCTCGTCTTCATTGTCAAGCTTCGCCACTGCCGGTGCAGATGACGAATGAGGAGGATGATGACTAGCGATGACGAAGATGATGACCGGAGACTACGTAGATGAAAAAGATTGCTCTCGGCGGCACTTGAGACTCTAGTTTTTTTTTTTTTTTTTTTGAACGTTGAACTTCTATATAAATATAGAAAAAGACGTGCCAGCAAGCGATTGGGACCCGATAGTTACAAAATTACATCGCAAATGTTAAAATCACACCATCTATCTGAAATTGGAGGACACAATTGGGGTTTTGGGGATTGGGTGGTGGTGAAAAGACGAAAATAACACCACCCTTAATGGTCTTCGTTGACCAAGTAACGGAATATTCCCCTTAAATCTAAGGGTATCCGGGGCACCATGCGGGGACTTGTTCGGTGACCCCAGTCCCCGATCGGGAACACCGCCGCCATCACCGCGGGGACCCAAATCGGGGAGGGGAATCGGGGTTGGTTCACCGCGTTGAATTGCACATGGATCGAGGAACGGTCGACTTTTCCAACGGTCAAATTTAAAAAAAAAAAAATTCAATTTAAACTAATATAAATAACCAACTTCACTAATTTTTTACCACACCCACCACTCTCAAACTTTTATACTCTAAAAATCTATCAAATACAACAAAAGCCAAACCGAGCAATGGAGAACCAACCCCGCGAAGCCAAGAAAAAAACTAAGGGACGGGGCTCGCAACCGTCTCGTGGTGCTTCGAGCGGTGCAAGTGCACAACCACAACCCCCTTTCGGATATACTTCACAACCACCCCCGTTTTTTTACCAACAACCTTCACACCCCTCCTTTTACAACACCTAACCACAACCCACTTTCGGCTATTATCAAAATTTGTTATCAATGGATCCACCTCAATCCCCCGCCTTCGACCCGTATGGTTTTCGTTCCCTACAAGTTCCATATACACGAGAAAATGTTGAACGTCCTCTACCTATTCACGAGGACGAGGAAGTAGTGCCCGAAACTCAAAATTTGGGCGACTATGAAAATGACACCGACGACGATGAATATAATGTGGATCAAGACGCCGGCAACGAAGAAGATGACGCTCTACCAACGGGAAAAATGGAGAGCCAAAAATGGACAAAGGTCCAAGAAGAGGCGTTGGCGAAAGCGTGGGTACATTGCTCTACCAACAAAAAAAAAGCAATCAACAAAACCGCGATAGTTTTTGGCGTAAGATTTTAAATCACTTATTATTTTATAATATGTAGGATCGCACACGAGGAAGCGGGTGTAGCGATCTCAACGTGATGAAAGTCGCTTTAAAGGAATTTAAAGAAAGATATCCGAACGGTTTTCAACATGTCGAGGCATGGGAGGTCGTTCGAAAACACGACAAATGGGCCCAAGTCCCATTGTTGGGTGAGGAAGGGGAAGGTTCGGCACAAAAAAGAAAGCCCGTTGACGTGGACCCTTCCATACCCGATATGAACGAAGACCCCTCGCCACAAAGAACACAACGGCGAGACAAGCGTCAAGCGACATCGTCCGAGGGCTCGGCCGAGTTGGCGGCACAATTCAAAGAGTACACCGCCATGAAAGAAGCGAAGCACGCGATTGAATTGGAGGCGATTGAATTGAGGAAGAAAAGAGAGTCGGAGGCTCGCGAGCTCATATCGGAACAACGCGAGACGATGAGAAACTACAATTACGATCGAGATATGAAAACATTCCTCAAGCCGCACGACGATGCTCCGCCGGAAATGTTGCCGTTCATCCTCGCCCGAAAGCGCGACATCGCTAACAAGTACGGGTGGCCGTGCAATTTCTAAAATTTTTATTTTCTAGCTTGAATGTAATTTTTATTTTCTAGTTTGAATGTAATTTTTATTTTTATTTTCTACTTTGAAATGTCTTTTGTTAAATTTTATTTAATTTTTATTAATATTTTTTTAATTTATAAACATTCATAATTACAACAAATAAAAAAAGCAAAAAAAAAAATAAAAAACGCAAGTCCCCTAAGAGAGGAGCGCCGCCATCAAATTGGGGTGTGAAGGGAGTTTAAGAGGGGAGTTGACCTGGCATAACCTGATTGAGTGTGCGTAAAAGAGGGGACTCCCCTAAGAAGGGAGTGCCCCTCTCACCCTAATGAAGGGACTCGTGGTGCAAGAAAATCCAACCACGGGGACTCAGATAGTATGAAAAAATTTAGGGGCTCAAGGTGTCATTTCATATCAATCACAGAGACACAAATTTTGTTTTACTCTTGATTATTCATTAAATGGATATCATATCTGAAGGGGTAAGGTCCCAAAAACCTCTTAAAAGGGATTTGAGACCATACCACAAACCAACCTTTTTAGCCTTTCGACCTTGCGCGGCCGCGCATCGGTCTTACAAAGAAGGAAAAATCAGCGATTCACAATCGCGCGCCCAAAAGGAAAACATGAATCCTTGCGCCTTCTCCCATTTAACAAAGGATTAAAATCCTCTGTTCAATACTTCCGCCTAGATATCCAGACTTGGATACTATTTTACCCATACTTGGGATTTATTCGTCTGTGTCCACACAGCAAGGTGTCACACCAGATTACAGCAGTAATCTTCTAGAAAGAAATACAATCGTGCACTACCCAGACGGTTATAACCGTCTGGACACGTGTCATCACCACAAGCAACCCTGAAATCACAACGAAGGCATGCAATTGGAGAGTAATCTCCACTTAATCACTTTCCACGTGGCAATCCCCCAGCCATAGATCAAACCACGATCCGTGTGCATTCACATCGGATCGAGACAACTTAACGAAGGATCAAAGAACTTAACAGAAGAAAAGATAACTGCTACGGCGTTAGCATCTTCCATCATCTTTTCAATAACAGGTTTTCCCTCCCAAACTCCCGGTTATAAATATGAGAACTGTTCAGGTATAAACTCAGATCACACTCACTTCTCAAATACTTTCTTCTCCATTACCAATACTTATTCTCACACCGGAGTCGGGTCAAGGAGAGAACCCTCTTCTCCCCTTGGCGAGGCTAACGGTGTTCTTTTTTGCAGAATCACCGGAGAAGAAGTTTAGCTGCAACTGAATCAACCGAGAGAGAGCTAACCCTTTTATGCGGATTCAAACCCCCTAACTATCTCGGTTCCGACCATTTAGTTAGTGTTTCTTCATTGGCGCCCACCGTTTTCTCAGTTTTTCTAGTTTCTACCTCGTTTCGATTCAGTTCATTCCGTTTCCTGTTCTTACACATGGCAGAGAATTCGTCATCTCACCGGCAACCTGGTCCTCGACCAAACGTCGGAAACAATTTACCAGTAGAAGGGATTGTAGAAGAGGCCTCGGACGATAACGAGGTTCAATCTAATCGAGCAAATGATCCTGTTACTCCAGGAATATTACCAGCAAATCCTGCACAATCAATTTTACCACCAGGAGAAACTCCGATATCATGGTATGTCCGGTCCCAAGGAGCGTTAAACGCAGTGTACACACAGTTGTGTGCTCAAACAGCTCCCGTAACCCAATCCCGAAGGCCGGGATCTAGAGCTCATGCCTCTCAGCGAGAAGAATCAACTTATGATGATACAGGCAGTTACCAAACACAACACCATGGTGAACCACATCCTCGTCGAAGACAATCGGTTCATGACAGGTTGGGTTCCCAACGGGATGCTCATACTGATGAATCCGATCAAACATATCGTGTGAGTGCAAACACCAGCGTATTCAACAGACTGCAGCCAAACTATAACAAATGCAGGCCTCGGGTGATCTATAATCCTGAAGCAGAGCATAACTATGACTTAGTTTATCGCCCTGATGAAGCGGCAGAAAACTCGAAGTTCATACTGGAGATAGCTCTGGCTCCATTGGAGAGGGCCAAATTACCATCTAAGGTTGGGAAATTTAATGGGTTAACTGACCCCAATGATCATCTAAGAGTATTCACCAGCGCAGGGTTGGTTGGCGGTTGGACTCTTCCGCTATGGTGTCATTTGTTTGTGCAAACACTAACCGGCCCAGCACGAATCTGGTTTGATAACCTACCAACAGGACAGATCGAGTCATGGAAGGATCTGCGGAGAAAGTTTTTAACACACTTCAGCCAACAAAGGCAGTCAAAACGTGATACATCCGACGTCATGAACATCTGGCGCCGCGATGATGAGAATCTGGAAGATTTTATTACCAGATACAATAAAGAAGTGTTAGAGATTGGAGGTGTTAATGAACAGCTAATCCGTGCTCAGTTCAAGTACGCGGTTAGAGGTGACGACATGGTCAAGGTATTATCGGGAACAGAGGGCCTTCCCACGAGTTGGGAAAAGATAATGGCGGCGGCCAAAGTTTATGCGCAGACCGAGAAAAACCTTACCACAAACAGGCCACCACCACCACACAACAGGCCCGCAGATTTAAGCGCAACTGGTGAAAAAAGGTACAAAAAGTCATGGCGCGAGGCATCAGGAAGTCGTTCCTCTGAAGATGCCCGCACAACAATCAACAAGCTCTCTGCACAAAGAGAGAACAAGCTCGAAAATAGGGAGAGGCAGTGGACTCCCCTAACAAAGACCCCAGCGGAGGTTCTAAGTACTGAGGACCACCAATTCAAACCTCCGATTCCGATGAAGAGTAAACGTGGTCAAGACCCGACGCAATACTGTGAATATCATAAGGATAACGGGCATACCACGAACAACTGCATATCTCTGCGCACGGAAATAGAGAAGGCCCTCAAAAATGGAGAACTTACGCATTTGCTCCAGAATATGCGCAAGGAGATTAAGCAGATTACCCGGGGAGAAGAAAGCTCAAGCAAACGGGCTAAAACTTAAAGGACTCTATAAGTTTTTCGCAGAAAAGACATGACTTATCAAATGCGGCGGAACTATCAGGAAGTAAGTTAAGTTCCATTTAATTATCCGAAAAACTTTGTAATGCCTCTGAGCACTATCCATGAATAAAATTACAAAGTTTCTATTATTTTTGTGTTTACAAAGTGCATGCAATTTCTTTTTAGTAAGCGCAAAAACATTATGGTAGTATGACACAAAGCTCCATGCGCGGTCAGTGATCACGTCACAAACGGCCATAAACTCACACATGAGCTTCATACCAACTTTATTCGCCTTACTCAAAGCAAAAGCAAAAGTAATTGTACTCATGCAAAATATTGTAAAGACATATAACAAAACAAATAGAAACATACTATTTTGGCGTACAAATACGTCCTAAAGAGTTTAGACACAGCAGTGCTTAAAATCCTTGCGCAACAACGCACCGTCAGAACAAGGATCAACATCCTACATAAAAAAATTGTTCAATACAATTTCATTCTACTCTAAATCTTCACCCTCATCCGGAAAGATTTCTTTGAGTTGTGCCACATGATCATCCGATTGCAGTGCCACATTTATCAACTCCATAACTGGAAGTTGCAAATTATTAAATTCCGTCTTCATGGAAGCAAGCGCGGCGGCAGTATTTACACCAAAGGTAGCAGACTTGCTATCATCCCAGTCCACCTTCAGCGCGCTATTCACATGTTGGGAACATTCTGCGTAACCTTGCGCGTACCCATCTCGCCGTGCAGCAACCATCAAATTAGCAACAGTTTTATCCAGTTCTTCAGAGTTTAACACAGATTCAGCAACCTATGAAACCAAATAAGCATCAAGAAAAGCGCATACATGAAAAAAAAAAAAAAAAAAAAAAAAAAAAAAGAAAGAATCTTACACAAGCAATCCCGCGATCTTTCAACCAGGCCATATTATTCTTTAAAGGTTCAAGCTCGCTTTCCGCTGAAACCCGCGCCATTTCTGAATTCTCCAGTTTCTCTTCAACCTCAGTCAAACGGCGGGAGGTTTCAGTATTCTCAAAACGCGCAAGCTCCAGATCCTTCTTCAATTGTTCCTGGTCAGAAACCAAAGCGGTAAGTTCCTCTAATTCTTTATCTCTAACGGCAAGAGTGGCTAAAGCTTGTACCTCTCGTTGCTCACTTCGTTCCCTATGAGAGCGCGCCTCCATCAACATAGCTTCCATATCAGCTTTTTCTTTCTTCAATATTTCTACCTCCGCATCTTGATTCTTCAGATTTTCAACCTCAGCCTTGAGGTTATTTATGATATTGCGAAGGTTTGCCTTTTCGGCATTATCTTTCTCACAAATTCTCCTCCAATTTTTGCGTTCCTCAGATAAAAGCGCAGCTTCAGCTTCAGCTTTTCTTTTCCAACCAGAAACTGACCATTCCTCAGTCTTGCGCTCAGCTTCAAACTTAGCTTGCTCAGCCTCTAATTTAGCCTTCAACTGAGCCACATGTTTTTCATCTTTAGCAAACTTCCTTTGTGATGCTACAAAAGATACCCGCTCTTTATGCATGCTATACCACTCACGCACTATACGGTGAGTAGTAGAAACATGAGAAGCAGTTTCTGCAAGATAAGACTGATAGGTCTGTTCATAAGGCTGATTTTCCTGAAATTTAATCTCGCCAGGCGGAAGTATCCCCTGCAACCAATCTTGGCATACACGCCAATCCGAGAAGGTATCTCCTTTCTTCACATTCCAAACAGGAACATGAGGATCAGCAGCATCTTTCTCCGCATACGTCCGGTAATAATACTCTCCCAGGGTTTCTTCTGGACGAATTGGAGATTGCCTCTCAACACCAGCAGATGAACCTGCCCCCTCAGTGAAGGCCTTCTCAGTATGTTCAGGTATAGTTTCAGAAGGTCTAGGGGGAGAAGATTGAATTTTTTCAGCAGTTTCCTTTTCCGGTGTCGGTGGATTATCAGCATCATCTACCACACCCGGCTCAACAATCTGTTCAGTCTCTGTATTAGCACCAACAGGCTCCTCAGCCTCAATAGTTTTCTCAACACCTTCCCCAGCTATCTCTGAAGACTCTAACGGGTCTGCAACGGCAGCGCACGGCGGGGAAGGGGGAAGTTCTTTATCAACCACAGTTGGTACGTCTACAGGAACAGGAGAAACAGGAATTTCTGGACAAACAAAAGTCTGTAAAAATCCTATCCGCTCAAAGAAAACAAAGAAAAGTAATACTTACCAGGAATAGATTTTGAAACAAAAGCATCTAGGTTTCCTTTTCTGGTAATCTTCTTCCTCTGCACTTTCTTGGGAGGTTGACCCTCCGCATCAGCATCAGCTTGCTTTCTTTTACCAGCCTTCCTATGAACCAAATGTTCGGGACTGGAATCCAGATCAATAGGCTCATTCGGGTTAGAAGGAGGAATGTCAGCAGAATCCTTTGGTTCCGGCTTCGGTTCCCGCATAGTCACTACAGGAATAAGACCCTCCAAAGAGTCAGAAACCACCACATAATCACATCTGGAGACAGAAGTACGGCGCGTACCTTTCTTCTCCCCAACATTTTTCGCTTTCAAAGGTTGAGTCTTAACAGTCTCACTTCTCTTCGGCGCGGAAGTAGACGTAGTTGCGCGTTTTTTTCTTTTCAGGGCCTATGCCCAAATTCAACAATTCACCTACAAAAGCGCAAGACAAAAAATTACTCAAAGCAAAAAAGAAAGGATAAACAGATGTAAACTCACCAGCACCAGCTGCCGGTTGAACAGACAGATCCGCATCCAGCGGAAGAACAAAATTTCTCACAATTCGATGATACCAAAGCTCTTCTTCAGGCTTCTTCTTGATAGTACCCATTCTCCCGCCTTCCCTCTTGAAGGCAACAACATATAGAGAAACAACTACATTTTCAAGAGAGAGCAGGTCAAAAAAAAAAAAAAAAAAAAAAAAAAGAGAGAGAAAAAGAAGAACAGTGAAAAAGACCCAAACTTACTATGACCATCCTCGGTGTATACGGGTTTATCATCACGTTCCATCTTCCAGTTCAAACTCATGCCGGCTCCGACTAGGGCTTTCTCCGGCAATGCAATATTGGGCACATCCTTCAGATCTTGGTACCAGTTCTCATCGACAGGAGTCTGAAGCGTTTCAATCGAAATGTCGTATTTTCCTCTTAAAATCATCTTCACCGGAAACACTCCAGCCTTGATAAAAAAGAATTTATGTTTCCAATCATGAAACGATTTTGGGGGTTGATGTAAAATCTTCTTTGCAGAAGCCCTCTGAACGAATGAATAAACCCCTTGGGTACAATGCATCTAATAAAAAAACCCTAAATCGGGGAACGGTTGGCTCCACATGCATCGTCCGACATACGAATTCGAAATGTCGAACCCTAACCATACCAATAGGGTGAAGTTGGGAGATGTGCAGATTATAGAATCCAAGAATTTCAAGAAAAAATCTGGTAACAAGCAAGCGAAAATTACCGTCACAGAAAAAATCCCAAAAGAGGGTAATATACCCGGCCGGAGCATCTGCTGCCGTCTTCCCCTCTTCAGGATACAAGGCACCCCAGTTCTCCGGAAATTTAAGATTCTGAATCAAACCCTCAAAGGACGCCCTAGGCCACTTCAATGGTGGAAGATCAGTAGACATATCTTCAACAAGATCCTCTCGACGTTCTCCGGTTGACATAAGCAAAAGAATGACGGAAAATTTTCTTAAGAACAAGGAATGGGAAAAGTTTTCAAATAAAGCAATGATTGCACAGAGGAGATTACCCAAACGATTATATACCCATCGCAATAAATAGCATCGGTAACCGTCACAGCACTGTTCCGGATATCACAGTTTCCCAAGCAACAGAAAAAGCAGATGTCAGAACATACACGCGTTTACACGCGCGCGTGCAAGGCACGGACAGTAAAGAAACAACTGACAATGACAGGTTGTCAAAATCAATTTACTGTGCTAGCTTCAAAGTCAAAGATTTTCCATAAAAAATCTTTACAAACTCAACAAATTCAAATCTTCTCATAGAAGCTTTCTTACCTTTTCGCGCCCAAAAAACCATTTCCCTCTCATAAGTCCAGTGCCCCACTTACTTGCATAAGTACAACACTAGACTGGGGGGACTTGAAGGGGTAAGGTCCCAAAAACCTCTTAAAAGGGATTTGAGACCATACCACAAACCAACCTTTTTAGCCTTTCGACCTTGCGCGGCCGCACATCGGTCTTACAAAGAAGGAAAAATCAGCGATTCACAATCGCGCGCCCAAAAGGAAAACATGAATCCTTGCGCCTTCTCCCATTTAACAAAGGATTAAAATCCTCTGTTCAATACTTCCGCCTAGATATCCAGACTTGGATACTATTTTACCCATACTTGGGATTTATTCGTCTGTGTCCACACAGCAAGGTGTCACACCAGATTACAGCAGTAATCTTCTAGAAAGAAATACAATCGTGCACTACCCAGACGGTTATAACCGTCTGGACACGTGTCATCACCACAAGCAACCCTGAAATCACAACGAAGGCATGCAATTGGAGAGTAATCTCCACTTAATCACTTTCCACGTGGCAATCCCCCAGCCATAGATCAAACCACGATCCGTGTGCATTCACATCGGATCGAGACAACTTAACGAAGGATCAAAGAACTTAACGGAAGAAAAGATAACCGCTACGGCGTTAGCATCTTCCGTCATCTTTTCAATAACAGGTTTTCCCTCCCAAACTCCTGGTTATAAATATGAGAACTGTTCAGGTATAAACTCAGATCACACTCACTTCTCAAATACTTTCTTCTCCATTACCAATACTTATTCTCACACCGGAGTCGGGTCAAGGAGAGAACCCTCTTCTCCCCTTGGCGAGGCTAACGGTGTTCTTTTTTGCAGAAGCACCGGAGAAGAAGTTCAGCTGCAACTGAATCAACCGAGAGAGAGCTAACCCTTTTATGCGGATTCAAACCCCCTAACTATCTCGGTTCCGACCATTTAGTTAGTGTTTCTTCAATATCAAACCTTTAATATTTGATAAATATCAATTTAACGGTAACAACAAATTATAGAAAATACGAATCTCAAAGAACAAAATTAAATTATTACAACTTAATTGGTATACATACAAATAAATGAAGTGGGTGATTCATATGTGTTTTTTAATCATAGAAAAATAAAATAAAATAATGAAAATTAAGGGTTGATATTGGAGTTCAGCACACAAACAAAGGAAATTGGGTCAGGAACACAAGCAAACACTAATGGGTTACTCTCCAAGCGTCCAACCCTTTTGAGATACACAACTTTAAACATAATGAAAGTTATATGGGTCATAAGTTGGACCTCTTTCCACCTCTCTTTCCTTTTAGTTGGTTTAAATATAATTCTCTAATTTTATTTATCTACTTTGCATTATCCTTTTAGTTGGTTTAAATATAATTCTCTAATTTTATTTATCTACTTTGCATTAAAATGTCTTAAGCATGAAAAATAAGTACGTAGTGAGCTCCCACAAACGATTTTATGAACCCTAAATGACAAGGTGCATAGCAGTCGGACTCTTAACAACAACGGTGTGAAGTGAGGCTTCAATCATGATAAACTTTAGAGTAAACTTCCGTTTTGCTCCCTGTGGTTTGGTCACTTTAACGGTTTTGCCCCAAACCTTTAAAAACAGCCATTTTACTCCCTGATGTTTTGGTTTTGTTGCCAGTTTGCTCCCTGCGGGGAGCAAAATGGAAAAACAAACAATTTGGATGGAGTTAGAGGCGGGGAGCAAACTGGCAAAAAAAACGAAACATTAGGGAGTAAAATGGCTATTTTTAAAGGTTTGGGGTAAAACCGTTAAAGTGACCAAACCACAGGGAGCAAAACGGAAGTTTACTCTAAACTTTAACTGAGAAACATTCACTTTAATTGACCAACATGAACTTTGATCGAATTTAAGAATTTAATTGGCCAATATTGAAATTGATTTATCAGTATTATCCATCAAGACCAACACTGCATCTGATCGGCAAACATCTATTTTTATGGAACAAGATTGACACTAAATACATTATAACTATAAAAAAAATTAGGCCCATTAAAGCCCACGTGTAGCTAGGCTAGGCTACTAGAAGAATCTGGGGAGGCTGTAAAGATGAAACCTTTCCCCTATCCCAGGAGATAGAAATGTCGCTCCCGTAAAACCCCTGGTTCTAAAAACCTTTTTGATATGTAAAGTAAAGTAATCAAGATAAAACAGTATGCGACTAAGAGAATCAAATCAACAAGCATACAAAAGTGTTGATAAAGTAAACAAGTAAAAAAAAGAAATTAATAATAAAGGGTTCTTAAACATTGTAACAATGTGTACACATAAAGTAACATCAAACTTTTTTATAATTGACTATTTAGATATGCACATTAATTTTTCAATAGTTAAAATGTTTTATTTAGAAGGTTCGTGGATGATATAGAAGGCGTCTGTCAGAATAGACAGGTTAAAGCCTCCTACATGTGGACATGTCACCCTTCTGCAAAGGCATCATCGGGCGATACTTGGTGGGGCCATAAAGTGTGTTGATGACATGTACATTATCGTAAATCAAGAGTATGCTAGTAACATTACACGTTTTATATCTTTTAGTGCGTAATCATCCTAGACTCTATCAATAAATCTGATCCGTTGTTTAGTTTTTTTTTTCTTTTAAACAACAGAAAATTATTATTTTTATATATCAACTAGCAAGTTTCTAGCAAGAGGCTACAAGCCGATACAAATGCACCCAGACCACATATGGTCGTTTATTTAGCTGTCAAATTGGAACTACACTAGTTTAATTGACAAATCTAACGTATAATAGGTTATTTATTTACTAAATTTGTTTCAAGTTTTATGGAGAAAAATCGTTTGCGTAAAACAACTAGGAAATACAAGTGCACATATAAAAACATAGGTTAACCAACTTTCATAAATGCCAAGGAGTCTTTGTCCCATTGATATTGGTAAAATCCCGATAACTAAGTGGTGGTGAGAGTTCAAATCTTATTGTGAGTATTTAAGTAAATTTTAGATAGTATAGTGTTAGGATATGTGTTATGACGGTTCATGTGAATGCGAAAAAAAATGTGTCATGTAGATAGTGGATGCTTACACACTCATACTCACTAGGCATGTTATGGTCATGTGAAATGTGGTAGGTGAGCAGTAAAAAAATAAACAAAATTATGAGGTAAAGCTAATTGATTGGATGATATAATAACTAACATTTATAAAAAAAAGAAAAAAAAATTGAACCAACAAAATCACCCGTACCGGCGGCGATGGTCACGAGTGAAATAGTGAAGTGTAATTTTTACAAATAGAGTAATTTTTTTCGTTTATTGTTTGAAAATAAAAAGATCATTCATAATCGAAGACGGTAGCAGTTAGAAAAAAAAATTATATTTCAACTGTCTCAGACATAAGGGTGGACCCGTTAGTCAGGGAAAGGGTCGCTCAAAACCAAAGAATATTTTAATACTACCTATACAAGCTAATCATGACTAGCCCCAAGACATTTGACATCGATCACCATTAAATTTTGCAAATATAAATCTATAATAAACTATTTAAGATTAAGCACATGGCTACATAAGCCCATTTTAAATATCAACTAAACATTTAAGCCCATCTTTAAATAACTCGCTTAATATTTGAGCCCATTTTAAATAACAACTAAACATTTTGTGTTTTGCTACACTTTTAGAGAACACAAACATATTGTACCAACGTCTTCAAGGGAAATAACAAGATTTGTCGAATGCATTATCATTGATTTATCAACCAAACTACTACTCAAGAAGTTTAGATTAGAGGGATTTATTTCATTTTTATGGGGGGAGTGAAACTCTTTTTGTAAAAATATAAACTTGTAATTGAAATGGTTAACATAGATGATGAATACATTAACCAAAAGAACCTAAGATAAGCAACAAACATCACCTATCGCCAACACACTGAGTGTGATTGTTTCAACAAAGTCATACATATTCAAATCTAGAAGTAAGGGAACCGTTTTAATGAGGTAATATCTTACTTACTTAACTGATCGAGTACTTTGGGTCATTGTGATAAATATGGTAGGTTTGATATACCAACCCGAGATGTGTCAATATGATTTTAATAAGATTAAAAGAGAAGACTCTGAGATTAAACCTTCATCTATATTGATATTTTAAATAGGAACGCATGATTTGCCAACTAAATGTGCTATCTAGTCTTGTACAATTGATAGTTGAAACAAAAGAAACATGTTTCATTTATACGAGTGTATCGTTTATTGAAGTTAACTCACATTTTACTAGTTGCAAGAAGTTATGAGAGACTTTTTCTGCAATTAAGTATAGGAAGTCTAATTTGAGTAATCATATCGGTAATGAGAATTTGAGCGATAATTATATTCTAAAACACTTGCTTAGCAATGTTTCTCGAGATTATGTATAGTTTAGGTTTCTAAAAAATAAAAACCTGTAGAGAGCAACTGTGGGGATGTATACGTATTAAGCATTTCTAACGACGTTTGATGATCACAAAAAAATAGACTGAAAGTATAAACACAAGGCATTAAGGGTTGTATATTAGTCTATTTGATCTCCTTGTCCTTACCCATCCTTTAATCCTCTACTTGACCCACCACACCACTTAAAATGTCTGAAGTAACCCACCACTAGACCACTTGTATGTTTTATGCAGTTTTCATTAGTGGTAGCATCAAAACTTCTAAGTCACGGGATTATTATAAGTTCTCTTATCTAGCGACTACAGCTAATGGTTAAAATGTCAAACTCATACTTTTAATGAAAAGAAAAAAATATATTCTTAAAATAAAAAATCAAACAAATGTAATTGTCCTGTGAATCAGAAATCTGCTTGACCCTCCTTTGTTCCGCTCATGATTTTTATGAGGACTATCGATTCTTGTTATGCATCATAAGTTAACACTTATCAAAATTAATATATGTTATTCATGATACATGTTATTCAATATTCAAGAAATATAAAAGAAACTAGTTTTTTTTTTATAAAGAAAACTTCATTAAAATAAACCTTCGATCCAAACGGGCAAAACAAAACACATCTCTTAGAAAGTTGGAATTTGAAATGAAATTTACAATATTTTCTATAAAAAATCATATCGCAGTCGCTTGGAACTTGAATATTTGGTTGACCAATATGTCTTTGTTTAGCGATATCGATGGTTCTACCTTATGAGCTATAAGGCCGGAGCGCCACCCCTCCGCCACCATCCATACCCTTCATTTTAACAGGGGGCGCCATGGTTCCATCGCCACCATGGTAATGAGGAAGAAGAAGATGTTCAGGTGGGGCCCACATCAATTAATCCAATAAATATTTTTTTATTTAATTTTGTTTAATATGGGGTTTTATCCCACACCCTGCAAGTTAAGGGAAGACGTTATAAAGCCCCCTGGCTGACGCGGATCCTACGTGTCGCTGACTTGTCCTGATAAAGCCCCTAGAGGCTCCATCCCACACCCTATAGCCTAACCATTTAGTTATGCGTTTAATACCCTTTGTACTAATTTATATTTTATAAGCTTGATGTTTGTTTAAAAAGTTAATATTTGATTGAATATGGTTGTTCAGTTATAATGAACCATGAATTCATTCAAAATATAGCCTCAAGCTGGACCACGTACTAAACGGGAAGAAGAATAAGAACAAAGACATGAGTAGACAAAATTATTAAAATGGATTTTTTTTTTCTATATTGGCTAGTATCACTTGTCCTATTTGAGGTCAATTGTTCTTTAAAAATAAATTTTATCTTCATTTCGCATTTTTACTTAAACTAGTTAAATTTCCGCCCGCGCGTTGCGGCGGGGACCCAATGACTGCAAAATGCGTGTCAGTAATGGCAAGCAAATACCGAATATCAAAACATAAATAAAAATGTCGTGAAAAGGATAGTCAATCCGTCCTAAAAAACGATTTTAAATAAACTAATATATAATAATAGGACCCACACGTTCTACACGTTGGAAATTCGGTTGTTTTCAGTTAAGATATTACGGTGCTAACACGTTAAAATATGGATGAGCTCGGTACCTGTAACGGCACCGAAAGTGCCGATCCGGAAAATCATCGAAATTAGGTACCGGCACCGAAAATGCTTGATACAATACGGTATGGTATTTGAAGGTAAAAATCAATAAATATAGGTATGGTGCTAGACCGGTGTCGAACCGAAAGTAACGATTCTGAAAACGCCAAAAGGTGGGTATCAAATTGGTACCGAAAATGATTTGGTATAGTAAATTTGGTACCGATTTGATTACAGGATTTGATACGATTTGCTCATCAATAATCTAAATATCCAAGTTAATTTTACATGCTACAATTCATTCATTACGTAAAACGACAAAAAATAAAGAAAAATAAGTTGTTGTGTATATAAAACCTCATTCAAACGAAATATAGTTTACTTACTGTGTGTATGAAAAGTAATCTAAACTGTGCAATTACTTGCATTGGTACGTTGATACAGGATTTGATTTGATGAGCTCGGTACCAACCGGTACCGAAAATACCATTACCGAAATCCCAAAAAATGGGTACCAGTACCGAATATACCTGGTACAGTACGGCTTGATACGGACAGTACTGGTACGACACCGGTATTTGAGGGTAAAACCCGATGAATACCGGTGCCGAACGGATACCGAAAATACACTCAGTTTGGTAAATTTGATACCAGTACCGGTACCCGATACTATTCATTCATTTATATTTTTATTACTTTTCATTGAAAACTCTTTCGTTGTTTTTTTAATATATAGGTCAATTACAACATATTTTTTTTATTATTTACAAATTAAGGTATTTTGTCAGAAATAACAAAAAAGAAGTAGATTTTCATTTTTTTTATTTGATCTTACTCGCATATGTTGGATGAAATGTTGGACGTGCCAATAAAAATGATTTGGTTTGATTTTGAATCATTTTCAACATAATTCATTGATAACATTTAATATTAATCATTTCATTATCAAACTATTTATTCGTAAGTTGACTTGTTTTTTAAGTTGGTATAGACTTCTTTATATATGTCATAAACTCTTTTAAGACTAAAAAGAAATACAAATTTGAATTTGAGTGGCTCAAAATATATCGTCTCATTTAACATGTTATATACTGTCATGTATCGGAGGAAATTCTAAACAATAGACATACACATACTTTTTGTATTATGTGAGGTGATTTTCGACAATAGACATATATATACTTTTTTATTTAGGATAGATTACATGTGATACCTCGGCAAATTTTTTATGAAACTTAATAAAAATTTATTTTCTTTGGACACTCTGGGATATGTCGGTAAATTTCCTATGTATACATTTAGGCCGGAGGGTGTGGGGGCGCCACCCTCGCCAGGTCACCATCTATGGCGCCCTGGGCGCTATACACCCACACCCACCTAATTAACTTGGGGCGCTATAGTTGTTTCGCGAACATGGTAACGAGAGGACAACACACAGATCGAGGCATATTTAATCTTTTTGACCGTTGAACGGTCAGGTTTTTAAAAAAAAAAAAAATTTGTTTTTCAAATTCAAAGTTTATAAATACCCATTCCATTTCTCCATTTTCCATCTCATTTCACCCATTTTCTCTCAAATTTTTATACAATACTCTAATTTTTTTTAAACCCCTCTCTACAATGTTTCCCAACAACCCAAACCCATGGGACCCGAACCATCCGTACTGGCAAAACAACGAGCAAGAGGACCGGGATAAAAGTAAGGCAGCGGCACGAGGAAAGGGTACTTCAACGTCATCGGATGAGCCGTCAAAGTTGGGCGAATTCCATACAAGTCTCAACAAAATGATCTCGATCAGGGAAAAGGACCAAGAAATGAAGATGGAGAAACTAATTCAGAAAGACTTGGATTTTCTAGCGAAAGATTTCTCACATCTAACGGAGACGGATCAACGCATTATGGAGGCTCGCAAGAATCAAATTAGGGCGAAATATATGTAGTTTTTTTTTTTCTAGCACCTTCTTATTTTTTTAATGACTTTGTGATGTTTTTTTATTTTTTTTAGGATGAAATTATGTTTTTTTTTTTAATTTTCTAGTTATACAAAATGGCCATTTAATTTAAAAAAGTAAAATGTAAAAATAAAAAATAATTAGTTAATGATGATGGGGCTCCATCCCACACCCTGCAAATTAAAGGGGGGGTTATAAAGCCCCATGGCTGACGTGGCGTCTAGGTGGCGCTGAGGTGTCCTTTATAACCCCCAAGGGGCTCCATCTCACACCCTCTAGCCTTACCAAGTTAGGGCAATAGTGTCAGGCAGTTGCCTGGCACTCCCCCATTAGACCATCACGTTTATTGTTTTATATCCATTTTAAATTTACGTTTTCGCCCCTAGCTCAAAATAAAATTACGCTTTTTCCTATCTCAAAATTACGATCTTGCACTCAATTCAAAATTACGACTTTGCCTGGCACTCTCCCATTGGACCAAACAGTTTATTATTTTATATCCATTCTAAAATCACGTTTTTGTCCCTCTTTAAAATTACGGTTTTGTCCCCAGCTCAAAATAAAATTACGCTTTTGTCCCCAGCTCAAAATTACGATTTTTCCCTCCATTCAAACTAAAATTGTGGTTTTGCCCTCAGCTCAGAATTACCTTTTCGCCCCCAGTTCAAAATAAAATTTTGTTTTTGCCCACAGCTAAAAATTACGATTTTGCCCTCTGTTCAAAAATGTGATTTTTCCCCTTTCAAAAAATTATGATTTCGCCCTCATTTCAGATTTACGTTTTTCCCCAGTTCAAAATAAAATTATGTTTTTGCCCCCAACTCAAAATTACGATTTTTCCCTCGGTTCAAAATAACATTGTGCTTTTGCCTCCAGCTTAAAACTACGCTTGTGCCCTTAGTTCAAATTTATATTACGTTGTTACCCCAAGTTAAAAATTACGAATTTGCCCATGTGAAAATTTACAATTTTGCCCCTGGTTCAAATTTACAGTACTGCCATTACTTTAGCTTTTGGCAAATTACGATTTTATCCTAGTCAAAAAATACAACTTTCCCTCAGTTAAAAATTACAATATTGCCATTGTTTTAGTTTTTTTTTATCAAAACTATAAAGTGTTTTGTTTTAATTGGTTTACTCGATTTAATTGTTTTTCGTGTCAATGAGCTAACTAACACTTGCTCATTATTCGGCCATCGCCCTGCAACGCGGGCGGGGCATCAACTAGTTTATTGACAAAAATAAGTTACTATCTTTTTGGGATTTTTTGGGCACCATAGTAAATCCGTCAAGGTTTGGGAAAACAATAGAAGAATTCTTTTTTCCTTTTTCTTTTTTCTTCATCTTCTTCTTTTTATTTATTTATTTATTTATTTATTTTTTGTCTTTCGTATACGTGAGTGAAAATCAGCTTTATACTAAGAATTAAGAAACATATTAAAATTGTAACATTTAAAAAAGTGTGATTTACAAGCAAGTTTTTTTTATTAAGTTTCATACTTAAATTTATATTGTGTATAATATATATAAGAGTAAACTGACAAAATAATTTCTGAGTTTAGTCTATTTTTCTCATTTCAGTTCAAAAAATATTTTTTTTTTGTATGTGGGTCCCTAAGGTTTCATTTTTGTTGTTATTTGCATACAATTGGCAAATTGTTTTAGAATTTTCTGTTAACTTCTCTTTTTTTATCGGTTTCCTCGTTTATTTAAATTTAAGGTATAATCGTCATTTTATGCCATAAAATACTTTAATTAAATTAGGAAAATAACAATAAAGGAAAGAAGTTAATAAAAAAATCTAGTTAGATGAAAATGACAACAAAAAAAAAGCCTTAAGAACTCAAATACAAAAGGTTTTATTTTTGAACTGAAGTGACAAAAATAATCTAAACTTAACTCAGGGATCATTTTAACATTTTACTCTATATATAATATGTGCAGTCTATTTATTTGTGACATTGCATATTTATTTTTAGCTTTTTAGTATTTTCATGTTGAAATTTATCGTTAACAAGACAACAGAAATAATTAACATGAAGTTGTGTATTTAATTTTATCAAGTTTTAATACATAATTTTTAGGGTAAATTACATTTTCCGTCTTTTATATTTGTATCGAATTGTAATAGATAGCCTATAACTTCAATAATTACAGTCAAAATCCTTTATTTGACAAACTCATTACATCTTTGGTTCTTTTACTCTAACGTAGTTAAAATTTTCAGTTAAGACTGGTCAGTTAAGGGTAGTTTAGTAATTTTACCAACTTAATTAAAAATACTTTAATAAAAAAAACAAGTCAACTCCCGGAGTGACAGTTACCACGCGCGCGTGTGCCTCACTCTCTGACGGAAATACGATTCGTCAGAGACAAGTTGATGACAACCGTCAGAGGTCAACTCAAGCGTCACCAATCGCGACTTTTTCACCAACCTGTCAGAAATTCAAATTTCGAGGGTTTTCCCGCCCAAAGCCATTAGAAACTTCATATAAAAGCTAACAACAAAGCCAGTAACAAGCCTGGTAGCTGCGCCGTAGTAACCAACAACTTACACGCGCGCCGTCTACCAAAGACAGAAGCATCCTTCTACTTTATTTTTAAGTCCAGAGCTCCAACCACTTGCCCTGCGCATGGTGCAGCACTGGACTGGGGGGACTTGAAGGGGTATGGTCCCAAAAAGCTGCGCAACCTTCTGCAAGGTCGCGCGGGACCATACTCCTTACTCAGCAATTTCCTTGATTGCCAACCTCGCGCGGGATACAACACATCTGCGTAATACGGCGCAAGGTCTACATAAGAAGAAACTCCAATTAGCAACACTTAGCATTTTGAAAAGAATATCTGGAAGCCCATACCGCGCGCGAGGTAATAACGTGCTCAGCAAGAATCATGCGTGGCTACGGCGCAAGGCCCTTTCAGATAGTACACAAGATACAAGTGGCAGAATAAAAGAGCCAATCAGGGTCCTTCTGATCCTGCGCAATCGTGCTCCACGATCGTCTGACATGCAGGAGACAAAAAGTACTTAAGGACGCCTATGTGGCACCAATCACAGGGCAGAGACAACTGCCCCACGATCTCCACTTACCTGCTGATGGCAGAAGGGCGGCCAGGCCGACAACAGTGACACGTGGCTCCAATCACATTGCGCCAACTCCATAAAGCTCCTAGAGGCCACTAACGGTCGACACCAGTGAGACAAGGAGCATATCCTCCAGGTTGTCGCCTTCTGGCCCAAGGCCCATCAGCCCACACCCTCTTGCACCTCTCCGGCTATAAATAGAGAGCTCACTTCACAGGTTAAACATTCCATTCCCTCTACTCTCACTTAATACTTAATTCTCTCCCAAAAGCAGTCGCTTATTCTCACGTCGGAGCCCTGTTAAGAGGGAAACCCCCACATTCCCCTCTTAACGAGTAACGGTGTTTTGTTTTGCAGATAAACCACGGTCATTAAGGAGCTCAGGAAACCATAATAAGATTAACCATCATGGTAGAAACATAAACCAAACTGATTAATCCCCTAATTAGTCCAGTGTTTCTTCATTGGCGCCCACCGATTTTTTCTACAAACCACTCTCATCTTCTTTCCTGAGTTTTCGTTGTTTTTCTTCCTTCGATCATGGCTGGTCAAGGAATCATTCCCGAGTTTGTTGGTCTCGGAGCAGACCCTAACGCAGCGTTGGGGCTGGATAACCAAAACATCCAACCCCAACACGAAGAAATCGACGAGATCTAGATAACCAATACTGGGGGCCCGCGCGGGAGCTTCACCCGCATCACTCAAACTACCCCAGGAAACAACGGTGCTGGACCTTCGAACCCAGCCCCACCTCAGAATATCTCAGCGCTATTAGGGCTACCAGAGGGCGAAACCCCAGCCTCATGGTACGCCAAGCAACTCGCCACCATTAACGCGACATATCAATCCTTGAGCGCGCAACAAGCAGTTTTAACGGCAGAACCTTCCTTGGTTACACCAACTGGCCCAAGTCACGGGCCGCGCCCGATGCCACCACCGCAAAATATCCAAGGAAGAGCCAACAGACCTCCACCTACCCGAAGACAAAGCGCGCAGGACACGCGCGATACACAGGGGGAGACAGAAAGCTACTATGACGAACCGTCAAACTTCCAAAGAGGCCCAGTTCATAGCCGGCTCACGCCGCGCAACATAAACGATGAGTGGGAAGAAACTGACCCGAATGATCCAACCTGGGAGAACGATGACGAATCTTCGGTTTTCAATCGTTTGCAAAGAAATCACGAGTACTACAAACCAAGGCAGCACGTTGGGTATACCGAAGAGGCAGAGCGTAACTTTCGCCTCGCCTATCGACCAGAGGAAGCTATAGAGCATTCAAAGTTCATCCCAAAGATAGCACTCGCGCCGCTCAAGAGAGAGAAATTACCTCCGACTATCGGAAAGTTTAACGGATTGACTGATCCCGATGATCACGTCAGAGTTTTCACAAGCGTGGGCTGCATGGGAGGATGGAATATGCCCATGTGGTGCCACCTGTTTATCCAAACACTTACCGGGCCTGCTCGCGCCTGGTTCGACAGCCTTCCTCCAGGAAAGATAAAATCATGGGTAGATTTCAGGACCCAGTTTTTGAGTCACTTCAGTCAACAAAGGCGATACCAGCGCGACACAGCTGAAGTTGAAGATATCCGGCGAAGAGATAACGAGGGTTTGGAAGATTTCATTACGCGCTTTAACAAAGAATGTTTGGAGATCGGTGGCGTGAGTGAACAACTCATGCGCTGCCATTTCAAGAAAGCCATCCGCTGTGATAGCCTGATTAGAACCATCACTGGGAAATATGGAATGCCAAAGGAGTGGGATAAGCTCATGGAAGCCGCGAAGATAGTTGCGCAAACTGAAGAGTCACTCGCACGAAACAACAGCTATCGTTCGGAAGATAGATTTTCTAAAGGGGGTCACTCGCGCGACGACAACAGGGGCAACAAAGGCAAGAACCCTGGGTGGAAGGCCAACCACTCCAGCGGTTATCATGAACGACCCCGTTACGAAGAACGATCCCGCTATAAGGAGGACGCGCGAGATACTATTGATCGCATCGGATATAGAAAGGCGGTCCGAGATGATAATCGTGAAAAGCATTGGACTCCGCTCATAAAAACACCAAAAGAGGTGCTAATGACGGAGAACCATGATTTTAGGACACCAAGACCAATGACGAACAAAAAGGGGCAAGACCCCAACCTGTATTGTGATTTCCACAAAGACACAGGCCACTTAACTGATGATTGTTACAGCTTACGCCAAGAGATCGAAAGAGCGTTGAAGAGTGGAAAGCTGAGCCACTTGGTGAAAAACGTGCGCAAAGAAACAAGGCAGCTCCATCGCCACGATGAAGGAAATCACAAGAAAGTCTGACGCCTAGAGACACACATGGTCAATGGACCAAGGTATAGCGCGAGAGAAAAGGGCAAGAGACCTTATGAGCCTTCATGGCAAGAACAACAAGTTATTTTCCCGGTGGTGCGCGGGGGCCCCCGAGCCACGCGACCCATCGTCATCACCGGTATAATCGGTCATTATGAAACGGAGTACGTCTTCATTGACCCGGGGAGTACGGCAGACATCATCTATGAACAATGCTTTAACCAGTTCGACGAGGAAGACAAAGCAAGACTTGAACCAGTTGATTATCCATTGTCTGGATTCTGCAATGAAATGGTCTTCCCGCTAGGCCAAATCAGCTTCCCCGTCACACTCTCTGACGGGAAGCATTCAAGAACAACAGACGTTAACTTCATGGTGATGCCTGTTAAGTCAAGACATGATGTGCTGATCGGGAGAGAGACACAAGGTGAGCTGAACATGATAACTTCCACCCCCCACTCAGCGATTGGTTTCCCAACCAAGACGGGGGTGGCAATCGTTTATGCAAAGAAGGAAGTGATGTCAACAGAAGAGACGCGCCCAACAAAAGCGGCGAAGGTTTCAGCAACCGAGCCCGAAAAATGGGTTTTAAATCGCAAATACCCGGAGCAAACGGTGACGATAGGCCACGCCATCTCACCAAACATCAGAACTCGTCTCAAGCAGCTCCTATTCAAGAACATGGATATTTTCGCCTGGACCTCGGCCGACATGACCGGAGTCCCGCGCGACATCACAGAACACTGTTTAAACACCTACCCCTCTGTTGAGCCGAAAGTCCAGAGAAGGCGTAGCTTAGGGGCAGACAAAACGAAAGCAATGAATGAGCAAGTATGCGAGTTACTCAAAGCCGGCATCCTGCGAGAAGTACGTTATCAGAGTTGGGTTGCGAACCCCGTAATGGTAGAGAAGTCTAGTGGTGGATGTTGAATGTTTGTAGACTATACCGATCTCAACAAGGCATGCCCCAAGGATTGTTACTCTTTGCCTGAGATCGACAAAAAGATAGACTCTCTCGCGCCATACAGATGGAAGTGCTTCTTAGATTGCTACAAGGGGTACCATCAAGTACAAATGAAGCTCGAAGATGAAGATAAGACGGCTTTTCGCACTGATCTGGGGATTTTTTGCTATACGAATATGCCATTCGGCCTGAAAAACGCTGGCGCCACATACCAGCGATTGATGGACAAGACCTTCGCCGGTGACATCGGAAAGCATATTGAAGTTTACATCGATGATCTAGTGGTCAAAAGTCCCGAAGAGGACCAAATGTTGAAAGACATCGAAAAAACCTTCAATTCATTGCGCAGCGTAAATATGAAGTTGAATCCAGCCAAATGTTCTTTTGGCATGGAAGAGGGAAAGTTCTTAGGCTTCATAGTCACAAACGGCGGCTTCAAAGTGAATCCGGAAAAAGTCCAGGCCATAGAGCGAATGCCATCGCCGCGTACAATCAAAGAGATGCAACGACTAGCCGGCCGCCTCGCCGCGCTTAACCGTTTTTTATCAAATCACGCCGCAAAATCATACCCTTTTATCAGCACGCTGCAAAACTGTGTCAAGAAGCAAGAGTTCAGATGGAACCCTGAAGCTGAAAAGGCTTTTCAGCAAATGAAAGCATGTTTGATCGAGCTCCCTACCCTGACTGCACCGTTTGAAAAAGAACCACTCGTACTGTATTTATCTTCTTCAGATAAGGCCGTAGGATCGGTATTACTAGTGGAAAGAAATGGAGTTCAAACTCCAATTTATTACGTCAGCAGGGTACTTACTGACCCGGAAACGAGATATTCCACGATGGAAAAATTGGTGCTTGCGCTGCTACACGCCTCCCAAAGGCTGCGCAGGTATTTTACAGGGCATGTGATCACCGTACTTACCAATTTCCATATCGGCACGATACTTCAAAAACCAGAAACATCCGGGCGGCTAGCAAAATGGGCCATCGAGCTGGGGGGACACAACATTCTGTACCGGCCGCGCCCAGCCATCAAGGGTCAAGTCCTAGCGAACTTCATCACAGAAGTCCCAGTTGAGAAAATCAAAGATTGTGAGCTGGTGGAGACTCCCGAAAAAGACACGACAAATGAGACTTGGATGCTTTATACTGATGGGGCCTCAAATGAGGACGGCGCTGGAGCTGGATTGCGCCTAGTGAGCCCTGAAAACCATGAATTCACTTACGCCATCAAGTTGGATTTTAAAAACACCAACAACGAGGCGGAATACGAGGCATTTCTGGCAGGCTTGCGCCTCGCCATCAAAATGGGAGCAAAAAACCTACATGCACATGTTGATTCACTCTTGATAGCCAGCCAAGTCAACGGTATATATGATGCACGAGGTGAAGTTATGGCCCTATATCTAGAGCAGGCAAAAGAGTTACTTCAACAATTCCAGTCTCACAAAGTAATCCACATCAATCGCTCTGAAAACAAACCAGCTGATGCTTTGAGCAAGCTTGCTTCAACCTCCTTTCAAAATCTCGCCAAAGATGTAAGGATTGAAGTACTCAAGAATCCTTCAGTCTTGCTACGACAAGTCAACGTGATCGAGATAGGGCAGCCATCCTGGATGACCCCTATCATCCAATACTTGCAAGAAGGAATACTCCCTGAGAGCAAAACAGAGGCGCGAAAGGTTCAAAACAAGGCTCTGCAGTACGAAATGAATGGTGGTATCTTATACCGCAAGTCCTTCTTGGGGCCACTACTGCGCTGTGTGGACCCCCCAGATGCGAATTACTTGATCAGGGAGATCCACGAAGGGATCTACGGCATCCATGCAGGGCCTCGCATGGTTGTTGCGAAGCTTATGAACGCCGGATATTACTGGCCAGGGATGCATGTTGATGCCCTGAAGGAGCTGCGCAAGTGCGACTCCTGTCAGCGGCACTCTCCGAAAACCCTGCGCCCCAAGAACGACCTGATCCCCGTATCCACTGCTTGGCCCTTTCAGCAGTGGGGAATCGACATGGTAGGACCCTTCCCAGAGGCTCCTGGCGCCGTCAAATTTATAATAGTAGCCGTCGATTACTTCACGAAATGGGTGGAGGCCAAAGCCCTTGCTTCAACTACAGCCATGATGGTGCGCAAGTTCATTTGGGAACACATCATCTACATATTTGGCCTACCACTCAAGATTGTAACAGACAACGGCACCAACTTTGCGTCCGAGGACCTCCAGAAGTGGTTGAAAGAAATGAAGAAAGAACACACTTTCTCCTCCGTTGCGCATCCTCAGGCCAACGGACAGGTTGAAAGTGTGAACAAATGTATTGTCGATGGGATAAAAGCCCGACTGGGCACAAAGCGAAGAGGCTGGGTGGATGAGCTCCCGAGTATCTTGTGGGCTCACCGAACCATGCCGAAAACAAGTACCGGCGAAACCCCTTTTAGCCTAGTCTATGGCTCAAAAGCGGTTATCCCGGCAGAAGTTGGCCTGCCCTCTCCGCGTTTGACAGCAGTCAACGCAATCGACAACGAGGCAGAGCGTCGCCTTGACTTGGACTTACTAGAAGAAAGGCGCGAAATAGCGCGAATTAAAGAAGCCAAATACAAAACACAATTGGAAAAGTACTACAATGCGCGAGTCCGCATCTGTACCTTCACTCCAGGGGAATACGTCTTCCGTGATAACGAAGCCTCAAACGCCGAGCGCCCAGGAAAACTAGCACCCAAATGGGAAGGCCCATACTTGGTTCACGAAGTGCTAGGAAAAGGGGCCTACAAATTGCGCACCCTGTATGGCCATATCATCCCGCGAACGTGGAATGCGCAACAACTGCGCAAGTGCTATATGTAACTACTATCGGCCTTGCGCCATTACCCACTGATGTCGGCCACGCGCCTTTTTACTTTCTCATGTTGGCTACACGCCCTTTACGTTACAAGCAATGTATCTTGGCCTGCGTGCCTACTTAATCAATGAAAGCATATGACATGCTCTTTTATCACGACTGACTTCTTTCGTTACAAATGCATGTTAAACTTCTGATTAGCACGAAAACACTCCAGTCATGCCTCCAAGGTCCTCCGCGAACATAGCGCGAGACCGGGCAATTACACTCACACAAGAGCCACACTTACATTTATTCGCGCTAACTTAACCGAAGTCTCTAACAACAGTGCAATAATTGTAACGGGAAAGAATAAACGAACATCATATTTAAACAACCAAGATCGCAACAGTTACATAAAAAGACAAGTGGCATTCATTAAAAGGCGCGACCGCGCAAGAAGTTACATCACAGAAACCTACAGAAAATTTTACAAGGCAGAGCCATGCAACACTACCTACTCGAAACCATCTCAGGCATCACCGCCATCATGCTTATCGCCTTCATCGCCATCATTATCATCAGGTTTACCATCATTACCTTCATCATCGCCATCATCTCCAGCGGCCTCCTCTTCGTCGGATAATTCAACGGTGATCGGTGGATCAAGAATGGCCTTCAGGCGATGGCACCAGTCATCATGCTCTAGAGCCTTCGCGACCAAATCCATCACGGGCAGTGATAAATGATCATAAGCATCTTCAGCATCTGTCAACGCGGCGCTAGCCTGATCAGTCACGGAGCAATGACTAATGTCAAACTCCTGTCCAAATACTTCTTCAACGTGTTGAGCACATTCCAGGTAGCCTCCGCGATGACCAATAGCACGCGCGGCATCCGTCAGAGCAGCAACAGCGCGATCCAATTCTCCAGCGTTGAGGACGGAGTTAGCAACCTGCATCGAAGACTGTTAAAACCAACTTTTAACAAAAATTTGAAGGAAAAAAGGTGAACATACCAGTACTACTCCACGGCCACGCATCCACTCGGCCTCGGAGACAAGAGTGTCAACGATGCCCTGGGCTTCGGAATAGTTAGTCTGCGCCACGTTGAGGGCCTTGGTACTAACTTCACGCGCTTCTTCGGCTCTTTGTTTAGCCTCTTCAGCAGTAGCAGCCTTAACCTTCTCGGCCTCAAGGTCGATTTCCAACGATTCACACTTATCAACCTGATCATTTAAGCGACGCTTCAGTTCGGCGATCTCAACATCCTTGGCCTGGAGATCCTTGTCCTTACCAGATAACTGAGTCTTCACTTCAGTAAGCTCAACCTAAAAAAGACAAGACTTAGGCTATTTTGCAAACAAGCACAAGGAAAAGGCATGAAAGTTTTACAAACCTCAATCTGCTCCTTGGCAACCTGCGCAGCTTGCGCATCCTCGACCTTGCCGGTCAACTCAACAACCTTGGCTTCAAGGTTGACAATCTTGTTATGAGCCGCGGCCGCGCGCTCATTGTCTTTCGCACATATGCGCTTAAACTCAGCCTTCTCCTTAGCCAGCTGCTGTTCAGCAGCTTGAAGTTTTGTTTTCAGGCCCTCGCGCCCCCATTCTTCGGCCTTCTTGTCAGCCTCAAGCTTGGCCCTCTCTTCATCAAGGGCAGTTTTCGACTTCTCAAACTCATTAATACGTTTCTGCATCCGCTCGCGGTACCTCTCCCAGTCCGACCGCTCCCTAACCATTGTTCGCCACTCCCGCACAATCTCCTGGTTAGCAGCACGAGCATTCGCCTCCCCGAGCATATAAGTACGGTATAGCGCTTCATGAGTCTTCGCCCTCTGCCGATTAACCTCTCCAAGAGTGAAGGAATTGAAGAACCAATCGCGGCAAGGACCGAACTCTTGAAAGGTATCCTTTTGCCTCAAACTCCAGGGAGCCTGATGGGGGGCATTACCGCGTTCCTCTTCGGTATAACTTTTATAATAGATATCACCAAGAGTATCCTTCGCCCCAATGGCTTGTAGATTATAACCACTAGCGCCACCAGAGCTCGCGCCACTAGAAACATAAGGGCCCGATCCCCTGGTAGAAAGCCCCTTGGAACGATGGGGAACCTCAGTATGCGCAGGGCGGGCAGGTTCCTCAACCTCAGGCTCTTTCATCCTCTCTTGATGAGGCTTCTCAGGCCCCGTCGCGCTCTCAACCTCCAGACCCTGCGCCTTCTTAACAATTTTCTCCTTCTCTTTCTCCTTCTCTTTCTCCTTCTCGACGTCAGAAGCTTTTTTGCGCTTCGCCTCCTCAGCCCTCCTATCTTCCTCGGCTTTCCTCTTCTTCTCCTCCTCCGCCTTCTTCCTCTTGTCCTCATCAGCCTTCTTCCTACGCTCTTCATCAACCTTCCTCTTCTCCTCGGCAGCCTTCGCCGTATCACCCTCAGCAGTATGCTTGTCCTTGGCAGATTCAGACCCAGCAGTCTTGGAAGATTTGATGATAACCTTTGGCCTTTTTGGCTCTGGCTCCGTAAACACAACACCCTTCTCAGGGGTCTTCTTCTTGGTTTCTGCAGAAACTAAGGGATTAAGAAGAGAGCAACAAAAGGAAAGACAAATCAGGAACATACCATGAGAGAATCTATAAAGGGAACGCAGATTACTCTGTTTCCCAAGCACCAACGCCCCTCCAGCTACCGGCGCAACAGCCGCACCGGCAGTGGTCGCGCTTCTACTCCTTTTTCTGCTAACCAACTTCGCAGCAGCATCTTCTTCTTCTTCTTCCTCTTCCTCATGCTCGGCAGTGGAAGGAGTAGCGCCAGCGTCCGGGTTGCGAGAACCCGCGCTCCCTGAGCCACCAGTTCCAGTCTTCTTTCCGCATGCGCGCGACAAACCTTCAAGTGAGTCACTAACAATCACGAAATCCCTCAAGTCACTCTGACGAAGGCGAAAAATACCTTTATCACCAGTGGTTGCGCGACTACTCCCGGCACCCTTGCTGGTCACCTCAACATCCTTCTTCTTCTTCACTGGTTTTTTCTTTTTCTTCTCTTCTGGGTCAATACCCAAGTCGCGCAACACACCTGCAAAGACGTTAGACCACGAACTTAGCTCTCCGTTCGAGGACCCTACAGACTCCTCGCTGGAAAGATAGACAACCTCTTTCCCAGCAGAGGTCACAGAGCGCAAAGGACGAGGTTTCGGGATGTGCGCACCTTCGTTTGCAGTAGGCGGCGAGGCAAACGCATCAGCAACAGGATACATAAAGTTAACCTTTATCTGGTCATACCAGTATTCTTCTCCGTCCCGAAGCAGGCGCACGCCCATAGTACCGCCGAAAGTGGTGAAAGCAGCTTGATAAAAACGCGCCTCTACACGACAAATCATACAAGTAAAACACAAGCTACGAAATATCAATAAAACCAAGGAAATTACTAACCTCTATCATCAATCATCAAGATAGGAACCTCCTTGCTTTCAGGCGGCCATTGATCACTCATCCTCGCCGCTACCAAGACATTCTCCCCAAACACTCGGTTTGGGGTGGCAGTAAGTTCCCGGTACCAAGCCTCAGTTTTGGGTATCGCCAAGTCTTCCTTCACAATCGCTTCATTCCAGGCGCGAAACGTCATGGGGATCGGGATAACCTCCTCGCGAATGTAAAAGAATTTCGGTTTCCAGTCATGGAAACTCTTGGGAGGATTTAGAAGTACCTTCTTCGCTGCGCCTCGACTGGCAAAAGAGTAGAAACCCATATTTCGCTGAAGCTGATAAAAGGCCCGGAATTTATCGACAGTTGGCTCGATGCCATGAGCCCAGCACAGGAACTCGAAATGTCGGACCACTTGCCCTGCGCATGGTGCAGCACTGGACTGGGGGGACTTGAAGGGGTATGGTCCCAAAAAGCTGCGCAACCTTCTGCAAGGTCGCGCGGGACCATACTCCTTACTCAGCAATTTCCTTGATTGCCAACCTCGCGCGGGATACAACACATCTGCGTAATACGGCGCAAGGTCTACATAAGAAGAAACTCCAATTAGCAACACTTAGCATTTTGAAAAGAATATCTGGAAGCCCATACCGCGCGCGAGGTAATAACGTGCTCAGCAAGAATCATGCGTGGCTACGGCGCAAGGCCCTTTCAGATAGTACACAAGATACAAGTGGCAGAATAAAAGAGCCAATCAGGGTCCTTCTGATCCTGCGCAATCGTGCTCCACGATCGTCTGACATGCAGGAGACAAAAAGTACTTAAGGACGTCTATGTGGCACCAATCACAGGGCAGAGACAACTGCCCCACGATCTCCACTTACCTGCTGATGGCAGAAGGGCGGCCAGGCCGACAACAGTGACACGTGGCTCCAATCACATTGCGCCAACTCCATAAAGCTCCTAGAGGCCACTAACGGTCGACACCAGTGAGACAAGGAGCATATCCTCCAGGTTGTCGCCTTCTGGCCCAAGGCCCATCAGCCCACACCCTCTTGCACCTCTCCGGCTATAAATAGAGAGCTCACTTCACAGGTTAAACATTCCATTCCCTCTACTCTCACTTAATACTTAATTCTCTCCCAAAAGCAGTCGCTTATTCTCACGCCGGAGCCCGGTTAAAAGGGAAACCCCCACATTCCCCTCTTAACGAGTAACGGTGTTTTGTTTTGCAGATAAACCACGGTCATTAAGGAGCTCAGGAAACCATAAGAAGATTAACCATCATGGTAGAAACATAAACCAAACTGATTAATCCCCTAATTAGTCCAGTGTTTCTTCAGCACCTGATTCATCATAAAATCTCAATTTCAAACATTCTTATTTGGCACCTCAAATTAGAACAAAACTGATTCTGCATCAGATTCAATTAGAACAAACCTTCATATTCTTATTCTGCACCTCCAATATTCATTCTCAAATTAGAACAAAATTTATTCTACACTGGATTCATTATTGTGCGCCAGATTCATCAAAAACTCGCATCAGATTTGTTCGGATCAAACCTAAATCTCACAACAAAGATCCATCATAAACTCAGAATTTCAAACCTTCTTCACCGTATAAATCATAGATCTGACGTTTTATCGGATATAAGAGAACAAGATACGCTTTGAAGATTTTTTAAACTTCAATCCAGCGCCTTTATCGTCGGTCGATGATTCGAGGTGGTGGTGGTTATGGCAGATCTAGATGAAGGCGGAGGTATTGTGTGGCGATTTGGATGGAGGTGGTGGTGTGGTGCGCCGGATCTGGATGGAGGCGGTGTGGTGGATCTAGATGGAGGTGGTGATGTGTGGCGGATTTGGATGGTTCTGTTGTTGCAGACAATTCATATATATATATATATATATATATATATAGAGAGAGAGAGAGAGAGAGAGAGAGAGAATTTGAGAGAGAGAGGGCATGGATATTTATTGCATAAATAGTCCTTAGAACAGTAAAAAGACGAATTTTCCCTTATGTGCAAAGTATATGACTGGATTTAACTAAAAATTTTAACTAGGTTAGAGTCAAAGGACCAAAGATGTAATGAGTTTGTCAAATAAAGGATTGTGACTGTAATTATCGAAGTTAAAGGTTATACATTGCAATTCGATACAAACATAAAAGACGAAAAGTGTAATTTACCCTAATTTTTAATCATTGTTAACAAGAAAACAGAAATAGTTAATTTGAAGTTGTGTATCTAATTTTATCAAGTTTTAATACATAATTTTTAGTTATAAAGAAATTAATATACCTATATAACAAAGTCTTACACTCTTAAGTAAATAAACGACGACATATGACACACAAAAACACATGCACCACCTATATAAAGCTTCCAATTATGCTACCCACGTCTCATCTCCTATGATTACATACAACCATACACTTCTTTATCCTTAACCCCCCATCCATTACATACACATCATGTCTCCTTCATTCCTCATGGCTGCTGATATCCCATCTTCACCTACACCTTCTTCCAAAGTTCAGTTAGTTCCAAAAGCTGTATCGGAAAGGCTTCTCGTCAAATTCGCTGACATGTCTGAATTCGACTTCGATTACTCCCAAAGCGGCCTCTGGTCCCCACCCGTTCCACGCACTGTGTTTCTCAGCTCCCCGGGGAACAAGATTTTGACACAAGATGAAATTCTACACAAGTTAGAATCTGTAGTGGATCGAAGAAGAAGATATTCATACGACTGTTTCAATGTATGATATACAGGTTTTCTGATGCATTCGTGTTTTTTTAATGATTTGAAAGTTACATAGGTTTATTAATTTGTAACATTTATTCGGAGTGCCATTTGGCTCATGGGAAATGAATTAAAAATATTGCATTATTTGATATATGTCATTATTTGTATTTTTGCAGGCACTTTTGTGCTCACCAAAACGTTGAAGTATGGGATGGATGGGCTTGCATTATTTCCCTTCATTATTATTATTATTAATATAATTACATAGTTGTTTTGTGGTATATTATTTTATTTTATTTTTAATTTTTGTTATATAGTTTAAGGAAAGTAGATATGGTTGTATGATACCACTGTGAATGTTGCATTAATTAATTGATTAGTTCAAATATTTTATTGTGTAATTGTTCGTTTTATGTCACATGTTTACATGTGCTTGGTTTAACACATCCCATGTGAAAAAAAAATTCCAACCCATTTCACAAAAGAGTAAATTTATATCCTTTCTTTTTTTTTCTCTCTACATTTTTCATACAGAAAGCTAATGAGGTATATTTGTTTCATTTTTTTCTATCTTCGTCTCATTTTCAATTTTCTATATGTTCTAATCTTGTTTTTAAAAAAATAATAATTATTAAACGTAAAGAGCAGAAGGTTATAGTATATTTCACTTCATAAAACCGATGGATTCATATTCTAACCCAATTTCGAATTCGGTTTGCAAATAATGAAAATCCCTAATTTGATGATCATTAATAGATATTTTGCTTCTTGATTAAAAGACAAAATAGGACCACAACGTTATTTTGTTGAATTCCATCAATCCTAAGATTTGTATTATATAAAATAATATTTAGTTATAAACACTTATAGTTCATTTTTTATAAACTACTAGGGAAAAAGCCCGTGCGATGCACGGCATGCATAATAGCTATTGTTTGTTTGTGGTAAGACGTCTGACACGGCCGGTGCATAACATGTAAGACAATACGCCTACAAAGGGGCGTGCTTAAACTTTATTAAACCATGGACCATAATACCATATAAAATAATTCGACAATGATATGGGCCAGCTCATATATGTCACCTTTTCATTCTCTCTTTAAGAAAGGGAGGCGTATCCCATGTTGGATTAGGAACGAAAAACTGCATGGTCTCACTTAGTGATGGACATGGTTAGCCCATTGAACCAGCAAGGAGATTTCCATTACACCTAGGATTTCGCCACCTGTACACCCAATGTGTAATGGTTACCACAAGTGTTGCTGCAATGCATAGGCTTACTGGCCACATGTTTAGTCGATATGGAAACCAATGAGAAAAAAACACTACATTGTAAAACTCAATGGCAAATATTTTTTTTCCAGCAATAACAATACATCAGAAAAGAGTATATAATAAAATTAGCATAAACTTCAAAAAAAGTCCAACTTGATTTGGGTTGTGTCTGGTAATGGATAAGTCTGACTTGCTGAGCTATTTGTTTTAAAGAAGAAAACATCAAAAATGTTATAACCTGAATGTATAAGAGTCGAGTTGGGTTGGGTTGGGTTGGGTTGGGTCTGGTAACGAATAATCCTGACCCACTGAGCTATTTATTTTGAAGCACAAAACATAAGAAATGTTATAACCTGAATGTATAAGAGGCATGGTTTAAAACACGTTATGTATATACACAGCTGGTCGTGTATGGTGTAAAAAGTCTAGGGCGCTTAAACGTTAGGTATTAACACTATTATTATTTATTTATTTATTTATTAATATTATTACTATTAATATTACCGTTTTAGCATTTTCTTTTAACTAAATATTACTCTATGGCAATATGTCACATTTAAATTTTTGTCTCATGTGTATAACATTAATAAGAAAACCTGGATTCTGATGATCATAACTATGATTATCATGACTCCTTTTTGTTGTAAATATCAATGTCGGTAACATAATTATCAAAGATTTATATTTATTTCGATGTAGATTGCATTTAATATACGTCCTAATAATATTTTAACGACAAATACCAGGTGGGGTATAGGAAACATACCAACGAAGTACTTGTTTTCGGTTGGTTGGAGATCCTCAAACGCCGTAAGCAAGAAAGGGTAGCGTTCAAAACGACCGCCGTCATCATCAACCCGCTTCACAGTTGTCGAACCATGCAACCCAATCACAAAGGGGCTGTCTTTAAGAACCCGATACTGATTTGTAGGTTGCATGGCGAAACCGTTGACCAAATATACACCGCCCTCTTTGAGTTTGTCAAAGAAATAGTGGGCAATGTTATTCCTTGCGGTGCAATGCATCACACCTCCCTGCGCAAATAAAGGCGTAGATTTTTTTTTTCATAATCAAAAGTAGAAAAGCGTAAGAATGTGGGATAGCAGAGGGTAAAAAACTACCTTTATGTCAGTGACAATATAGTCGGTGCTCATGTACCGCCGTTAACACTTGTCACGTCCCATTTTCTACAAACCATTATCATGATAGGTCCGGTGCTCCCTTCACGGAGTTCACTAAGGAACATATGACTGCTTGTACCATGGTCTGACGTTTGCAAACTAAGGGGGCTGGCCATGGCAATAGAGGCATAATAAAACAATGCAATTTAATAAATTTTAAAGCGACTTTTGGTATCCTAGCTTGTAGTTAGAGTTTCTTGAATTGGTTTTTATATAATGTTAGACTTTATAAAAGAGAACAATTTATTAAGAAATACCTACCACTTGTTTAATTCTTTTAATTTGATTTAAATACATATTTTAGAGTTGTGTGGCTAACCTAAATATAGTATCATTAATGAACCTTAAAACCTATTTGTACCAATTGATCAATACAATTATCAATAAAGCGAGTTTTGATTAAATACGTGCTTTGGTATCCAATTCTTTCAGTATGTGGTTGCTACGGTTTTTAGAGCATGTTGTTTCCGCTACTAAACCTCAATGGGCTGTTTATTTAGGAGTTTTAGGTGGCTATGGTGAGTCGTTTCTAGGGTTTCTAACATCTAATGAGAAGATGTGTAAGTTGTGGCAGATTGTAAGTGGCGACTAAGGTTTAGAAGTGCAGATCGTGTATGTATCCGCAGGATTCTCTCACATGGTTTTTGGATTCCTACCAATAATGTGTGTGAAGTTCACCGAGACTCATGTGGTCTATTGTATATTTTATCTATCTTAAACCTAAGAGTATTATACCATACACTCTCGGACTCTTTGTGAGCTCAGAACTAAACTTTTAATCTCATCAATATATTTCACATATAAGATCTGGAAGCCCAAACTGCTATCATTATGTATATATTATAGGAGAGCAAAATGATGAAGATTTAAAAATTTTATTTAGTTTATGAAATATAAATTATAAAAATATTCAAGGGTAAGAGACTTACTATGTTAACTTCTCAGTTGACCTTGATAATTACACCCCCTGAAAGAATGGAGTATGCTTCCTCTTTTGTGGGAAAGATCACATCACCTTGAGGCTTTTTCATCAACTCTTTGTTTGAATAATATATGTACTGTTTATAATCACTTGGCAATCGATTATCTCATTCTATATTTGATGTTAAGAGATTGTTCACCTCTGATTTTTCAATTTCATCATCGTCCTCAAACTGCAAAATACATATAGTTTCTAGCTCAAGACAAACATATTCATGTTAAACCAAGATATCATACACAAAAGTTAAATCAGAGTCTTATAACAACTACTACTCAATAAATAAAAGAACATAAAATTATTCATTCCCAACAAACTGGATATATTTCAACAACTTAAAACATGAATTGTTTGCAATCATTTTGAAACAGATTATTTTTTATTACGTTTGCTTTTTTTCTTCTTGGTTTCTATACACTTACCTTTTTTATTACACCCCTGAAAGAATGGAGTATGTTAACTTCAGTTGAAGAACACAATAATATTCGAATATACCTTTTGTATTGGAAGAAACTTGATGCCTTCAATCAAGAGATGAGAACTAACACCAAAAGATTTTTCCAGTAACTGTAATCTAACAACGAAATCAACAGTTCTTTCAAAATTGATTATTTGGAAGAGTTCGAAATTCACTAACCAGGTTCCACATTTGTTGAAAAGAAAAGCAAGATCAACTATCCTAAACTAACACAGTCTAACAACATCAACTATCCTATCCACATATACAACCACAAAAACCCTAAATCCATCAAATTAACAATACAATACACAAATTAGATTAACATAGATCAGAAATTACAGAACAAAATGACGTTCGATACCTGTAAAGCTCTTCAAAACTGAGGCCACTTGCGTTATGATTGTAAATCTCATGAATTGCATGCTCCAAAATCTTCCATGTCCTTTCGGCATACTTCGGATCCACCACCACTCGATGCTTAAACGCTTCGATTTGAAAATTCTTCTTCTTCTTCTTCTTCTGTGAACTCATTGTTTGTTCATATGGAATCGATTTTCCCCAGTTCCAAACCCTAATTGTTCGTAAGATTATTATCCTTTTTGATAATTTAGGATTATGTTCACAAATCCCCAGAAATGTAATCGGCCAGAAAGATACTCATCCGATTCTTGATTCTTGATAAAGAAAACCCTAACCCTAATGGTCTTAACACTATCATCGACACAACCGAAGCTTGAATAACATAGATGGAAAGGTTTATCCACTGGGGTGGGTGGGCAGAGTAGGGATTTTGGTGATTTTAATATATTCATGCCCTAACTTTGCTTCAATTCAGAATTTGCAGAGACACAAATGTATTTAAGAGGCTCATCATAATAAAGGTTGTAAAAAAGTTGATATAACTAAATTTTTAAGTATATATAAAGATATAGATATATATAGATATAAGTACTGCATTTAAAACATCATAAATATTGATTTTAAAATAGAACATGTAACTAAATTTTAGATTATATATAGATTATATTATTTTTCTTTTCATCTTCTTCATTATATCGGTCTGAACCTAATGGCAAATGTACACCAAGTTGGCCAAACTGACTTTAGCATTTTTTTTTTTTTTTTTTTTGCACAGAAAATATAAATTGTTACATAAAACAGAAAAAAGACAAAATTCCTACGACTTGTAACAATCACGCGAATTGCAAATAATATTGTTGCTCTTTAAAAGTTTAAAATAGTAAGGGTTAGTACAATTTTTTAAGAAAACCCAAAAAAGTACGAGTACATAAACTCAGAAAATCCAAGAGATGAGTCTAAAAATACTAACGGACAAACCAATTGGTCAATAATTAAAATTTGGATGATTTATAGGAAGACAAACATGATCAGTTTTAAATATTTTGAAAAGAAAGTTTCGGTTTAAATGTGGACTCAACCACCAATCTTCTTTTTTCTTGTTTTGTCAAATTCATTTGCGAATACGGAATACCAGTTATAAGAGTAAACTACAACTTTTATCTTTTATGAACCAAAGTTAGGCTATCAGATGTTTCATGATATGATTATATGTTGTCGAGACTTGATTCGACGTACCAAGAAGCGAAATTGGAATCGAAAGTTAAGATAAGATATGTAGTTTTATCAGCTTGTGTCTAATGGGTGGAAACACAAGATGTTTGGGAATGGAGAAGAGGCTTTGGTTAAGTTCATGGTTAATCTTCCTAATGGAACTACATTAGATAGTTAATTTATTGGATGGTTAATTTATATTGTCATTTGCAGGGTGTTGGGAATTTGATCAAGGATTTTAGCAAAGGAATTCCTCTTGTCTAGAGCGTTATTGATAATTGCTTGAAAATTGCTAGTCTCTTTAATAAAAATTATCAGGCTATGATTATCTTGAACAAGTTTCGATCATAGGAGTCGAGATTCTCTATTTCTTTTAGAGCTACCCCTTGTATATTGTGATAATTTACAGATTTATACCAAAGTTGTGGTTATGGAAGATGGTCGGGTTCTACACTTAATTGTAAAATTAAAACTTATACGAATTGTGAGAATTTATAGAACTTAGTCTTACGAAAGGTTTTTTCAAAAATAAAATTTTACCAAAAATCCTACAAAAATCAACTTTTCCAAAAAAAAAAAAAAAAAAAAACTAGTTTTTTTTTTTAAATTTACAGAAGCCGTAAATGTTGTAAAAGTGATGTCATGCTTATGTCATCAGCTTTTTACAGCTGTTGTAAGGGGCCAAAAAACATCATTACGAATTTTTTTTTAATTTTTTTACGGCAGTCTTTCTAACATATTAATCTAGAAGTGTAAAAAAATGGAGCAAAACTCGCACAGAAAAGTCGAGTTCTCTAAGTTTTCACAACTCGGAAGGATTTTCCCTTAATCTTGATCCTATATATATATACAGTAACCATATATATATATATATATATATATATATAAGTAGAGGATCCTGTACATTAATCTAATATTGTGAGAAGGGTGAAAAATAATGTGGTGATGACAAATGTCCTATTATCTAAATTAATTCAAAAGGGTGAATTAGTAATTTTCTATTTTTTCAATTAATTGATTAAAAGATAACTGCCCAAAATAACCGCCACCCTTTATTATAGGAATTCGAATTTAAGAATTAATCTACGAATTTGTGTCATCTCGTTCACCGGTTATTAATTTTGTAATGTTATATAATTCTGTAGTGCAACCACCATTCAGAACTGTATAGTGTTATATATTTTTATATAGTGTTATATAGTGTTACATGGTATTATATGGTGTTATATAATGGTTTTTGGTGTTATATAATTCTGTAGTGTTATATAATTCTGTAGTGCAATCACCAAAAAACACTATATAACGCCATCAATTATTAATTCTGTAGTGCAACCATCATTCAGAACTGTATAGTGTTATATATTTTTATATAGTGTTATATAGTGTTACATGGTGTTATATGGTGTTATAAAGTGTTCTTTGGTTTATATAGTGTTATATGATGGATGCATAGTGTTATATAGTGTTATATTTTTCTGGTAGCATGTCTATGATGGATGTATAGTGTTATATATTATTATATAGTGTTATATGGTGTTACATAATGTTATATGGTGTTATATGGTGTTACATAGTGTTATATGGTGGTATATGGTGTTATATAGTGTTATATGATGGATGTATAGTGTTATACATCTCTTGTAGCAGTTACATATTTCTGTATTTTTAGAATTTAGGAACGATGCAGTTAAATTTGAATCGCTAGAATTTAGGAGTGAATCACTATAATTTAGGAGAGGTTACCTAATTTGAAACATATACAAAGACACTATTACCCCTACAATTTTCAAATCAGTCCATATAATTAAAACACAATTTATAATTTGGTCCCTATTGATCTCAACCATTAGATCAAAGATCTAATGGTTTAAAACACTTCTCACACTTTAGACACTTTGTACACTATCCCTACCCTATATATATATAGGGCTTGGCTATATAGGAAACTCTATCTTTTTTAAAAAACTTTGCAAACCCAATACCATCCATTGATTATGTTTCATCACACTTGATCAATGACTCTCATAATTTTGGTAACAATTAGATTTAAAAGAAATGTAATAATACACATTAGTCAACTAGAAGGGCATTTTGGGTAGTATATTCCTTCTCTTTCCACTGTCTAGTCCTATCATCTTTAATGCATCTCTCTTTCTCTCTCTTCAAATCCAATTCAAAATCACAATCTCAGCTCTCTCAATTCCCACTTTCCCATGACTTTCCCTTCTCTCTACACAACACTTACAACCTGCTAGCCTAAAGAGAGAGTGAGAGCCGTGAGAGAGAGTACCATAGAAATCGAAAGAGAAAGAGAGGTCCAGAGAAATCGAAAGAGAGAGAGAAAACTGGTGGGTTTCCAGCCACCCACGGCAGCAGCAGCGCTGTGGCGGTGGTGGTGTTGACCGTTATGGTTGGGGCAGGGGAGGCGGTAGATGCATGATGAGTGAGGCACGATGGTGGTTGGTGGAAGGTGGTGGTTGGTTCATTCTGGGTTGTTGGTAGTTGATAGCGGCGACAGTGGGTGGTTGTAGAAGGTGGTGGAGGGTGGGTGGTTGGTGGCGCCGGAGTTCGAAACGTCGTCGGAGTCAAGATCTAGTAATGGTTAATGTTCTCTCTCTCTCTCCTCTCCTCTGTCTTCAATCAAGATCTAGTAATGGTTAATGTTCATGTATTTTAAATAAATCGAAAACTTTAGGATGAGATTTTTGAACGGGATTTTTTGTTGGTTTGGTTGCTTGTTTGGGGATTTTGATCTTAACAATAATTGTTTTTTTTTTTGTTGGTTTGGTTGCTGGTTTAGGCTTTTGATCTGAACAGTAAGTGTTTTTTTTTTGTTGGGTTGTTTGATTTACAGAAACAGACCCATAACATGTGTTAAGCACCTGTTAGAATAATATATAACGTGTGTTGATTTACAGAAACAGATCCATAAAGATATTCAATTGACAAGCTGGATGGATGTAGGCGACGTTAATACGGGGATATTGAATAAGTCAAATCTTTTGGGAAAGAAGTTTTCGTTCGTTTATAACATGTGTTAGTGGTTCATGCTGTAACAGATCCATAAAGAAGTTTTCATGTTGTAACAAGTTTTCGTTCGTTTATAACATGTTTTGCACATTTTGGAATGTATAACATGTGTTAAGCCTCTGTTATAATCTTTTTGTAACCTGACATGTATTCATGTATAAGCTAGTGGTTTACAAAACACCATGATGTGTATATACTAATCTAACATGTGTTACAATTTGTCTGTTCGGAACATGTAATTGATTAACATGTGACAAGGGTGAAAACAGTCGACGGGGGCGATGAGTTTAATGGTGAGCTTAGTTAATCTCGTAATCTTGTTGTAACCCCACTTGTATACATATGATAACATGTAAGCATCCATTATAACCCGACTTGTATTCATGTATATCAAAAGTGGTTTGCAAAACACCAGGATGTGCATATGCTGATCGTAACACGTGTACAAGTTAATATGGAACATACAAGTTAATATTGTAACACCGTATACCTGGGATAACATGTGTTAAGCCTCTGTTATAATCTTGGTTTAACCCAACATTGTGTCATGTATAAGCTAGTGGTTTCTAAAACACTATTAACTTGTATAAGCTAGTGGTTTCTAAAACACTATTAACTTCGTTCATTTATAACATGTGTTGGTGGTTCAAGCTGTAACAGAACACCATGATGTAACCTGACATGTGTTCATGTATAACATGTGTTAAGCCCCTGTTAGAATGATATATAACATGGGAAAGAACTCTTCGTTCGTTTATAACATGTGTTTGTTTTTGCACATTTTGGAATGTATAACATGTGTTAAGCCTCTGTTATAATCTTTTTGTAACCTGACATATATTCATGTATAAGCTAGGGGTTTACAAAGCACCATGATGTGTATATACTGATCTAACATGTGTTACAATTTGTCTGTTCGGAACATGTAATTGCTTAACATGTGACAAGGGTGAAAACAGTCGACGGGGGCGATGAGTTTAATGGTGAGCTTAGTTAATATCGTAATCTTGTTGTAACCCCACTTGTATACATATGATAACATGTAAGCATCCATTATAACCCGACTTGTATTCATGTATATGAAAGTGGTTTGCAAGTTAATATGTGTACAAGTTAATATGGAACATACAAGTTAATATTGTATAACGTGTGTTAAGCCTCTATTATAACGTGTGTTAAGACTTCCAGAATGGATGCATAAACTCCAATAGTAACTTAATAACATAGTATACCTGATATAACGTGTGTTAAGCCTCTTTTATAACGTGTGTTAAGACTTCCAGAATGTGTTAAGTCCATACCGTTTTAACATCATGTACTAGACAAAACAAAATAAGAGTCTCACATTACATATTACAAGTAAACGAAAATACATAGCACTAAGAAAATGCTGGAGCTTCCTTTGAAAATCTACCTTAGCTTTTCAGCGGCTACCTTTGCTGCCTTAGCTTTTCAGCGACTACCCTTTCTTTATTGTTTGTGTCGGTCTTGAAACGGTTTGTAAACATGTGGGTGTGCGTATGCCAGGGAAGTTATAAAAAAGTGTTTTCATGTCACACGTTACACGTGTTACGTTGTACATGGGTTTCATGTCACATGTAACACATGCATGTCCGAGAAGTTAAAAGATATTCATGGTCTACATTTATCCACATGGTCAAAGAAGTAATCATGTTCTTTTTGTCCTTTGTACATACTTTTTAAATTAACAAAGGTTAACACACGTTATATATCATTCTATCAGGGGCTTAACACATGTCAGGTTACATCATGGAGTTCTGTTACAGCATGAACCACTAACACATGTTATAAATGAACGAAGAGTTCCTTCCCAAAAAATGTGACCTATTGAATATCTTTTTTTAACACATGTCCCCGCATTAGCGTCGCCTACATCCATCCAGCTTGTCGATTGAATATCTTTATTGGTCTGTTTCTGTAAATCAACACACGTTATATATCATTGTAACAGGGGATTAACACATGTTATGGGTCTGTTTCTGTACTATAACGCACAAAAACAGTTACTATTCAGATCAAAAGCTCAAAACAAAGCAACCTAACCAACAAAAAACAGTTACTATTCAGATCAAAAAGCACCAAACAAGGCAACCAAACCAACAAAAAAACAGTTATTGTTCAGATCAAAATCCCCAAACCAACAAACACATTTTTTTAACACAAAAATAACTAATCCATGGATCAAAATCAAACGAGTTTGAAACCAAAACAAGTAATCCATGAATCAAAATCAAAATTTATAAACACCAGAAGAATGAAAACCAAACTAAAATCAATAGTATTGAAATTTATTACCTATAAACGTCATTCTTTTTTTTTGAAACAATAATCAATGGTATTGAAAAAAAATTAATCTTTTGGCAACATTCTTAATTCTGGAAAAAATAAAACCAATTGTGAAGAACGAAAATCAAAGTAAATGACAATTAAAAATCAAAACCAACTTATTATTGACAGGATCTTGATTCTTCGACAGTAACTTGGTTCTTCGATTTCTTTTAAGAAATTAACATGTAAAGTTGAATTAGGGGTGTAAAAAAGAAAAAAAAAACTCGAACCCATAAAAAAACAGGATGAAAAACCTTGATCATTCTTGTCCTCGTCAATAGGGAACTCGTTGTGAATGACGTTCCCGTCAGTGGGGATCTTGAAATGGAGGTTTTGAAATGGTGGATCTTGAAACCGAAATGAAGTTCATGGAAATGGATCTTGGGTAGAACTTGAAACAGATATGAAGTTAATGGAAAATGGAGGTTTTGAAATGGTGGATCTTGAAACACAGAGATGAAGTTAATGAAAAAATGGAGGTTTTGAATGGTGGATCTTGTGTTTTGAAAGTAGATTTGGATGTGATGGGTATTAATTATTGTCAAATCAAATAGGGGAAGATATCTAAGATAGATGTGAAAATACCATAATGTCCTCAAGGACAAAAGAATATGATATTTACTATGGACACGTGGCAAAATCTAGACCATGCATTGGGTTTGCAAAGTTTTCTAAAATTCAAGGGTTTTTTATAGAGCATTACCCTATATATATATATATATACTATATATAATTTACATATCCAAAGGACTTCTTAAGGTCATTGAAATTTCCTTAAAACACCCCTAAAGCATTATGTACAAGTCTTTTAAGCACCATTGAACTTCAGTTTCCAATTATACCCTTTCCCCAAACTAAACACGCGGACACAACTAGGGTTTCTCTCATCCTCTCATTTTGTCCGCCTCTCATCCTCTGCTCTCTCTCTCTCTCTCTCTGGCGATTTAGGGTTTCTGCATATCATTCACATCCGCCCCCATTGTTCTCCCTCTATACATTCATGGCGATTTCACCTGTCTCTCCGGCGATTTCTCTCGGTACCTTCTTTTTAACCCTATCGGCATTTTGTTTTTGTTATTTGACACGGATATGTGAAATTGTAGGGTTTTCTTTCACCGGACGGCGATGTATTTTCCGGCATAGTGACACAAGATCGACTCGACTTCTCGGTACCGTCTTTTTAACCTTATCGACAATTTTTGTTTGTTATTTGACTTAGATCTGTGAAATTTTGGGGTTTGTTAATAATTGTTTAGAAGGGGTTTGTTAATAATTGATTTTATACTTGGGGTTTGTTAATAATCGAAAACATACAGCAAAACTAGTGGTTGGGAACCACAAATCCGCGACTGTGGTGACTTGCGATGGAAGACACCATGTGCAAATCCACGACGAGGTAAGATTGGGTATCTGTAATAATCATTCCGATTTATAGTTGGTAGTTTTGGTCAGATCTAAAGTTTAACCATGGCGATGTTGGTTTTTTAGACGAATGGAATCGGTGGTGGTGACTACCGACGGCGGAGATGAAGGCCTTTTTTGTTCTAGGGTTTATGCCCATGAATTGGTCATGGGTTTATTTTTTTTCTTTTTGAAGGCTTTTTTGTTCTAGGGTTTATGAATGTATCTAAGTCCTCATAACTCACAAGAGTTACAATGCTCATAAATTTTATATTTTTTTTTTAAATTTAGAAGTTTCTGGATAATGAATGCATATAAGATATCTTGTTACTAATAATTATAGCAAACAAATTTGAATCAAAATATAGCAAATTCTTGGCAATGGGGTAAGTATACATTAATCTAAATGAATCAAAGGTTTTGTTTGAACTGCTGTTCTGAATGCAAAATTATTGTTCGATAAGTTATCTGAATGGGTATAAAATGACCATTTTAACCTTCAGTATGATCTAACATTGAAAGAAATATATGCATATCGATAAGGAGCGTGCCGGTGTGCTTGTTGGAACAAGAATAGGAGGTCTTACTGTGTTTTCCGACGGAGTTCAGAATCTAATCGAAAAGGGTTACAAAAAAATCACACCTTTTTTCATTCCTTGCGCTATAACAAACATGGGTTCGGCTCTGCTCGCTATTGATCTTGGATTCATGGGTCCAAATTACTCGATTTCAACCGCGTGTGCTACTTAAATTATTGCTTTTATTCTGCTGCAAATCATATTCGTAGACGGGAAGCTGACATGATGATTGCTGGTGGCACTGAAGCTGCCATTATTCCTATTGGTTTGGGTGGTTTTGTGGCGTGCAGGGCCCTTTCTCAGAGAAATGATGACCCACAAACGGCTTCTAGACCATGGGATAAAGACATAAATGGTTTTGTCATGGGTGAAGGTGCTGGTGTGTTGGTATGTTTTCTTTATTTTCAAAGTGATATATATATTTGGGTGTTGTATACGAAGTTCTTTGAGATTCATGAGTTAAGTAATTGTAATTTCATTTTTATCTTGATATGTAATAAAAAGACCTCAGTAATATGATTTTTTTTACAGATTATAGACTTGTATCGTTTCTATAATACAACCCGCGATTTTTGCTTCCTGGTAATTTTAATGTTATGTTTTTATTTAATTTAGATGTGTACCAGTATCGAAAACGCAAAATGTTGGTACCAAAAAGTATGAATTTTGGAGGATTATAAGCCTGCATAGCGAATAAAGTATACTTGACTTTCAACCCATTTAACCATATGACCAGTCCCGGTTTAGGTAGATTTTTAGTTGATTGGTTTGACTTGCTTAATATAAAAACACAAGGACACAACCCAAAAATTCCAACTTGTTTGACCACATAACCCATCCCCTCTTAACTAGATTTTTTCTTAAACACCTAATAATACACAAACCTTATTAATATGATTTAATTCAATATATCTACATTTAAACAACAATATATTCCAACTATTGTTAGCCTTCATCCCCCCCCCCCCCTCATATTATGATGTCTTATTACACGCTTATTCGTAATGTAGGTGCATTGCTTGCTTGCGATGGAGAAGCCTGTTACTTTAAAGCCTTGGCATATTCGAGATGAACCCATCAAGGCTAGCTTTATTTCGACCCACTCTTGGCAGATATTTTGGGCATTTTTACCTGTTTCATCTAGCATTTGATAGACATTACCACGTAGATGATTGATAAAGTAATAAACTACTATACAATATACCATGGGAGGATTTATAAACTAGCACAAAATGAGTATTGCGTCGAAAATTGTCGCCACCGTTGCATCGCGAATTTGGTTTTGGTTATGGCTCAAAACCAAACTGCCCCGTACATAGCCCTAAACTCACCAACCTAAGTGATATGTTTCCCGCCGCATCGCGCGGGTAAACGACTAGTATATATATATATATATAGGGTTCGGATAAAATGAGAACCACCCTGAGTTGTGAGAACCATGAGAATTAGGCCTTCAAAAGGTTTTTCTCAAAAATCTTAAAAAAAAATCACTTGTTTCAGCAAAAAAAAAAATTAATGTCGCATGCACAAATTTAAATGAGGTGTAAAAAAATTCATCGCCGTAACAAAATTTACATCAGCGCGTAAACAAAATTTACATTAGGAAAAACTACCGACTCGACAAATTATTTTTGTTTTTTTACAGATGTATTTATAATATTTTCATCTACGTTTGTGCTAAAAATTGTGGCTCAACTCGCTCGGGAAGTAGGAGTTCTCATGGTTCTCATAACTCGTGGTGGTTCTTAATTGAACCGAAGCCTATATATATATATATATATATATATATATAGGGTCAGGTTAACATACAAATGCCCTTATCGTACAATACGTACACGATCATCTCAGCCGTCAGATCTCCATCCCACATTGAAATCGCATGTTGGTTTTTTGTAACAATTTCGCATGTTGGTTTTTTAACATGCGATTTCATCAAATTACCACATGCGAAATTGTTACAAAAAATCAACATGCAATTTCATCAAAATTATCATATGCGAAATTGTTACAAAAAACCAACATGCGATTTCATCAAAAATTATCACATGCGATTTCCATGCTATTTTATAACATGCGATTTCACATCGCGTACATAGCGTACGTTAAGCCATTTTGTACAATACACTTTTTCTATATATATATATATTATTGCTTTTTTCATTTCTGTTTTCCAACTTTTATCTAATATTAGTGCCAAAAGTTTAGTTCCTAAATTCTTTCGTCCTAAAGCTTTAATGCCTATGACAATTAATCCTGTATGTACAAAGTGTTTACCAGAGTGTCTAATTCTTTATATAGTTTCTGGTGATAATAAATCTATAGTTACTGTTTTATCTAGAACTCTGAGACTTTCTTCTCTAGTGTTTCTTATTAATGTTGTATTTACATTAAATATACCAGTTTGATATAATATTCTTGGTTAATATACAATGTCGCTTATGGCTTGACAATAATAGATTTTTAGACTTAACAGCATTAGTTGATACAGGAGCTACTAAAAGTTTAATATCACACAGTCTAGCACCAAAACAATACCACAAAGAACTAAAATATAAAGTAGTAAGTAGAACAATTGAAGATAGATTAGTTGAAATAACACATTACCTAGAACCTGTAGGAATACAGTTTTTATATTTTTCAAATAATTATAGCATGAAGTATGACATACCACAAGTAAATATAAACCCAGCATATATATACAGTCAAAAGACTTTGTGCTAGGATTAAATTTTTTATTTGCTCTAAACGGTTCTGTTACAGTGAATAGAAATTTCATTACACTCAGTAAACAAATTATACAATCCAAACAACAAGGTATAATAATATATCAAAGATTGCACAGAAGCGTGGTGGTCAAGGAAGTTTAGAATTTTTAAGGCAACAAAAAAGAAGTAATCCAATAGAAAATGAAACTATAAAATTGTTAACAGACTTTTTAAGTCATGAAGTAGAAAAAGGAAAAGATATTTCAAAAAGTGTAAATCACCCTATGATCTTACACTTAGAAAAAGTTGGTCTTATAGGTGAAGATATCACAAAATCACATATAGAATACATATGTAAATTTAAACTAAAAAATCCGGATATTACTATAAGAACTGCTAATGTAGAATATAGTCCCTTAGACAAAGAAGAATTTAAAAAACAAATCCCTGAATGATTAGCCAGTGATTAATTAAAAAATCAGAAAGTCCTCATAGATCAGCGGCCTTTATAGTAAGAAACCATAGTGAAATAAAAAGAGGTAAAGCAAGAATAGTATACAATTATAAAAGACTAAACTGTCACACCCTCAATTTACCACTTAGGGAGTGTCCCTGTTAAGCGTGTGACGACTAGCAATGAGCCACCAATTACATTGAATCACAAGTTTAAAATGAAGTTCCATTGCTTAATAATACTGAAGTTCCAAACATAAGTTATCCAAAACCATAAGTTCAGCGGAAGCGTAAAGTTATCATAAAGTAAGTACTAAACGAATGTAATAAATAAGTATGTGATAAACAAATTCCTCAGCATGACCATGACCACTCTTGCTCTCCAGCCAACAAGCTCCTGTTCCCATCATCTAACGACCTGCGAGCATGTAACAAGTGTATCAGACAAAGCTGGCGAGTCCACAGTTTTAGAAAAACGTTTGTTACCAGTTGTATGTAAAACAGTTCAATAACCAATGCAAGTAATATTGTTAATATCTCAATTCCGAACAAGACGGCTCCTGATGTACATGACTGCCCTATCCCACGTACTCCTATCTAGTACTGGGCCCGACTGGGTCATTAGTTCACATCCGTCCTATCCAGGAGCGGTGTGAGGGTGTCAAACCTAAGTAGCGCTACCAACTAATACCCGAATAAGGGACTTACAAAAATGATAGGTGAGAATATTAACCAATATACCCGTTTTTACCCAAACCACTGACTGTCCCCAACCACTGGGACGCATGCTCGAATGTAGTGAACTCACCTTAGCGTGCTCGGTTTGATAATATACTTCAAACGTTAAGTAATGTTAAGTCCGCTACTCGCGACCTAAGGTATAATGTCAGAATAGTGAGTACACGAGTAGAGTTTTGCAATACCTTAATGTTCAAACAATCCGATGTCTAATGTAATACTTTTTGGCAGGCAATAACACACAACACATAGTTATTGATCCTTACTATACATCCGGAACAATAGACTCACGACTAACTAGTATTACATCACATAATTCATCCAATCCCTATTGATTTAGCATATACCCGTATATACATAACAGTCAAATACTTTGCCTACATATTCAATTAATCTGACATACATACAAATTAAATTAATGTGAAACACTATCATGCTCAATTACTTGTTTCAACTTACCCCACACAGTGAAGTAATACATGTGGCTCAAATAATTATCACATATCACAAATGTTACTCAACCCAATCGGTTGGTTTATTGTGTTCAGCGGCCCAACTTCACAGCCCAATTCCAACAACTGGCTTAAGTGTGCTTGTGTGATCAGTGTGTTATGCGGCCCAAATCCTCAATCTTTGAATGCGAATACACAACCTACTCAAACAACTTCCTGTATAGATATCTATTCCCTATTCTACTTGCTAAATCCCAACCCACTGCCACATATGTATAACATCTATTCTTTTAAATTCCAGCTCATATTCCATTATCTATGGCATTAAGATAACCTATCATTTATTTAACATCCCAAACAATAACCCACCCATTACCAGTTTATATGATTACTTAGAAAAACATATATCATCATCCATGAGCATTTAATCGATACCGAGATCACCCAACATGACACGTAATTCAGGGCCAATATTCCCCACCTACTAGCCAAGTTATTCTATTAATAAGGAAACAGCCATACTTGGTCAGTCCACTATTTGGTTTATTTACGAATGTACAGTTATTGTTCAATCCACACTTGTTCCTTATTTCATTTACATAACAGTAAACCATCATATAGTAACACAATTTGGCGATCCATTATATAATAAACATGCTTAACAAATCATTATACTACGACCAGTTTCCTAGAATTCATTATACAATAACCATACCCTAACAAATCATTATGAAATCATCAATCCGTCCGAACATTACACATGAACAATCAATCTGTTTCGGTGATCTATTAGCATGTTATCAAATCATGACACACATAAACCCTATATCATTAACCACTAACTCACTCTAATCAGTTGGTATATATATATGAGATCCTACCATCATGCACACACATGTACTAATTAGAACGATCATAACATCATAAGAAAATCAAATAATCTAAAGTTTAGCACAATGTAAATCTACTAACCAAGCAGGGCTCGAACAAATAGACTGATGTCTCAAGACTACAAGATCGCCTTGATGGGGGGGGGGTCTCCTGATTGCCGTACGTAATAATGAAAGAAGGGTAGGGTTGATTAGGGTTTTTCTTTTGTGTAAAGTTTGTTAAATAATGAATATTGCAACCCATTCATACGTACATATAAGCAGGAGGCATAACAGCCTTGGGTGGGCTTCTTCTTGGGCCGAGACCTATCTCAATTAACGCAAATCTTGGGCCAAAGTTCATAACAATACTAGTGTGGGTACATTAGGCGGCTAGAGTATACGTTCAACTAAACTAGGCATTTAACAATTAACACCGCAACTCACAACCATTTAATCATGGTGATTCGATATCATTTGAACAAGTTTAACAAGTTTATGCAATAATGTCATAATGATGTCATCCAGTGGAGTATGAACAGTAGTGATATAAGTCAGATGTCACAAGATTTAACAATGCTGACCTTGGGATTACGGGTTGTCACATCATCCCCAACTTGAAAGAAATTTCGTCCCGAAATTTGGCAAGTAACCACAGGGGAATGAGGTGATAAATCAAGATTGTTGCGGATTTTCCTCAGGTGCTACATCATCCCCAACTTGAAAAGGAATTTCGCCCCGAAATTCACCAGCTTTACTAGTTTCCGCTTTGTCTTCGGGAAAAAGGTGTGGATATTTGAGCTTCATTTGATCCTCGCGCTCCCAGGTGAACTCCGGTCCACGTCTTGAGTTCCAACGAACTCTAACGATTGGAATGCGACTGTGTTTGCGTACTTTGACCTCTCGATCCATGATCTCAACGGGTTCTTCGACGAATTGCAGCTTGTCGTCAATCTTTAATTCTTGAAAAGGTACAAATAGTGGGTCTTCAGCAAAACACCTCTTCAGTTGCGAAACATGAAAGACATCGTGAACATTACCCAATTCAGTAGGTAATTCCAACCTGTACGCCACCTTACCAATGCGTTCAAGAACTCTAAACGGGCCAACGTAGCGTGGATTAAGCTTGCCACGCTTTCCAAAACGTACAACACCCTTCCACGGTGAAACTTTCAACATAACGCGATCATTCACTTCGAATACTACCTCCTTGCTCCGTTTGTCAGCATAGGCTTTCTGACGATCACGGGCAGCTGCCATACGCTCTCTGATTTTTACAATCATATCTGAAGTCTCTAAAACCAATTCAGGACCTGAAATCTGACTGTCGCCCACTTCAGCCCAACAGAGAGGTGAACGACACTTCCTCCCATACAAGGCTTCAAACGGAGCTGCCTTGATGCTAGTGTGGTAACTGTTGTTGTAGGAGAATTCTACTAATGGCAAATGTCTCTCCCAACCCTTACCAAAATCAATAACACACGACCGTAGCATATCTTCGAGTGTCTGAATAGTGCGCTCACTCTGACCGTCAGTCTGTGGGTGGTAAGCCGTGCTCATATCAAGACGTGAGCCAAACGACTTATGCATAGCCTGCCATAACTCTGAAGTGAAACGCGGATCCCGATCTGAAATGATAGAAGTTGGCACCCCGTGCCTAGACACCACCTCTTTAAGGTATATTGCTGCGAGCTGGGAGTGCTTATCTGTTTCTTTAATTGGTAGAAAGTGCGCTGACTTCGTAAGTCGATCGACAATTACCCATATCGTGTCGTTTCCCGCCTGTGTTCTCAGTAATCCCGTAACAAAATCCATGGAGATCTGCTCCCACTTCCACATAGGTATCTCGGGTTGCTGGAGTAGTCCCGAGGGTTTCTGATACTCTGCCTTGACCCTGGCACAAGTCAAGCACTTGCTTACATACGTGGCTATGATAGCCTTCATATTCGGCCACCAATACAAGACTTTGAGATCGTGATACATCTTATCAGATCCCGGGTGAACAGAATACCTTGACTTGTGTGCTTCATCCATTACCAGTTCCCGAAGGTCGCCAAACAGAGGAACCCATAATCTCTCCATAAAATAGTAAATGCCATCAGACTTTAGCTCGAACTTCTTATTCATACCACGCAAACCCTCTGCTGCAATGTTTTCGCCCTTTAAGGCCTCGACCTGTGCTGAACGAATCCGTGTGGGTAGATCAGAGTGAATAGTAAGCTGTAGAGCACGACCACGCTTTGGTTTCGGTTCCTTGCGACTAAGGGCATCTGCTACAACATTAGCTTTACCCGGGTGATACTTGATGGCACACTCGTAATCATTGAACAATTCTACCCAACGACGCTGGCGCATATTTAGTTCTTTCTGGTCGAAGATATGCTGAAGGCTCTTGTGGTCGGTATAGATGGTGCATTTCGTACCGTAGAGATAATGCCTCCAAATCTTTAGTGCAAAGACCACTGCTCCTAGCTCCAAGTCATGTGTCGTGTAGTTCTTCTCGTGTACTTTCAACTGTCGAGAGGCATAAGCTATCACCTTGTTGCGCTGCATCAACACGCAGCCAAGACCCTGAATCGATGCATCACAATGTACCTCAAAATACTCGGTACCCTCTGGTAGAGACAGAATCGGTGCGCTACACAATTTCTGCTTCAACAGCTGGAAGGCATCCTCCTGTTTTGCTCCCCACGAATAAACTACTTTCTTCTGTGTCAAGGATGTGAGAGGCTGAGCAATCTTCGAAAAATCCCGAATAAAACGACGATAATAACCTGCTAGACCGAGAAATTGACGCACCTCCGAAGGATTCTTTGGTGCCGCCCAATTTCTAATGGCATCGATCTTGGCAGGATCCACATGTATGCCCATCTCATTAACGATATGCCCCAGAAAATGTACCTCCCGTATCCAGAAATCACACTTAGAAAATTTCGCGTACAGCTGCTCCCTCCTCAGGAGCTCTAGGATAAGACGTAGATGCCGCACATGATCCTCCTTGTTCTTGGAATAAATCAGGATGTCGTCGATGAAAACGATAACAAAGTCGTCAAGGTATGGCTTGCACACGCGGTTCATGAGATCCATGAAGACCGCTGGTGCGTTGGTCAACCCGAATGGCATAACCAAGAACTCATAGTGACCGTACCGCGTCCGAAATGCCGTCTTGGGAACATCTTCCTCTCTAACCCGTACCTGATGATAACCCGACCTTAAGTCGATTTTGGAGTAGAAACTTGACCCTTGCAGCTGGTCAAACAGATCATCAATTCGTGGTAAAGGATAACGATTCTTGACCGTCGCCTTATTGAGCTCACGGTAATCTATACACAGGCGAAAAGACCCGTCCTTCTTTTTCACAAACAGAACTGGGGCTCCCCAAGGTGAAGAGCTGGGTCGGATAAAACCCCTGTCTAATAGCTCCTGAAGTTGATTTGACAATTCCTGTAACTCCCCTGGTGCCAGGCGGTAAGGAGCACGAGCAATCGGTGCTGCTCCTGGAGTGAGATCGATCTGAAATTCCACCTGTCGATGTGGAGGTAAACCAGGGAGTTCCTCAGGAAATACGTCAGGAAATTCCCGAACAACTGGAATATCCTCAATCCTCCTCTCGTCAGTCTGCGAATCAGTGACAAGGGCTAGAATAGCAGGATAGCCCTTACGGAGATACTCCTGAGCCTTCATTGACGAAACAATACTAATCGGGGTCCCACTGCGATGACCCTGAACCGATAAAAATTCTCCGCTAGGGAGAAGAACACGTACGATCTTCTCCTTACAGAGAATCTCCGCCTGATACTTGGACAACCAGTCCATGCCGATAACTACGTCGAAACTTCCAAGAGTAATGGGGAGTAGGTCAACGTCGAATACTTGACCCAAAAGATCGAGTTTACACCCAACCAGAACATGCGATGTTTCGATTGTTTTACCATTTGCTATCTCCACTATGTGTTTCGTTACTAGAGGTGTAGGACTTAACCCTAACTGACGACTGAACCCCAAAGATACGTAACTCCAATCGGCACCAGAATCAAACAAGATAGAAGCAAATACACCATTTACTGAAAAAGTACCAGTAACTACATTACCGTCGTTTCGTGCTTCCCCAGCTCCCAGAACAAATCCGCGTCCACGTGCCACATTGCCCCCATTGTTCCCAGCATTATTGTTTCCATTATTATTGCCCCCTGTATTATGTCTCAGCTGAGGACAGTCTCGCTTGAAATGCCCATCAGCCCCACACTGGAAGCACCCTTTTTGTACACCCTGATTCGGCTGATTCTGTTGCCTACCCTGCTGCTGTACTGGCTGCTGCTGAGCTGGAAGTGTAGCCCTACAATCCTTAGCCATGTGCCCTGATCGGTGACACCTATGACAAACCCGATTACACTGACCCTTGTGATGATAGTTACACTTGTTGCACAAAGGTAACTTCCCCGCATAAGATCCCTGCCCCGAATTGTTACTCTGGTTTTGATTCACTGACGATGTCTGGCTGAAACTGCGATTGCTGCCAGTATCTGCTTTCTTCTGAGACTGTACCGAGTTGGACCCCTTGTCCATATCGCTCCACTTACGCTTGCTATCGGTAGCAGGAGTAGTGGAAGTAGTAGCAGCTGTCGTAGTACTAGAGATACGTGGTGGTAGTGAATTACTTTCCACCTCCTGATCAATAATCATGTGAGTCATACGGACAATATCAGTTATGTTGTTGAGGTTTGCTGCAGTAACCAAACCCTTCACTCGTGGAGGTAATCCCTTGATAAACAACTCAATTCTTCGAGACATAGGTCGTGACAAGTTTGGACACAAGTCAGCCAACTCATACGACCGTTTCACATATGCTTCAACCTCGGATCCCACCAATTTCAGATTATAATACTCGTTCTCTAGCTTCTGTATCTCATCACGAGGACAGTATTCTTCCCTCATCAACTCCTTAAAGGCTTCCCACGTAGTGGCGTTCGCCGCCTCGATGCCTAACAGCTGAACCTGGGCATTCCACCATGTCAGGGCACCATCCTCGAGCGTGCCCGTAGCATACTTCACTCTGTCCCCAACAGGACAGTTACACATCGCGAATACGGACTCCGCCTTTTCAAACCAGCGCAAGAGTCCTACAGCTCCTTCAGTCCCGCTGAAGGTCTGTGGCTTACAGTCCATAAAAGACTTAAACGTGCAGACAGGTGGGTGAGGCTGATTTTGTGGTGCTGGCTGACCAGCCTGATAAGCCGCCAAGGCTGCAGCCACCTGAGCATTGATTAAATCCGTTAACTCAGCTTGAGTCATATTGATTTGGCCACGTCCACCACCGCGGCCTCCACCACGTCCACCACGACGGCCTCCACCACGTCCGTTCATGATTCTATAAGTATGGGAAAAAGACGAATTAACAAACAAGTTTAAATAGATTTCAAGTATTTACGTGGTATTTACATATTTCAAGGTTCTAGTACGGGACCAACTAACAACGCAGAATCCCTCTTCACACTCGTCAAGGTTCACTGGGACTCACATGCACGCCACATTGTTATTATGTGTGCACCCACAATAACAATCTAGTTTGCATGCTCATCTCAATTCCCCCTAACTCATGTTATAAGGCTTCCCTAACCCAAACAACATGAACAAGAGCGTCATAACACAAAACATGTAAGCCCAAGAAGAGTCCCATTCCTAAATCAAGTATCATAGACTGATTGCATAGAAACTCGTGCTGTAGTGTCGATTGTGCATTTAGGTGCAATACGAATCATAAGTATGTACTAAACATGCTATGCATTAGTAAATAAGAGACGAACCTTGCTGCCTGGAGCTGAGTGTCATGGTCAATGTCGGATCAGTTCAGTTATAGTCTGGTTTTATAAAACATTTTAAAACCAAGTTCACTATAACCAGTGGCTCTGATACCAAACTGTCACACCCTCAATTTACCACTTAGGGAGTGTCCCTGTTAAGCGTGTGACGACTAGCAATGAGCCACCAATTACATTGAATCACAAGTTTAAAATGAAGTTCCATTGCTTAATAATACTGAAGTTCCAAACATAAGTTATCCAAAACCATAAGTTCAGCGGAAGCGTAAAGTTATCATAAAGTAAGTACTAAACGAATGTAATAAATAAGTATGTGATAAACAAATTCCTCAGCATGACCATGACCACTCTTGCTCTCCAGCCAACAAGCTCCTGTTCCCATCATCTAACGACCTGCGAGCATGTAACAAGTGTATCAGACAAAGCTGGCGAGTCCACAGTTTTAGAAAAACGTTTGTTACCAGTTGTATGTAAAACAGTTCAATAACCAATGCAAGTAATATTGTTAATATCTCAATTCCGAACAAGACGGCTCCTGATGTACATGACTGCCCTATCCCACGTACTCCTATCTAGTACTGGGCCCGACTGGGTCATTAGTTCACATCCGTCCTATCCAGGAGCGGTGTGAGGGTGCCAAACCTAAGTAGCGCTACCAACTAATACCCGAATAAGGGACTTACAAAAATGATAGGTGAGAATATTAACCAATATACTCGTTTTTACCCAAACCACTGACTGTCCCCAACCACTGGGACGCATGCTCGAATGTAGTGAACTCACCTTAGCGTGCTCGGTTTGATAATATACTTCAAACGTTAAGTAATGTTAAGTCCGCTACTCGCGACCTAAGGTATAATGTCAGAATAGTGAGTACACGAGTAGAGTTTTGCAATACCTTAATGTTCAAACAATCCGATGTCTAATGTAATACTTTTTGGCAGGCAATAACACACAACACATAGTTATTGATCCTTACTATACATCCGGAACAATAGACTCACGACTAACTAGTATTACATCACATAATTCATCCAATCCCTATTGATTTAGCATATACCCGTATATACATAACAGTCAAATACTTTGCCTACATATTCAATTAATCTGACATACATACAAATTAAATTAATGTGAAACACTATCATGCTCAATTACTTGTTTCAACTTACCCCACACAGTGAAGTAATACATGTGGCTCAAATAATTATCACATATCACAAATGTTACTCAACCCAATCGGTTGGTTTATTGTGTTCAGCGGCCCAACTTCACAGCCCAATTCCAACAACTGGCTTAAGTGTGCTTGTGTGATCAGTGTGTTATGCGGCCCAAATCCTCAATCTTTGAATGCGAATACACAACCTACTCAAACAACTTCCTGTATAGATATCTATTCCCTATTCTACTTGCTAAATCCCAACCCACTGCCACATATGTATAACATCTATTCTTTTAAATTCCAGCTCATATTCCATTATCTATGGCATTAAGATAACCTATCATTTATTTAACATCCCAAACAATAACCCACCCATTACCAGTTCATATGATTACTTAGAAAAACATATATCATCATCCATGAGCATTTAATCGATACCGAGATCACCCAACATGACACGTAATTCAGGGCCAATATTCCCCACCTACTAGCCAAGTTATTCTATTAATAAGGAAACAGCCATACTTGGTCAGTCCACTATTTGGTTTATTTACGAATGTACAGTTATTGTTCAATCCACACTTGTTCCTTATTTCATTTACATAACAGTAAACCATCATATAGTAACACAATTTGGCGATCCATTATATAATAAACATGCTTAACAAATCATTATACTACGACCAGTTTCCTAGAATTCATTATACAATAACCATACCCTAACAAATCATTATGAAATCATCAATCCGTCCGAACATTACACATGAACAATCAATCTGTTTCGGTGATCTATTAGCATGTTATCAAATCATGACACACATAAACCCTATATCATTAACCACTAACTCACTCTAATCAGTTGGTATATATATATGAGATCCTACCATCATGCACACACATGTACTAATTAGAACGATCATAACATCATAAGAAAATCAAATAATCTAAAGTTTAGCACAATGTAAATCTACTAACCAAGCAGGGCTCGAACAAATAGACTGATGTCTCAAGACTACAAGATCGCCTTGATGGGGGGGGGGGGGGGGGGGTCTCCTGATTGCCGTACGTAATAATGAAAGAAGGGTAGGGTTGATTAGGGTTTTTCTTTTGTGTAAAGTTTGTTAAATAATGAATATTGCAAACCATTCATACGTACATATAAGCAGGAGGCATAACAGCCTTGGGTGGGCTTCTTCTTGGGCCGAGACCTATCTCAATTAACGCAAATCTTGGGCCAAAGTTCATAACAATACTAGTGTGGGTACATTAGGCGGCTAGAGTATACGTTCAACTAAACTAGGCATTTAACAATTAACACCGCAACTCACAACCATTTAATCATGGTGATTCGATATCATTTGAACAAGTTTAACAAGTTTATGCAATAATGTCATAATGATGTCATCCAGTGGAGTATGAACAGTAGTGATATAAGTCAGATGTCACAAGATTTAACAATGCTGACCTTGGGATTACGGGTTGTCACATAAACGATAATACGGTAGATGATGGATATAATATTCCCAATAAAGACACTTTATTAAATCTTATACAGAAAAAGAAAGTTTTTTTCAAAATTTGATTTAAAATCAGGATATAATCAGTTAAAACACGAAGAAAATTTTAAGCCATGGACAGCTTTCACATGCTCAGAAGGACAATTTGAATGGAATGTTCTTAGCTTTGGGCTAAAAAACGCTCCTTCAATATTTCAAAGGTTTATGGACAGTATTTTCTTAAAATATGACTTTTGTTTAGTATATATTGATGATATACTCGTAGCAAGCCAAACAGTACAAGAACACGAAAAACATTTACAACAGGTGTTTGAAGAAATAAAAAAGAATGGAATAGTAGTGTCCAAACGAAAAATGGAATTATTTAAAAGAAAAATATCTTTCCTAGGATTAGAAATAGGTAACGGAAAAATAGAATTACAATCACATATATCTACAAAGATACTTGATTTCCCAGAAAAATTTGAAAACTTAAAACAAATACAAGCCTTTCTGGGACTAGTCAATTATGCTAGAAAATTTGTTCCAAATTTATCAAAGTTAGTCGGGTCTTTATACAGTAAAACAACAAAAAACGGCCAAAGGTACTTTAATTCAGAAGATATAAAACTACTTAAGGAAATTAAAATGGCAATTAAAAATATTAAACCACTAGAATTACCACTTGTTACAGATTACATAATTATTGAGACAGATGGATGCAAAGAAGGATGGGGAGCAGTTCTTCTCTGCAAACCAAATAAATATAGCCCTAAGAAAGAAGAGAAAATTTGTGCTTATGCAAGCTGTAATTTTCAAAACAAAACAAGTTGGACTAGTATCGATTTTGAAATACAGGCATTAATATATGCATTAGAAAAATTCAAACTTTTTCTTCACAAAGAATTTACAGTAAGAACTGATTGTGAAGCTATTGTAAAATTTATAAAAAAATGATCAAAGCAAAAAGATAAACAGGACCCGATGGGTTAATTTACAAAATATTATCCAAGGAAGTGGATATCAAATAAATTTTGAACATATTAAAGGGAAAAATAATGGGATTGCCGATATGTTATCCCGTAATATTAACAGATTGTGGCTTTTAAATGGACATGAAAAAAGATAAAGGAAAGGCCATACTTGTACATCCTACACAGCCTACAAAATCCTCTCCGATGAATACATCATCCAAAGAAGAGAAAACAGAGAAACTCATGAGCCAGTCAATACAAGCAGCAATGTCGCAACCCCCGCCCCCTATCTGTCCCGGGAACGGGCGACCGCGAGACCAGTTGTGGTGGTATCATTATTTATTATTTTGGCAGCGAAAATTTCATCAGCACCGTAGTTAGGAAATATTTATCAGAGTAAAACCATCATATTTTATATTAATAATCACATGGGTAAAACCCAAGTTTCTTATTACAACATATTTATAGGGATAAACCCTATTTTATTTAAAACATCGTCTTTTAGGTAACTTTTATTGCCACATTTTTCCAAGCCGTCAGTGCTCTCCAGCTGGCTTTCTTCTAATTTGGCTTTTACATTTTGTTACCTGAAATGGGTGTTAAAAACATTTGTCAGTGGGAAATACTGGTGAGTGAATCCCAGTTTAATCAAGAAGAGCCAATCCCTTGGTGAATTTACTTGAATTGACTTTTGATCACATAAAATACTGGCTTTATTGGCTATTAACCAATCCATTCCTAATTCAACATCAAATCCTGCCAGATTCATTGGGTAAAAGTTTGCAATAAATTTCTGATTTAAAATTTCTATTCTTGCTCCCTGCAAGATTTCAGAAATCCTAATGGTTTCCCCATTTGCGGTCTCTACTAGACATTCTTGTGGGAGTTTAGTTAATGATTGATTAAGAAGTTTGCAAAATGAAGTATTAATAAAACTTTGGTTCGCACCAGAGTCAAATAATACTTTAGCAAAAACATCATTAACTAAAAACGTACCAGTGATCACATCCGGGATCATCTTTGCTTCTTCTGCAGTCAGAACAAATGCTCTAGCATTTTTAGTATTCTTGGGGTTTGTAGCTGGAGCTAATTTTGGACAGTTAGGCTTGATATGACCTTGTTCTCCGCAGTTGTAGCATATCATGTTGTTAGGCTTTTTCCTACAGTCTTCCTCCTTGTGTCCAGATATTTTGCAAAAGTTACAGTATATGGAGCATCTTCCTGAATGCTTCCTTTTGCAATATTTACAGTAAGGTGCCGAGGTAGAACCTATATTTCTCCCACAGTTAGAATTTCCAGAACGGAATTCCTGGGCAAGCTTCTGGGTTAGGTTCCTCCTTTGATCCTCTTCTCGAGTACGGACTAATTCATCTGTTAAGGTGTTAGCTAGTTCTATAGCTTCTTCTATGGTTTGATGTCTAGCTTCCTTGACTACATGTCTAATCTCTCCAATTAATCCCCAGATGTAACGGGAGATTAATACTGGTTCAGGTGAAGCAAGGGTTGGTACTATTCGGGCATATTCAAAGAATAATGTAGTATAACCCTTACTATCTATCCCAATCATTCTAAGATTTAGAAATTTGTTTGCTATCTGTTCTTTTTCATTAGGAGGGCAGAATTTTCTTTCTACCATGTTTTTAAACTCCTCCCATTCCATATTGTAAGTTCTATCACTTCCCCTAGACTAGAGGATAGTGTTCCACCATTCTAATGCTAATTTCTTAAACAGGTTGGAAGCAAACATTATCTTATCCTCTTCCGCGCATTTACTTATCCTTAAGACTACCTCGGTCTTTTCTATCCAGCGTAGAGATGCAACGGCCCCTTCATTTCCCGAGAATTCCATTGGTTTACAAGACCATAATTCTTTATAAGAACAACCGTAAGACACGGTTCTTCTTCTTTTGGGAATGGGCACTTGAAGTACGGGTCCATTGTTCACGCTGTTTTCAGGTTCAGAAGGTCGTTTGCTATCATGCTTACTTTTATTTTCCGCTTCCTTAACCGTTTTGATAATATATGGCATCGCATCTATTATCTCTTGTGCCACTATATGTTGCATGGAACTGTTATCCACTTGGTTTCCATTATTGTTGTTGTTTGGGTTTTCATTATCCGGGTTAACGTTACTCGGGTTATCATTATTCTGGTTTTCCTGATTTACTTCGTCGTCCATCTGAATTTTAAACATTTATCAATTATTAATATCACAAAATAATTGATAATTTAGGCAACAACCACACAACACATATATTGGTCAAAAACGTCGAGCATTGCGACTTACTCTTTTCTATTATAGTATGCGTCAAATACACACTAATACTGGAATTAAAAATTACAATACTACTATGAATCACTAACCACAAGGTGGTCTATACTACATCATATATTATTATTACGCACACACACACATATATATATATATATTATATTTTTTTCATACAAACATATTATATATTATTATATTATTATTATTACCAACTCCACCATCACATTCACAGGTCTGGATTCATCCAGTAATCTATATTGCGCTCGTCGTACTTCCAGACGAGTCGCTCTCCTACCTGCCTCATCCTTTCACTACTATCTAAAATCTCTTCTCCGAAAGTCCGGAGCTTATGCACATTTTCTGCACACATTGGGGTGCAGGTGCTGGTACTGGGTCTGGATACTGGGGCATGGGATTCTCCTGAGGGTACAGATTTTCTAAGATCTCCCTAATGTATTCATCGTTATCGTAGTAGTAGGGATCTAGAGGGTCCAGACCTGGATAGGCTGCTAAGTGTGGCATGGGTTCGTCGTTTAGGTGGTAGCGTGGCACATAATCCCTATGATCATCGAACCATGGATCATAATCTGGATCTAAGGGATTAGGGGCTGGTATCCTAGGTATCTCCTCAGGGTTGAAATCATGCATTTCTACTTGATTTTCGAGGTTGTTCTCTATCTCCATCGGCTGCGTGGGGAACAAAGGTAAGGGTTGTGGGGCTACTAGTTGCTCCAGGTTCGGGTCGGCAGCAGTTGTTGCTAGGATATGAAAATTGTCTAAGCTCCTATTAAGCATATCCTGTGTATGGGCATCTGACTCTCGCTTAGCGGCTGCTAGAACTCTCTGCTGTTGCAACTTTCGCATTCTTTTCCTACGCTCGAATGCTCCCTTACTGAACCATCCTCTCTTTTTCTGAGGGAATGGCTCTTCAGACTGAGCCTTAAAGACAAACATCCCTTCTTCATTATCAGCGGCATAACCAGAGAGGGCATGCTGTGAAGATGTACCTTCACTCCTAGGTGAATCGGACAACTGACGATACGCGTCTGAGGGTCCTTAATCGCTCATACTGTAAACTAATAAATAGTCAAATAACACACAACAGTAAAATACAGATATGCACATATTTCCATATTTAATTTCCTAACAATTTGAATAATATTGGTGTCAGCAGAACACTTCTGTGGCTGAATCAGTGGCTTATGTCACACCCTGATATTTCCACGTATTACCAGTGGGCCCGGTGGGGAGTATCGTGACGTAGTTGGTAACATTACAGTCAATCAACACAATATTTAATATGCACAGTGGAAGCAAAAGATATATATATTTCAACCGAATAATATTGTAATATCAAGTATCACAAACAGTTGAAAATAATCCACAGGTGGATCAAAAATAAATATGAAACATTGTTCAACAGTTTTGACATCCAAGCTTGCGAGACTTATTGTGGACGCTAGGAGAAAGCCAGCCTAGTTCGCGTAGTACCTGCACTTAACCTTTTTGGGAAAATACGTCAGTTTACACTGGTAAATACAATTAACTGACTCATTTAGAAAAGGTTTAATAAAATTGATTTGAATGCACGTGGCACAAACTTTTTATAACTTGGGATAATTATTTGATTATAATACTTGTAAAAGAATTACATGTTTCTTATGCGTTCAGTAGCCCGGTTCGTGCCGGGTTAAAGATTAATAGACACACCACATTATTTATTTAGGCACCGACGGGTGTACGCCTACACCCCGCGCTTAGGTCGTGGCCATTTCGTAAAATGATGCCAAGGATATCCGGGACATGGTCATTAACCCCCCAAAGGCTTTAAGCAACAACAAAATTTAAACGGGTCATCTCGATAATACTTAACCACTAATCGATTAAGGTCGAATGCCCAACCAAGCGGTATTTTAAATATACCGTACCCCAAGCCCGTATAGGGAAAATAAGTTAAAAGTATTTACCTTTGCAAAGTAATAATCACAATAAGCAAGTGCGTGTAGCTTTTACCGGGTCTCCTATTCTGGAACGAAGGTTTATAACAACCTATTAGAATCCTAACGGGTCTTTAATTAAGCCTAAACTTAGACCGGTTAGTTTTAAAGAAAGATACGGTTCGAACGCGTGATTAAGCGAAGACCGGAATAGAATGTGACTTAGACCCGACAAGTTTGAAGACTTGTATAATATGGGAAATCTAAACACCTTCTGGATTTTGAGATAAAAACGATAAGGTTTGACCCGTTTCGGCTAATTTATGCAAACTAGTTACATAAACCGAACCGAACGCGCCATAAGCGTAACGAGTAACCATGAGAGTCATTTACAGGTTTCCTAAGTTAATATGCCTTAATTAGGTTGTGATATCAGTAGGATACTGTAACACCCTTGTTATTATTTTAAAGATTTTCGTATAAATAACGAAAATAAACTTGTAATTACAATTAAGTATCCTTAGAAAATACGAGTAATCTAAAACTTTTACAACTTAAAAGTTTTCAACATAATATAAACAAGTTCGTCGTTTAAAATTTATGACGTAACGCCGTGCGGAAGCTTTAATCTCGAGTGTTTAATTTTATCGTGTTCGGTTCCTCATTGAGCTTGATCTTCATCCGGGCACTCTTGGCGATCACCTATAATCAAAACCAACTTAAAAGTTAGTTTTGATAGATAAATAAATAGTTTAAACAAGTTACATGGGTCAAACAACAACAAAAATAAGTTTTTCCGGAACAGGGGGCGTCGCGTGACGCCTAGGGCCGTCGCGTGACGCCTAGCCCCTGTTTTCACAGACTGTTGTTTAACAGTTGCTGTACATTCTCAGCACGACTTGATTTCACGGAAACGGCCATAACTTCATCGTTATTGGTCCGTTTTACCCGATTCTTTTTCCTACGCGTCTGTAATTAAATTCTCCATCTTATGGAGTTAAAATACAATATCTAACTTCACAAAATTTTAGACTTCAAGTTCTCGGCTTGAAGTTCAATTACGACACTTTTTGACCCGTTCGTGGTTTCATCTAACAAACTTGTTTGTGGCCCTTGTTTCTTTTGTAAACATATTATTATGATTATTTCCTATTGTATAAGGTTCAATTCACGAGTTATTACACATTTTTAACCCATTTCGCTATTACTTCTATTTTGACCCGTTAAGGGTATTTATGCACTAAGGCCCCATATCATCCCTTTTATACTTATCTTAAGGATTTAATCTATCAAAACACTTATTTCCAACAACCTTTAAAGGTCGTTTGCCCGATTTACCCATCAAGGGCATTTTAGTCAACTTTAGCCCTTCATTGACGACGAAGGGCATTTGCTACTAATTTGACCCAAAAATGTATGTTTAACCACAATCTTATTTATACGTACCTGGCTCGAGTCAACCTAGTGACCCGTTTCGACACCTTGCTTTTATTACCGATATTCTTATGGCGACGCAATTACCCAAACTACTATTCGCCCCTGTAAACACATGACTTGACAACCACATTAGTTGATTTTGTCAAATGGCGTTATTTCCACCATTTGGCCCGTTCGACCTACATAACCCAACATTTTCATATGTAACAAAACATGGGTTTTTAATTACCAATCACACATCCGACCCATTTCGGATTTTCTCACTAGATCCCTTTTTTTTCTAAAGTCAATTTCTTATATTTTTTTAACCCATTCGGCTTACGCTATGGGTGTTCTTTGAAACTTATTTTACTTTAGTCGATACTTGACTAAATTTCCATTTTTACCCAATTTCCCATTACTAGTTACGCTATAAGGTAACTTTAAGAAAAAACTCACTAGTTCTTAACCAATTCGTGACTAATTTACCATTTTGCCTCTTTCACCATTAATCATGGTTTAAAACATTTTTATTAGTTCCGACTCATTTCGTTTCGTGTCGGAACCCATGATTCGAACCTAATCCTTTATTGTATTCATCGCTTATAAAATAAACACATATACTACAAGTGGGTGTAAGTTTTACTTTCCTCGCATCCGAAGTACGCTTTTTCCTTCTTATTTGCTTCGTTTGACCCGCTTCCTTTCCAAGCCTCCACCTAGCTTGTCAAGCGTCAAACTATCATCATAATTCGTAAGACGGTTAGTTTAGTCATTATAACATACGACTATTCCATCTTACGAACTCTATGCCGGAATTACTATTCGACTTCAACGTTGGTTTATTTGACTTTCGATAGTCAACTAACTTCAATCATATTATACGCACAATAAGTTCAATCAACATCACGTTTAGAACCCATATTATTCCGTATTACACGTAGTTAGTCAAGTTAGCCAATTATGCGTTTCTTTCATAATTTCATTATATCAACATTCATTCGGGCATTTTAACAAACACCTAATGTGCATAATTTTACATATTTACTAACTAGTTCATAACTAGTTATCTTTACCAAGATTTACATCATCACATTCAAACCTCTAAGTCTAGTGTTCATGAACTACATCAAGAACTTATATCATAACCTCAATATTCATCAATCTTACATTCTAATCTGAGTGTTCATCATATTAACATAAAACCCACTTAGCACATAATAGGGTAACTACCAAATCCCTAGTTTTGACAACAATTCATCAAATTTTCTACTAGGGTTTGTTTCTAAACCAAGATATAATCACAATAACACTCATAGATTCAACATTCATTCCAGAATTTCGATTATGATTGTTCATCATAATCTCAAAGTATCACCAAATAGCAAAATTTAACATACCTTGTGATCCCCATGACTAGGTGATCGTTTTTATGTATTCATGCAGTGATTTGAGTCTTGATTCGAGCTTCGATTTAGTCATTTAGTGTGAACTAGGGTTTTGCTCCTTGGAGCACCCTCCTGGTCGATCAGAAGATCACGCACACAATGTGTGTGTGTATATATATTTTTTTTTTGTTTTAATAAAACAAGTTTCCAACTTGTCCATATTAGTCCCTCATGTTTTATTTTGATCAAATGAAGATATATCTCACCATTAGTTACTTAATCACATGCTACTAACTAGGTTAATTACTCCTAGTTACTTTAACGGGTTCGGGAAGTTATAACCCGTTATGTTTTAAGTCCCGTTAATTTGGCCTTTTTATATACTTTGTTTTCTCAAAGTATTTATTCCCCTTTTTAATTAATATTAGGTTTATTTATTTGAGTCCTAATATTTACCGGGTTAATTTTTACCACTAACGGTATTTTACCCGTCTTTACTATTAACGTGGTTTGATTACCAAACCCGTTTTTGGGATGTTACAGATACCTTCCATTATGCCCAAAACGAGTTTAATCTCAATTTAAGCCCCGTAGGGGTATTTTGGTCATTCTAAAGATTATAAAAGAGATTATTTAAGTTTCTGAGATTCGGGTCTGAATACATCAGTAAAATAACTTATTTTAATAGGTCATATCAGTTGTGATAAGTCTTATATGACAAAAATGGTTTTAAACATAAACTAGGTGTTTAATACGCGTAAAAAACCGTTTTAAGCGATTTCCGGGTTATACAGGAAATCTGAGTTTTCTGAACAGGTTATAAAGTTCAAAATACTACATTTATTATATAAAATCAGTAGCAATTGGATTGGTGTCAAAATACTATGTAAAACTCATTTTATACCCAAAAAGGGTATAATCGGTATTTACCGAATCAACGCCATAACCTTAGGTTATGAGCAAGTTAAAAATAATTAAAAATCTTTAAAAATCTCAAAATATTATATTACATCAGTGGGTAAAAGGTTTGGTGTCAAAAATTGGGTTTAGATAGGCCTTATGCTAATAACGCCGTTTAATTACTAAAAAGCGTTATAATTACGTCATTGAGCATAACTCATAATCTAGACCTCCAACTAATTTGAAAATTTAGGGACATGTTTATAAATCAGTAACAAAGATTTTTGTTCTCTCACATTTCTAAAATTCTCGTTTTATGGTCAAAAGGGCATTATGGTCAACATTAAGCAATTAACGGAAACGTGCATATGAATCGGACAACCAATGAACCAATCACAGAGGGCTATACTATCATGTAACCTGGTCCTAAGGAAGTCCTAAGGCATTTCTAAACTCTACTAAAACGGGTCAGAACTGAAGTCAAAGCAAAAGTCAAAGTTTTGCGACTTTCGGTTCCGAACCGGGTCTAAACAGAAAATTGTCGGATCAAACAAGCTTAGACCAGTTATTATACTTATTCCCAAGTTATATGAGTGATAAAATAGGTTACATGCCTTTTACATTGTTAATTAGGCGTTAATTCGAAGATTAGCATTCTGTTGACTTTTTCTAATCAACTTTGACCCGACAAATGGTCTAGTTAGAGTGGAAATCAGAGGGTGCCCTTCTAAGGGTTTATTACCCACATAAATACCAACTTATAACTACCTTCAATTCGACTAATCACTAGACCATTAATGATTAATCGCTAAGTCAAACGTTAATTACGACGGTTTGACTTTTAAGCTAATAACTAAGTAAAACTCAATTAGGAAAGGTTAAGCATACTTACAGAAGTCCTATGCACGATTAGGGATGCTTAGGGTCTGCTCTTGAACTCCCAAAAGCTCCAGAAATGCAGATGGAATGAATGCAAGAATGTTGCAAACATTGTGGCTTTATATAGTGATTTTAATTGTTTGTGATCTTGACACACAAGCCTAGCATTGTTCCCAGATCATTTACAAGTGCTCCTAGGGTCTAAAAGCATGTAGGGGTCGCCCAAGAAGTGAAAAATATCTAACTAAGTCGGTTACCATGTTTATAACAGCCAACTGCCCAAGTTTCTGTCGCTGGGCACCCCTTACGGACCGTAAGGCTTGAGGCTTACGGTCCGTAAGCCTTTTCCAGAGGACAAAAACTCTTGCCTTTTCAGGCTTCGAACAGGTAACATGGTTATTACGAATTTTGGGCTTCTATTTTTCAAAATGGGGCCTCATGAACATGCCTTGTACTGTTTAGATCACCTTTAATGATGTACAATTGTCTTGGACTTTAACGAAAAGCCATGAACGAAGGGTTGTCGTGCATTTCTTCATAGGATTCCACTTTTGAAATTTTTGAATCAATTATTGTTAGTATTTACCGGGTTTGCGTATAACAGATGTTTATAATATACATTAGGGTCTTGGGATTCATAATGAGGTCGTTCAGAGGTACGAATTTACATGACGACACTTTTAAATCCTGCCATACATCTTTAACTGGATCCGGGTTTATAACACTTTTTTTCTTACATGACACATGCCGTTATTTTATTGAACACGAATTTTCGAGGTGTTACAGGTTAGCTCTGATACCACCTTCTGTCGCAACCCCCGCCCCCTATCTGTCCCGGGAACGGGCGGCCGCGAGACCAGTTGTGGTGGTATCATTATTTATTATTTTGGCAGCGAAAATTTCATCAGGACCGTAGTTAGGAAATATTTATCAGAGTAAAACCACCATATTTTATATTAATAATCACATGGGTAAAACCCAAGTTTCTTATTACAACATATTTATAGGGATAAACCCTATCTTATTTAAAACATCGTCTTTTAGGTAACTTTTATAGCCACATTTTTCCAAGCCGTCAGTGCTCTCCAGCTGGCTTTCTTCTAATTTGGCTTTTACATTTTGTTACCTGAAACGCGTTTTAAAAACATTTGTCAGTGGGAAATACTGGTGAGTGAATCCCAGTTTAATCAAGAAGAGTATCATCCATTAACAGTATTGAGAGCAATCACATTGTTTATTTCTACACAATTACTCATTCAGTATTGTCAATCCTGACTGGTGGGTCATATTACACATTGGCTAACTCGTTGTCCAATGGTAACGTGTTCCACATTTTGTATACAAAACCCCTACATACTGACAGTAATTGAAGAACTAAAAAGACTCAATCACTGCTTAATCACATTGTAAAACATTTAAGGTTTTGTAAAAACAATTTACAAAAAGGAGATTACTCACATTGCTGACTTAGGTTTCTTCTAAGGTTTCCTGGTGATTATCTATAATTTACACAATGCACACGCGTTAGTATAATAACCCTTTATATTTACATTAGTTATACCCTCCCCGAGGCGGCATTCCAACGACTACGTCGGGCAGAACCCTGACAGCCGTTACGGAACCCTGGATCGATCGGGCAGCGTATCTGATACGTAACCGGGGTTATGATACTTACATCGGGGCAGAACTTCGTTAATTAGGGGGGTATTATACCCGAGAATTATGCCTACTATGTGAAAATGGAGAGAAAGAAAAGATCGTGAGCGAGTTTCTACTGAAGGCCCGATGCCCTCTTATATAGGGCCGGATTTTCGTTTTCTCGCGGCCCGCGTAGACCTAATGGTCTTCTTACGCGGCCTGCGTAGTAGGGGGGTCTAGGCCGTAGCTGATCCGGGTCACGGTATAGGTTCAACACGTGTTGCCACGTGTCACCACCGGGTGAGGCCTCGTTGTTGATCGCTCGCGGCCCGCGTAGGCAGTAGCCAAAGGCTACGCGCCCCGCGACAGCCTTTATTTTCTTGTTTTTATTTTATTTTTAATGCTAGATCGTATTTTGGGCTCGGTTTTCACATACGGGGTGTATTTTAAGACATATGGGAATATTTTAATATATTTTAGGGTTTCAGAAAAATTTTCAGGAGGGTTGTTATAAGCAAGAACACAGAATTTTAGACAACTGCCTGCAACACTAACAGATCTCAACAGTATTACACAGTTTTACAACCCAAGTCAATCAAAGGCTACAAATGTTCATTCTCCAAAAAATAGACATTTTACACAAAGGGCAAGCTCTCAATCACAGAATACACAAAATGCGGTCATTACCTTTGGAAATTATGCATTGCAAAGATGTGATGATCCCCAATACAAAGTTCGTCCAATTATTGGGATGCAATTAACAGAAAAACAACAGTGTTTACTAGATAACCTGTGGCATATTCAAACTATGCCTCAGGCCTCAACCTTTAAAGTCCAGGTGTTAAATGCATTAAGTATTTATTTTTATGAACAAAGCAGTAAAACACCTGAGAAACCACAGAGGCCTAAGTTTACCCATTATGTCATATTTCGAGGCACTAAAATTGGTATTTTTAATAAATGGGAAACTGTGGCTAAGCATATCCAATGCCCCCAATCCAATTTACAAAGGCTTTACAAATTTTCAAAAAGCTATAGAAACAGCAAGAGAACATTTTTGGGTAAGTGGCTTTTACGTAGAACCTGAAGAGGTTCAAACATTTGCAGACATGGCTAAAATTAAGCCAGAACAAATAATTAAAAATCAAGAAGAGCTGATCACTTAGTTACAAGATCAGCTTGTACAACAAGGAAAAAAATACACATTCTATACAAGAAAAGATTGAAAATAGTTTGTTAAAACAAAAAGTCAGTATTCTCGAAACAAAATATAAACATGTTTTACAAAGACTTCAGAAAAAAGAAACAAATACAGTATCAAACAGAAGTTATGATTCATTCAAAGCAAGAATGATTGATACACCATGGTGGAAGTGTATTCAACCAGTTACAGACAAATTTCCAGAATTCAAAACTTTGGTTTCACAGAAAGTTTGTGCAGAATTTCCAATAATTCTGTGTGAATTGCAAAAACAGCTAGTAGATATGGCATTTACACAAGACGCTGACAACCAAGGTTTCAAAATTGTTGAAAGAACAGATGAAGAAGGTAGAGGGATTGGATTGCTGCTGATTCAAATCTACTCACCTACAAAATTAACAGATGATCAAATTATTCAATTTTACCACAATGGTATGGTTGATTATATGGAGATAAAGGCAGATGTGAGAACAACAAATCTTCTAAATAAAATGGGAGAAAAAATGGTAATCATAGCAGGTAATATCGCTGTTAGGGCATTCTTCTCTCCCATATACAGATGCTTATACATACATGCCAGCTAGGAAGAGGATTTTTATTACAGATACTCCTTATAAAATCTCTTTAAAATACAGATTTATAAACCACAATATAAACTTTGGTAAATTACCATGGTTAGAGGTTGAGAATAAACAAGCTACAGAAGCCCTTAACAATTTTATTAAAACACATCAAAAAACCCCCAGAACTTCCTAAGTGTATGCAATGGGTAGACTACAAATTATCAGGCGAAGGGCATTATGTTCAGATTTACACACCCTCCAAATGGAGTATGTTACTACCATTTGTGGGAGAAGGAGAATGCCTGGAAATTGATCACATAATCAATTTGACAGATACCGAAGAACCAGACTCAGACCCTGGAAGCCCACAGTCCATAGACTCAACACACAGAGATTTCTAAAAAGAAATGATGAAAGCATTGACCTGAAGAGACAGGTGTACACAGCATTTCTAGACAAATTGTTGCCCAGCACATGCATCTGACAAAGAATCCATTATTGTAGATAGTGCCTATTGTCTTTTTCTTTCTTTTATTTGTATCCGCTTATTTTTCTGACATTTGAGCAATATGTACAATGTTTTATTTGTAGGATAGCTTTTCTTTTTGCCTATATAAGGCATAGAATGCACTTGTAAAAATCATCCCCATAATTCAATAGAAATTTCTTGCATTCTCATTCATCCTTATGGCACACTAAAATTCTCTCTGTCACTCCTTAGCCTAACCTCCTAGCCCCTTAGTTTCGTTCATTGTTCTTCATATTATATTCCACAAAAAAAAGTCTTTTTTACCTTTTGTTACCTCTTGTCAATCCGCTGTGCATAAACCTCAAAGTTTGCTCTAGCTTCTAGTATAATTTAAAATTTTAGCATATATATTTCTGTTAATAAATTTATATTTCTGTTAATAAATAAATTTTAAAAATTAGTATATATTTATATATATATAGAGAGAGAGAGAGATAGCTAAATGTCATTTTAGTCTCTGTGTTTTGGGTCATTTTGCCAGTTTAGTCCGAATGTTTGAAACATTGTCATTTTAGTCCAAATAGTTTCAAGCGTTGCCATTTTAGTACACTGGGTTAACTCCGTCCATTTTTTATGTTAGCTAGAAGCGTAATTCGATCATTTTATATGGTCGAATTATCCTTTTAGTTAACGAAATTACATTTAAAATGACCGAAATGCCCTTCTAGTTAACAAAATAAAGGGATGGAGTTAACTCAGTATACTAAAATGACAACGTTTATAAAACTATTTAGACTAAAATGGCAACGTTTCAAACCTTTGGACTAAACTGTAAAAATGGCTCAACCACAATGACTAAATGAAATTTAACTCTATATATATATATTTAGTTAGTTTTAAAAGAGAAAAATAGACGCCCTTTTACAATACTAACTAGTGAGATTCCCCTGCGCTTCGCGGCAGGAATTCAGTCGGTATCAACTTGGTTTGTTACGTTACCCGCACTCGCTATAGTAGTCGAAAGAGAAAAATTACATCGATCGAAAACAATGATAACATATATCGATATTGGAACTGATGTTGTTTAGTTGATAACGGTTCGGTTCGTTTGCATTTTATGTTTATTTTATTTCAACATTGCGATTTTTATTTCTAAAACAGATACCGTGCCGCTATAATAACAAACCGAATCGAAACCGATTAAACAACATTTGTATCAATACCATATTTATTTTTATTGATTGAAAACATAAGTTAATAAGAAAACAATATAAAAATGAAAACCTAAAAAAAACAATACCAAACTGAACCAAACAACATTGATACCAGTGTACATTCATTTTATAAGAAAAAAAATTGTTTAAAATCAATTAAATTAATAAAAAACAATATAATAACATAAACTCAAAAAAAAACACTAATAAAAAAATTTGACCCACTATTCATTGACACTTTCAAATAATATGTATAACTAGTGTGATACCACCGCGCTTCGCGGCGGGTATTTGAGGGTCTCGTTTTGTTACGGTATTGGCACTCGTTATAGCGATCAAAAAAGTATCAAAACGTGTTCGGTTCGTTTAAAAAAACATTTTGAAAGTAAATAAAAGATATTTATTCAATTTCAAGTTAACTAAAGATGACTTCTGTGAAATATAAATACTTTTCAAATTAAACTAATAACACAACTAAATAATGATGGCTGTAAAGTGTAATAACACGAATGTGACTGTCGAAAATAATTACAAGTAAAACTTAATCATATATTTATTATTATTTAAACTAAAGGTCACTAATTAATAGAAAACAACTATCAGTATTTTTAGCAAGTTTGAACTATACAGTTCAAAGGCAGAACACAGTCACACCCACTATCTTTTCCTCACTTTCTCACTTATGCAGCAAAAAACGACGTCGTAGCAAAAAAGTCGTTCAACTAAACGGCCAGTTAGCAATAAACGCGTTCAACTAAACGACCTCGCAGCAATAGGCAGAGGGGGATTATATTAATCCAATATACCATCTGAAACAAAGGGTTTACGACGGTTGCGCACGACGGTCCTCTTTCCTACCACCAATCAAACCGTCGTCAACCATGAGCGGGGATGCCGGTGTATGGATTCGCGTCACATTCTAACTAAGCTCAATGATGCTCCGACGGGATGAACAACAGTTGGATGCTAATAGAACCAAATCAACATCCGAAAATCTCCGACGTATGCAATCGTGTTCTCCACCAGTTCAACCTTTGCGGTTCGTGTCCTGACGGCATCCTCCTTCCTGTAACCCTTTACCCTCTGTTCACCATCATCTGTTTATTTTGATGCTAGTAGTTGGGTTGCGGTATGGCATAATCGACGTCTATATTTTGATGCTAGTAGTTGGGTTGCGGTATGGCATAATCGGCGTCTAAAAGAGGGAATCGACCGTTTCCATGTCTCCGGCGTGGGCGATGACGACATGCAGTCGTTTCCATGTGACCGGAGGTGCGCTTCCTCCCTTGTCGGCTTTCTCTATGTGATTTGGACCATTTGGTGGCTGTCGTGTGTGGTGAAAAATGAAATCAAAAGTAAATTGTACTTCTTTGTGAATCACCCAGATTTAGAAATGGCAATTTTGTAAATAAAACTTAGAATTTGGCCAATGATTGTACTGTTCATAAGCATCGACAAGAATTGTTATTATAGATAACTAGGTGATGCCCCGCCCGCGTTGCGGGGCGATGGCCGAACAATTCTCAACCAATTAAAAAAACAGTACTATAGTTTTGATTAGGGGTGTTCATCGAATCGAATATCGAATTTTCGAATTATTCGAATCGAATTGTTCGAATAATTTTTATTTTTCCTTGAATTCGTATTCGATTCGAATTCGATTAAAACCTATCGAATTCGTATTCGAATAAAAAACCCAATTCGTATTCGATTAAAATTTCGAATTCGAATCGAATTCGAATAAATTCGATTTAATTCATATTCTTTAAAACATGTAAAAAACTATCAAAATGAAACATAAATTTTAAAGCAGCCATAAAGCACGAAATCACATTAAAAAGTTTCAAATAAAGTATTACAAGTCTAAAATTCAAAACGAGAAGTCGGGAATAATCACTCCACATTACAAGTTAATATTTTTATGGTTAGAAATCGATTGATAGATTTGTTACATAGGTTTTACTTATGGGTCATGTAGTGGGTTTGGTAATGGATAATTTTAATACTTGGAAAAAATTTGAAAATAATTTATAGTATAGCTTAATAAAAGTTATATATGTATTATATATAAAAATAATAAATAAAAATGTATAATTTTTATTCGAATTTCGAATCGAATCGAATTTGAAATTATAAATTTGTATTCGATTTACTTGACTCGAATTGAATCGAATTCGAATTCGAATTCTTATAATCGAAACGAATTCTTGATAATCGAATCGAATTTAAACGAATTTCGAATTTTTCGAATTCGAAACGAATCCTGAACACCCCTAGTTTTGATAGAAATAAAAAGTAAAAAGAGTGTTAATCAGCTTTTTGACACGATTTTTAGCTAGGGCAAAGTCATATTTTTATTTTTACTTGGAGGAAAATCATTTTTTCTCGACAGTAAAATCCTAATTTTTAGCTAGGGAAAATCATATTTTTATTTTTCATGGGGGGCAAAAACGTAATTTTGAATTTAGGGTGATATCGTAATTTTGAACTGAGGGGAAATTCGTAAATTTTAGCTGGTGGCAAAAGCATAAATTTATTTTGCACTGGGGGCAAATACGTAATTTTAAACTGTGGGCAAAACCGTAATTTTAAGGTAAGTATAAAATAATAAACTGGTGTAAATTCGTAATTTTGAGCAGGGGGGAACAAAATTTTATTTTTAACCGGGGCGAAAACGTAATTTAGGCTGAGGGTAAAAGCGTATTTTTTTTACCGAGGGCGAAATCGTATTTTTTAGCTTGGGGCAAAAGGGTAAATGTATTTTGAAGCTGGGGCAAAACCGCATTTTTTAACGGGGGGCAAAACTTTAACTTTAAAGTGGGTATAAAATAATAAACCGGTTGGTCCAATGGGTATTGTTCGCCGCCCATTTGAACCAATGGCAGAGAAACACTATTCTACTGCAAAACCGTAATTTTAAAGCTTGTATAAAATAATAAATTGGTTGATCCAATAAGAAAGGGACGGCCGCCGATTTCAGCCAATCGCTGCAAAGCACTATTCCCGCCCACAGGAATTGTATATGTTGAAAATGTATGTTTGAAAAACTTAAAATGGTGCTCATTATTCGACATGTTTTTTTTATTATCAAAATTCAAAAAATAAGTTAATAACACTATACGCATTTATGCGAATAATATAATTGATAGGGTTGTTTGTTTCAGTTTTTTAACCTTGAGCTTTAAATGGTTTAGATCTCTTACTGGTTCGACACTTAATAGTTCAAAGTATTTGTTTCTAGGGCTGTTCACGAGCCGATCCGAACCAAGCGGACCTTTGCTCGTGCTTGGCTCGTTTACAAACCGAACCGAGCAGAGCGGCTCATTTAAAACCGAGCCTCAAATCAATCGAGCATTTTTCGAGCAATAAAAATTCCGAGCGAGCGTCGAGCGAAATTCGAGCGATTTGGACAACCGTGTCGCCCTATTTAAATTTGCTGAGAGAGATAGTGACAATGTTGGGTCTCAAGTTTTTATGTCTTTAAAAATATGCACATTTAGTGCCACAATATTTTTCTTATTAATAACAATGTTGTGGCCGATGAGGCGATAATCATATTGCACGAACATTTACGTTGAGAGCAGGAGACGATCGACTTAGGGTAACGACATGAAACATGGAGGCGATGAACAAACTATCTTTTATCGGTTTAGGGTTTAACTTTTAGTTGTAATATTAACTTTTTATTGGTGTGGTTGGGCTATTACGTATAGATATAGTTGTAAATTTGTATATCGTTTACCAAAATCTAATAGAGTGGTACATATAAAACTATAGATTTAATTTGTATTTAAGTATATATGTATGTGTAAGTGTGTATATATATATATAGGTGTGTGTGTATTATGTATAATTTATATTTGTGTATATATATGTGTGTGTACATACATGTTTATATATGTATGTGTATAGGTATATGTATATGTATACTAATTAAAATAATAATTCGAGCCGAACCGAGCCGAGCAGACCTTTGCTCATGCTTGACTCGTTTACAAATCGAACCGAGCAGAGCGGCTCGTTTACGACCGAGCGTCAAATCGAACGAGCATTTTCCAAGCAGTTTTCGAACGAGCGGCGAGCGATTTGAACAGCCCTATTTGTTTCACGAGTTGATGTCTAAATGGTTTAGACATTCCCTCTGAATGGTTAAGAATTATACTGAGTCTAAATGGTTAAGACCTCTTATCTGAATTGGTCAGACATTTGCCTCTGAATGGTTAAACATTATACTCGCTCTTAATGGTTAAGACCTCTTACTAATTCAACACTTAATGATTCAGACATTTTACTGGTTCAACACTTACTCATTTAGAAGTTGGTAAATAGCTCCTTAGTGTAAAAGGTTGAATTAGCATACTCATTATTCCTAAGTTAACTATATGCATAACTGAGGAAGACTTATGTTTATTGGGGAAATTCATGTTGGATTTTGGGTAGAAGGTCCAACTAAATCATGTCATATCCATGTCACTTTTTTGTGTTAGATGCAGATCATGTTTTGTGTCAACCTGCTTGCTTGAATACATATTTACAAATAGTAGTGGGAATGCCCGCGCGTTGCGGCGGGATAAAAAAAACAACTTGCTGATGTACAAAACGCAAAAAGTACATTTAACAGTAGAATCTTCCTGACCTAGGAACATGTATCATATCCAAGCCTTTCATCCTTACAATTCCCAATGAGGTATAAACAAGTAGATGAACATAAACACATCCGTGAAGATATAGTCCGGTCGCGGAGATGGCGGTCTGATTGCACGGCTTCTCGAACTTAACAGGTGTGGTTCCTCGAAAGTTGTTGGTCTAAGAGGTCTCTTGGGTTCTTCCAACTAAAAATATCATAACTTTAAATTGATTCAATTTAATGTTAATCTGCTAAAATAAGAGACTTATAAAAGTGATAAGATAATATTGATCCGCAAGACACATCCGTAACAGAAATAGAGAAATAAAGAGAGTTGTTGTAGATAACACTTATGGAAGTACCCCCATAACAAATGGAAGCCATTTTGGTCCTTTGATGCGTTTATGGAGATATGGGATTCCTGCAACAAACTCATGACATAATCTATCTATATAGACATACCTCCCACCCAACAAGCCAACTATCCCTTCTTCTCCCAAACAAGGGTTGAATGTAAACCACATCCATCCTATTTAATACATAAATAAAATAAGTCAGTTGCACAAGTGCATTTAGCTTAACAACTGAGTTAATATAAAAAGTTTTTTAATTAAATAGACAAATATATATTCTACACATGTAGCTCATTCTAAAGATTGTTTAGCTTGAACCAATGACTGCAGTTTAACTAAGATCAAATAATCATATGGTCACATTAGAGTTCGTGAGGCAAGACTAAAGAATATAACCAATTTTGGTCATTTTCTAGGTTCTAAGAAGCGCGCCCCGGGCATGCTGAGGCGCAAGGTGCAGGTTTTGGGGCTTTTTCACTCAGCGCCTAAGGCAAATACAAGAAGCATACAAAAGGCGCAAATTTTAGGGGGTTTTTAGAGCTTTTTTTCTCCGTAGTTTAAGTTTTTTTAATACATGATAATAATATTCTAATTGGTTAGATAAAATTATTTAGAAGGAACATAAAATTTTTTTACATAACTGAATACATGTGAAATCCATAATAGGTTGAGAAGCATACCTCTGAAGTTGCCATGGAGTCTGATATCCCATAACCCTTGTTAGTATCCCCATAACCCTTGTTAGTATCCCCAGTAATTAGATTCCCTTCTTCATTTAAAATAGACAGACCTTGCCCTAAAAACAGAGAACATAACCAAAAGAACAAATTAATCATCAGCAACCATTAAGTCACATGTTTGGTCCATTCAGGGTGCAATTAGTTTGTTATGATAGTTGCACATACATGAGTGATAATTAGATGTATAAGAAGCCAATCAAACAGTTACGTTAAGAATATTAAGACCTGACTGACGGTTGGTGAACCCGTAAGGATATATGCTGAACTGAAGTTCTTACGGATGCAAAATTGCTACACCGCAATCCTTCGGCCACTAATACACGATTGAAGCAATAGAAACATGCCCAATGTTTGGTATCTGCATTATAATATATCAACAAATAACATACTTAAAAATTGAAACATATATGAAATCATTTAGAATTATATATAGAAACATGCCCAATGTTTGGTCATCTGTTCGTCCACCCTAAAAAGCCATCTAAACCCTCCCAAAATAATATGAATCCTAATTGAAGTCATTTAAAAGAACAATAATCGATCTGAGACAGATCAAAAACTTGTTCAAAATTCACCTAAAATCAATTAATTCAGTTCAAAACTCGTCGAAATCACACCGAAACACATTGAATCAGTCTGAAATACACATACAATATACCGAAACTTATCGAAAGAAAATCAACTGAAATTGTCCGAAATTCGACAACCAACCTGCAACTTTTAGTTGACCCGTTTTGACCCGAACCCGTTTTGACGCGAACCAAAACAACCCCTTTTTTAATTGACCCGTTTGAACCGAACCCGTTTTGACCCATGACTCGACCCAACCCGACCCGTTTGCCAGGTCTAGTTTAAGCCGTTAAGTTAAAGAAACCAATAAAACAAAATTGACCCACAGAATCAACAAATCAACAATACCTATTAAAACTTTAGCTATGAAACTAATTTCTCTAGAGTTGCACATATTTATGCCCATATGAAACCAGTATAAATTTTGTTCATTATCCCTTACAAACACAATTAAAACTTAATGCCAATTTTCTTTAAAAAAGTAACGAACTTGAAATGAAGATATACCAGCCCATGCCCTAAAATAATCACCTTCAGCGAATAGTTTGTGCTCTAGGTCTGATGGTGAATGATCAGAGCTTAGAATGTCAATATCCCCATCCTACATTTATAGCAAACATATAACAACATTTTTATTATTAAAAGTGCAAATATGGTGATGCAAGTGTATGGATGTTGAACTAACCATTAAGGCCTCCCAAAGTTTGTATGTTTGCTGCTTCGCAAACGGGTGACGCACACTTAAAACAAGTATCGCCATCCGGGATCTAGTCTGCTGTAAAGGCAAGATAATGGGGGTAGGTTTTAACAGTTATGCTATCACTGTTACTTTTTGCTTTTATTCCTAAGTTAACTATATGCATAACTGAGGAAGACTTATGTTTATTGGGGAAATTCATGTTGGATTTTGGGTAGAAGGTCCAACTAAATCATGTCATATCCATGTCACTTTTTTGTGTTAGATGCAGATCATGTTTTGTGTCAACCTGCTTGCTTGAATACATATTTACAAATATATCCACACACGCATATGTGTGTTTTCACTGATTTACACTTTTGTTTATTTAGGTATCGTAACTATTAAATATTATACTATACAAACAGTTCAGTTTCGAGTTTGCGAAGATGTTCCCAGTCCTACCCATTACTTTTACTCATTTCCATGCATGTATTCGTGTATTTTTTTTAATTGTTGATCGGTTCTGTTTAAACATAATGGAAAACATGAATAACATACCTGTTACAGCAGACAGGCCAGTAGAGAATCCAGTCAGAGATGCAGCCATTGAGTTCGACATACTTGTCAGGATGATCTGGTTCCTCCTTAGGGTGTAAGGTTATGATGGTGATGAACCGAAACTAGGGAGAGTTTCGATTAAGGAGAGAGAGCCGATTGTGATGTTATGAGGGTTGTGTAATTATCTAACTTGTGTAACCCTTTAACTCTCTAATAAGCTCATTATTTATACACCCAAGAGGAAACCTAATTAGTTAATAAGGGTAATATGGTCCATCAACAATTACCAACTAATTATTAATAGGTTACTAATATATTTTGATCTAATATAATATAAATGATTATAATGGCTAAAAGATTAAATATTATATTAATAATATATTTAACCTCACATTCTCCCACTTAGCCGAGTAATCATTTATCACGAGTATTAGATGAGCCTGGCCAGGAGTTAACACTCATTTTAGCCTTAAACCAAGAACTATAGCAGAGAAATACAGCCGTTGAATCATCATTCGACTCAGGACCCCCATTAGTCATACTATAGCCTCAATTTAAAACCTAATAGTTACGATCAAAATACGTATAAGCCCTTTAGCGTCTGATTTGTATTTATATTTGTCTATATGTCATTACACCGGCAGAACATATGTTAGAGACATACAAAATCAAACTGAGGAAATTTTATTAATTAAAACATAAGCTAGTACAATATGCCATTAAATAAGGTCTTTAGTAAGTCCCATATTCGATACATGTTCTTCGAAAACTTTAGGTGGGAGACCTTTAGTCATCGGATCCGCAAGCATATCTTTAGTACTAATATACTCAATACAAAGATTATTTTCCTCAACTCGTTCACGTACGAACAAATATTTTGTATCGAGATATAAACCAGCTCCAGTCGAACTGTTACTGTTCGAGAAACTAACGGCAGCTGAGTTATCACAGTAAAGCTTCAATGGTCTAGAAATGGAATTAACGATTTTGAGTCCAGTAATCAGATTTCTAAGCAACATTCCATGACAGGTTGCGTTGTAAACAGCAATGTATTCTGCCATCATTGTGGAAGTTGTAGTTAACTGTTGTTTATGACTCTTCCATGAGATAGGTCCGCCTGCTAACATAAAGATGTAGCCCGAAGTGGATTTCTTGTCATCTTTGCATTTAGCAAAGTCAGAATCAGAATAACCTACCACTTCTAAGTGATCACTTCTTCTATAAGTCAGTTTATAGTCTTTCGTCCCTTGCAGATATCTAAGGACCTTCTTAGCTGCTTTCCAGTGATCTAGGCCAGGATTAGTCTGATAACGACCTAGCATTCCAGCAATATAAGCGATATCTGGGTTAGTACAGACTTGAGCATACATCAGGCTCCCGACTACTGACGCGTAAGGTATCTGACTCATTTGCTCCTTTTCAACCTCTGTTGTCGGACACTGGAATTAACCAAAAACATCTCCCTTAACTTCTGGAGCGACTGAGGGTTTGCACTGTTGCATGTTGTAACGTGTAAGGACACGATCTATGTAAGTCTTTTGAGACAATCCTAAGATCCCTTTGTGTCTATCTCGGTGAATTTCGATGCCAATGACATAAGAATCATCTCCGAGATCCTTCATGTCGAAGTTATGCGAGAGTAACCGCTTCGACTCATGCAACATGTCTAAACTATTACTTGCCAATAGAATATCATCTATGTAAAGGACAAGTATAGTAAAGTTACTCCCACTCATCTTGAGGTAGGTGCATTGATCCACTTGATTCTTCATAAAACCTTGTCTCTTCATGACTTCATCAAACTTGAGGTACCATTGACGTGATGCTTGTTTTAACCCATAAATGGATTTCTTCAACTTACAGACTAGATGCTCCTGACCTTCAGGTTTAAAGCCTTCAGGTTGTTTCATGTAAACATCTTCGTCTAAGTCTCCGTTAAGGAAAGCAGTTTTGACGTCCATCTGATGCAGCTCTAAATCAAAATGAGCTACTAGGGCCATAACGATCCTTAATGAATCTTTACGAGAGACAGGTGAAAACGTCTCTTGATAGTCAATTCCCTCTTTCTGAGTGTAGCCCTTTGCAACCAATCTTGCTTTGTAGCGTTCAACGTTCCCATTCGGATCCAGTTTTGTTTTGAACACCCATTTACAACCTACAGGTTTGGCACCATTGGGTAATTCAACTAAATCCCAATCGTCATTTTTCTTCATGGATTCAAGCTCATCAATCATTGCTTTGTTCCATTCAGAAGACTGATCACTGCTAATGGCTTCATTATAAGAGATAGGATCATTGAGCTTTCCAGCATCCATTTCAGTCAGGTAGGTAACATAATCATCCCAATTAGTAGGCCTTCTTTGCCTAGATGACCTCTTGAGTTGATTATCGGGTTCAGCGTTGTCTTGGTTTTGAGCGTTTGATGTGCCTTCGTTATGAGGTATAATGGGTTCTGATTGTGGAGATGGAATTTGTGCAGTGGCTTCACGGTGCAGTTGCATGGGGTACAAGAGGAGTAAACGGAGTAATGGTAAGCGACGAGCCTCTCCCCCCCCCCCCCCCGCGTCTTGTACTTCTTGCAATTCTTCGTAAGGGTTGGTACTGCTCCCACTGACCTTGAAATCCTCCAAGAACGCAGCACGCTTGGTTTCAACAATACGGGTGACATGGGAAGGACAATAGAAACGATAACCCTTCGAATGATCATGATACCCGATAAAGAAGCAGGTAACTGTTTTAGGGTCAAGTTTCCTTAGGAAAGGATTATAGAGTTTTGCTTCAGCAATGCAGCCCCATACTTTCATATATTTAAGACTCGGTTTCCTTCCTGTCCAAAGTTCATAAGGAGTTTTAGGGACAGACTTAGAAGGAACTCTATTGAGTATATGAACAGCTGCTTTTAACGCTTCAGTCCAGAGCAATAATGGTAAATTAGTGTTGGCTAACATACTGCGCACCATGTTCATAAGGGTATGATTTCTTCGTTCAGTGACACCATTCTGCTGAGGTGTACCAGGCATGGTGTATTGGTTCACAATCCCCTGGCCTTTACAAAACTCATAAAATGGACCAGGAGCTTGACCCACATCAGTATGTCTTCCATAATATTCACCGCCTCTATCTGATCTCACAACTTTAATCTGACGATCTAATTGCTTTTCAACTTCAGCTTTATAATCTTTAAAAGTTGTTAGAGATTCAGACTTTTCCTTTATAAGATACAAGTACATGTAACGAGAATAATCATCAATGAAAGTGATAAATGAAGTATGTCCTGTTATACCAGCGATTTGATAAGGACCACTAATGTCAGTGTGAATGAGTTCTAATAAATTAGAGCTCCTAGTGGCACCTTTCTTATTCGCTAATGTCATTTTGCCTTTAAGACATTTGACACATGTTCCAAAATCAGTAAAATCGAGAGGAGGTAAGACTTCATCCTTTACGAGACGATTTAATCGTTCTCTTGAGATGTGGCCTAAACGTTGATGCCACAACATAGATGAAGTCTCTAAGTCTCGAACCTGTTTCATCTTTGTGAGTGATTCATTAATATTATATGACAACAAAGATTTGGAAAAATTATCATCTAGTTCTAATCTATAGAGACCACCATCCAGAATGCCAGTACCATAAACAACGGAATCATAGAGAATAGAGAGTTTGCAATGACCATGAGAAACGACAAAACCGTCCATGTCTAACTTTGGTCCTGATACAAGGTTCCAAGTTACCTCAGGAACATATAAGGTATCATAAAGTTTAATACATAAACCAGTTTTCAAAAATAATTGTAATGTTCCTATGGCCTTCACTTCTAATTCCCGATCATCCCCAACTTTAAGTGTTCTTTGGTTTCTTCCCAGCTTCCGGATTGTAAGGAATCCCTGAGTTGAATTGGTAACATGAACCATAGAACCAGAATCAAACCACCAAGAATTAGCAGGAACATTTAAATTAAAGGACTCAAGTATCATGAAAAAATCGTTACCTTTCTTAGCCAGCCACTCCTTGAAGTCAGGGCATTCCTTTTGCTTATGTCCTGTTTTCTTACAGAACTTGCAGTAGGGTTTGCCTAAGGAGTTCTTAGAGCTGGAAGGTGCACTTGTATGAGGATTTGGATTTGGCTTTTGAACCTTAGAAGCATCCTTTCTTTGATAATTGTGCTTCCCCTTCTTAGAGTTGGAGGTGGTGAAGTTAGCAACATCAGTAGTGCGATCCATCTTCATACACTCTTCCTCCTGCACGCACATAGCGATCAGCTCACTCATCGTCCATTTGTCCTTCTGAGTGTTGTAATTGATCTTGAATGCTTCATAGGACGAGGGAAGCGAAGTGATGATGAAGTGAACAAGAAAACCATCACTGATTTCCATCTCTAGGCCCTTCAGCTTATTGGCCATGTCATGCATCATCATGATGTGGTCACGAATGCCGCTCCTCCCATCATACTTAGTTTTCACCAGCTTGAGGATAAGAGTACTAGCGTGTGCTTTTGATGTTCCCTTGAATTGATCCTCCACAGAAGCCAAATAGGTTTTAGCATCTTCAGAATCAGGAATGGCTCCTCTAATTGAGTTATGAATGGACTGCTTCATGAACATGAGAGACATGCGGTTACACCTAGTCCATTTATCATGAACTATCTGCTCAGCAGCAGTACTTTGAGTAGTAAGGTCCGCTAGCTTATTCTCTCTTAGAGCATAATCAAAGTCCAGCAGTCCAAGTGTAAGCATGAGGGCATCCTTCCATGCAGCAAAGTTATCACCAGTCAAAGGTGGAATCCCCTGATTTGGTGCTGATAGTGGAAAAAAGATGAGCGAATTATGATACTAAGAAGAAAATCTTAACGTGATCTAAGGGCATGTTATACTAAGGCAGGCATAAGTAATGACCATTTTAATTATGAAGCTGTGATATTGTCTATTACTAACATCAAAATAATAGACTTAGTTAAAAAAATTCTACTTAAACGAAGACAAATCAGCTTTGGCCAGAAGTGTAATCATTTAAGTATGTGTGCAAAGTAAACGTGACAAATCAGCTTTGGCCAGAAATGAGACAATCACTTTAGTTATGCACTCGTCAAGTATGCTAAACATAAATGAATTAAATCAGCTTTGGCCAGAATTAAGACATTTCACGTTTGTAATGCATACTCAACATAGCTTTTATAATACTTGAACAATAAATAGATGTATTAAATCAGCTTTGGCCAGAATTAATACATCAGAAGCTCATTCAAGTTAAGCTATTTTGGTTTTGTAAAACATTATCCGATTCTGATTAATTAAGCAATTAGGTATTTACAAAACCAAGTATTTAATAGCAAACCACCTGTTAGCGCGGGGTTCGGGGCGGAGCCCCGAGCTAAATTTTAGTTCACATGAAACAGCCTAAAATAATGAGGTTTCGAGTTGGGTCTTGAGTCAGGTCTCGACTGAGTTATGAGATCTCGAGTCAGTTATGAGGTCTCGAGTCGCAACCTGTTGTCTCGAGTCGGAACCATGGTCTCGACTATCACATTTCATGAGATCTCGAGTCAGTTATGAGGTCTCGAGTCGCAACCACGGTCTCGAGTTGTGAAGATTATGGTCTCGAGTCGCAACCTTATGGTCTCGAGTTGTGACCTTATGGTCTCGAGTCGAGACCTTTGTCTCGAGTTATAAAGATTTAAGCCCTTATGATTTCGAGTCAAGACCTTGTGGTCTCGAGTCGAGATCTGTTGGTCTCGAGTTGTGAAGATTTAAGGACCTGATGATTTCGAGTCGAGACCTTATGGTCTCGAGTCGAGACTGATGGTCTCGAGTCGTAATCTAATGGTCTCGAGCCCACTGTTAATAGCTGTTTATTGTGCTAATAACTGAAAATTCGAAATTTTAGGGATTGTGGGATAGTATTTCCTGTTTTATTGTTGATCTAAACTTATCAAAAGATTTCGAAAATAATAACTGATTATCTATTAACAGTTTTCGAAGATTTTAATAGATAAAATTCAGATCAAAATCAGTAAAAACACCCACTAACCCAAATTATATTCCAAAATTTAAGGAATTTTCGAGTTTTCTTAGAACAATATGATGAACCCTAAAAATTAAAACATAATCTGGGATCCGAAACCTTAAATTTTAGACTTTTATTAACAGATTTCGGATATTAAGGTTTGCCCATTATAGTCTCGAGTCAATTTATCAAATTATACTTTTCCGAAAATAGGGATTTCGGCAACAAGGACTCGAAACAGCCGTGACATATATGGCTTTAAAAACTTTTCTGTTTTCCAGATTATGATCCCAGAATGATGGATACGAAAACAGAACTGATTTATCAACATATGCTCTGATACCACATGTTGATCAGTTCTGTTTAAACATAATGGAAAACATGAATAACATACCTGTTACAGCAGACAGGCCAGTAGAGAATCCAGTCAGAGATGCAGCCATTGAGTTCGACATACTTGTCAGGATGATCTGGTTCCTCCTTAGGGTGTAAGGTTATGATGGTGATGAACCGAAACTAGGGAGAGTTTCGATTAAGGAGAGAGAGCCGATTGTGATGTTATGAGGGTTGTGTAATTATCTAACTTGTGTAACCCTTTAACTCTCTAATAAGCTCCTTATTTATACACCCAAGAGGAAACCTAATTAGTTAATAAGGGTAATATGGTCCATCAACAATTACCAACTAATTATTAATAGGTTACTAATATATTTTGATCTAATATAATATAAATGATTATAATGGCTAAAAGATTAAATATTATATTAATAATATATTTAACCTCACATTAATGTCTTGCATTATGCATACATTTTGTTGTTTACGTCCAGCTTGCGGTATTTGCATATAATAATGTATATATGTGTGGGTGCTCAGGGGGCAAAAGTGAAAGTGCACTAATTTTATTGTTATTTTACTAATTTCGTGAAAATAATGTTAAAAGAGGGGGATGGTTAATCATGCATCATGTGGTGGCGTTGATAGCCGAAAGACAAGGGAATACATGCACTAATTAGCCTTTGTCTTAATTGCCGAAGGTCTCACTGGAAGCAGCTTCTTTATTCATACGGGGTAAAGGTAAGGCTGTCTATATCTTACGCTCCTCAGACCCTGCCATAGTTTTGCTATTGGTGGGATTTACCGAGTATGATGATGATGATTTCTTAAAAAAAATACTCATTGTTCTAATTATTATTTGTTTTCAGGACTATAGTAATTGTGTTTTTTAGTCATTATTTCTTTAAAAAAATAGTCATTGTTCTAACTATTATTTGTTTTGAGGATTATAGTGATTGTTTTGCCTTATCTAACAAACTATAATTGATACCAGCCGAATTAAATGTATTATGGTGTCAACAACTTATTTCACGAAAAAAAAAAAACAAAAAAAAAAAAAAAAAACAATGAGAGAGAGATAGAGAAGTAGCATCTTTAACTCCATATGGGTATGTCTTCAAGATTTGAGCCTTTTCTTTCGACATTATCATATGTGTGCATGTCTCATGTCCAATAATATCCTTTTCAAGATCTTCTTATGTGTTGACCATGATGGACCCCAAGCGACTTAATAATTGAATGATTATTTTTTTTAAAGTTATAGGAAACATTTCTGTTGATAATTATAATTTACTTAAACTATTACTTATTATATAATGATCATACATATTTCTTAAACTATTTATCATAGACGAGGTAAATGATAACATTCACGTAATAGTGATATTTATTAGATTACGCAATCGTATTAGAGACCTAAGAATCTAGGTCGATACCTTTTTAGACCATGTGTAGTGGTACACATTAATAATGTCCCCACCCTTGAGTGTTCTGCGACACGTGACAGTCCAGTCAACAAAGTGGCATTATGAGGCGTTTTTCATAAGGCTATAAGGTGTGGTCATGACCCTCAAGGTCATCATGACCCTCCACATCAGCGTTATGTCACCCAAAACCACTATTTTCTAATCCATCATCCAAAACCACTACCCTAAAAGTGTGGTCATACCCAAACCACTATTTTCTTATTTTAATTTATTATTGTGAAATTAAATAAAATATTGAAAAAAGGAAAGGAGGCTCATGGTTGTCATGATTTAATCCATTCCAACCATGGTGGATGAGGCAAAGGGGTGGTGTAGCAATCCTGAATCCATTAATGGTCCTATGTGCCATTGATGACTCAACCTATGCCCCCCACACTCTTTAGCCTAAATGGGTGTAGTAGGATAATGCCCCATAATGCCCAAAGCAATCATTACCTAATTATTATTTTTTTTCAAATTAACACTAATAATATTTTATTAAATAAATAAAATTACATTACATAAATAATAAAACACAAAGACATAATACTATTCATCCTAATTTTTATCTTCGCTTTTAGTCATTCTCGTCATCTTCGTCTTCCTCGTCATCCGATTCTTCCTCACCCTCGTTTGATGTTGTAAGTGAATGTTTTTGTAATAATAATTTGCAATGGATGACGAGGAGGTGAGGAAATTCATTTTTTATATAAAATGGGGTGTAAAAGATTTGTTGTTTGATTTTGTAAGTGAATGTTTTTGGTTTTGGTTTGTATAAAATGGGTGAATGTTGTTGGTATATATATTTATATAAGTTGATTAAAGGGGAAAAAAATAAAAGAGTCGTTACATCTGACCGTTGCAACAGTCTAATTGGCCAAGACAAATTGAACAAGGCGTGGAAAAAATGTAACAACCCGCACTTTCGTGCGTTGTTACCACTCGATATACTCGTTACGCCTAGCACCAGAGATTCGGATCATAATGTAACTATATCGTATATATCGCTATTCGAAGGATAATCGCATATTTTCGAAATACAATGTCACTATACTACACTATTATCACACTAACACTCACGGAGGCATTGAGTGAGGACCTATTCTACCCTCCTCAGTGGCCGTGATGTGTCGAGCATAAAACAATTAACGCTAACAAAGACTCTCGGGTGAGTGCTATAACTCCAGTCGTCGTGACGATGATGACAATACGAGTGAATGGTACCCCGTCAGTCATTGTGGCACAACTCGCGATAACGTTCACAATGACGTCGAGAGAGGACCTATACTACCCTCCTTGATGGCCGTGAAACGTCGCTTATAATCGCACACTCGAAACAGAAACCGATTGATAAGTATCGAAACTTTGGAATATGGCTACGTAAATACGACCCTTAGTTATATATATATATATATATATATATACATATATAATGATAATATAAATTAATTATGGAAAGAACGTACTTCGAAATCCATCAAAACGATCGAAAACGGAGAATTCCATCTCATCGGAGTGGCCATCCGGACGGATAGCCACCTGGACGGATGGGCTATCCGGACGAATAGCAATCCGCACGGATAGCAATCCGCACGGATAGCAATCCGCACGGATAGCAATCCGCACGGATGGGCTATCCGCACGGACGGGTCATCCGCGCGTGCGGGCAATCCGGACCAGAACCCCTTCTTCTCTCTGTTGCCTATAAATACCATGTCACATCACTTGAACAGTGATGTGACAGCTCCTACTCGACCAAACACGCTCAGGACCCTTTTCTCTCGATTTCTTCGCGATTCCGGTAAGATTTCAACCTAAAACTTGTACCTCTACAATCTACACTCAATTCTACATCATTCTATCTTTCAAAACTCAATTTCTAACCGTGAAATCTGCGGATTTGATGCGTTTTGAGGTGATGTCACCAAGAGTTCTTATGCACTTCCAGTTGTGACCTCATCCCACCATGAACGACTCAGATCTGGGTGATTTCCACAGGTTTTGGTAACGAATCTCGCTTAATTCTAAGTGTTTACCCAAGGAACTGTGCGATTTCGAGTTAACCATGAAGAACCATCACGAACGACCAGATCTGATGGAACGGGGTGATTCCCGGCCATTAGAGCGGGTCGGGGTTGACGGGACTTCAAGTGTTAGTGCGAGATTACACTGTCCCGGTAACTTTACACGTATTCCTTCCGTCAAACACTCAGAAACAGTAGTTAGAATGCGAAACAGACGTGTTGTCCGCACGGATAACATGTAATCCGCACGGATAACATGTAATCCGCACGGATAACATGTAATCCGCACGGATAACATGTCATCCGGACGGATACATGTCATCCGGACGGAATACATGTCATCCGGACGGAATACATGTCATCCGGACGGATGACGCTTATTCGAACGAATGACAATCCGCACGAACCACCACTTATCCGTACGGATGACACATTATCCGCACGGATCACACATCATTCGCACGGATCACCTGTTATCCGGACGGATAACATGTCATCCGGACGGATGACTTGTCATCCGGACGGATAACATGTCAATCGCACGGATGAGCACCATTCGACCAAGTGAGTGACTTTTCAAGGCTAGTCTCGCTTAACCGTACATCGTTTACTCTATTCTCCAAGGATCGACACTGACGTACTCGCAACCGACTCAATCAAGCTGTATTCTCGCTAAATACGCACTGTGAGTATACTTGACCCCTTTTTACTCAAATTTTGGGTGTAACATACGTTTCTAACAGATCGAACTTATCAAACGAAATATTCAATCAATCGAACTATCACTTGCGAATAACTGTTATGCATAGATATACGTGATGCTAGTTGCATATGTGCTAGGGCTTATACTCGCGACGTCCCACCACGACTAGTATAGTACTATTGCGCCCGACGGGGTCTAGTTATGCCATCGTACATTCGAGCATCGAGGACTTAGTTGGTAGTATCAGTTTTGTGAGTATATATGTCGTGTATTACGCTTATGCATATGGAAATTCGCTACACTTTTTATCTATTATGCTACTTATCAAACCTGTATACTCGCCAATACTTTTGTATTGACAAATATTTTAACGTATGTTGCAGGTTAGATCGCAGGCTATATCAAATCAAGCTAGGAAGTCTAGAAACTCAACTAAAATCTAGGTTGTCGGATTTGTATTGTTCGAGAGGACAAGAAATCTGTGATAACTTATGTGATTGTATTATTTGTTAGTATGGGATAACGAATGTATTAAATATTATCGCAACATAGTTGTTATGGATTCTCTTGAGCAATCTGATTCGCCTAGTGCCGCGCCCCGATGATTCCGCCATCGGTTGGGGTGTGACAGATTGGTATCAGAGCCATAACTATAGGGAATTAGGTCAGACTCGACCTAGTCCGGGTCGACGTCTTAGAAATTGACCTAGTCTATAGTCTAAGTACCAACAGGCCGACTCGTACGAACCCAGTGGGGTTTGTATCGGGCTTACTTGATACTCTCGATCGAAATCGCTAAAAGCTACAACTTTGTGTGAATACCGCGTACTACAACTTCACACGAAGAAGCCTTTCCTAAGGCTGAAATACTACTTAGCCTTTCCTAAGGCCGACACAATACACCTGTTTTCGAAAATACTCGCATAACGAAACCGAGCGATCCAGTCAAGATCAGGTGTGAAAACCAAGAACTCTCGACGGGATTGCTCACTCAGCGCATTTTTCTAGCACGAGAACCTTTCATCGAGTTAGGAGTGACATCCACATCTCGACGAAAGTCTCCATTTCAAAATCTAGTGGAACTCACGAATTCATTCGACGAGCATAACCACAATTAGGAACCAAGCTGTTAAGTCAGGGGTGAAACCCGTACCTTGATAAGCCGTTCCACTCTCTAAATTGGTTTTCAAAAGCTCTCACCAAGGACTCGACTATTGCAATAACTCGAGCCACGCGATGACTAGGAAGACGAATGCCATGAGCTGCATCCCAGTGGAAGCATGGAGTCTTCTAGGTCAACGCTCGCATGCTCGAACTTGTTAGATATAGTTGGGTTACCTTGGTTAGTCGACGCCTAAACACCCAAGGCACTCTACCAAACGACTCGCCGATTTTACAAATGATTGGGACTTATCTACGTTTTGAAACTTTACGCTTTATCGATTTCTTGATTTAACGTTTTCACTCCCTATTTTATAAACGCACAAATCGCACAGCCATCGCAATCTAAAACGAAACCCGAATATTCGCAACAAAACTAATGCATAATCTATCGCCTTCGCTATCGTTATCTCACCTCAACGCGTCCTCGCTTATTCTAAATCGACCTTTATGAGTATGATTACAAATTTCATATATATAAATACATCTATATATACGTATAAACAAACAAGTCATTGTGTGAGAACTTAGGAACTTCGTGTCTCCTATATGGCTCCTATGTGATTTACATTACTATTATACTATCGCAACAAGTTTGAACGCGCTCAAATCGCAACGCAAACTCAAAAATCATTATGATCGAATCTCATTCCAAGTCTCTTCCTGTCTAGATGCCTTCCAACGACTCTACCTCGAGACGAACAGCTAGGAGAAGAGCCAAACGAAGTGTCGATAAGAGGATTGCATCACTTGTGACTAAGGAAGTGAGTAAGCTTATTCCTCGAATTGCCGCTCAAGTGCACTCTCTCAGCAACTCTCGAGCCTCGGAAGACTCCAAGACGGAAGCGCCGCAATCTACTTTTCTCTACAAACACTTCAAAGCCTGTGACCCGATGGAATTCACAGGTGAAGGAGGTGTTTCTCAACTACTCCAGTGGTTCGATTCTATCGAAGTTACCCTTCGTCAAAGCGGGTGTCCCGATAGTTTCCGTACTACTTGCGCTACCGGAGTATTTCAATCTCGAGCACTCGGCTGGTGGACCGCCGAACGTAACAAACGTGGGATCTCCGCAGCTTACGCCCTCACTTGGGATGAGCTGAAGGAACTCATGAAGAAAGAGTACTGTCCCCCTTACGAAATCCAGAGACTCGAAAGCGAATTTTGGGAAATCAAGCAAAACAAAGGTGACAATGTTGGCTACACCGCAAGGTTCAAACAGCTTAGCATAATCTGCCCAAGCCAAGTCAACACCTCGGAAAAAGCCATTTCGAAGTATATTCGCGGCTTGCCTGAGTGTGAGGGTGATTTTGTCGAAGCTGCAAGACCTGCTACTATCGAAGAGACATACCGCTTAGCCGCAGAAATCAACAACAAACGATTCATGGAAGGGTTATTCTCAAGGAATCCTGTCAAGCAAGCTCATCAAGCAATCGCCATTAATTCTTCAGGCGAACATGTTGACGATCCTTCTGATGAATCTACTGACGAATCTTCTGATAAGTCCGCTGGCAGTTCTTCTAACGAATCTGTTAACGATTCTTCGGACGAATCTGCCGACGGATCTTCCGATAAATCAGCCAAAGATTCTGCAAGTGAGTCCTCAGACGAATCCTCCAACGACGACACTTCTTCGCAAGACACCGAGAAACCCAGCCGCAAGCGAAAGACTTCAAGTCCGAGCTCATCAACCACCGAACTGCTGCAACCGAAACCTCTTCAAACAGTTCCGGTATTCCCAAAACGAGCATACACTGGAGCTCATCCTCAGTGTTACTCGTGTACCTATCATCATCAAGTTGGGGCTGACTGTCGCTATTGCAATAACTGCAACCGTTACGGTCACTTCACCCACAGCTGTCGCGTCGAACCGTGAACTCAACAACAGCTCCAGCAAAAGTCTTCAGCATCAAGTACCTAGCAAGCGTAGGATAAAGTTGTAATGATACGATTTTCGACGTTTATTTCTAAGCTTTGAACCTACTCTACTACTCAATGTTGCCCTCGTATTCTCTTTCACTCTCTAATCGTCGCACTTAGACTAGATTCACACGCATACTATATACTATATCACGAAATAATGTGTTTTACCCTCACTACACTTTTAGAACGAGGTACGATAAACGTGCAAGGAACGATTAATCGCGGGTGCACACGGGATTACTTGGGTCAGTGCACGGAGATCGTAGTGAAATTCAAAGGTGCCATAGCGTTTTGACAAAAGGTGACACCAAAACACGGGATGAAAGTAGTAGGGGTCGGGCAAGGTGTGCTTTATCATACTACCAAATTTCCGTGAAGAAAGTGCCACGTGGAGTTGAACGTTATTAGACCTATTATACTATTGAGATTATTTTCGACACACTACATTCAATCGCAAGGCGTAACAACTGAAATTGCATCAACGCAAGACTGGTCGTAAGTCTATAGCAATCAATCTCATCAAGCACATTAACGCTCACGACATTGTCGGGTGAGGACCTATTCTACCCTCCTCGATAACTGTGATGCGTCGCAACGTAACGTTAAGTTTATTCGAAACAAAACCCGACTAATCGCAATCGCTTGTCATCTGTATCTCGCAACCTCTATCGCTTATTATGTGGATCTATATCGCTTGCTGTGTATCAATCTATCGCTACCGCCTACCGTTATCTGTGATATTCGTGTTAGGTTAGCACGCATGACCTCGCTTCACGAGATGAAGCTCATATGGTTAAAGCAGGGTGTTTTAGTCATATCAGCGACCTTTCGTGGAAAAAGGCCATGTGGGGTCTAATGTTAGTCAAACTCTGTGGTGTTAATCAATCGAATCGAACCGCGTAAATCGAACTACATACCTCCATCGCTTGCAACGCAACAACTACCGATTATTGTAATTCGTTTATCGTCGCCGTTATTACTGGTATTGTGTTGTGTTATTCGCTAAATCGCTTATCGTTTATCGTGTATAGTCTACCATCTATTCGTGTATCACGTATCGCTCACTTGATGTTCACCGTAGTCTATGTGACATTAGCACACATGACACCGTTTCACGAGGCGAAACTAACCTGATTAAACGTGGTGTTTCACCATGTTAGCAACCTCTCGTGGAAACGTGCCATGTGGGTGTAATGTGGAATCTAATCGCAAACACCCTATTCGCTTGTCGCTCGACACCTACCCAGACACGACACAGAAATGTTTCGTGTCATCAGGCTACTCGCGCACGCTGCTACAACTACGTTCGTAATTCAGCTCGACGGCTTAACTTATTCGATTCTATCTTATACTCGGTCTGACTTTCTATCGATCGGGCCGAGTAAGCGAAATTCTATCCATGTCGCATCGGCACCCATGACACCGCCTCACGAAACGAAAGTAATATGGGCAAAACATGGTGGATACGCCGCTGGTACTTCCTATATATAAGTGTTTTAAGCATATTAACGAACTTTCGTGGGAAAGTGCCAAGTGGGGCCCGGTGATCAACTACATTTTGTACTATTAAAACTTGTTTTATAAAAATTTTGATTTAAAACCGGTGGGCAAAGTGAAATTTCCTCACAACGTGGAGATAACATCGAATCAGCTTAACTCCATGTCCAAGAAAAGTTTCATAAGCCCAAGTTTTCCTTAAAGCTTTTACAACATTCAAACGAAATCCTTCTTAAGACATTGGTTCGACATCGAGTTCAGCTTGAACCCATGCCGTAGGAGAGTTTTCGTAACTTCAGTTTCATCTTCGAATCCCTTAGCATGTTTAAAACCTAAAACTTCCTTGCAACATTGGTTAACATCGACTCAGTTGACCTTATGTTAAGAGGAAAATTTTCAAAATTCCATCCTAAATTCCTTTTCAAATATCTAAAAATAAACGTTTCTCGTAACGTTGGAGAGACCTTTTCAAGCCCTTTAAAAGATTTCAATCGCATCGAACTAACGAATTCTTCGCAACACGAAGTACTTAGAACGCCAACTCGTGGGATATTACTTCTGACTTTTACGCCGCCTTCTCGCTATCGCAATCGATCTCTCTTATTCGAAACGTTCTCGCTGTCAACTTACGATCAAATCACTCGCTGTATCGCTACTCGTACAAGATCAACTCTTAGAAGTCTACCTATTGGATTAATTTCGGGACGAAATTTCCTAAAGTAGGGGAGACTGTAACAACCCGCACTTTCGTGCGTTGTTACCACTCGATATACTCGTTACGCCTAGCACCAGAGATTCGGATCATAATGTAACTATATCGTATATATCGCTATTCGAAGGATAATCGCATATTTTCGAAATACAATGTCACTATACTACACTATTATAACACTAACACTCACGGAGGCATTGAGTGAGGACCTATTCTACCCTCCTGAGTGGCCGTGATGTGTCGAGCATAAAACAATTAACGCTAACAAAGACTCTCGGGTGAGTGCTATAACTCCAGTCGTCGTGACGATGATGACAATACGAGTGAATGGTACCCCGTCAGTCATTGTGGCACAACTCGCGATAACGTTCACAATGACGTCGAGAGAGGACCTATACTACCCTCCTTGATGGCCGTGAAACGTCGCTTATAATCGCACACTCGAAACAGAAACCGATTGATAAGTATCGAAACTTTGGAATATGGCTACGTAAATACGACCCTTAGTTATATATATATATATATATATACATATATAATGATAATATAAATTAATTATGGAAAGAACGTACTTCGAAATCCATCAAAACGATCGAAAACGGAGAATTCCATCTCAACGGAGTGGCCATCTGGACGGATGGGCAATCCGCACGGATAGCAATCCGCACGGATGGGCTATCCGCACGGACGGGTCATCCGCGCGTGCGGGCAATCCGGACCAGAACCCCTTCTTCTCTCTGTTGCCTATAAATACCATGTCACATCACTTGAACAGTGATGTGACAGCTCCTACTCGACCAAACACGCTCAGGACCCTTTTCTCTCGATTTCTTCGCGATTCCGGTAAGATTTCAACCTAAAACTTGTACCTCTACAATCTACACTCAATTCTACATCATTCTATCTTTCAAAACTCAATTTCTAACCGTGAAATCTGCGAATTTGATGCGTTTTGAGGTGATGTCACCAAGAGTTCTTATGCACTTCCAGTTGTGACCTCATCCCACCATGAACGACTCAGATCTGGGTGATTTCCACAGGTTTTGGTAACGAATCTCGCTTAATTCTAAGTGTTTACCCAAGGAACTGTGCGATTTCGAGTTAACCATGAAGAACCATCACGAACGACCAGATCTGATGGAACGGGGTGATTCCCGGCCATTAGAGCGGGTCGGGGTTGACGGGACTTCAAGTGTTAGTGCGAGATTACACTGTCCCGGTAACTTTACACGTATTCCTTCCGTCAAACACTCAGAAACAGTAGTTAGAATGCGAAACAGACGTGTTGTCCGCACGGATAACATGTAATCCGCACGGATAACATGTCATCTGGACGGATACATGTCATCCGGACGGAATACATAGATATACGTGATGCTAGTTGCATATGTGCTAGGGCTTATACTCGCGACGTCCCACCACGACTAGTATAGTACTATTGCGCCCGACGGGGTCTAGTTATGCCATCGTACATTCGAGCATTGAGGACTTAGTTGGTAGTATCAGTTTTGTGAGTATATATGTCGTGTATTACGCTTATGCATATGGAAATTCGCTACACTTTTTATCTATTATGCTACTTATCAAACCTGTATACTCGCCAATACTTTTGTATTGACAAATATTTTAACGTATGTTGCAGGTTAGATCGCAGGCTATATCAAATCAAGCTAGGAAGTCTAGAAACTCAACTAAAATCTAGGTTGTCGGATTTGTATTGTTCGAGAGGACAAGAAATCTGTGATAACTTATGTGATTGTATTATTTGTTAGTATGGGATAACGAATGTATTAAATATTATCGCAACATAGTTGTTCTGGATTCTCTTGAGCAATCTGATTCGCCTAGTGCCGCGCCCCGATGATTCCGCCATCGGTTGGGGTGTGACAAAAAAGAACGCCAAAAGAAATTTTTTTTAAAATAACGCCCAAGGAGCGGTTGACCGGCGTTTTAGGGCGTTTTTTTGAGAAAACGTCAAAAACTCCCCACTACCAGTGGTGTTAAAGGCATTTCTTAAACTATTTATCATTTGACCTAAGAGTCTTTTGTTTGGACTGATCCTTGCAAGAAGAGTGGAATTCTCAAGATGGGGCATTAACTTTGATTGGTTAGAGGTATTTTTAAGGGTTAAGACACATAGGTTCTGTTTGTTTTTTGCTAGAAGCACTTCAGAACCACTTATGTCTGCGCCGCGCAGACCACGCGCAGACATAAGGGTCTGCAGCTTGTTTGATTTTCAGAAGTCTTTTCATTAAAAAACATCTGCTTGGCCTCTTTTTCGCGCAGACATAAGCACAAGTCTTCTGGCCTCTTCAAATCACTTCTCCAAACCCTAAAAAAAGAAACACCAGCTCCACCTCCGCACATCATCTCCTCTCCACCATCTCCACCACCGCACATCATCTCCGGCGCCGCAACCAGCTCCGACGACCCACCCCAGCTCCGACGACCTACCCCAGCCACTCGACAACCCACCCCGCCCAGCCCTGTTCGCGGGTCACAAGTCGCTGCTACAGCTCGCTGCTACATCTCTGTAATCGCTGCTACATCTCCGTAATCGCTGCTACATCTCGCTGCTACATCTCCGGCTACAACAACATCGACCACAGGTTCAGTCGCGGCAAGAGTGGTGGTGATGTGTGCCGCCACCACCAAGAGTGGTGGTGGCCGGTTGTTTTCTTCGTCGGAGCTAAAAGAGACGAGATGGTGAGGGGTGTTGCAGGTGGGTGTCGCCGGAAAGAGGGCCGTCGGTCGGCTGGAACAATCGCCGTCGGCCGGTGTATCACCGGTCCGACATCGAGCAGGGAAAGGGGAGGGGTGTTTGTGAGCATCTGATTGTGAATATGGAATATGAGGCTCTGTGTTGTTTTGTTTGTATATGATCGAGAGAGTGTGGATGATGAAGGGCAGAGAGAGAGAGAGATCGAGGGAGGAGAGAGAGATCAGTGTGTGTTGTGTGTGTGAGAAGGGCTTTTGTAGAAGTAAAAAACAAACCCCCTTCTCCTTGCAGACTGCAGACATTTGGTCCACCTCTTCTTCTGCAGATGTGGTCCGCAGACTGCAGACCTTTTCTCGCAGAAAAAACAAACAGCACCATACTCTCTAAACCTATTCCTAAAATTATATCATTGTCTATTATAGGACTAGAACCCTCAACCACCTAGAACAAACACCCTTTACTAGTTCCGATAGATTACAAGCACTTTGTTTGTTAGAGTTGGTTCCAGTGGTGGACCCAAAAATTATTTTTTGAAAGTGCGAACGAGGGTTTAGCCAAATTTTCAAAGAGTGCGATCGTGATTTTGCCATATAAAATACACTAATATTTTCAAAGGATGCCTCCATCCACTCTACCTAGTTCCGCCCCTGGTTGGTTCCATCTCAATCTCTTCCTCATTCATTTACGATATCAGAGCAACAATAGCATTTTGAAAAATGGCAAAAAAAAAAAAAAAAAAAAAAGCCACCCACATGACAACCATAGATTAATCGTTTACTTGACATTGTATCTGGCGAAAGAGAGCGAGTCCATCCATTTGGGTCCTACTACACCATTTAGTTAAAAAAAACCAATACAATATTATTATTGACAAAGAATTACAGCTAATTAACTTCTTTCAAAACTTTTTTATATTTTACAAAATATATTCACCATTTTAATTTTTTTTGGAGTTAATTATTGCTTTCGTCCATATGGTTTGTCAAAAATCCCTATTTCAGTCTATTAGTTTAAAAATTACGATTTCAGTCCCTGTGGTTTCACTTTCGTAACCATTTCAATCCATTATTCTGTTAAGTACATGAACTGAAATGGTTACGAAAGTGAAACCACAGGGACCGAAATCGCAATTTTTAAACTAATGGACTGAAATAGTGATTTTTGACAAACCACAGGGACGAAAACAGTAATTAACTCTTTTTTTTGTAACATTAGGAAGGATGCCATGTGTCGATTGCTGATTGATTCCTACCATTTGTATCAAGGCCGGCCCGGAGAGGGTGCGGGGTGGCCGCGGCACATGACCCAAACCCTCGAGAGGCCCAAATCTTTTTAATTTTATATAAAATGTAAGTTATGTAAGCTAGAATATATATGCACTGAAGCGATAAATGACACAAACAAGCTCTTGTTGGGGTGGTTACACTAGTTTTTTCCCAATTAGGTGTTGGTAGAAAAAATATTACCAAAATACGTGGCTTGAAAAATATTTACAAAAATGAGTATTTTCTTGTATTTGTTTATTTTTAACCTATCTATTATTATCATTGTTATTTATATTTTTAATTTTTTTAATCAAGCAATTTATCATTGCTTTTTTAATATTACTAGTTTTTTACTATCGCCGCGTTACGACGAACGTCTTTTGTTGTTTAGTTTGTGTTTACATGTGTTTTGAAATTACTACGAGCGCGTTGCGCACAGAAACCGTTGACAAGCATAAAAAGAAAATATAGAAAAAACACTAAAGGATAACCAAAAAAGTTGTATGGTAATAATGTTGTTTGTAGGAAACCTGTGGTCAGAGATAAGCAAATGATATTGGGTACCTGTACTGAATTTCCCGAACCGAAAGATCTTAAGTACCAAATCGGTACGACTTTTGGCGTTCCTGATACCGGTTCGCTACCGTTTTTTACCTTCATATACCGGTACCGTAACTGGTATTTTCGGTACCAGTACCGATTCGGTATTAGTTGGCACCGAGCTCATCCCTACCCCTGAAACTAAAAAAAGAAATCATTAAAAGTTGAAGAAAATCAACAAAAAAAGTTGAACGATACCGTTGTTGTTCGTACGACACCCGTGATCAGGGATGAGCAAATGGTATCGGGTAGCAGTACCGAATTTCCCAAACTAAAAGATTTTTAAAATCAATTCGATACCGACTTTTGGTGTTTTCTGTACCAGGCTGGTGTCGGTTTTTACATTCATGTACAGATAACCGTAGTGGTATTTTCGATACCAGTACCGGTTGACACAAGCTTATCTAACTTAAAAAGTAAAAAAGATAATAAAAATTATTAAAAAAAAACTATATATACATTATTATAACCTTTTCTACTGTTCAAAACATTGATTTATTAATAATATATATATATGTTTTAACTGAGTGTAAAAACGTAATTTTAAAGTGGATATAAAATAATAAACTGGTTGGTCCAATGGGTATTGCTCGCCGCCTATTTGAACCAATGGCAGAGAAACACTATTCCAGGGCAAAAATGTAATTTTAAAGTGTGAATAAAATAATAAACTGGTTGGTCCAATGGGGAGGGGCGGCCGCCCATTTGAACCAATGGCAGGGTGATACTATTCCCTGTCATGTGATTTCATTGCTTCTACTGTTTCTTTTCTTCAATTATTAGGATAATAATAGGATAATGCTATTTTTTTGTTACTGTTCAAAACGTTGGAGAATTAATATATAGGAGAATTCTTTAATTAACTCATTACAGGTTTTTTTTTCATTTTTAACTAACTTATTATTATAGTTTTTTAATTAAAAGGGATTTTGTTTTTTTTTAATTGAAAGGGATGTATTTTAATAAACTTATTATAGATTTTTGTTTTTTTAATTAAAAGTTTATATTATAAAAAATGTGGCAACAACAAGGTTGTTTCTTAAATAAGTATACGGTTGATTCTTATTTTTCAAAGGAATAATGGATTTAATAATCTAAACTATTAGTCGTTAGCCGGCAACGGTCCCAACTTTAAAAATAACCAGTGATGATCCCACCTTTTCACATATTGTAAACTAATGGACCTTTACTAACATAACCTGAATTTCTTTTTGTTCACTTATCGTTTTCGGTTTAGTAAAGGTCCATTGGTTTACAATATATGAAAAGGTGTGACCACCACTAGTTATTTTTTAAGTTGGGAGTGTTGTCGGCAAATAGCTAATAGATAGGATTATTATAATCCATTATTCCTTTTTCAAATCGTTCTTTCAGCTTTAAAATAAAAAATATATATAATGGTCCAGTGGTGGATATAGCATCACAATATACTGTCATTTACAAAGCAAAAAAATTGTATTAGGGTTTTTATTTTTTGAACGGCAACTTTCATTTAAAACCGGCACCTAGAAAGACGCTAGGCCCAAACAAACAACACCGCTTACAAACAAAACCTACACCAATCCGACCAACCTATCGATTTACATGAAGATCTGTTTTTAATACACAATTACCCAAGCGATTTTATGTCTTCAATCACTTTGGCCGGATTAATCTCCTTGTTAGAAAAGATGAGCTCGTTTCTCGCCTTCCAAACGCACCAATATGCCGTCATGATGATCCCAGACAACACTTTGTTTTTTATCTGCCCCAGATTAGCACCTTTGTGAATGAGGAGCAAATCCCGAACTGAAAAACGCAAAAATAGGCGATATCCCACACCATGTGCTAACAAACGGCCATACTACCGTCACAAATTGGCATGAAGTAAACAAATGCTCGCTTGATTCCTCATATTCGCCACAAAAGCTACAAGTCAATGTGCCTACATCGATATTCTGATTACTCAACGCCACTTTTGTCGGTATCCGATCCCTCTTCGCCTTCCACACAAAAATATTAACTTTCTTACCCATCCATTCCATTCCATCACAAAGGGAGCTGCCATGCGAGATGAATCAAACAGAATTTTCTTCATTGAAGCAACCGAGAACGAACCGCTATCGTCATTTAACCACACCCACCGATCTGGGCTTTGCTGAAGATTGACCTGTTGCAATAAATTTAGACAATCTGCCAGGTCCATGTCATACCCCAACCGATGTCCAGATCGGGGCGCGGCACTGAGCGAAACAGATTGTCCAGGAGGATCCATAACAACTATTAATTATAATATATTAAAGGTTCATGTCCCATACCACAAACATATAAAATAAAACAGTTATTACAGACATTGTTCTCAAAGACAAATATCCATTCCGACAACTCAGATTTTATTTAGTTTGTTTCTAGACTCTCCTAGCTCGATTCCATAGCAGCTAGCAAACAAAAGCATCCTAAACACCTGTCACATACGTTAAAATAGGGGTCAATACACATAGTGTAAAGGTGAGCATACAAGTTTAATAGTATAATAGAATTCGAAAGTGTTTACGCATAACCAGCATGTAACATGTAGCAAAGTGAAGCTAGTAGGTTATCGACAATGAAATATGCACAGAAGTGACTGCGAGTTGTAGAATGCGCAACACATATCCCCACTGGGACACGTGAAGTAAAGCCCTTAACAACCCCTGTCCACGACAGGTGCTGAGTCCAAACTATAGTACTATCGTTGCTAAGGTGTCAGGAAACAATCACTATGTAAACATAAGATACAAGCATTCATCGAGTAACACGTATAACATGCAGTAATGGTTAGCATATAAAAGTGTTTGCGTTGTGTGATCGATGTGATTTGATATAAGTAACGTATGTAACACCCAAAAGTGCTTAAAGCAAAAAGGGATCGAGTATACTCACAGATAGTGCTTAATAACTAAACACTCTCTTGGATTGAAGGGAGCGCTGATAGATTTTCCTGAACAGTTAATGATAGCATAAGCGAATGAGCGGCGCGTTAAACGTTGAAGAGTGAACTAAGTGTCGAATGGTCACCCGATTGGATGACAATCCGAACGGATGGTCACCCGATCGAATGTCAATCCGTTCGGATGGCCATTCGATCGGATTGGCATTCGTTTGGGATGGATGTGTTTGTGTATGATATGACTTTGAATTTTCCGTTGTAGCATTTTGAAAACAGAGAAGTATCTCTACCTTTCAGGTTGACCAGTCGAACGGTCGCTCGATCGGATGGCAATCCGTCGGTTGGACATTTCTCAGAGAACAAGTTCACAGCAGGATTGTCATTCGATCGGATGGTCTTCCGATCGGATGGCAATCCGTTAGAATTGACGATCTTTGAAAATTATGAAAAATGTTAAGTGTTGAAACCAAGTGCAATCCGATCAGATTGTCGTTCGATCGGATGGCAATCCGATTGGACGACAATCCGTCCCACAATCTGATCATTTTGCAACTTGAAAATTTTGAGAGTTTTGTGGTTTGATCGAGACGGTGTGACAACGTATTGAACAACAGAAACCCCACCAAGTCCAGTCTATCTGATCGGATGGGAATCACCCCAGTCCGAGCAGTTAACTATTCGTGACGGTTGTTCATGTTCAACCCGAAATCGGTTGTCTCTTCGATAGGATTCAGATCTCAGACTGACACTTCACTAGTAAACGAGTAGAAGGCCTGAATGAGCTCCGGTTCCATCGGTTTTGAAGGCATTGAGTGTAAAAGAGTTGAAAGAAAGTTGTGAAACCATCTTTCAATCCTTCCACTCATGAAAATGTTTAGATCTATGCGAAAATAATGTTAAAACATGTGGAAATCATGTAGATCCGAGTTGTCCTTGGTGGAATGAGGCCAAATCTTGAAGTTCATGAAAACCCCATGGTGACATCATCCTAGAACACCTCAAATCTGCTGATTTCACGGTTAAAAGTGAAGATTCAAGGGCGAAAATGATGGAGAAGTGTGTTTAGACCATAGAAGTACAAGATTTGTGGTAGAAACTTACAAGAATCGCGAGAAATCGAAGGAAAAGTGGGCTGGAGATGCTGGTCGAACGAGAGAGCTGTCACATCACTGTTTGTGATGTGACATGGGGTATTTATAGGTTGCCAAAAGAGGAAAGTGCGCATAAGTGACGGATCGGATGGCACATCGATCGGATGGCCATCCGATCGGATGGTCATCCGTTCAGATGACCATTCGATCGAATGGTCATTCGATCGAAGTGGTCCGGCGAGTTAAGTTTTGGCGTTTCGTTTTACGTGTTGAGCGTTGCGATGCGTTTCGAGTGAGCGATGCGATGGTATTACCCATTAGCTACACAAATAACCTAACTACTATATCTAACATACAATCAACATAAATAACTTGCGTTTAGCGTTTGAGATTAGATTGCGTTGCGATAGAGTGCGAGTGCGTTTGCGATTAAAAACCTCAACATAAACATAACATGCACAAGTAACACATAGTAGCACACACACTTAAAACAATATCCATAACCTATAATTCGAGTTGTGATGCGATAGCGATACGATTAGCGATAAGTCGATTAGCGATTAAACATGCGATCAAACCTCGATTTGTTATAGATATTCCACAGAATACAACTAAAGCAAACAAATAATAGAATTCGATTACAAGTCAAGAAGTACAATCAATAATTAAGCAAGGAGTGCCAGATCGCAATTAGGAATCTTTTCTTCCTTTGACTTTGACTTTGACTTGTACTTTGACTTTCAAAACACATGTTGTTACAGTCCACTCCTTCTTGTTGATTAAGCCTACTCCTCTTCCATCTCCACTTCCATGAAATATTTTGACCATTTTTATATAACAGTTTACTACCAAGCATGTTTTGTCCTTCTCAAGTTTAAAAATATTAGGAAACATGCATTTCAATGGTTCTGAGGAAACCCACGCATCAATCCAAAACCTTGTTTTATCCCCCAAACCAATCTCTCCTTTCATAAGATTAGATAAATTAACATTCGAACCCGCCAATTGATTTTCCAGTTTCGCAATGGAGTTCCACGTACCCGGTAGTCGTTTCGCATGTGGGAGAATAGGCCATGACCGATTCGACGAATGAAGAGCAACGACCAAATTTCTCCACAAAGCATTCGCTTCCGTATCAGTTATTTTTTTAATGTTGTTGCACCTCAAAATTGTCCTATGTCACACCCTCAAAATCCACAAGCGGAGTATTACCGCGAGGCGTGTGACTGAACAGGATCACACCACCAATCATACTGAACATATAAGTAAAGTAAAGTAAAACCATTGCAAACAAAACGTTTAGTGTTCACCAAACCAAAATCCAAAACCAAGTTTAAAAGTTAGCGGAAGCATAAAGTATTAAAACCCATAAAGCAATTTAAAAGCATAAAGTTTAAATGTTAGGAATCCAACAGTTGGTTCCTTGCCACAACGCCCACTCCTCGTGCAAGCTACAGCCATGTACCTAACGACCTGCAAAGCATGCAGTAGTGTGTCAACAAAGAGTTGGTGAGTTCACAGTTGGTTGATCGTTTTAACGTTGTTCCAAAAACCATAAGATGTTAAGTTTCTTGTTCTTTATAAAAACATGCCATGGGGAGCTACCCCACTGTTTTAAACCACTAGACCCATTACCGTACCGACTACGGACTGTAGTTATGTTTAGTGCCCCGTGTCAATGTCTATCGTCATTGACTAAGTGCCCAAGTATATTAGTCCATGCCCGTCCTCTGCGGAACGATGTGAGGCTTGTCAAACCTATTAGCGCTATTTAACTAATAACCCGTTCGCCATTGGCCCGGCGATTAAGTCGATACAAAAATGGAGGACTTAAGATAGAGTTGTTGTCTAGTATGCTTAAGACATGTATTATAATGGTTGTCGCCCTTCCCAAGGAGGACGGAGGTACGTATTCTACCCAAAGAGAATACACAGGTTGCATCCCACCCAAGGGGGATAGTTATTGTTTAACCCATTCCCAAACCACCGGGAATCCCATACTTTGATGAAAAGTGTGAACTCACCTTTGATTGCTCAGTTGGTCTCTTAAAATGGTTAACAATCAAGGTAGGTCGGTAAATTACATCTTAATACGATTACCATTTAGTTCATTAGTGTGTTCAAATAAGGCACGAAGCTCCTACACGCATCTAACACATAACATGCACTCACTTTGACGGTTTACGAACATATACATATTCCACATATAACTACTCATGAACAAGCACACAATACTTCACATAACACTTTCGTGGACATTAAACAAGTTGGATCATTACCATATAGCATAATCGACATCTAGACACGCAAATCACAACTTATAATGTTTCAGCTCTAACATCCAGAACTAGGCTGTTTTCGGGTATTTTTATAAAATAGTTATCTTGTTCCAAAAATTCTAAATAATTTTCAGAACGTTCTAAACGGTCCACGTCACCTTGTGTAAAAATCTCTAGACCTGATTCTTTACTGATTATTTAATAAAAATCATTAACTGGGCTGCAGTCAGATTCATCACTTTCTAACTGCAGTTTACGAAAAAATTCATTTAAAATTAATCGTCAACCCGATTCGTGAAATTCCAGTTGAAGATTTACGACGACATCCGTGCCCAGCTACTGTACATATTTCACGACCTAATTCTATATAGATTACAAGTTATGACGAAAAACATAACACGAATTTTCTGCAGGAAAAACGTAGCTTTTGCTGCTGTGAAAAACGGCTCTTTAGAAATAGCAAACGACCTCAGAAAAATGTGATTCCAGTGCCATTTGAAGAGTTTTTCGAAAACGTATAATTTAGACTTCAGAAAATCGATTTTTCAATCCATAACGACCCGTTTACAGCCAACTGAAGTTGGCCGGGATGATACTTGATCGCGCACTCATAATCATTTAGAAGTTCGACCCTCCGACGCTGTCGCATGCTCAACTCCTTCTGATCAAAGATATGCTGGAGACTCCTGTGAATGGTGTAAATGGTGCCCTTGGTACCGTACAGGTAGTGTCTCCATATCTTAAGTCCAAACACTACTGCTCCCAACTCCCAATCGTGGGTAGTGTAGTTCTTTTCATGAGTCTTGAGTTGGCGTGATGCGTAAGCAATAACTTTCTCCCGTTGCATCAACACACAACCAAGTCCTTGGATTGACGCATCATAATACACAACAAATTCTTATGTGCCCTCAGGTAACGAAAGAATGGGTGCGCTACAAAGTTTCACCTTCAATTGTTGAAACGCGTATTCCTGAGCGTCACCCCATCGGTAGGTGACACCCTTCTGTGTTAGAGTAGTAAGAGGTTGCGCAATCTTCGAGAAATCCTTGATAAACCTTCGGTAGTAACCCGCCAAGCCCAAGAATTGACGGATTTTAGTTGGAGTACGAAGTGCAGGCCAGTTCATAATCGAGTCAATCTTGGATGGACCGACGTGAATCCCATCTTCATTGACTACATGGACTAAGAAATGGACTTCACGAAGCCAAAAGTCACATTTCGAAAACTTAGCGTAGAGCTATTCTGTTCGAAGAAGTTCCAGAATAAGTCGCAGATGATGCCCGTGCTCCTCCTGACTCTTAGAGTAGATCAGGATGTCGTCAATGAAAATAATAATGAACTTATCCAAATACGGTGTGCACACTCGGTTCATGAGATCCATGAAAACCGCAGGTTCGTTCGTCAACCCGAAAGGCATAACCAGAGACTCGTCATGTTCGTAACGAGTCCTGAACGCCGTCTTGGATATGTCTTCGTCTCGGACTCTCAGCTGATGATAGCCCGATCTCAGATCAATCTTAGAATAGTAGCTCGCCCCTTGCAACTAGTCGAACAGATCATCGATACGCGGAAGGGGACAACGATTCTTCACGGTCACCTTGTTGAGTTCGCGGTAGTCTATGCACATACGGAAGGTACCGTCTTTCTTCTTAACAAACAAGACCGTGGCTAAATGATAAGGCGCGCGAGCTATAGGTGCCGCTCCAGGAGCTAACTTATTTTGAAACCCGACTCGGCGATGAGGCGGTAGACCAGGTAATTCCCTCAGGAACGAGATGATGCCACGACAGCACCACCCTCGTCGCCATGAATAGTAAGAGGTTTATTGCTAGGACGAGACATTATGTTTGACACACGCATGATTTTACGAGACAGGGTATCATATAGTGATTGTACAAGTTTTCAAATCATGCAATTTAGGGTAGCGCAAGAAACATTTCATAAAAATAAAAGAAATCTGATCAAATTAAACCGTAAAAGTGGCTACAACGAATATTCACAAAAGTTTAAACATCACGATTGTTTACACAAAACGAAAGAAATAGATAGATAAACTAGTGCGAAGACGAGTCAGTCATCCACGTCCCCATCTCCGAGGACCTCACCATCGTCCTCGTCTCTGTCACTCTCCGGGGCCTCTTCCGGCTCCTCTTCTTCTTCTTCTGGCTCTTCCTCCGGAATCTCTACCGGTTCTCATCGGACTCTTCCTCCCGCTCTGGAGGTGCCGGGGCTGGAGCTGGCTCGGGTGCAGGTGCGGGGCATTTGCCCTGGGGCCTCTTCCAACTGATGGACCCTCCAATGCAACATACTAATCCTCTCGCCATGCGAGTCAAGCCTTTCCCTATCCACACGAGCGTCTCCCATTATTAGATCTCGTACCTCGCGAGGCGTGTGACTGACCAAGATCACACCACCAATCATACTGAACATATAAGTAAAGTAAAGTAAAACCATTGCAAACAAAACGTTTAGTGTTCACCAAACCAAAATCCAAAACCAAGTTTAAAAGTTAGCGGAAGCATAAAGTATTAAAACTCATAAAGCAGTTTAAAAGCATAAAGTTTAAATGTTAGGAATCCAACAGTTGTTTCCTTGCCACAACGCCCACTCCTCGTGCAAGCTCCAGCCATGTACCTAACGACCTGCAAAGCATGCAGTAGTGTGTCAACAAAGAGTTGGCGAGTTCACAGTTGGTTGTTCGTTTTAGCGTTGTTCCAAAAACCATAAGATGTTAAGTTTCTTGTTCTTTATAAAAACATGCCATGGGGAGCTACCCCACTGTTTTAAACCACTAGACCCGTTACCGTACCGACTACTGACTGTAGTTATGTTTAGTGCCCCGTGTCAATGTCTATCGTTATTACTAAGTGCCCAAGTATATTAGTCCACGCCCGTCCTCTGCGGCACGGTGTGAGGCTTGTCAAACCTAATAGCACTATTTAACTAATAACCCATTCGCCATTGGCCCGGCGATTAAGTCGATACAAAAATGGAGGACTTAAGATAGAGTTGTTGTCTAGTATGCTTAAGACATGTATTATAATGGTTGTCGCCCTTCCCAAGGAGGATGGAGGTATGTATTCTACCCAAGGAGAATACGCAGGTTGCATCCCACCCAAGGGGGATAGTTATTGTTTAACCCATTCCCAAACCACCGGTAATCCCATGCTTTGATGAAAAGTGTGAACTCACCTTTGATTGCTCGGTTGGTCTCTTAAAATGGTTAACAGTCAAGGTAGGTCAATCACGTCCTAATACGATTACCATTTAGTTCATTAGTGTGTTCAAATAAGGCACGAAGCTCCTACACGCATCTAACACATAACATGCACTCACTTTGACGGTTTACGCACATATACATATTCCACATATAACTACTCATGAACAAGCACACAATACTTCACATAACACTTTCGTGGACATTAAACAAATTGGATCATTATCAGATAGCATAATTGACATCTAGACACGCAAATCACAACTTATAATGTTTCAGCTCTAACATCCAGAACTACGCTGTTTTCGGGTATTTTTATAAAATAGTTATCTTGTTCCAAAAATTCTAAATAATTTACAGAACGTTCTAAACGGTCCACGTCACCTTGTGTAAAAATCTCAAGGCCTGATTCATTACCGATTATTTAATAAAAATCATTTACTGGGCTGCAGTCGCGGACAAGGGGAGGGGGTTGCGAGGGGGGGAGGGGGTCTTCTTTCCTGCCGTCGCGCACAAGGGGAGGGGGTAGGGTTTGGTTTTCTTTTTGCTCCTCATGCATACGTACATAATATAAAACATAGGGGTGTTTGGGTCTTGTGGGCCGAGAGGGGAAGGGGTGGCGGGTTGGGCTTATGTTTCGCGCAAGGGGTATGGGTGGCGGGTTGGGCTTAAGTTTCGCACCAAGGGAAATGGGGTGGGGGTTGGGCTTTGATTTGTTCTAGGGCCGAAGGGTGGGTTCGGTTTGGGTTTATAAGGTGGCGGTTTTGCGAGTTACACGCAATAACTAAATTAAAATGTTCCGCAACGCAACTTACATACAACAATGATTCGTTTCGCAGAATAACGCATCATAATGTTTCAGTTTCGGGTTTCGATTTCACACAATTCACATTACACATTGTCAAGTACACAATTATTCAGATATAATTAAACACCATTTTCAATTCACATATCGTACACGAAATTACAAAGTAACGCGAAACGTAACAGGGATTTATACGAGTTATCACATCCTAACCCTCATCGGTTCTTTGAACCGATTTCCAAAAAAAACGGTGCGCCTCTTTCTTGACTCGCTTAGGATTATTGCACCAAACTCCGTTAATTTCCAACCCATGAAATCTATTTTTTTATCTCCTTGTTCTTAATCAAAGCATGAAAATAGGACGAGTTATCATCCCCAACTGAAGCCCACCTTGATCGCGACTTTTGCCTCACATTTTTTTTCTTTCATAGCTTCAAGATTCATCAGACCACTCTTGTATTAGGTTATTATTACATAATTTTTATACCATCGGTATAAATATATAAATGCACGTAGTTTAGTATTAGATTCATTTTTTAATAAAAACAAAATTTCATGTGATTCAATTCCTTTTCCTTCAAGCAATTTTGAGTCACCTTCTTTATAAATCGTAAAATGCAAATTTAAAAATCTCAAATCTCTAATTGAGCAGCTCTCTTAGAGGTACTCTTATTTATTTTTCAACTTTGAAATTGGTTTTCTCGTTTGATAGATTCTTGTATCGCAACATTTTTGCTATTATTTTTTCTTTAAAAATGTTTAATAATGACTCAAAAGAGTAGTTCATCATCGTATTATTATTCACTCTAGTTGCTTTCAATAATGTTGCTCAAAGATAAGTTATACTTGATGCTGAAACTTGTTTTCAGTTCTAACAAGATATATACAAACATCTAACAATCTGTTCATAAAGAAAAATATAAAATGAGTTGACTGAAGAAAAAAATAAAAAGTAAATGATAATAGGTTGGCTGAATAAAATAATATAATAGATTAGTTAAAAGTAAAGAAATACAAGAAAATACCCATTTTGGTAAAAAAAAAAATTAAATTAACCATTTTAGTAAATATTTTCTTCCACCTACACCCTTTGGGGAAAAAACTCAACAACAAGGAGACGTTAGGTTCTAATCCTAGCGACTTCAAATTCTCTATTTTAGTTTCATTTTTTGTTAGTTGCATATGGCATTTAATGCCTAATATTGTGAACTACATCTTTTCATTTAATTAATAAATTACTACATAAATTTAGCTAAAAATAACTATGTAAGTTACTTCCATTCAAAGTAAATCTTTTTTTGTTAGTTGCATGTCTACGACGGCTACTAAGATGCTTTTACCTAGTTTCGGGTCTAAAAGTAAATCTTGCAAAGTGTAGCATTTATGGGATCGGGGTGAGTGAACATGAAGTCCAAGACATGGTGAATCTCTTGAGGTGTAAACAAGGTAAATTTCCATTTAAACATTTGGGTTTATTAGTCGGTGCGAATATGAATCTTGCTCGGAATTGGAAATCGGTGATAGAAACTTTTAAGAATCGGCTCTCGTTATGGAAAGCAAAAACACTTTCTTATGGAGGAAGAATCACGCTGATTAAATCGGTGTTGAATTCCTTACCCACATATTATTTCTCGCTCTTTAAAGCTCCGATAAAGGTTCTGGAATCACTTGATAAAATAAGAAGGGTCTTCTTTTGGGGAGGATCGGAAGAAAAGACTAAAATGAACTGGGTAGCTTGGGATAAAACTATAGCTCCCATCGAATACGGGGGTTTGGGGTTCGGATCACTTAGAGACGCGAATCTAGCAATGTTGGCGAAATGGTGGTGGAGGTTTAAAACAGAAAAAGAAAGTTTATGGAGGCGGGTAATCTGGGCTATTCATCATAATTCAAGAGCTTGGAGTGATATTCCAGCAAAGCAAAGGTCTCAATAGATGGTACATGGAAGAACATTGTTAGTATTCGGTATAATCTTATTAACGCTGAAATTGATTTGAATCACGCTACGTCAGCGGTGCTGGCAAATGGCAGGAACATTTTGTTTTGGTTAGATAGCTGGGTAGACTCGGAACCACTCTATGTAAAATTTCCGGATCTTTTCAAAGTTGAGAAAGAAAAGGACTGCTTGGTGGCTGACCGAATGGAGATGACAGCCATATCGTGGAGATTAAATGGTACTGGGTTCGATCAGAGTTTAGCGCCACGGAATATGGTCAGCTGCAGCAACTTATCGGCATGATTGGAGGGTCTATCATGAGTACTGGAAGTGACAGTTGGAGCTGGAAGTATGAGGCATCTGGTGCATTTAGTGTTGCAAGTGTGAAAAAAAATACTAAGTTCATACGTCCGGGTCAGAACTTCCAGAGTGTGAGTGGAACAATTGGGTCCCAAAGAAGGTAGCTATCGTGGCATGGAGAGCTGAAATGGAACGCTTACCAACCAAGCTTGCGTTGTCAGTTCGAAATATACCGGTCCAAAACTGGTTGTGTTCGATTTGCGGCGAATATGAGGAGTCTAGTGAACACCTTTTTGTATTATGTCACTTTGCACAAATAATATGGCAGAACATTGCGGGTTGGTGTACGGTACCTCCGATTATAGCATTTGACATCAAGGATCTATTAATGTTGCATGGCTTCAGTCCGGGTTCGAGAAAGAAGAAAAAAGAATTCTATGCCGTTATCTTGGTGGCTTTTTGGAGTATTTGGAAGATGTGAAATGAAGCCGTTTTCAGACAAGTAACTCCGAATACAACAAAGACTTTAGACGAGATTAAATCAGTGGCGTATTTATGGGTGAAGAATCGGTCAAAGGCGGAGACATTAACATGGGAGGACTGGAGTCGTTTTAATTTCGTTGGTTAAGTATATGTAATCTAATAATGTATTGGTGATGTACTTTTGTATGTTTGGTGTGTAGCATCTTGCTACAATTAATAAAATAAATTCTGTTGGCCGTTCAAAAAAAAACTTCCATATAAATTTTAGTGATTGAATAATTGATGAGTTTATAATACACGGAAATTTGGGAATAGGGCCCAAATTTTTTATCTTGCATAGGGCCAAATTTTTTTTAATGATTTACAGAGATGGCCTGATTTGTATGATAAAAGTGTTTTGTAAAAAGATCCTGCTTCTTGTCAAATGATTTAAAACATTAGTGATATTTTTATATAATATAATTTATTATATTTATTAAAATAAACAATTTATTTATCAAATATAAGTGTAAAAACTGGGATCGAGTTAAAAAAAATATGATGATAATTAACAGACAAATGCATTTTCTTTAAGATGAACTGGTAAAGCCTTCGGAGTTAAAATGGAGGTCCTCTTGAAAGTCAATGGTTTGAGTCTTGACAGAAACATTTTCTTTAAAAATCTGTTGGGGTTAAATTATTTTGTTTACTCCTAAGAGGCTAAGAGATCGGATTAAATAACTTAGTGTTGGGCCCATGGTCCAGCTAATGCGTTTTGCATGTTGCACAAATACAGCCTACGGATAAGAGTATAAGCCTATATAGTCACCAGTTTGTTGGGCTTACAGGCCAGCCTATTGGGCTTCTCCAAGTCCAAGTCCCATTAGTACCATTTTAAGATGCAAATCTCCAATTTCCTCACCATTTTCCAAATGTTTATCTGAAAGTTCCCCTTCTTTGAATTTGAGATTTGATCATTCTCTTAATATATTACTCTCAGTTGATATAATATCATATTTAAAATTATAATATCAAATATACTGATGTCAAATTTGTATCTGCATGTACTGCTTGCTTACTTAGAACTAACATGAAGTATAAGAAAAAAGAAAGGTATAAAAGTCGTATTATAAAATGTATTCAGAAAAAGTTAACTATGAAATATATTTAACATAAATATTTTTTAATAGATAAATATAATATTAATTAAAACAGTTTAAAAAAAATCGTATAGACCAATCTCAATATCTCATAATCTCATAATTGTTATATAATCTAATAGGTAATAACAAATGAATTGTATTTTCTTCAATGAATGCTCGCATTTGTGCTATTTTGCAGAATTTCCAACATCAATCTAGGGTTGTTTTAACGAGCTAGCTTAGCCGAGACAGCCTCAAACTTGAATTTGCACGAGTCAATTCAGCTCGGCCCGTTAACTATTAACGTGCTCTAGTATGACTCGTAATTTGAGCCAGCTTGTTTTTTTTTTCTTTCAAATTTTCACAAAAACTTAATATTTTATTTACCAACTACTGTATAAATATCTTTTGGGCTGTAAGTAAAAGGAATATTAATAAGACTGGATTGAATAAATATAGGGCTAGAAATCCTTTTGGCCTTTTGGCCCAACTATGGGTATAGTCAAGTAGTCAACAGAGGAAACACTAATAAGAAATGAAGGAGATCGAAGTAAATTCATTATTCATTACCTATATATTAAAAAGAGAAACTTGTGAATAGTTCCCTCATCACATGTATTTATTGTATATGTACCTTTTGTTTTATTAAATTGTAATGTTTGATGTTCTGTTGCAGTGGCTGCTATGCATTATGTCTTACCAGAGGTTGCTGGTTCGAACCCCCTCTTAGCCCATTTTTTTTTTCTGACACCTGTATACATTGTTGATACATAAGTGCCATCTCTTTACTCTTGCAAATACAGTAATTTTTTTTGTCAATCTTACACCCACATACATGAGAGGGGGACAGAGAACCACTCCACCGCACAGCCTCACCGGCCTCGCGGTGACTGTCACCGCCGCCGCTGACATGAAGATTTAGGGTTCCGCCGTGACAGAGTGTGACGATGGTGTTGTTAGTTGTCACCGAAGGTGAGTAACTCTGGCCAATCGACTCTATGGTGTTTCTGTGCAACCAAAACCGGCGCCAATCAGGTACAATGAACCCACCTCCTGGTTATCTGTAGATCTAGGGTACGGGTATTTCATCTTTCGTTGAAAGGGTTTTTGAGTGTGAGTTTCCAAAATCTTGAATTTGCCGTCTTTAATCTAAATGAAATCAGTTTGTGGGTTTTGTGTCAATAAAGGTTTGAGTTCAATTGGGTACTTTGTGTTTAGTCTGTGGGTTTCTTGAAATCTTTAAGCTTGCTAATCAATGTGCAGGTGTCGTTTGTCTAAATATGCGACTTCAATTGGGCGTGTTGAGGTAAACACTGAACTCGCTAAGCAAAATTCACATAAAACCCTTAATAGTTTTATGTTCAATTTGTATAATTTGAACCTCAATTTTGCTAAATTGTTGTTTATGGTTTATAATTTTGTTCTTAAATGGGAGTAATCTGTTCAAGAACACATCAATTTAGGTTAAAATTGATCATCACAACATCTCATGACAGTACTCTTCAAGCTCTTCACAGGTACATCTATTGTAGTAATGATTTTTTAGGGGTAAAATTGCTCAAAATTATGTTGATATTCACTTTAGGAGATAGGAGATTCAGTTCATCGTCATGGGTTTTAGATGATCTAAATAGTTCTATCATCTCAGCGCATTAGTTGGGTTTAGAACCAATACAACTGTGAGCTTGAGAGTTAACAAACTTTTCGTTTCTGTGTTTTGATTATTGTACCAGTAGTTACATTACTGATATTGATCATTCATACATTTTATAATATAGTAATGTGCTCTCGGATGTCCCACGTTGGTCGTTTGCTTGAGTTTATAAATGCCTTCTGCATCAGTAAATTGTAAATTATCTGGATTCATCTATACAATGAAATATTTTAAATTTCTTTATTTTTGGTTGTTATTTTTCTACATAGATACATTTTATCTTATGGAAAAACAAGGAAAGGCAGAACAGCAAAGATGGAGAATTGAACCAACATCACGTGGGTAACACCGGATGCGTCTAAACCACTAATCCAATGAGCTTTTCCAGGTTAATATTTGTTTCCTTTAGTCGATGTGTCAGTGAATTGAAAAAAGGAGTGGAAGTCCGAATCTTAAAAGTATATTTTGAACTTCTAATTTGATAGTTGTCTTCACGAATACAGGTTTCTCAAAATGCTTATTTATAGATATATAACATCATCGGCAAACTATACATAAAAAGACCCAAGACTGAAGAAAAAGGATAGAAAACAGGGTAAAATTCTTATTCTAAAGATGCCTAACAATCATATCAACTCTGAAGATGGAAAACAGGATATTTATTTGGCTTATAAAAGTATGAAATGCTTAAAAAAACTCATTTATTTGTTGATACATGTAATTTGCTATTACATGATTTATGTTTTTGACAATTCTTTTGTGTGGGTGAAGATGCGGTCCGATGGGGGGGTCTCTAAGATGTCTATTTGGTGGCATGGGTATATGGATATAGATCACCATAATCAGCTCCAGTAGATGGATGTCCCGCTAACATGGCTGAATGAAACAGGTCCGATTGCCACGATGACCTGAATTTTACTGTTTGGTATAAGTCGGAGTTAAGGTAACCTTTAAAACAAAGACTCTGTTTGGCAAGTTGTATTGATTTTAAAATTCTACATGTTGTAAAAGAAAAGATGTAATTAGAGAAATTAGCATTTGATGTATAAAATTTGCTGATATGAATGAATGTTTTGGAAACTAACTCATATGTTAAAAACGGAAGGCAAATGAACAGTGTTATGATCTGCGTGGAACGTTTTGATTAGGTTTTTCTTTTCTCTTCTTTCGTAATGTTTTCAGGTTATTCGATTTCACCTATAACGTTTTGCTGGAGTGGTTACGTTCCATCTTTTGTTGGTACCGGTCCGGGTTCGACCCCCAGGTTGGCCTATTTTTCCCCAATTCTTATTTTTATTTTACATGTGTCAGATTTATATAGCGTACATGTGTTGTTGTCTTTGTAAAATAGTGGCCTCCGTTGTGGGTTTGGTTTCCACGGAAAAAAATGGGTCAACATGTTATAGAAAATTTTAGTTTATTTTGTATCATCTTACCTACTGAATATACGAAGTGAAATAACAGGCCATTGTACATTTAAAAAAAACTGGCGCAATGCATTATTTCGTAACGCATTTCCGCTGACGTGCAGTGTTGATGATCACTATGTGTTTATACATGTATGTATGTCTTGATCATGTTACCTTTTTGTTATTTACAAGCTTCAAGACAATTCACGCGTGTATTTCGAAGAAAGATCATATTCAAGATCCAATGTTTCTAAAAATAAAGTGGTTTGATTTTATGATTTGGTTTGTTTTTTGCCTATTGATACTTTTCTCTGATGGATGTTATGTGTAAATAGACCATGTTCACCACATTGGTTGGTCATAATAAAAGGCTTTACTGTGTTCAATATGTCTTGGAAATGCATGCTATATTTATATACTTTGCTGTGAATCTTTCATATGAAGTTATAGTGCATCAAAGTTATTAGCATGTTTTTGATGTTTACCTTCTTAATTATGACAGTTATGAAGTTGTAGTGCATCAAAGTTATTAGCATGTTTTTGATGTGTACCTGCTTAATTATGATGGTTTTGTTTTGAACACCGTAATTATCATAAGTGTTTGCACGCCGCGAAGCGCGCGCCGTATAAAACCTAGTTTAATTAATATCAAACTACACCTAGTTGTTTTAAGTCATCTTTTACATAAAATTTATGCCCAATAGCCGGAAATCGCTCAATCTTTAAATTTTATGTTGGTTATGAATTGCGTGTGCATAAACCTTAGCTCGAGATTAGAATACTTACAAACCAGTTCAATTTCAAACGAACTTCAAACCACGGAAATTTTAAACAATCTTCCCTTGTTCATGTTTCAAAGCGTGGCTGTGGTTTTGGACCTAATGTGCCTAATGATCGGAATTCATGACCACCAAAAAAAAGGTTAAATAAAATCACTAGCGTAGTAAGGATTATCAACACATATAATCAAGCATATGGACAATCTCACTTGTCACTAACAGAACTTGAGTGCAATTCGAGGGGTTTGCTAACTTTTTTTATCGTGTAATATACCTGTTATCGTTTTTTTATAATTTAACCTTCAAACTGTCATCGGTAGAGTAGTTAAAACTAATATAATATATACTTTATTAGTCACCCTTTCAAACAATTACGTGCCTCTTACGTTATTAAAATATATTGTTAGTTGTATTAATTTTGATATGTACTAAAAAGATTTTCCTAGTAATAAGGTATAGAAAAGTCATTTGAGATCTTGTCACATGACATGACCATCATGTGAGGGAGTAAACGGTGAATAGCAGAATTGTGAACATGGTCAAGCCGCCTAAGATCATGAGACACGGGTCGGGTTTGGTAGGTCAAAGTTCATACCTTTTACCTTTGACTTTTCATCCATAAGAAGTTGCCAAGAAAGATGGAACAAATTAAATGAACCGGCCAAACGTCACTCTGTCCAATTGGATGATAATGCTTCAAAGAAATCTTTTGTTACAATGAAATCTCAATTTTCCTTAACAAAATATGTCATAATATATAAGTTAGAGAAACAATTTATACACCTAAATAATAAAGATTTATAACATATGAAAAAACCAATAAAAAAATATACGTTATAGGTAACTTTTTAGTAATTTTATAGGTTTACTTGTCTTTACTTTACTCTATAATAATACTAGGTTAGAACCCCGGGTATTACACGGGTTGAATAAATGTAATTTTATATACTAAATTAAAACAATTATTCTTTAAAAATCTCGTTTATTACATGGGTTGAACAAATGTAATTTATATATTAAATAATAAAAAAATTATATCTCTAAGAACCCCATGTATTGTACTGAATAAATGTAATTTTATATACCAAATAATAAAAACCCGTGTATTATACGGGTTGAATAAATCTAATTATATATACTACATAATAAAAAAAGTTATATTTTTAAAAACACTGTGTATTACACGTGTTAAATAAATGTAATTGTGTAACCTTGTATATTACACGGGTTGGATAAATGTAATTTTATAAACTAAATAATAAAAAATTATATCTTTATAAACCCCGTGTATTATACAGGTTCAATAAATCCAATTATATATACTAAATCATTATCATCATCATCATACTCAGTAAATCCCACCAATAGCAAAGCTAAGGTAGGGTCTGAGGATGGTAAGATTTAGACAGCCTTACCTCTACCTCGTATGAACAGAGAGGCTGCTTTCAATGAGAGTCTCGGCTCGATAGTAGTTTTGCATCAAGCCTTGGATATAAGGTACATAACACTCAACAATCGGGACAAAGACCGATTAGTGCATGGTCCCTTTTGTCTTTCTACTATCAACGCCACCACATGATGATGCATGATTAACCGTCCTCCGCTTATAACGTTATTTTGACAAACTTAGTAAAATAATGTTAAAATTAGTGCAATTTCACTTTTGCCCTCCGATCGTCCACAAATATATACATTATATGCGCATGCCGCAAGCGGGGCAAATATATACTAAATAATAAAAAAAAAGTTATATATTTAAAAACACCATGTATTACACGGGTTAAATAAATGTAATTTTGTATATTAAATAATATGCTATTGGATTCGTTTAAAAAATCATAAATTTGGTTCGGTGTAATTCGAATCAAGTCATAAACTTGGTTAAGTTTAATTCGAATTGATTAGAACCCCAATTTGAAAAATCTAAAACATAAATTATATTATAAGCTTCTCTTCCTAATTAATGTTTTTTAAAGTTTGATCTAATGTCTAATAAGTTATTTTGTATATTTTGTTTGTACTTTAAATTTTTTATATGAGCGTATTATTGTTTTTAAGTTTAAGATTATTATTTTGTGTTATTATTTAAAAAATCTTTAATTTATATTTTAAATTTGAAGATAATATATTATTAGATTAAATAGAATGATTCTATCCGACATTCAAAGTAAGATAAGATTTAATATTAATTGATTATTTATTATTTAATTAATTGATATAAGATAAGTATGAAAATTCAGGAAATTAAAATGTAGACGCCTTCAATGAGTGACACGTGTCCCAAAGCTGGTTTCTTTTATTATATAGTATAGATAAGTAATGCATGACGTACGTGTAAAGTTTACCAAATGTTGACTAAAATTATTGTAAGAAGAATTTTTACCGAGAGCTTGGGTTCGGTCTAATGCCTATTAAGTACCTACTTTTTATTGGAACGGCTTTAAAATATTAATCAGTGGCGGAGCTAGACTTTAACACCAGGGGTATCCAAAAAAAAAAAATTACGGTGTATTCATATAAAATCCTTTATAGGGGTATCCTCGTATTTTTTTAGGGGTATCCTTTATATAAAATCGAAAAAAAAAACAAAAATTAACACTGCGAACACGACTTTAAGCCGTAGCCCGTGCTACGGCTGGTTCTATGCTGTCTCCGCCCCTGATATTAATAATCAGTTTAATATTACTATATATTAATAAATGAATTAAAATGAATTAGTATAATATTTGTGATTGCTAAAGAATAAAAAATTTATCCATTCTTTACAATACAAAGGCGGATATCAATCGTACCTTAAAAGGCATCAAGCAACACCAATCATAAAAAAGGCTAGAAAACCATCTGACCTATTCTTTTTGACTTGATTAATCACCCTCCCTGATGGGGTATGGTATTAGATCCAACCCGAACGACCGGACATATCCGTTACTTATCGCCTTTTATTATAATATTTATTATTATTGCGTACTAACCCGCGAAGTCTAGCGCGTTGTAGTTTACACTACACTAGGTTGTGAGCTTGTAGAGATAACCCCTAACTGGGCCTGGCCCATTGAGGTTAGGGGAGGCCCATATCTCCTATATAAAGAGGTGTTCACCTCATTATTAGGGCACAAGATATGGAGCCGCCACACTTTTGTAGCTGGAAATAGGAGATTCTTCTCCTACCGGCAATCTCTACATCACCACTTTTCTCTCTTCTCCATGGCAGATCTAGGTTCAAGAGGAAGAACAAGGTGTGATTCTTCACCCTCACAGAGAAAGCGGTCCAGTCATCCCGGCGGTGATTCCGTGTTTCTTGATGAACCTTAAGAATAGGGTTGTTCACGAGCTGAGTCGAACTGAGCGGATGTTTGCTCGTGTTTGTCTCGTTTACAAATCGAACCGAGCGGAGCGGCTCGTTTAAAACCGAGCCTTAAATGAAGCGAGCATTTTTCGAGTAGTAAATATTCCGAGCGAGCGTCGAGCGAAGTTCGGGCGATTTGGACAACCATGTCGCCCGATTTAGATTTGTTGAGAGTGATAGTGACAATGTTGGGTCACAAGTTTTTATTTCTTTAAAAACATGCACATTTCATATCATAATATTTTTCTTATGAATAACAATGTTGTGGCCGACGAGGCGATGATCATATTGCATCAACAATGACATCGAGAGCAGAAGACAATCGGCTTAGGTAACAGCATTGAGGCGATGAGCAGACTGTCGTTATTCGGTTTATTGTTTAACTTTTAGATTTGATATTAATTTTTTTATTGTCGTGATTGGGCTAGTACGTATAGATATAGTTGTAAATTTGTATATAGTGGACCAAAATTTAATAGAATGGTATAATATAAAACTATAAATTTAATTTATATTAAGTATATATGTATGTATATATATAGGTGTGTGTATGTATAATTTATATTTGTGTATATACATACTAATTAAAAATAATAATTCGAGCCGAATCGGGCTAAGCGGACCTTTGCTCATGCTTGGCTCGTTTACAAATCGGACCGAGTAGAGCGGCTCGTTTACAACCGAGCAATTTTCGAACGAGCGACGAGTAGTTTGAACGGCCCTACTCAATAACAAAGATTCTTCTAAATATTGAAACCCATAATTAATTTACAAATTTGTTTTGCCTTTCATGTTTTTTCCGCAATAGATGGATGAGATAGCAATGTTTAAAGTGATGTTTAAGAAATTGAAATATAAGCATAAATGAAATATCGGTTTGTCCTGGACAGGTAAGTAAACAAATTGGAAAGGAGTTTATAAGTAGTTAATACGTTTGACAAGCACATTTAGACTATGAGTAATAGGCATTATAGAGGCATGAAGTGGTTTGAGAATGTCTCAGTACCATCCTTGTGGGCTTTATAAGGGCATGAAGACGGAGGGTATTTATAGTATAGTGCCAAAAAAAGGAAAACAAAATTGGAAAGTAATGATGGAATTGAGGCATTAACAAGCGTTAACCATTAAACACTTTTTTTTAAAAGGAGTTATGATGATGATGTGATGAAAAGTGATTTTTACGGGGCATTAACCATTACGGATGAACTTAGTGAGTTTTATTCTAACACATGTAAAACGGTTGTTTTGCACATTTAGTGCGATTTTTTGTATCCCACTTACAAATGACAAATGTAGATATTAACCATGTATAACAAAAATATTTGACTTGGTTACGTATCTAACTAGCTATTAAAATACAAAAAGAAAATCTTGTGTTTATTATCAAAATACTAATGCTAACTAACACTCAATAAAATTAAAAAAAAAATATAGGGTACCAAAACTACGTTAAATTTAATCCCTTAGGCCATGGGGTTTAGGGCTGTCCCCGTGCCGGCAAGCTCCGGCTAGGGACGGCTACACCTCCCCCCTCAAGCTCGTCCCGTCCTCATCAAGCCTCTGACGACGGTCCTACAACACACACAGACACACACACATACATACACACACACATACATACATACATACATACATACATACATACATGCCCTTTATTATAAACAAACTCAATACGATTACAAACTAATGGCAGGTAGACGAGCATCAAGTTAGCAACAAGTTGCGCCGCTACCCCTTTCTGAATAGCAAACCCTACCCTGCTAAACACAAAATTCTGCCCCTTAACATGTGCGGTGTTACTGCTTACCACCTGTTGAACCCGCTTTAGGAACCGCACCGCGTCAGGGGCGAGAGCGCCAAATGTATCGAAAGCGAACGGGACGAACACGTGCTGACTGACATTCTTGTTTTTGGATGGGAAGGAGGGAAACACGCGTGTGTCGATTTGACAAGTGTGTCCCCCCTCGTTGGGCTAAGGGACCACGGGTTTGTGGCGGGACATGCGATAACTAAGGCAGAGGCGGGCAAAGTAGCTAAACACAGAAAAGCTTGCATCGAGAATCAGCACGTGTTCATACATACATACATATATATGTATATACAAAGTGGCTTATTCCCACATCCTAGACTCATCCCTTTAGTCTCATCCCCACACCCGCTGAGATGAACGTCTACATGACAAATCATACTCGAAGAACTACCCTCCTCCACACTTGTAACCCTTTACATTTTCAAAACAAAATTATCCTTATATTAAAAATCAAACGAATTGAACAGTAAACTTTATATTGAATTAAAAATGAAATAAGATATCAAATTTATCAAAGCGGGTATATTTTCGGTTTCGGTTCGGCACCAGTATTCAGCGGTTTTTACCCTCAACTACCGGTACCGAATCGGTATCGACTTTTGACATTTTCGGTATCGGTTCGGCACCAGTATTCAGCGGTTTTTACCCTCAACTACCGGTACCGTACCGGTACCGACCGGCACCGGTACCGAATCGGTATCGACTTTTGACATTTTCGGTATCGGTTCGGCACCAGTATTCAGCGGTTTTTACCCTCAAATACCGGCACCGTACCGGTACCGACCGGCACCGAACCGTATCGTACCAGGTATATTCGGTACCGGTACCCCTTTTGGGGGTTTTCGGTAACAGCATTTTCAATACCGGTTGATACCGAGCTCATCAAATCCTGTAGCAACGCAAGTAATTGCACCGGTTTAGATTATTTGTCATACACAATCCAATGAATAGTAACATCATCAAGGGGATGAGCAAATGGTATCGGGTACCCGTACTGGTATCAAATTTACCAAATCGGGTATATTTTCGGTACAGAATCAGTATCGACTTTTGACATTTTCGGTATTGGTTCGGCATCGGTATTCATCGGTTTTTACCCTTAAATTCCGGTACCGTACCTAGGGATGAGCAAAATGGACCCGGTACCGGTACCGAACCGGTACCGGTACCGAATTTACCGAACCGGGTACCTTTTCGGTACCGATTCGGTACCCACTTTTGACATTTTCGGTACCGGCCCGGTACGGTACCGGTTCGGTACCGGTATTTTGCTGGTTTTTACCCTCAAATACCGGTACTGAACCGGCACCGGTACCGAACCGTACCGAACCGGTTATATTCGGTACCGGTACCCACTTTTTTGGATTTTCGGTACCGGTTCTTTCGGTACCGGTTCGGTACCGGACGGTACCGAGCTCATCCCTAACCGTACCAGTACCGACCGGGACCGAACCGTACCGTACCAGGTATAATCGGTACCGGTACCCACTTTTTGGGATTTTTGGTAACGGTATTTTCGGTAACGGTTGGTACCGAGCTCATCAAATCGTGTAGTAACGCAAGTAATTGCACCGTGTAGATTACTTTTCAAACACACTGTAAGTAAACTGTATTTCGTTTGATTGAGGTTTTATATACACAACAACTTATTATTATTATTTTTTTGTCTTTTCCTATAATGAATGAATTGTAGCATGTAAAATTAACTTGGATATTTAGATTTTTGATGAGCAAATTGTATCAAATCCTGTAATCAAACCGGTATCGTATCGGTACCAAATTTACTATACCAATCATTTTCGGTACCAATTTGGTACCCACCTTTTGGCGTTTTCAGAATCGTTACTTTTGGTTCAACACCGGTCTAGCACCATACCTGTATTTACTGATTTTTAACTTCAAATACCATACCATACCATACCATATCGTATCGTACCGAACATTTTCGGTGCAGGTACCTAATTTCGATGATTTTCCGAATCGGTACTCTCGGTGCCGTTACTGGTACCGAGTTCATCCATATTTTAACATGTTAGCACCGTAATAACTAAACTGAAAACAACTGAATTTCCAACATGTAGAACATGTGGGGTCCTATTATTATATATTAGTTTATTTAAAATCGTTTTTTTTTGGGACAAAGTGACTATTGTTACCACGTCATTGTTATTTATGTTTTGATTTTCGATATCTGCTTGCCGTTGCCGACACACGTTTTGCAGACATTAGGTCCCGCCGCAACGCGCTAGGGCTGTCCAAACTGCTCGACGATCGAAGATCGCTCGAAAAATGATCGAAAAATGCTCGTTCGATTCCCGCTCAGTTTGTAAATGAGCCGATCGGATCGGTTCGATTCAAATTCAATCCGAGCATGAGCAAGGCTCCGCTCGCTCGACGATCGCTCGGTTTCGCTCGAATTATTTTTATTAATAATTAATATATATATGTATACATATATAAATATATATATTATAGATTTTGTAGATTAAAACCCAAAAAAAAATAATAGCCCAACCAAATTTAAAAGCCCAAATAGTATAGCCCATCTTAATTAATAACCTAAATCTAAGTTTCTAAGTTTCTTAATCTAGCCCATATTATTAATCAGAGATCTTATCTATTATCTTATCTAACATTCTAAGTTTCTAACCCTAAAGTCTATAACTCGCCGCTGCTTCCTTTCAAAAAAAAAAAAAACTCGCCGCTGCTCGACGATCGAGTCTTCAATCGAGTCTTCAAACATCTGTCGGACAATCATCAGACAATCATCAAACAAGTGAGTCGCTGCTTAAATATTTTTATAGTTTCTGTTAATGTTTCTGTTTTTATAGTTTCTGTTAACATACATACACCGATTAATCGTTAAATGTTAAATACCTACTTCAAAGTATGTATGCTTCTGTTAACATACATACTCCGATTAATCTAAAAGTAAAAGAAAGTGTAGAAATAGATCTGGTATTATAATTTGCTTCACACGCATAATCTAAAAGTAAAAGAAAGTGTAGAAATAGATCTGGTATTAGAATTTGCTAATTGTTTTCGTTAGAGAGAAAGGGAGTTGAAGGGATAGATAGAGAATCATGTGGCGGCTGGTATTAGGTTTTGTGACTTTTATCTACTAGCAACAACAAAAAAAAAATATTAAAATTGTATTGTCAGTTGGTATAGCAAAAATATTAAAAATGTATTGTCAGTTGTCAGAGGAGCTACACAGAATCAAGCAAAAATATTAAAATGGTTATAATTGTGTTAACCATTGTTTCTGTTATAACTGTGTTAACGATTTTTTATGTTATGTTTCGTTTCTGTTTTGGTAGGATGTCTTCTTACAAAGAATCAAACGAGAATCCGGCTGCTCATGTTGATCTGACTGATGGAGAGGTTGTGTATGTTGATTTGAAGCGGAATTTTGTGCATGGAGATTGGAGATGACCAAGCTTTAAGAAGATGTTCATGGCTTTTGAGCTAGATTTCAATTTGTGTTTCGCACTATATTTTATGCTTTGGATTCGATATTGTTAAGAACATTTTTAGGATCTTGATTTCAATTATGTATTGCTTTTGATTTAGTTTAATGCAGCCTAGAAAGGTTGGACATGTTTTACTTATGTATTTCAATTATGTATTGCTTTTGATTTAGTTTAATGCAGCCTAGAAAGGTTGGACATGTTTTACTTATGTATTTCAATTATGTATTGCTTTTGATTCAGTTTTTGTTGTTGATGCACATTTGTTAATTTAGGTGTTGAGATAAACCGAGCGAAACCGATCGAAATCGATCCGATTGATTTAAATTCGAACCGATCTCGAGCACCACTTTTATGCTCGGTTTTATAAATTCGAACCGAACCGATCCGATCGGTTGTAATTCGAACCGATCTCGAGCAGACCCTCGCTCGGATCGGATCGGTTCGTGAACACCCCTACAACGCGCGGGCGGAAAATAAACTAGTTATATGAATTTGAAAATTATAACAAAATCCGGCAGAATCTAGGCACGTGTAGGCGTGTAACATCAAAAATTGATAGACAAAGTCAACATTTTAGTTGCCGCTAACTTCGTAGACATATCTCTCTCTCTTTATATATATCTCTTCACCTTCAAAGTCTATAATCTCCCCCTTTACAACAACTCTCTCTATCTCTATCCACACAATGGCTCCTAAATGGCTTACTCTTTTCATGCTACTCATTCTATTTACATCTTCAACAAACGCCCGGAAACTCTTAAACTCGCCGGATTCCGGCACCGAAAACGAGTCTTCTCTGGCGAAAATACGTCAATACCTAAGTGTTCTTCCAAAGGGCACCGTGCCGGCTTCTACTCCGAGCAAAAAGGGGCATTCTTCGATCACTGATGAGAAGCTCATCACCCGCCACCTCATCGCCCTCGACCGGATCCTCCGCTCCGTCCCCAGCCCCGGCGTCGGCCATTAAAAAGTCTTTTTTTTTTTCTATTTTTTTGTTATACAATTTTGTGGGTTCGAAGTTTTTTAATTCTTTTTTTTTTGTTAGAAATTAGAATATAGAATTGTATATACCAAAAGGGTCATATCTATATCTATATATATATATACACACACCTTGAGAATCATGTCTGAATTGTTTATGTATCTATACATTCTTGTAATTAATTAGAAGATGGTATACGAAATCAAATTTCATGTTATTGTATATTTATTTTGTTTATTTTTTATTTTTATTTTTTTGTTTTGTTTAGGGACATGGTGTGAATTGTTTCTTGTTATTGTATATTTATATAGTTTGCCGTTCAAATAATAGATACTGCAAATTAGCCATGTATAAAAAGGATTGTGTGTATATAGTATTGATAATATAGAGTTGGTTAACTAATTATTATCAATCTTTCTTCCAAGTGAATATTACTCCACTAAGACCACTAACTAATATGTCATGCGACATGATTATATGAGCGTAGATCATGCCACCTTTAATGAGAAAAAAGTTACGTAAGTTATTACTTAATTAGCTTAGGGGCCGTTTGGCAACTTTTGAATGGTTAAGTGCTGAACCAGTAAGAGGTCTAAACCAGTCAATATAATGTTTAACCGTTTAGAGGCAAATGTTTGACCAATTCAGATTAAATGTCTTAACCATTCAGACTCAATATAATGCTTAATCATTCAGAGACAAATGTCTGAACCATTCAGACATCTGTTTACAAACAAACAGTTTGAACTATTAAGTGCTGAACCATTAAAAAGTAAACAAAAAGCCTCTTAATGTTGTTGTGAGAAAATTGCTTACGTGTATCTAATTTCCATGCACATTTCTGGGTATATAATAACACTATTAACACAAATAATTATATGTTACTTGATAATTATTTTTACAGATATATTAAGTCAAAAGAGATTTCAATAGTTGTTACTTATTACCAACCTAAAGTTTTATGTGTATTTTTCTACTTTTTGTTTTAAATAAAAATTACTGTTACTGATTTTATGTATAAAATATGAATTATAAAAATTATAATTATTGTTCAGTCTATTATAACATGTCTGGCTCAGATGGTGGACGTACGAGGGCTGTCCAAACTGCTCGACGATCGCTCGAAAAATGATCGAAAAATGCTCGTTCGATTCCCGCTCAGTTTGTAAATGAGCCGATCGGATCGGTTCGATTCAAATTCAATCCGAGCATGAGCAAGGCTCCGCTCGCTCGACGATCGCTCGGTTTCGCTCGAATTATTTTTATTAATAATTAATATATATATGTATACATATATAAATATATATATTATAGATTTTGTAGATTAAAACCCAAAAAAAAATAATAGCCCAACCAAATTTAAAAGCCCAAATAGTATAGCCCATCTTAATTAATAACCTAAATCTAAGTTTCTAAGTTTCTTAATCTAGCCCATATTATTAATCAGAGATCTTATCTATTATCTTATCTAACATTCTAAGTTTCTAACCCTAAAGTCTATAACTCGCCGCTGCTTCCTTTCAAAAAAAAAAAAAACTCGCCGCTGCTCGACGATCGAGTCTTCAATCGAGTCTTCAAACATCTGTCGGACAATCATCAGACAATCATCAAACAAGTGAGTCGCTGCTTAAATATTTTTATAGTTTCTGTTAATGTTTCTGTTTTTATAGTTTCTGTTAACATACATACACCGATTAATCGTTAAATGTTAAATACCTACTTCAAAGTATGTATGCTTCTGTTAACATACATACTCCGATTAATCTAAAAGTAAAAGAAAGTGTAGAAATAGATCTGGTATTATAATTTGCTTCACACGCATAATCTAAAAGTAAAAGAAAGTGTAGAAATAGATCTGGTATTAGAATTTGCTAATTGTTTTCGTTAGAGAGAAAGGGAGTTGAAGGGATAGATAGAGAATCATGTGGCGGCTGGTATTAGGTTTTGTGACTTTTATCTACTAGCAACAACAAAAAAAAAATATTAAAATTGTATTGTCAGTTGGTATAGCAAAAATATTAAAAATGTATTGTCAGTTGTCAGAGGAGCTACACAGAATCAAGCAAAAATATTAAAATGGTTATAATTGTGTTAACCATTGTTTCTGTTATAACTGTGTTAACGATTTTTTATGTTATGTTTCGTTTCTGTTTTGGTAGGATGTCTTCTTACAAAGAATCAAACGAGAATCCGGCTGCTCATGTTGATCTGACTGATGGAGAGGTTGTGTATGTTGATTTGAAGCGGAATTTTGTGCATGGAGATTGGAGATGACCAAGCTTTAAGAAGATGTTCATGGCTTTTGAGCTAGATTTCAATTTGTGTTTCGCACTATATTTTATGCTTTGGATTCGATATTGTTAAGAACATTTTTAGGATCTTGATTTCAATTATGTATTGCTTTTGATTTAGTTTAATGCAGCCTAGAAAGGTTGGACATGTTTTACTTATGTATTTCAATTATGTATTGCTTTTGATTTAGTTTAATGCAGCCTAGAAAGGTTGGACATGTTTTACTTATGTATTTCAATTATGTATTGCTTTTGATTCAGTTTTTGTTGTTGATGCACATTTGTTAATTTAGGTGTTGAGATAAACCGAGCGAAACCGATCGAAATCGATCCGATTGATTTAAATTCGAACCGATCTCGAGCACCACTTTTATGCTCGGTTTTATAAATTCGAACCGAACCGATCCGATCGGTTGTAATTCGAACCGATCTCGAGCAGACCCTCGCTCGGATCGGATCGGTTCGTGAACACCCCTAGACGTACCCGTGTCATGTAAAATTCTGTTATATTCACATAAAAATATCGCTAAATAAATTTTTGATCTATGTAAAATGGTCAAAGTCAAAGAATATGTAAAATTGTCAAAGAAGAAAATAAATAAAAAAGGGTCGGAGGTTTTATATATTCTTTATCTTTTAAGAAGGCTACAACGGACTTTTAAGCTTTTTAACATTTGTTACTGATAAGGGTGCAGGGAGTGAGTCAGTGGTGGAACTAGACCTTCAACTCAGGGGTATCCCAAATTTTTTAGGGGTGTCCTCGTACTTGTTCAGGGGTGTCCTGTGTATAAAAATCGGAAAAAAAAAATTTTTTACACTACTGGTAAAAACTTGAGCCGTAGCCCGGGCTACGCCCGTTTACACTACAGGTCCGCCCCTGGAGTGAGTGCGGGAGTTCACCGAGCGGGTATTGTGCTGCCGGTGGTTGATCGGTGATTGGGGAAGAGGAGAGAAGTGGTGTGGGCGGTGAGTACTCACCGACTCGGTGAAGAAAATGGAGAGGTGGGAGAGAGGGGGTTAGACCGTGGGGTATGGTGGGGAGGGGGTTTGGGGCATGGGTTGACACGTGGCTTGGGTAGGGGTGTTCACGATCCGATCCGATCCGATCCGATCGAGGGTCTGCTCATGCTCGGATTGAATTACAACCGATCCGATCCGAGCGGATCAAATTTGTAAAACCGATCGCAAAAGTGATGCTCATGCTCGGATTGAATTTAAATCGATCTGCTCGGTTTTTATCAAATCCTAAAAAAAAAAAACGAGCGGATCGTTTTCGCTCGATTGAATAATAAGGCTTCGTTCAACAAAAACAAATTCTAACTTAAAGTGCGAATACAAAAGCAACACAAAATAAAGTGCGAATACAAATTGTCATTTAGTTCAAAAGCCATAAACTTCTTCTTTAAGCTTGTTGATACCAAAACAAGTGATACGATTGTTATACGACTGAAACAAAACAAGTGATATTTACAAACGATTGTTATACAACTGAAACAACTCAAACAAGTTTAAAAAACAGAAGCAGATTAGAAAAAAACAGAGCGACTCACTTGTTGCAGATTGAAGACCGGAGATTGAAGACCATCCGACGAACAATTGCAGATTGAAGACCGCTCAGTTTGTGTTGGAGACTAGAGAGCGAAACACAGGAGCGGCGACTGAATAGTGAGTGAATACTGAATACTCTTTTGGATAGGATTTAGGGTTAGATACTTAGATTTAGTATTAAATATTAAGTTGGGTTGAATGTGATTTGGGCTTTTAATTTTTTTTTGGGCTATTATATTTTTTGAGTTATTAGTCTATAAAATCTATAGTATAAATATATATATTAATTATTAATAAAAATAATTCGAGCGAAACCGAGCGATCGACGAGCGAGCGGAGCTATGCTCATGCTCGGATTGAATTTGAATCAAACCGATCCGATCGGCTCATTTACAAACTGAGCGGGAATCGAGCGAGCATTTTTCGAGCATTTTTCGAGCGATCGTCGAGCAGTTTGGACAACTCTAGGCTTGGGTAGGCTTCGCTGGGGTGACCTACATTGAAGACGATATGGTGGGGCGGGGGTTTGGGGCGTGGCTAGCCCAACTGCTATTTTTTAAAACAAAAAAATTAAATTTTTTAATAATGTTTTTTAAATAAAGAAAAATACATAAAAAAATTCCTAGTGCTTGTAATATTTTTTCTTTATCTCTTCTCTCGTCTCCAATATTAGTTCCAACTCTTCACCTGATGGGTGATCGATGGGCTGGGCTAGAAATTTCATATCATCTCGTCTTTGTTTCAGGGCATCCCGAGCTTCTTTGTTCTTCCGAATTTCGGACCTTTGTTGTTGGAAAACGTTGAATGTATCTAACTTGCTTGCAATGTCATCCAACTGATCGTTGTATACTCCCCTATGCGAGCCCGAACTCCCAACTGAAGGCTATGCCGTACCCGATCTTGATTTTTGAGCGCACCTTTTTGCGGCATCTCTTCCGTATTCAGGCCGGTTTGGCGAATCATCCAGAAAGTCCTCCAACTCTTGATCTCGTGCATCCGATTGGGCTTGGGACGAGGGTGTCCTTGACCTTTTGGAAGACGTGTTAGTTTCGCTACCACTGGGGATATTCACCCACTTGGGATGGAACTTACAAATGTCCCAACAATGCATGAAACGGAAGTCGCTCCCCACATTCGTTTTGTATGTAACCAATGCATTTGTCACATAGTTGGCTTCGGTTTCACCACTTTTTGGGTTTTGCTTTGCTTTATGTAAAAAACCACTAAATTTGGTGAGTTGACCGCTTATCTCGGTCCACTTCGAGGATAAGCTATCGTTTTCACGATAAACCTCCCTTTTCCATTTCTTCATGGAATGTTTTACTAATCGCTTCCCACAAATGGCTTTTATGTTGAGAATTTTTCCTATTTTAATCAAAACAAAATTTAATATATTACAAAGTTATAAAAAAAAACATAAATATTAAAATAAGGGCTACAAAATATTTAAAAATACCTAAAGTTGGATGTTGAGATTGTTGAAGCCAAGCCCTCGCCAATGCAAATTCTTCATTAACGACCCGTCTTTGTTGTTTTCGTTTGGCGCATTCTTGTGCTTTCTCGGCCTCGGTTTTTTTTCTTGTGACTTCTCTTTTTGATGGGTTTGGATGCGGAAGGACCATCGATGGGGGGTTGAGTTTCGGAGACGGTTTCGGTTTGTGAAAGGTTGATGGGCGTTTGTGAAAGGTTGATGGGCGTTTGTTGAAACGGACTAGGTATAGAATCGTCGGTGTGAGGGAAGTTAGTATACACACGATTCGAGAGATACGATGCGTAACCCGCCATATCGGGCATAATGGAGTGTATTAAAAATGGAGGAGGAATTTGACGACTGGTTGGTGGGCTAGGATTTTCTTGGAATGCCCACGGGTTGTTCGGGTCAAAGCCACGATTATGAGGATTCATTTTTCGTATTGTAGAATGAGAATATAAATAATTATAGAAGAGATGGAGTATATTGTGGTTGGATGTAGTAAAAAAAGAATAGAAGTGTGAGTTTTATAGTGAAAAAATAATTTTTTTACACATACGGCTAGCCCAACGGCTAGTTGTTTTGGCCATTGAGAGCCCGCCATGTCATATTGATAGACCCGCCCAACGGCTGGGCTGAAAGTCCCGCCCAAGGGGCCACGCCCAAACCCAAGCCCACCCGAGGTGGTAACTTGGGCGTTTTTACCCAACCCACACCCAAACCCCCCGTCCCATACCCCATAGTCTTAATGGTGGGCCCCAACCCCTTTCAATCAATCATTTTTTTTTTTAAATTTTTTACCACTCCCTATGTGTTTGATCAGTGATTGAGTGAAAAATAGGAAATGTAATAGGGACTTGACATGACATGATATTATTGGCTTGAAAATAACTTAAACACTCACTAGTGACCATTTCTCCACCCTAATGTTTTTATGTTGCGGTTTGCCAAAAAGTGGGGACACAAAACCCTTATTTCTTGAAAGAAATCCGTAAAACATGTGCACACCATATAGACCATTTGCGTGATTTAAAATAGTATAAATGTAATTTTAAGTCATGCATAGATTCCCTCTTGAATGTAATTTTAAGACAAGTACGACTTTAAGTGTAAGGTGTAGCATGAGAGATCAAAGCCGTGACAAGAAGAGAATATGCAAATATTGTGTGTGTGTGTGTGTGGGGGGGGGGATCCTAAAGTTTGAATCGAGGGTACGGATCCTAGATGGTTCATCACGTGGCTGATGCGGCTCGTGGTGATGGTGAAGCTAAACAGGAACTATCGTGAGTGTGACTCATGTTGGTGGTATAAATTGTAATAATGTTAGGCCAACAAAAAATCATAAAATTTATAGAATCGGTATCCAAATTAATCACCAAAAGACCCCCACCTTGATTTTTTTTATTTTTTTATATGTATCTATACTATCTATAAAAGGAGCTTAACTGCTGACCTCACTTTGCTTATGTGTCAGCCTCTCAGCCATGCCACATAGGATGCCACATAGGATATGCTTATGTCATTCTGCTTATGTCATAAATCTCATTTATTTATTTAAAAAAATCATTTCATTTAGTTAATAATAATAATAATAATGGTTTTGGAGCCATTTTCAAAATTCAAATCATAATTTCAATCCCTCTTTCCCTCAAATATACTTCTGGCTCCATTTTCAAATTTCAATCTCTCTCTCTCAAATCCAGAGTTCTTTCAAAATTCATCTAGGGTTTCAAGATCGACATTTAGATCAACATTTCTGAGTTACAAAAAAGTTCGAATTTTATGAATTTCAGACAACACTTCACAAAAACAGAGTTATAACTTCAATCAATGGCGATTGATGTTTGTTCTTTGAAGCTTGGGCATCGATGAAGCCGGTCACGACCCTGTTTTAGGTTTTCTTCTTTTCTAATCACACAATACGATATTTGATTGCTAATATCAGTTTTATTCTACTGATTTTCATTTCAGGTCCCATGGTTTATCGATGCTTGTATTGTCCGGTTTCCTACAAGAAAACTCTCTCAACTTTGGAATTTGCTGGTTAGTGTTTTCTGCTTTACATTATGAACCCTAAATCTGGTTGTTATATCTATTTGTATGACCTAGAAATTATTAAAGTTTGAAGTTTGATATTGTTACAGAACTTGTATTCTTGTGAAATTTCATGACCTAGAAATTATTATTAAAGTTTGAAATTTGATGAGATTGTTTGGTATTTTCTGAAAGGAGACAGAGACTAGGTGTTTTGCTCTTATGAGTATCTGGTCATATAATTATCTAAGTATTAATGATCTAAAATTTGAATCTGACTGGCAATTGAGATGGTTTATTGAATGTATATGAAGTAGATATACATCGTTTTATGCCTTTACACAGTTTCACTCTCTCACCTAATAATTATTTAGTTGAACTAAAGCATTAAACAACTGTTATGTCTCCTCACGTGAATGTATGAACTTTACAGTTAAATAAAATCCGATAAGTTTTAGTTTGAGATATTATTATTAAACGAATTTTCATCGGTGGTTAATCTTACATATATATTGATTGAAGTTGAATATTAGAATGTCAAGAATGATTTTGTTGTTGATTTCATTCTGATTTTGCTTCTAGGGTTTGTGTTGTTGATCATAACATATGTTTGTAGAAATTTAGGAATTTGGAGTTTCTATGATATTGGTTTTGGTTGAACTTGAGTTAAGATTGTGGGGTATTCAGTCAAGGAGTTTGTCAAGAATGATTTTAAAATGATGAGCAATTTGACTTTAAAAGTCTACTTAAGTCATCCTTGAATTAGTATAGTTTGAAACAGAGGTTAGGAAACAGATGTTTCAAGCAAAGGTTAGGGAACATATGTTTCAAACAGAGGTTATGAAACATATGTTTCAAACAGAGGTTAGGAAACAGATGTTTCAAACAGAGGTTAGGAAACAGATGTTTAGGAGTGATTTGGCGAAACAGATGTTTGAAACTGAGGTTAGGATACAGATGTTTCAAACAGAGGTTAGGAAACAGATGTTTCAAACAGAGGTTAGGAAACATAATGGGTGATTTTTAGTAACGTGTATGTCTTACAAGAATTATTAATAACAGTGTTTTTTTTAGATTATGTTTAGAGATTTCAAGTGTCTAAGCAGTGTGGTGGCAGATTCCAGACAACACGATTTCTTACTATATGAAGTTTTCAATTTCATCAGTTGAGATGTTTAAAAATCTGATTATTTTGTTAAACAGTTCAAACCGAGTTTATTGTTGAGCCGTTCAATGTTGAGCCGTTCATCAGTGAAGAGTTTATTGTAAAGAAAGAGCCTTTATTCCACTATAAAGGTTCATCTAACTCCCTCATAGTGTTATCTTTAGATAAAGCTATTCGTGTTCGGATGTTTGATTGTATATGTTTTGTTAATTTTTACTCATTAGTGGCAACATTATCATGTCTAATTCAGTTCTTCTTTGGTTTCACACTCAGTATATTGACTGATGAGAGCGTGAAAAAGACACCGGATTGATGCAAACGTTGTCGTATTGTTGCAGAGTACACCACTATAGTGATGCTTAACAATGGCAAACTTCAGGTAAAATATGCTGGTTGATTTTAGATACATTTGTAGTGGTAATTGGTTTAAATTTTGATTGGAATTTTAAGTTTTGTCTATTATTGTGTAGAATGATATGGTTCATTCTGATTCAGATCCACCTTTAAGACATTTGTTGGAATAACTTGGCTAAGGTATGTAACAAAAGTGCATCACCAGCTACAACTCACAAGACATTTGTTGGAATAACTTGGCTAAGGTCAGTTTTAACTATTTAAGTCATGGTTAGTTTAGTTTTTGTTTATTTTGGTATTAGTGGTCGGTCATGTCCACAGCGGTGATATAGTATTTAAGTCATGGTTACTTTAGTTTTTGTTTATTAAGGAAAGACTTACCCGTGTTTGTTGAAACTGTTTTGCTTTCAAAATTGTTAAAGTCAGCACATAAATGAACATTAAACAGATCATCCATGGTACCAAACAACAATCTTAAGAAAGAAAAGTTAAATGAAATATTTTCTAATTTATCGAAAATGGAACACCGTCTCTTTATCTTCAAACTCATGAAGAGATGTAAAACTAAACTGTGATAAAAAAAAATTAATACTTATATAATAGCATTGCCAATAAGTATTAAGAAAGTAGCAATTACATATAAAAAAAGAAAACTAATCAGACACATCTAACTCTAATTGCAAGAATCAAGGAACTTTAATTTCAACTCCATGGAGCACTGAACCTCTCGGTGTATCTCATTGATCTTTCTCATGAACTCCAGATCTCTTTCTCCACATTCTATATTACTCGCAACACACAGGTCACGAACGGAAGTACTCGGCATCGCCCTCAAGTCCCTCGAAACTTGGTCTCTTGTCAGCAGACCAACTTCCAGTCCGTTAAAACACCTCTTCAACTCTTGAAGAGTAGACCTATCAGCCAAAACTTGGTCTTCGATTTGTTTAATAAAGCGTTGCTTGAAATCGTCAGATTTTGCAAACGTATATGACTCCATTTTGATATATTTATAAGAACTAAGGCAAAACAATAATAGTTGGGCTTCTGTTTCACTAAATGAATATGTTTTGATGAAAAAAAAAATTATTGGCAATGCTATTATATACTATATGTAACAGGCCAAAGGTCAGCTTTAAAGGCAAACATTAAATTAACATTTATACTTAAAAACCATGTACATTTAATGATTTAAGAGTCAAAAACGTGTATATGGGAATTGCCTGTTCAGTTATCCTATTAAGCATTTTAATGCAAAATCTTTGAAAAAGGAGTTTTAATGGGAAAACAAGTAAAATTAAATATGTAGAAAACCAAGGAACAAAATTGAAACCTTCAAAAAAAGGTTATCATAATTAGGAGATGTCTCTTCATTTACCCTATCAAAGATTTTAAACACTATAAAACATCATTATTTTTTTACTTGAAAACATCAACACTCCAGTTTTAAAAAAACGTTCATCCTAAAACAAATCGTCCAAAAACACTTACATTCTTCCTAAATGGCAACGAAAACCTTCTACCACTGGTCCGATACTACTGATCTTAAAATCGAATTTTCAACCTGGTCACTCCAAGAACAGAGAAACGCTGAAGAACTCAACCAAAAAGTTGCTATTGTTAGTGATAAATATTATAAGCAAACCTGGAGTAGCATTGCACTGCTGGATGAAGTTACCTCTCCTACTCCAACAGAGTTTAAAGAAAAAGCAGAAGAGTTTATTACAAATTTGCTGAAACAGGATCAGAAGATCTGTGATATGCTAGCTGATCTACAAATTAAAACAAAAAACGAAATTGCATGGAAGAAGGCGAGAGAACGAGATATTCTATTAAGTGTTAATTGTAATGTTTAATTTTTATTATTTTTCAAAATTATAATTTTGTAATACTATGGTTTAATATTGAATATTCAAAGTTTCACTGCTTCAGAATTTTGCAATTTCAGTTTTACCAGTTTCTTTTATCCAAGATTGCTACTGATTGGTACAATGCCCTTATTGTAAATTTCTTTTTATCCAAGATTGCTACTGGTTGCTTTAATGAATATGTCAATGGACCTAATTATAATTTTGGAACCCAAACATGCTACAGGTTTATTTAATAAAGATTGACTTTTCTGATATTAATTTTGATGCAGGACAAGCAGTGGAAGTTGACCGGGAGGTGGGTACAAAGGAAACTTTTCTGTTTGTTTCGTTAAGAATATTTCTACATAGTTGTTTTCGTTTTATATAAAATTTGTTACTTTCTATGACGTGTTGATTCGTTAAAATTTTCTGTTTGTTTTCTTAAAAATATTTCTACTTTCGATGACAGTGAAGCTGGGGCAAAGATCACATCAAGTTTGTCCCTAAAGTCTAATTTATTTCTGCCAATGGGTAAAGAAGATGACAAGGAACGGTTTAGTCACATGGTATTGGTTAGTAATCTTGAACCGCTTATAAAAAATAATGAAGTAGAGACTGGAGTTAATGTTAAAGAACAGTGAAGTGTCTTGTGAGTTTTACATGAAGACTAAATTTTCAAATCTTTTATATGATTTGTATATGTTCTTGCATAGTGCCTTCATGAAGTTTATTAATATATGTTTTTCAAAAACCACACTTGGGATTTGTTACTTTGAGGTTTTATAATACTTTATTTACCGAACTGGTTTACTTCCTTTATCTCTAATAACCGTTCCTCCTAATGTGTGCAGAATGTGCAAGGCGTTACTGCCAGTAAATGAAGAACATTTGACTGAAGAAGCCATATGGGAGTCACTTCCTGTAAGTCACACTGCTTTTGTTATCACATTCAAATATTACATTTAATGTGCTAAAGAAGAAAATAGTAAAAAATAAAATTAAACAATTGTGTAGTTTTCTTGTGTTGGAAACTTAGTTTAAAAAAGCGCGCTTTAAGCTCGCTTAAAGCGTTAACCGTTTGGCAAAATGCTTTATTTGCTCTGAAGCGTCAAAACACGTGAAGCGTTTTGAGGCGACGCCTCGGCCCAATCAGGTGCAAAAAACGACGCTTCAGCATAGGGTTTTAGGTTTTAACGTTGTTTCAACATTAAAAAAAACGAATAGGGCGTGCAAAAAACGAACAAGGTCTTTATTAAAGGGTATAAGTGACATTTGATCAAGTTGAAAAACCTTGAGCTTAACTTGTTGTATTTGAATAGTTAAGGTAAAGCATGATCACACAGTCATGACTAATGACCTTTCAGCAACGAAAAACATCAAATCAGACATGAAATTTTTTCTTTGCTTTTTAAGGGGAACATAGGTGCTTCTCTCCTAGGGCATACAAAACACAGGTTATTGGCGGTAGCCCGCCATATTTAACATATAAAAAAACTTTATATGTTAAATGTGGCGGGCTTCCGCCAATAATCTGTGCTTTGTATGCCCTATGGAAACCATCTTCCCCCTAAAAAGCAAAGAAAACATTAGGAAAAAGCATTATGAATGAGGATGGCCTGAATCTACGTAAGTGGCAGGTTTATTATATTTACCGATTTCAAATTTTATTTCCAACCTTTTTTATTTAGGTTTTTTTGCAGAAATTGACAATGCAAGAAAGGCTGCACCAAAGCCAGAAACACTGTTTGGGTTTTCCTACGATATTGTACGAAAGGTTGCTACTAAGTATACCAAGCATCCCCGGATCTTGGCATGAAAGTCATTAGGTTCAAGGTAATGGTTAGATTTTAAAACTGTTATTAATCATGAGCTAATTATAATTGTGTTAAAGTTAAACCTTTTAGTTATGTTCATTCTAAAATGAAATTCATCCCAATTGGTCGCTAAGAGTTTGTAGAATATAAACTGATAAGTTAGCTCATGATAATGAATCTCTATCATAGGGTACATACTGAGATTATTGAATTTTGAGTAACATACCCCATATATAGCTTTAACATACTTTGTTATTATTATAAACATAGTTTAACATTAAGAATTGATTGGAGTGTTAAGTGTATTATTTTGAACTTTTCGAACGAATTTTTATTCATTCATGTGCTAAAAACTTAGACTTTATTTCATGATGTTCATGTTGATGCAGATGTGTTTTTACTTTCAACTGGACTTAAAAATCAAGTGCATAAAAATGGTCATTGTGGAATGGATTTGATATTGCTTGGTGCTTATTTGGACAAAAAAAATCAACGTATTTAACACTGGTAAATTTACAACCGCTTATTTATGATAGCCTCTGCTAACTTGAGTTCGTATTAACGATTAGATACTTCCTATTGAGTTTACTCTATAGGTAATGGTGTAGTAAAAAGAGATTTAATTATAATTGAAAAACTAACATAAGGACTTTGTTATAAAAGTGCAGCGAACCAGACCACATTGTCATGCGTCCTACGGTTTCTGGAGCAAATCCTTGTGTTGGGGCAGCAGCGATTTGGGTTGTTTGTGGCTGCGTGGGTGGTGCCTCGATGCTGTAAACAGTGGTCAAATAACATTGGATAGTAGGGGTAACGAGTACCATAACAAAACAACAAAAGGAATAGCAACAACATGCAATTAGGTGCAGTTTTGGGGCTGCTAATGGTGTCTAAACAACCATTATAAGCGATGGTTGCGGCTGCCAAAACAGTTCAGAAACAGGACGCCATGCCTAAATGATTCAGGGTCGGTTTTGGGGTTGAATCATAGTTTACAAATTGTGAGTTCGTAAGGTATTTTTAGGGTATGTTAAAGGTTAGTTCTATTGCATGTTTTATTCAGGGGCTAATTTGATATGTAATAGAAAAAAATATTCAAGTTTATAAACATGGAAGTGAAAACACCATGATCAATATTTCAATAATACTAAAAACAGATTATAATATATGATTTAAATTCTTTGCATTTAGTTACATATCCTTATAAAACAATGTTAATGAAATTATGTGTTAGTGTACATGGTTGATATACAAATAAGCTAAGTACTTGGTAATATGTTGTCTAAAATGAAAACATGAACTAATATGTTGTTTATAAAACATGGTTGATATACAAATAAGACATATTATAATATGTTTTTTAGTATTTGATTCCGATTGTTATTAGAACAAACCCGTGTGTTCACACGGGTGTACACCTAGTATGCATTATGGGGAAGGTTCAAATGAAAACCACTAGTTATTGTGAAAACTCGAAAACTAATTAAAAACCACTAAAAAGGAGAGGGGGAGACTTTTAATGAAGGAGGGGTAAAATTGGAAAAAAAATATATAACTTTTCAAACATTTCTCATTTCTCCATACGTTATCATTTTAAAACAAAAATGACACCATAAGATCACAAATTTTTGTATCTTTCATTCAAAGTATATTCGAGCATATTTTTTATGACATAAAAAAAGATTTATGGTGTCGTCTTGTTTTCAATACTATTATTATATTAGTGCACATGTGCAATATAACATGTACTACAATTGCATTACATGCTTAAAATTAGCTTTTTGAGTCTAGTTTAGCTTTTAGGGTTAGTTTTTTTTGGAGGTTTAGGATTAGGATTAGCTTTTTGGGTGTGGGGGGAGGGGGGTTTAGGTTTTTGGGGGGTGGGGGTGGGGGGTTTAGGTTTTTTTCGGGTTTATGTTTAGGGTTTAGTTTTAGGTTTTCGGGAGGGTGGGGGGTTTAGGTTTTTGGGGGGTGGGGGGTTAGGCTTTTGGTGGGAGGGTGAATTTAGGTTTTTTTTTTTTTGGGGGGGGGGGGGGTTTAGGTTTTTGGGGGGTGTCGGTGGGGTGGGTTAAGTGATTTAGGCTTTCCGTATTAGTGTACTACACATGTGCATTACAACCAAAAATTTTTTTTTTTTTTTTTTGAATTTTTTTTTTCATATATAAAAACCAGCGAAATTTATAAAAAAAAATTGAAAAAAAAAATTTGTGTGTTTTTTTAGACCTTTTTTAGTTAGTTTTCGAGTTTTCACAATAAAAGTGGTTTTCATTTGAACCATCCCCTATGCATTATAATAACCAAAAGTAAAATACATTTCAAATTAATACATATACAAAGCCTCGTATTACAGTTGAGATCACAAAAGCTAAAAAGAATATACAACTAAAAAAATACATTTTTCCAGGGTGAAACTTTTCTTACTTTTTGCACCATAAGCATACCCACAAACCCATAATATATATATCAAGATTTTTTACATCAATAACTAACTAAATTCCACCCACTCCAACTTGCACCAAACCATGTCACCACCACGTCACATTGACACAAAAACTTTTTTGCTTTAAGTAATTTAAATTAGAGTTAAATGCACGGATAGTCCTTGTGGTTTGGTGAAATTTCACCTTTAGTCCCAAACTTTTCAAAATTACACTCTTAGTCCCTGTGGTTTGACAAGTTGTTACTCGGATAGTCCCCAAAGCGGATGAAGGTTAGTTTTCTGGTTAAGTGGGTGTGAAATGACAAGGACTATCCGAGTAACAACTTGTCAAACCACAGGGACTATCCGAGTAACAACTTGTCAAACCACAGGGACTATCCGAGTAACCTTCATCCGCTTTGGGACTATCCTAGTAACAACTTGTCAAACCACAGGGACTAAGAGTGTAATTTTGAAAAGTTGGGGACTAAAGGTGAAATTTCACCAAACCACAGGGACTATCCGTGCATTTTACTCTTTAAATTACTTAAAATTCAGACTTAAACTTATACATATGATTAAATCACATAAAAACAATTTCAATATATGATCAGTAGAAAAGTTAATTTCTGTATAATCTACATTTAAGCTCATATATTATTTTATACTTTAAAAAGAATATAACATAAAATGCATGATTTTGATTTTTGTGGGCTAAGACCATGCGTAGTGGAAGAAACTCCACCCTTGAGCGTTTTGCGGCATGTGGCGATCCAGTCAGCAAGGGAGCCCTTATGGGACGTTTTTTTCTAAAATGGGTGTAGTGGGGATGTGAGCATTATATTAAAAGGAAGAATGCATGTGATTAGGCAAGAAAACAAGAATGCATGTGATTGGCCAAAGAATTAGAAGTTGGGCGTTTAATTAAGAACGCTACAGCCCAAAATCACCAAAATAACGCCTATGAGGGCGGAAGCAAGGGCGTTTGGGGGCGTTTATTTGTAAAAAAAAAAGCCCAAGAATGACACCACTACGTCTAACTTAGTTTTACATCATGACTTGAAAAACTTGTTTTCACAGAAGTATGCTACAAGAAACTAACCCCCCTCCCCAAAAAAAAAAAAAAAAAAAAACCTAAACCCCCCTCCCTCCACCCCCCAAAAACCTAACCCCCCTCCCCCCAAGCTAAAATGCTAAAAACTAAACCCCTAAAAAACCTAAAAAAAATCTAAATTTTTTTTAATATTTTTTATGTTAAAATCGTTACTTTTAGAAGCAAAAAAATAAATAAATAAATTTTTTTTTTGCTTCGAAAAGTAGCGATTTTTTTATAAAAAAAAAAATTTGTGTGATTTTTAGCTATTTTTAGGCATTTTTGGTTGTGTTCACATTGGTTCTCGCGGTTCTCGCAATAAGAGGTGGTTCTCGCATGATCTTCTCCCTATATATATATATATATCCAACCTCGTATATATTAGTGGAACCACATATTAGTCAACTTAGACTTTCTAATTTTCTATTAATACATGTGTATCCAACATGATTATTATCTTAGAATTCAAATTTTAATACTACTACATTTAAATTATATAAAATAAATTACTATAAATTGTTTTGATTTTAGCAACGTATACTATTTGGTTCGAGGGAATTAAGCCGACACCGACATCTTGCTTTTCATGCCAAAGTATTTAATAGTTAAAATTCAAACAAGATAAAAAGGTACGCGTTTTTGTGTGGCTTCGCATCTCCATTTTTAATTTTTTTTTTCTTTTATTTTGGCTCATTAGTCGGTTGATTTTTGTAGCATAAAGTGAAACTTGACATATGCTTCAACCACCATGCCTTTTATATTTTATTTATAATGTCCATCCTTTTCACGATCAAGAAACACCATAAACCGTTTTGAAAAACATTACGACCAATCAAAAAGCATGTTAGCCTGCCTCCTTTCTTTGATATATGTCACATTCATGTCATACATATGTGTTATTAATGTATCATATATATTCTCTTATCCGTTGCAAGGATTTCATACAATATATACCCCAAAGATAATATATATTGATTTTTGTTTTTGGAACGGCGAAAATTTTATTAAATGTAACAAATAGCTACGAAAATCAAAGTACAATTACAAAAAAGGAACAAGTAATGAAGCCCATCAACCACGTTTCTCAATGGTTGATCGGTTGATCGAAGCATCAAATCTGATTTTGTGTTAATTTAACATGGGAGAAACTTGGTTTAAATGTATTAGTTATTGATATATCTTGCCCTAAAAGCAAACACAGTCGTTTGAAACCGACTATCAACAAAAACTGTTAACGTCTTTAACCGCTGCTCAACTAATGGATGTCACAAGACTGGTCTAAGTCACAATCTATATAATACATCGTAATATACCTATAACATTTGATAATTAATAAGAAAAATATTATTTTATACATATGGGGAAGGAGAGGATCGTTAATTATGAAGGAAATGATAGTTTTTTTGGTTTACATTGTTTTTATTAAATAGAACAATAAGAGGTGGAGATAAGTTAAATATCATATATAATATGTTTATATGAATAGAAAGCATCAAAGCAATACTAAGACTAGAGACAAGAGTGCAACATGTTGGGGGCAAGAGAAATGAAGTCAAACACAAGGGTGTTGGCTTTGCCTTCACGTACCCAACACAAGGGCTCCATCTATAAACTCTCACCACATTATCAATATCCAACAAATCATCTTAATCCATTAGAATAGTTTATAAGGGATAGCTAGGAAATTTCTGTAGTTCGTATTTTAGTTTATAGGGAAATAATATAATACAAAATTTATCTATATATAATTTATAGTAACATGTAAGCGTTGGTTCTCTAAAACCTATAAAAAGTGGACTAGTGGAGAACGCTAGAAGACATCCTAACTAAATAAGTTTTTAACACTTAAATAGTGTCTTAAAGAAATTAAAGATTTTCTCTTTTCTTCTTCTAAAACACTCAATCAGCAAATTCATATCTCAGACTTTATATATCAACTAAAAAATATTATATTTAGATCTAAAATATCTTAATTGTACCCAACAAGCAATAGCAGTGGCAGATTTAGAAGACAAGTTCAGGGGTATCCCAAAACTTTTTTTAGATACAGGGGTATCCTAATATTTGCTCAGGGATATCCTTGATACATAAAACGGAGAGAAAATATTTTTTTGGACTAATTTTACACTCGGACGACAAAGTTGAGGGGTAGCCCGGGCTACCCCTCCTTATACATTACATCCGCCCCTGAGCAATAGATTACAGCACTTGATATACTGATCTTGAACAATTTTTATTCGGTATTTTAGAATCTGTGAAATGTGAATTCACATATGGTAAATTCAACTAGGTTCTTGTATTGGATTGTGATTGAAACTCCTTACATGTAAATTAATATTGATTTACAAGTGAATTTATACTGTGTACTTACGCTCTTGATTATAAATTATATTGATACAAGATTATTTATCATTAGTTTACATATGTGAATTAGTTTTCACTCACCTTAAATATTTACTAGGCTTTGTATATTTGTATATTTGTATTTGAGTACGCTTTGTACGTATATTTGTATGTGAATAAAGTTATGTTAACGTGTATAAAGTTACTATGTGAATGTTTTCTAACACACAATAACCACCCACTTTATGAACATCGACAAAAACTATCCTTATGATACTAATTAGATATCCAAATATGTAAATAGGCTACAAAAGTTTTGAATCTGTTCTACTTCCTTACTAAATCATGTGTAATCTAAGCATAGTTACAAACACTATATCCTATTAATTTAGAGAAAAAAAAAATAAAGTGAACGCGCAGCGCTATGTGCGATTCTCCGCTCAATACAGTGTGAGTTCGGTATATTTACAATACATAAATAGAACACAAGGGATCATTTGTGTCATTTAAGCAAACATAATCCCTAGATTTGGTCAAATAACTGTGGGTCAGCTAAAAGAAATAAACACAAAATAACAAAATGTTGTGTGTAAGAAAGTTGCAACCCAAGGGAGAGCGGCCAACGATAAAACCCAAACATTAAAGTTAAATTTGGTAATCAAAGCATGTTTATTTTATCCATTGGGAATAGCCTAATGGTGTTGGTGAGTTAGATAAGGTGTAGAGTAGTAGGAGGTCATGGGTTCAATCCCCACGGTGTGCAAGTTTAGCCATTCAAAAAAAAAAGCATGTTTATTTTAATCCATTAAAGTAATTAAAGTGGTTAACTGTTGTTAACCTTTGTGAGTAATATTAATTAAAGTGGTGAGTCATAATCATATAGTCAATCACTGGGTAGGTGATTTTCTTTCCCTAACTGTTTTAAGGTTTTTTTTTTCTGTTTAAATCCAACTTATAAAAAACAGAAACTAAGTATGTTTATGGGGCCGTTAAAAAAAGTATGTTTATGGGGTAAGAGTCGAGTTTAATTGACAAAGCTACTGAAGTTAAGGCGTTGTTCCCTTTAGGTCAAGGGTTTAAGCCCGGGTTTGGTGTTATATGTGGGAAATTCAACGTGTACAATATCGCATACAACAATGAATAAAAAATAAAAAATTACGTTAATAAATTATTCGAACCAATTTTTTAGAGGAACATCCACAGAGCACCTTCTTGTGCGAACCTCCGCTGCAAGGATAAACAAAATGTTGTTGACAGTGTTTGGTTGAAGATCGTGTTTGACACGAGGCCCTTAAAGTAGATTATGCGCTTCATCTAAGACGATTTGTCTCTCAGGGTGTTACGTACAAATAATAAAAGGGTCGTTTATGTCATTTTTAGAATTAAGTAGAAGGACTTAATATGTCATAGTTGATTGTTGAGGGATTGTTGAGGGTTAGTTAGAGTTAGTTACCAGTATTGTTAGTTAAATAGACGGTTGTAACAGTTTGATATCATCTCGATAATGAATTGAAGTTTCCCTCTCTTACGATTCTCTCTCAATTTCTTATCGTAACAGTGGTATCAGAGCTACCGATCCTCATCGGAGCTCCGTTTCGCATTAGTCCGACTGTAATCGGTCATTCAAACTTTGAATTTGATCATCGATTCGATCAAATTCCTTCTTTTTCCGTGCTTTTTTTTCTAATTCATTGAAATTGATTGTTCCAATTTCAATTCTGTAACAAAATTCAGTCGGATTGATTGATTTCGTTTGACCTAATTCGGTAAATTTTCCCAAATTTGTGTTCGATTAATCAACAATGGCGACAAGACAACAAGAAATGGAACGAATTGAAAAATTAGGGCAAGATAACAAGATTATGATTGAAGCTCAGCAATTGGTGTTAGATCAAAATTCAGAGGCAATCCAAATGCTCCAATTAAGCATGACAAAATTAGTTTCACAAATGACAGAAATCAATGAGAAATTAAGCGATGGAAGGCATGGTCATCATCACACTGATCAGAGATTGGTTCGTACAGGGAGATTAGATTTTCCAAAGTTTAATGGGACAGAAGTTGAAGGATGGGTCATCAAATGTAATCATTTCTTTGCTGTGGACAGAACACCAGAAGATTCAAAGGTGTACTACGCTGTAATCAATTTAGAAGGACCAGCATTAGAATGGCATCAAGGTTATGTGAATAGCCAAGACAGAGACATTACAGATATTCCTTGGGAAGAATATTCAAGATCTGCAGTCAGCAGATTTTCAGAAAGATTATGTGAGGATGCCATGGAAGAGTTGAAGAATCTCAATCAAACAGGTCAATTAAATGATTACACTAAAGAGTTTGATACCTTGTTAAATAGGGTTAAATTGTCTGATGATTATGCTGCTAGTTTGTATGTTGGGGGTTTAAAACCTGAGATTAGGTGCTTGGTTAAGATTTTTAAGCCTAAAACTATGAGGGATGCTATAGCTATGGCTAAGCAACAAACTGCGGTGTATACCACTTTGTTTGGGGATAAAGAAGTTAGAAAGAATGTTAGTTCATATGCTACATCTACTTCTAGTGCTAAGTTCAACAATACAACAGTACCTAAGAATATAGTTAACCCCACTGCATCAATGGCCTTATTACCTACCCCTGCACCAAATAAGATGTTAAAGAATGTTAAGAAAGTTCCTGCTAAAGTAGCTGAGGAAAAAAGGGCAAAAGGGGAATGTTTTTGGTGTAATGAAAAATATACACCAACCCATAATTGTAAATTCAAACATCTTTACAATATTGAACTTTTGAGGGAAGAGGATGGGGAGGATAGTGAGTTTAAAGGGATGGAACAGGACTTTTCAGAATTACAAAATGAAAGTGAAGCTCAGTTATCTGTTTATGCTATGACTGGAGTGACTTCTTTTTCTACCATGAGAGTAGTGGGTACTATAGGGACAAGGCAAATACATATACTCATTGACTCAGGCTCAACTCACAATTTTGTTAGTTCCAAATTAGCATCCAAATTGAATTGTCACACTAAAGAGGTTACTTTAATGAAAGTGTTGGTAGCAAATGGTAAAGAGTTAGATTGTTCTCAGCTATGCCAAGATTTTCAATGGTTGATGCAAGGTGTTTGGTTCAAGACTGATGTACTGTTATTGCCTTTAGACAATTATGATATGGTCCTAGGCATACAATGGCTGCAATCTTTGAATGATATAGTGTGGAACTTTAAGAAGCTTACAATGCAATTTACGGTGGATTCTAAGATAATAGAGTTGAAAGGAATAGACAAGAGTGGCATATCTCTGTGTTCTTTGGAAAAATTCTCACAAATGCTGGGGCAGAATACTTCTATGGCTAGTATTCAGTTATTCAGTATTCAAGAAGGGGTTCATGGTGTGACAACCCGCACTAAACCAGGTATCCGTACAACTTAATTACCGATTAATTACTGCTTAATTACTGTGCTTGATTGAAACTAGCTGATAAACTGCTACCTGCATACTGATACATGCACTTACTTGCATCATACTTTATATGCTGTCACTACATTATTTACATACGGCACCTTAGTGACAAACATGATGCACAAAAAGCACAGTAGCACTAAACGGATACACAGTGAACATGCTGATATAACCAGCATCAGGCAGACACTGCCTCTAAGGCCTGTTAAGAGCCTCATATATTTTGGCTACACTGGTAGTGAGTGTAGGAATATAAGGGTTATGGTACCGCGTCTCTAGGGATAAGATACACTGATTCGGATGTGCCAAGAACGTACTTTAAGTACCAAACACAGCACTTTAAAAATTAAACCAGCTTCTAGCTGACTAGTAAAGTGCCAGAAAATGAGAAAATAACACTAGACACTTTCTAAAGTGTCGGGAAAACAAATTGTGTCACTAATAATGCAATAACGACACTTTAAAGCTTTTGTAACACTTTAACGGATTTCTATCCAACCGAACAACCGGACTTTACCCGGGACACGAAAATATTACTACTTTCACTAAATATATTTTTCTGAGCTAGTTAGGGTCCCTGATTACCCTAACACCCATCATAACGCGCCATACTTAACTAACTAAGTTAAACACTTAGTAACCTATTTAACCTAAACTAATTACCCTAACTACTTGGTTACAATCGAACTAACCCCACCCCCCATACCCTAACCGACCCTAAACCTTGGGGGACATCAAGTACCAATGTGGATTATAATATTGTGTTATGTCTAAAATCTAGTGGACACTCTAACCTTTGGATAATACCCTTCTAATCTTCCTATAAATACACCACTAAACACAAGACATAATCACTTCAACCTTAACAAACTCACAACTCTCTCTTGCTCCCTATACTCTCGGCCGAACACCCCTCTTTCACACTCCCATTTTCGGTTCTTGTCTTCATCATTCCAAGATCATACATACGTCAAAGGTCGCATATTAGGAGCTTTGGTGCACTCGGAGCGCGAAGGACCACTTCCGTTAGCTTTTATCCACGCGTTTTTCATCACGATTCTTCCCTAGCCTCGAGCTAGAGGTATAATGTTTAAAACTCTTGTTTAAACTTATCTAAAGTGGGTAAAAGGATTTTCGTCGGTTAAATATCGTAAACATGCATTTTGATGTGTAAAAGTCTAGTAAAAATTACTAAAATGGTGGTTAATAACACATGTCTTGTGTAAAAGTCGTAGGACTTGAAATATGTGATTATTAAGACCCGATCTATGATGTGGTAGCTCGGATCTCCGTTTAACCCGACTTTGTAAGATCATGGATCTTCACATAAGCTCGTTTTTTACTAAATACAAGGGTTAAAGGTGAAACTCTACCACACAAGATACAGGAACTTGTGTGAAAATATTTTACTTGTGTAAAAGTGATTTAACCGGTACAATGGTGTTTAAAACTAGCGGATCTACGTATCTGCAAGTGGTATCTTTGAAGGACCACACTTTAAAAGAATCGTGTTTTCTAAGGAATAAATCTTGTACTAACAAACATGATTTTATAAACCACAAGTGTGTAAACACTTGTGAAATGAAAAGATCCGACAAATAACTATTTTTGGGAAAAATGACTAGAAGTTGTAAAGACGGATTTCGCTAGTCACAAGGTTTTTACAAGATTAAAGTTACTTTATATAAAGATCTACAAGAAATAAGGGGATTTACACTATAGATTCGGAAAAACTACAAGTTCATGCGATTATGCACATTTACATACTTGTCGACTAGTTTGTTGTGTCGGAAATTGTTTGATTGAATAAAGTAGATTGTTGAATTGATTTGTTAAAAGAAAATGATACGCTTGAAAGCGTGGCCACCTCCAGTTACAGAGGAAACTCTGGCGAAATTTTCTAAAAACCTAACACTTAGGCTTATTTACACAATAAGTGTTAGAACTATTTTTTTGGACATACTTTCGAAACATAAATTTCGCCAGCACTATATTTTACTAAATATTCGGAGGTGGGATTTTCACAAAGATTAACGTGATAGATATATTTGTCACAACACTGTTATGATTATTTTGTGAAATACATAAATATTATTTTAGAATGAAAATAATATTTACAAGCGTTAATGATTCCAAAACTTTACGAACGCTTCCTCAAACATATAAGTTACACCGGTAATTACATTACCACAAGATTGATAAAACGTAACTTACGCACATGTATTGTATCCCCCATCCTTGGGAAGAAGAATAACTACCAAGTGTATACGGAACATAAACACGAAATAGTTGACTAACTATTTCCCAAAGACATAAACTATAAAGCTAAGGCACGGCCGTCCGTCTAATAGAATTAGCACTTGTAGGTCGTTGCACAGCTTACTGTATTGGAGACACTTGGTAGAGACGCGCATTCACTGTGAGTTCATGTCCCCCTTTTCTCTAACTGTTTTCAGTTTACTTAACCGCGGGGGTGAAATACATGTTACTTTGTTTACAAGTACTTTATACACGGTATGAATAACGTAAGGAGGTTTAGATCATGTGAATGGGTAGTTAGAACACCGAGGGACTCGAGCGGTAGATCTATCTGGGTGTAGCGAGCCCAGCTCCCGGTCCAACAGAACAGGCCTCTCGGAGGACTAACAGAACGGACCTGGAGTGACTTGGTACCCAACGCAAAAATCGGCTAGGGTTGTGTCTTTCCTACTTGCATTTCACAACATGCTAATGGCCTTGCAAACCATTGGTGATCACAAGTCCTCTTACACTGCTACATACCAGGAAACTTTTATACTTACAAGTGTTTTACTACTCACTTGCACATGAACTCGCTCAACATTATTGTTGATTTTTCAACTCACATGTATTTCAGGAAATTAAACGGATCTGGCACGGTATGGAACGTTTTCCGCTGCACTTGTCATGAAGTCATCAGGGTTTAGGGGATGTGTCTCTTTCCTGGACAAGACACAATCCTTAAACCACGTTTATGTTATGTTTCAGTTTGTAATGTTGTTGAACAAGGTCATGGTTGTTGGTTAAAAACAATGGTACTGTATTTGATTTTCAAAACTTAATGGATGACTTGCATGGTTTTTAAATTCATATAGCTTGTTATGATTAAGCTATGGTATTAAGAAGTCACACCAAAGTTAACCACGCTTCCGCAAAGCCAGGGTGTGACAGCTTGGTATCAGAGCTCTGATCATAGCGAACTAGGATTCTTTCTCGAGTCTAGACTATGATCACTAGGGCTCTCACGAAAACATTTTTCTGCATACCACTTAAGTCCAGATCCACAACTTTTTACAAACAAATGTTGAGCACATTTTATTTATTATTCTAGGCTCAGTCTGGGAGGCTGAGATAGGGGGCTAGTGGGACTAGAAGTGTTGGCTAGTGGGACTAGAAGTGTTGACTAGTGAGACTAGAAGTGTTGGCTAGTGGGACTAGAAGTGTTGGCTAGTGGGACTAGAAGTGTTGGCTAGTGGGACTAGAAGTGTTGACTAGTGGGACTAGAAGTGTTGGCTAGTGGGACTAGAAGTGTTGGCTAGTGGGACTAGAAGGGTTGGCTAGTGGGACTAGAAGTGTTGGCTAGTGGGACTAGAAGTGTTGGCTAGTGGGACTAGAAGTGTTGGTTTGAATGCTTGCTTGATGACTTATGTGACTATTTGATTATATGATTGACAATTTGTACATGTTTGTGTATATGTTACAGACACATGGATTCTACAGGCACTGGTGGTTCAGGCACCACAGGCCCTAGGCCTATCGTTTCAGACGACATTGAGTCATCGGAGCACGAGGTTTATACGTCAGACTTCACCAGCACGGATGATGATGACTTTCAGCCATTCGCCTTACCCGACGGCGTTGATGAGCTCCCAGTTGATCTTCCAGCCGGGGATCTACCACTGGCACTGATCCCTGCTCCTATACCGCTGGCTGCGTACCCAACTTACGATTTACCCATCGACGACGAGGAGGACGACGTCGATATGTTTGAGGAGGAGCCTTTGGAGGATGCTCAGGGCGAGGCCCTACCTGCTGTTGCTCCCTTACTGATCGCAGATGCTCCGGCTGCGGAGTCACCTGCTCATTCCCCAGTCGCGGACTCCTTTGAGTCTGTGGCTTCTGTACCCACACATGCTCATAGTGCGCAGCACTTCTCCCATGGGTCCGATTCTGACCAGGCTTTTTCTGTTGCTTCCATACCTGGACTTGTTTTTTACCATGACGACGAGGAGGATTCAGATCCTATGTTCCCACCAGGATTTGATCCTGACCGTGATTTAGAGTATGTCCCGATGGACGAGTTGATGGAGGATCCAGTAGACGCTGTTGACCCTTTTGATCCGATTGATCCTGATTTCGATTTTGACATGGCGTTTGATGACTTTGAGCCTGCCATTGCACCTGAGCAGGCAGCTGCCCTTGACCCTTTACTAGAGCATGACCCTGTGCATGCCGATGTACCTTTGGAGCCCATTGCTGATGATCACCACATAGATGTTCCTGTTGATCCCGTTGGTCCTTTACCCATTGCTGCTGTACCAGTTGACCCCCCTTTCGAGCACTTGGCACCCGTTCACCCTGTTGTTGCTCCCTTATTTGATCCCGTTCCCCTAGAGCCCGGACATGCACTGTTCGCGGCACATATGGATCCACCGGATGAGTCCGCACAGCACGGGTGGATACCGGCTGATGAGGACGTTCCACCGATACACCCACAGATCCCAGACACTCGACACGTTGACTTTTCATTTCAGGTACCTATGTTTATACCTCCAGCAGGGCCTGGAGAGGGCTCTTCAGCTCACCCTGATGGGCATGTACCGATGCCCATGCCTTTCATGCCTCAGATTCCTTTTGTTCCACCTACTACAGCTCCTTTTGGTGTGGCACCGTTTTCCCCCATGCCACCCACTGATCCATACCACAGGTTCCACGTGGGACATACCATTGAGGATGTATTGATGTCGTTTGTATACCAGCATGAGTCGCATGAGCAGCGACTACAGGAGTTGGAGAGAGCCCATCTGCAGCCATGTCAGTGCCATGGCCGGGTACCCTCTCCATTGCAGCCATCACGACCTTTACCCCCTGACTATGCTGCTCGTCTTACTACTTTGGAGCAGCAGATTGCTTCCATTATTCGCACACAGCAGGCGATGAAGGCGGACTGGTTACAGTTGCGCCGTTTGTTTTATACCCATTTTCCCCCTCCTCCACCACCATCTGCTTAGAGCTCATCGGTGCCACATGGGTAGGCGAAGTGAGAAGGCGGCGATTGCTTTTTGACCGCACAACATTTTGGGGAGACTACGTTATGACTTGACTTTTGTTATGTACTTGATGTTGTATTGATACTGATGTAGCTTTTGACAGGGGTGATGTAGCCCCTAGTGATTGATGATTATATGTATACACTTACGATGTGGTCTCATTTATATGGCAATCGCAGTTTTCTCACCATATTTGGATTCGCTTGATTACTTGCTTATACTTTATGACATGGGATGTTGTGTGATTGATGTTTGTGATATGGGATAACATGAGATGTTACGTGATTATACTATTACTACCGTTATATACGTACACTATATTACGAACTGATTTACGTACTATAACAACGAAGCCTTACTATGGCCTAACCAACTTAAACCATCTTTTAGAAGATGCCGCCAAGACGCGAACCAAACATGCCAACAAATGAGGCAGAACTCCAGCAGATTATTGCTGCTGCCATAGCACAGTACGCAGCATCTCAGCCAGGAGCAAGCGGAAGTGTTAACCAAGGCAATAACAATCCTCCTCACGGTAATACCACGCCATTCGAGCCTACCATGTCCTAGCTGGACATCTTTAGCAATGATGCTAATGCCAAACACATGTTTTAACATACGTGCAGGATGCACCTACAAGCAGTTCTTAGACTGCAAACCAGTTAACTTCGATGGCACAGGAGGTGCAGTTGCCTTTACCCGCTGGGCTGAGAAAACCGATTCTGTGTTACGCATGAGCAAGTGTGCAGAGGATCAGCAAGTCACATACATTTCAGGGCTGTTTTTAGATGGAGCCCTATCATGGTGGAACCTACAAGTGCAAACACTAGGCGAAGCTGCCGCCTACGCCCTGACTTGGGCCGAATTGAAAGAACTAATGCGCAAAAAGTATTGTTCACGCGCAGAAATTCAAAGGTTGGAGACTGAATTTTGGCACTTAAAGATGGATGGACCTAAGATTGCGGAATACGTCCAGAGGTTTCACGACTTATCTCAAGTGGTTCCTTACATGGTTACGCCAGAATACAAGCGAATCGAGCGCTTCATTTGGGGTTTGGCTCCCCAAATAATAAGCATGGTAACCTCCTCCAAACCAGCGACTATCACTGAAGCCATCGATTTGAGCGTGGCTCTCACCGAGGAGGCGATTCGTTTAAACAAGTTTGATGAAGTCAAGGCAAAGAAGACAGAGACTCACGTTGAGTCCTCAGGGGATAACAAAAGGAAGTTTTCAAACTTCAAACAAGGCGTCAGTATGGCAGTAAAGAAAGGAAAATCTGCTGGCAGTACCAAGAGAGGAAAAGGGTACCAGGGCACCCAGCCCAGATGCAACAACTGCCAACGCCACCACACTGGCCCTTGTAACATAAGAGTTTGTGAATCTTGTGGAAAACCGGGCCACACAAGGGAATCATGTTGGGCTAGTGCAGGCCGCGGAGGCCAGGGAGGATATGGAAATAGGAATGATAACCGTGGTGGAAATGGAAACCGCCTACCAGGAAATTTTGGAGGAAACAGAAACCGAGGCAACAATGCAAACCAGGCTGGCAATGCCAACCAGATCAACACCCCAGCTGGAAATGGGGATGGAAACGGGCAGAGACTCGGATGCTATAACTGCGGGGAAATTGGACATTTTAAGAAGAATTGCCCAACGTTGAATCAGGCACGTGGTAGAGTATTCCAACTAGAAGCTAGGGAAGCACGCCAAGATCCAAATGTTGTTACGGGTACGTTCCCTATCAATCAACGCTATGCATCCGTTTTATTTGATACTGGTGCCGATTATAGCTTCGTATCACTAGAATTTAAGAATATACTTGGGTTAGCTGCTAATAAGTTAGACATTCCCTACTCGATCGAATTAGCGAATGGAAAGTTAGTTGGAGCCGACGAAGTAATCAGAGGTTGTGTGATAGAATTGGGAGAACGCGAGTTTACTCTGATCTACTACCAGTCCAACTGGGAAGCTTCGACGTGGTGGTAGGAATGGATTGGTTATCCAGAAACAAGGCTGAGATAGTATGTCACGAGAAAGTTGTTCGTATCCCAACTGATGATGGTGAGACAATTGTGGTTCACGGAGAGAAGCGTGACACGCCGCTAAGATTTATCAGCTGCTTGAAAGCAAGGAAGTGTTTACAGAAAGGATGTGTTGCTTTTCTGGCACACATCGTAGACAAGAAGGCTGCTGAGCCAACAATCGAAGACATCCCTGTCGTAAGGGAGTATCCAGAAGTCTTCCCAGAAGACTTACCCGGACTGCCACCTCAGAGGCAAGTGGAGTTCCACATTGACTTAGTTCCAGGCGCCGCGCCTGTGGCTAAGGCACCGTACAGACTTGCTCCGTCTGAGATGCAGGAATTGTCGACACAACTTCAAGAGTTGTTAGACAAGGGTTTTATCCGACCAAGCTTCTCGCCTTGGGGAGCTCCGGTCTTGTTTGTCAAGAAGAAAGACGGAAGTTTCCGCATGTGTATTGACTACAGAGAATTGAACAAGTTGACGATCAAGAACAGGTATCCTCTGCCAAGAATAGACGATCTGTTCGATCAACTTCAAGGCTCAAGCTGTTACTCTAAGATCGATCTTCGATCTGGATACCATCAATTAAGGATACAGGAGGAAAGTATCCCGAAAACAGCCTTCCGAACTCGTTATGGACACTACGAGTTCCTCGTTATGCCATTTGGTTTGACAAACGCGCCTGCGGTATTCATGGATCTAATGAATAGGGTTTGCAAGCCATACTTAGACAAGTTCGTGATTGTATTCATCGACGACATCCTGATTTACTCAAAGACGAAGGCTGAACACGAACAGCATCTTAGAACCATACTGGAGCTGCTAAAGAAGGAACAGCTGTACGCCAAATTCTCCAAGTGCGAGTTCTGGCTACGCGAAGTCCAGTTTCTTGGACATGTGGTTAATGGGGATGGAATTCATGTTGATCCCGCAAAGATTGAGGCGATCAAGGATTGGGAAACGCCAAGGACGCCAACCGAGATTCGGCAATTCTTGGGTTTGGCTGGCTACTATCAGAGGTTCATCGAGGATTTTTCAAAGATCGCTCAACCATTGACGCTCCTCACACAGAAGGACAAGACGTTTGATTGGGGAATCAAACAGGATGAAGCGTTTCAGATATTAAAGGATAAGCTTTGTAACGCGCCAATTTTAGCTCTACCAGAAGGCACTAATGACTTTGTGGTATACTGCGACGCATCGCGTCAGGGATTGGGTTGTGTGTTGATGCAACGCCAAAAGGTCATTGCTTATGCATCACGCCAACTGAAGGTGCACGAAAAGAACTATACCACACACGATTTAGAGCTTGGCGCGGTGGTTTTCGCTTTAAAGATCTGGAGACACTACCTGTACGGTACGAAGTGCACAATCTTCACAGATCACAAAAGCCTTCAGCATATATTCAACCAGAAGGAGTTGAATATGAGGCAAAGACGATGGGTTGAATTGCTAAACGATTACGACTGCGAGATAAAATATCACCCAGGGAAGGCGAATGTAGTTGCCGATGCCCTAAGTCGTAAAGAAAGAATCAAGCCCATAAGGGTTAGAGCTTTGGAAATGATTATACGAACCGATCTTTCCTCGCGCATTCGTGCTGCACAAAAGGAAGCTCTCAAGGAGGGAAACCTTGAGGAAGAATATCTCCGTGGAATGGAGAAGCTTTTGGTACCAAACAAGGAAGGAACGTTATGTTTTGAGAGAAGGATTTGGGTTCCTCTGTTTGGTGAATTAAGGGAAGTTATTTTCGACGAAGCGCACAAGTCACGGTACTCTATCCACCCTGGATCGGATAAGATGTACCAGGATCTCAAAGATTACTATTGGTGGCCTAGGATGAAAGGCGACGTTGCTGTTTACGTGAGCAATTGTTTAACGTGCGCTAAGGTCAAGGCGGAATACCAGAAGCCTTCGGGACTTCTGCAACAACCTGAGATTCCCAAGTGGAAATGGGAACAAATCTCAATGGATTTTGTTACAAAATTACCAAGAACGCCAAGAGGCCACGATATGATTTGGGTGATTGTTGACCGCCTAACAAAATCCGCACACTTTCTGCCAATCAAGGAGAAAGACAGTACTAGTAAACTTGCGGAAATTTACATGAGAGAGATCGTAGCACGGCATGGAGTACCACTCTCGATCATCTCTGATAGAGACGGAAGATTTGTGTCAAGAATATGGCAATCTTTCCAAGAATCTTTTGGCTCACAATTGAACCTGAGCACTGCGTTCCATCCGCAAACTGACGGCCAGAGCGAGCGAACGATACAAACTTTGGAAGACATGCTGAGGGCATGTGTTATGGATTTAGGCGGTAGCTGGGATAAACACTTACCTTTGGTCGAATTTTCATACAACAACAGCTACCACACCAGTATTGGTGTCGCGCCATTTGAGGCCCTATACGGACGCAAGTGCCGATCACCACTATGTTGGTCTGACGCAGGTGATAGGCAGCTTGCTGGTCCTGAGATCGTCCAAGAGACGACAGACAAGATCGCGCAAATACTTAAACGCATCGAAGCCGCTCGCCACAGACAAAAGGCCTACGCGGATCCAAACCGAAAACATGTGGATTTTCAAGTGGGAGAAATGGTTTTACTGAAGGTATCACCCTGGAAAGGGGTGGCGCGCTTTGGAAAGCGTGGAAAGTTAAATCCACGCTACATTGGTCCCTTTAGAATTCTAGAAAGAATTGGGACGGTAGCATACAAGTTGGACCTACCCGCTGAACTAAATGGCGTTCACGATACATTTCATGTATCCAATCTAAAGAAAAGTCCAACTCAAGTTGACGTTGCCATTCCCATCGACGAGATTCATATTGACGACACGCTCCACTTCGTTGAAAAACCTGTTGAGGTCACGGATTGGAAAGTTAACAAGACCCGCCGGAGCAGTGTCAAGCTCGTCAAGGTTCGTTGGAATGCCAGACATGGTCCTGAATTCACATGGGAACGTGAGGACCGGATGAAAGAGAAATACCCCCACTTATTTCCTAAGAACTCTGCATCTACAAGCAGAACTTAAATTTCGGGACGAAATTTATTTAACGGGGGGAGAATGTGACAACCCGCACTAAACCAGGTATCCGTACAACTTAATTACCGATTAATTACTGCTTAATTACTGTGCTTGATTGAAACTAGCTGATAAACTGCTACCTGCATACTGATACATGCACTTACTTGCATCATACTTTATATGCTGTCACTACATTATTTACATACGGCACCTTAGTGACAAACATGATGCACAAAAAGCACAGTAGCACTAAACGGATACACAGTGAACATGCTGATATAACCAGCATCAGGCAGACACTGCCTCTAAGGCCTGTTAAGAGCCTCATATATTTTGGCTACACTGGTAGTGAGTGTAGGAATATAAGGGTTATGGTACCGCGTCTCTAGGGATAAGATACACTGATTCGGATGTGCCAAGAACGTACTTTAAGTACCAAACACAGCACTTTAAAAATTAAACCAGCTTCTAGCTGACTAGTAAAGTGCCAGAAAATGAGAAAATAACACTAGACACTTTCTAAAGTGTCGGGAAAACAAATTGTGTCACTAATAATGCAATAACGACACTTTAAAGCTTTTGTAACACTTTAACGGATTTCTATCCAACCGAACAACCGGACTTTACCCGGGACACGAAAATATTACTACTTTCACTAAATATATTTTTCTGAGCTAGTTAGGGTCCCTGATTACCCTAACACCCATCATAACGCGCCATACTTAACTAACTAAGTTAAACACTTAGTAACCTATTTAACCTAAACTAATTACCCTAACTACTTGGTTACAATCGAACTAACCCCACCCCCCATACCCTAACCGACCCTAAACCTTGGGGGACATCAAGTACCAATGTGGATTATAATATTGTGTTATGTCTAAAATCTAGTGGACACTCTAACCTTTGGATAATACCCTTCTAATCTTCCTATAAATACACCACTAAACACAAGACATAATCACTTCAACCTTAACAAACTCACAACTCTCTCTTGCTCCCTATACTCTCGGCCGAACACCCCTCTTTCACACTCCCATTTTCGGTTCTTGTCTTCATCATTCCAAGATCATACATACGTCAAAGGTCGCATATTAGGAGCTTTGGTGCACTCGGAGCGCGAAGGACCACTTCCGTTAGCTTTTATCCACGCGTTTTTCATCACGATTCTTCCCTAGCCTCGAGCTAGAGGTATAATGTTTAAAACTCTTGTTTAAACTTATCTAAAGTGGGTAAAAGGATTTTCGTCGGTTAAATATCGTAAACATGCATTTTGATGTGTAAAAGTCTAGTAAAAATTACTAAAATGGTGGTTAATAACACATGTCTTGTGTAAAAGTCGTAGGACTTGAAATATGTGATTATTAAGACCCGATCTATGATGTGGTAGCTCGGATCTCCGTTTAACCCGACTTTGTAAGATCATGGATCTTCACATAAGCTCGTTTTTTACTAAATACAAGGGTTAAAGGTGAAACTCTACCACACAAGATACAGGAACTTGTGTGAAAATATTTTACTTGTGTAAAAGTGATTTAACCGGTACAATGGTGTTTAAAACTAGCGGATCTACGTATCTGCAAGTGGTATCTTTGAAGGACCACACTTTAAAAGAATCGTGTTTTCTAAGGAATAAATCTTGTACTAACAAACATGATTTTATAAACCACAAGTGTGTAAACACTTGTGAAATGAAAAGATCCGACAAATAACTATTTTTGGGAAAAATGACTAGAAGTTGTAAAGACGGATTTCGCTAGTCACAAGGTTTTTACAAGATTAAAGTTACTTTATATAAAGATCTACAAGAAATAAGGGGATTTACACTATAGATTCGGAAAAACTACAAGTTCATGCGATTATGCACATTTACATACTTGTCGACTAGTTTGTTGTGTCGGAAATTGTTTGATTGAATAAAGTAGATTGTTGAATTGATTTGTTAAAAGAAAATGATACGCTTGAAAGCGTGGCCACCTCCAGTTACAGAGGAAACTCTGGCGAAATTTTCTAAAAACCTAACACTTAGGCTTATTTACACAATAAGTGTTAGAACTATTTTTTTGGACATACTTTCGAAACATAAATTTCGCCAGCACTATATTTTACTAAATATTCGGAGGTGGGATTTTCACAAAGATTAACGTGATAGATATATTTGTCACAACACTGTTATGATTATTTTGTGAAATACATAAATATTATTTTAGAATGAAAATAATATTTACAAGCGTTAATGATTCCAAAACTTTACGAACGCTTCCTCAAACATATAAGTTACACCGGTAATTACATTACCACAAGATTGATAAAACGTAACTTACGCACATGTATTGTATCCCCCATCCTTGGGAAGAAGAATAACTACCAAGTGTATACGGAACATAAACACGAAATAGTTGACTAACTATTTCCCAAAGACATAAACTATAAAGCTAAGGCACGGCCGTCCGTCTAATAGAATTAGCACTTGTAGGTCGTTGCACAGCTTACTGTATTGGAGACACTTGGTAGAGACGCGCATTCACTGTGAGTTCATGTCCCCCTTTTCTCTAACTGTTTTCAGTTTACTTAACCGCGGGGGTGAAATACATGTTACTTTGTTTACAAGTACTTTATACACGGTATGAATAACGTAAGGAGGTTTAGATCATGTGAATGGGTAGTTAGAACACCGAGGGACTCGAGCGGTAGATCTATCTGGGTGTAGCGAGCCCAGCTCCCGGTCCAACAGAACAGGCCTCTCGGAGGACTAACAGAACGGACCTGGAGTGACTTGGTACCCAACGCAAAAATCGGCTAGGGTTGTGTCTTTCCTACTTGCATTTCACAACATGCTAATGGCCTTGCAAACCATTGGTGATCACAAGTCCTCTTACACTGCTACATACCAGGAAACTTTTATACTTACAAGTGTTTTACTACTCACTTGCACATGAACTCGCTCAACATTATTGTTGATTTTTCAACTCACATGTATTTCAGGAAATTAAACGGATCTGGCACGGTATGGAACGTTTTCCGCTGCACTTGTCATGAAGTCATCAGGGTTTAGGGGATGTGTCTCTTTCCTTGACAAGACACAATCCTTAAACCACGTTTATGTTATGTTTCAGTTTGTAATGTTGTTGAACAAGGTCATGGTTGTTGGTTAAAAACAATGGTACTGTATTTGATTTTCAAAACTTAATGGATGACTTGCATGGTTTTTAAATTCATATAGCTTGTTATGGTTAAGCTATGGTATTAAGAAGTCACACCAAAGTTAACCACGCTTCCGCAAAGTCAGGGTGTGACACATGGCACTTTTCAACATCAAGCCAAAGTAGTTATTGAAAATGTTAACTCTGATATCAGCAATTTGTTGGAAAAATTCCAGGATGTCTTTTACATTCCTACTAGTTTACCACCAAGTAGGCCATGTAATCATAAGATTCATCTCAAAGATGAATCTATCACTATCAACCAAAGAGCCTATAGATATCATGTTGGCCAAAAGGATATTATTGAAAAAATGGTCAAAGAAATGCTTGACATGGGGATCATTAGACCAAGTATTAGTTCATTTGCATCTCCTGTTGTTTTAGTCAAGAAGAAAGATGGAAGCTGGAGATTGTGCATTGATTATAGAAAATTAAATGATCAAACAGTTAAGAACAGGTTCCCCATTCCTTTGATTGAGGAATTATTAGAAGAATTGGGGGGGGGGGAGTTGTATATTCAAAGTTGGATTTAAGATCTGGTTATCATCAAGTCAGGATGAGTAGTGCAGATATCCATAAAACTGCATTTCGAACTCATCAAGGACTATTTGAATTTTTGGTCCTTCCCTTTGGCTTAACTAATGCACCAGCCACTTTTCAGAGTTTAATGAATTCTGTATTTCAAAGTCTGCTCAGGAAATCTGTGTTAATATTCTTTGATGATGTGCTAGTGTATAGCAAAAGCATGGACCAGCATGTGGAAGACTTAAAGGTAGTATTGCAGTTATTCAGGGATAATCAGCTATTTGCAAAGAAGTCAAAATGTAGTTTTGCAGGCTCTCGAGTAGAATATTTGGGTCATGTAATATCAAAAGAAGGAGTCTCTACTGATCCAACAAAAATTGAAGCAGTAAAACAATGGCCAATACCTACTACAGTCAAACAATTGAGGGGTTTTTTGGGCTTAACTGGCTATTATAGAAGATTTGTTTCTTCATATGGTACCATTGCCAAACCATTGACCAATCTTCTTCAAAAAGATGCTTTTCATTGGTCACAAGAGGCTCAAACTGCTTTTGAAGCATTAAAGACAGCAATGACCCAAGCTCCTGTCTTGATGTTACCTGACTGGTCTAAGGAGTTTGTGGTGGAAACTGATGCAAGCTCTAAGGGGTTAGGGGCTGTATTAATGCAAGATAGGCACCTAATTGCCTTTGTCAGTAAAGCCTTATCAGCAAGACAATGTGCTTTGTCCGTTTATGAAAAAGAGCTGCTGGCCATTTTGCTAGCAGTTAAACATTGGCACCGGTATCTCATTTTGAAACACTTCACCATTAGAACCGATCAGAAGAGTCTAAAACATTTACTGGAGCAAAAAATCACTACTCCTCTTCAACATACTTGGCTTAGCAAGCTGATGGGATATGATTATGATATTGTATACAAGAAAGGAGTAGAAAACTCAGTAGCTGATGCTTTATCTCGAGTCCATAGTTCCACATTAATGGCTCTGGCAGTTTCTTCCTTTGAACCAGTTTTGCTGCAACAAATCAAAGATCATTGGGCACAAGATGAGCAAGCCCAATCCTTTATTCAGAAACTTACTACAGGTGAGGAGGTCAGACACATGGCTTGGGATGGAAATTTTTTAACAAGAAAGTCTAAATTGTGGATTGGTAAAGATGCAGCATTGAGGAATGCTATACTTCTATCTTGTCATTCCTCTACTGTTGGTGGCCACTCAGGTATTACACCTACTCTTCAAAGATTTCAAAGCTTATTTTTTTGGAAAGGGGCATCTAAAGACATCAAGTCATTGGTTAAGAAGTGTGATGTTTGTCTTCGAGCTAAGTATGAAACAGTTGCTTCACCTGGATTGTTAAATCCTCTGCCTATTCCTCAATCTATTTTCACTGACATTTCCATGGACTTCATTAGTGGTCTCCCAAAGTCAGAAAGTAAAGACACTATTCTAGTGGTGGTAGATAGGTTGACAAAATATGGTCACTTTATTGCCATTAAACACCCTTTTTCAGCAGTCCAAATTGCCCAGATTATGTTGGATTCAGTCTTCAAGTTACATGGTTGTCCCTTAAATATAGTATCTGACAGAGATCCAATTTTTATGAGTCTTTTCTGGAAGGAATTCTTGAAGTTACAAGGGATTGATCAGGCACTGTCCACTGCATACCATCCTCAATCGGATGGCCAGACTGAGGTTTTGAATCGGTGCTTGGAAACTTATCTTCGCTGTATGACAATGGCCAATCCAGGTAGTTGGAGTCAATGGTTATCATTAGCTGAATGGTGGTACAATTCCACTTGGCATTCTGCCATTGGTATGTCCCCATTCAAGGCTCTTTATGGTGTTGATCCACCTACTCATTTGCCTTATGTAAATGGGTCAACTCCCATAGCCTCCTTAGATGTTTGGTTAACTCAAAGAGACACTATGTTAACCACACTGAAACTGTCATTGGCAAGAGCCCGGAACCGAATGAAACAGTTTGCAGACAGGCACAAATCGGAGAGGGATTTTAATGTGGGTGATTGGGTTTATCTCAAGCTTCAACCATATGTACAAACTTCCTTGAGGCCGCATAAATATTCCAAAATTTCTCCTAAATACTATGAGCCTTTTCAAATAATTCGGAAGGTGGGGATGGCTGCTTATACTTTACAATTACCAGATGGTTCTCAATTACACCCAACATTTCATGTATCACTGCTGAAGAAAGCTTTTGGCCCTCCTGAGCAACAAATTTTGATTCCTGATGCTAGTGTTCCAATTCATCAACCTTTGGTCATTTTGGACAGGAAATTGGCTAGAAGTGGGAATCGAGCAATAGTCAAATTTTTAGTTCAATGGAAAGATCTACCGGTTCATGATGCCACTTGGGTAGAGTCTGAAGAATTCATAACAAGATTTCCAACGTTCAACATTGATTCTTGAGGTCAAGAATCTTTTAATGGGGGAAGCTTTGTTACGTACAAATAATAAAAGGGTCGTTTATGTCATTTTTAGAAATAAGTAGAAGGACTTAATATGTCATAGTTGATTGTTGAGGGATTGTTGAGGGTTAGTTAGAGTTAGTTACCAGTATTGTTAGTTAAATAGACGGTTGTAACAGTTTGATATCATCTCGATAATGAATTGAAGTTTCCCTCTCTTACGATTCTCTCTCAATTTCTTATCGTAACACAGGGTACAACAACCAGAAAAGTATGTGTACTACCGGAGAAAACACTGGCGCCCAAGATTACACCGGGTATAAAGGTGTTTATATTTTGAAGAAAAATGAGAAGTTGCAAAAGAAAACTTTAGAGATTAAAAACGAAACACGAGGCCTTGAAATAGATTATGCGCCTCATCTCAAACGATTTGTCTCCCAGGTTACAATAACTAGAAAAGTATGTGTACTGCCGGAGATAACACTTGCGCCCAAGATTACACCAGGTATAAAGGTGTTTTTATTTTGTAGAAAAATGAGAAGTTGCACAAGAAAACTTTAGAGATTAAAAACGAAATAATGCACATCTGTGCGTATATATTTTTCTCTTGTGTCTCTTCTACTTTAGCACCAATAAACACACTTGACATTTGTAATAAACAAGACTCGGTCAACCATCATTAAGGGGGGAGGGGGTGGTGATCACTCATCACTCACAACTTCCAATCAAGTTCCGTCATGTCATCAACCATTATTTCATCACTCACAACATTTTTTTAGTGAATATGGTTGGATTTGTCAATCAACCTATGTGGGACAAGTTGACAAAGCATAATCCATTGTTCTCATTTTTGTTTGTTTCAAACATACACCTTCATTCAAGCTTCGATATATAATTCATCTTAGCTCCATTTTGGACATAGTTTGGTTCGTTATAAAGATTTCACAACATAGAACACAACCCCATAAGTAATTATTTATACAACATATATATAAATATTATTATTGGTGTTCAAAATATTATTTTCACTAAAATTTTCAACATAACTATGCATAGACTTTGCTTCTTAGTCGTTAGTATAAGTGAATAACTTAGTTTGGATTCTTTTGTACATACTAATATATTATTGAAGGGGTAAGGTCCCAAAAACCTCATAAAAAGGATTTGAGACCATACCACAAACTGGTTTTTTCAACCTTTTTAACCTTGCGCGGCCGCGCATGGGTCTTATTAAAGGAAGAAAACAATCAGTAACTTATAATCGCGCGCCCAAAGGATAACATGAATCCTTGCGCCTTCCCCAAATTAACAAAGGATCAAAACCTTTTGTTCAGATACCTCCGCCTAAGTATCCAGACTTGGATATTATTTTGCCCAGACTTGGGAGTTATTCATCTGCGTCCACACAGTAAGGTGTCACACCAGATTACAACAATAATCTAGAAGGAAATACAATCGTGCACCACCCAGACGGTTATAACCGTCTGGACACGTGTCATCACCATAAGCAACTCTGAAATCACAACAAAGGCATGCAATTGGAGAGTAATCTCCACTTAATCACTTTCCACGTGGCAACTCCCCAGCCATAGATCAAACCACGATCCGTGTGCACTCACATCGGATCGAGACAACTTAACAAAGGATCAAAGAACTTAACGGAAGAAAAGATAACCGCTACGGCGTTAGCATCTTCCGTCATCTTTTCAATAACAGGTTTTCCCTCCCAAACTCCCGGTTATAAATAAGAGAACTGTTCAGGTATAAACTCAGATTACTCTCACTCCTCAAATACTTATCTTCTCCGATACCAATACTTATTCTCACGCCGGAGTCGGGTCAAGGAGAGAACCCTCTTCTCCCCTGACGAGGCTAACGGTGTTCTTTTTTGCAGAATCACCGGAGAAGGAATTCCAGTGCAACTGAATCAACCGAGAGAGAGCTAACCTTTTATGCGGATTCAAACCCCCTAACTATCTCGGTTCCGACCATTTAGTTAGTGTTTCTT